>VZDJ01000426.1:10183545-10279088 GCA_008694505.1 Cyanoderma ruficeps
CCCCCCCCCCCCCCCCCCCCCCATCCAAATCAGTAAAGTTTAATCCTGGCTAAGGTTTTGACAACTTGGGCAGAGCTTTGTTGTTTTGGAAACACAGTCAAAATTGAATATTTTCTCAAAGTTTGCTACAGGAAAATGGCTGTCACATTTAGTGGGTGCTGCAAAAACATCCTCAGTAGCTCATTAGAGAGAGAAAAACAACCATCCTGTCCCTGGAGTTATCCTGGGCTCCAAATTGGCAAGACTCACCAGGTAATCCTATTTCAGCAGAGGTTTGCAGAGAAACTATCAAGCCAATCAAAGAATAGTAAAAACATTAATTATAGGCTGTCTCCCTACAGAACACATGAACTTTAACGCCTCTTGCAGGGATTTATCACACATGAGAATGTGCTATATTTTTACTGCTCTTTCTTGCTCTTTTACCAATCAAATATTGGGGTTTTCCAAACATGATGCTCTGAAAGACTAAATCCTTAGCTGGCAGAAAATGGGATCATGCAGCTAATTCCCTCTGCAGCTATACTGATTTGCACTGGCTGCAGATCAGTCCTGTTATATTACCTAGGCACAGAGTAGAGTTGCTTTAATTCTTTGTTCTTGTTTGATTTCAATTTCAAAAATAAAACTGTCTTACAAAGTACACGCTTACAAGTGAATCAAAACCCATTACATGGAAACTATTTAATCGTAAGCAGGTTAGATCAGCTTTCCTATGATAACATCTTCTGATATTGGTGTCTCTTTCTTGTTCAGGCTTAAAACTTCACTTGCAAAATCTCCTTGTATTCCTCTGAACTCCCCTGGGAGATTAAAAAAAAAACAACAACCCTCCAGTTAACACTCCGTCATTTCATTTTTAAAGGTCATGCTTAGAGCTGGCAGTTGTTATAGGAGCTGTCCTCTGTAAAGAAAAGTCTTCACTAGCCAGGCACAGACTTAACCTCAACACGGAAAAACTAACATTGTCACTAGGATATGGAGAAACCATGGTGAAGAGCTAGCAACAGCCAGACCACGGCAGAATGAGCAGTCGGCATCTGCTCGGTGGGCCTTTATCATGCAGTGTTGTATGTACGATTCAAAATGCACAGGACGATTGTTGAAATGATGTAGACAAATTGACCTAAATTAGTTTAGCATGGGCCATGCAAAGTTTAAGCTTGTTGAGCCCAGACACATAGCAACAGCTCGGCGAGGCCCCGCGCTCGCGGCCCAGGCACACAACGGGCACTGCAGCCCACGTTCGCCGCGTTTGCTTTTGTGCCTGTCTCCCTCTTTTCTTTCCATTTTGCCTGGCTTCAGACAGTCTTGGCAGAAGCAAACCCTGCTGAAGACTATGCTAGCACTGATAATTTTATAGAAGTACTTGTGAGCCTTAATGTCATTTTATACTTCCTTAATCTTTTGACTGTTACTTAATGACAAACAAATCCCCAAAGATCTGAGGAGGTGGGGGAAGATTAAAAGGATTTTGAGATTGTATTCTCTGCTTTCAGTCAAACTGTCCCAGATCCTGCCAACACAATTCTCCAGTGCCCTATGACACTCCTCCCCAGACCACCAGGAGTGAGTTTCTTATTGTATTTACAGTAATCTAATTACAACTGTTCTTCAATTCAAAGCCAGCTTTGGTATATAGACTTTAGTAAGAACTCTTCTCTAGTGCAGATGGCAAACTTTAATCTTTTAAACTAACACAGAACATCCCCTTCCCCCCAAAAAATTTCTGAAATGCCTGTGTAAGCTACTAAGATGTATTCCCCCTCCCACACCCACCAACACTTCACTCATCTTTTTGTTAAGTTTCTTTTGTGTCAATTTACTGCCTAAGGTAATAATAGAGTTCCTAAGAGAGAATATTCTGCAAGGTTATAAATGACGGCAAAAGGAGGTTGCCTGCCAGAAAATTCCTTTTAAAAAAGATATTTCTCTAAATAAGTGCAGTTACCTTAATTTTTTAAAACTTCTCTGTTCGTTGTAGTTAAAGAAGGAGCTATGTAGAAAAAAATATAGACTGAACATTTTACTTCAAAATTAAATACTCTCGGCTTAAAATTGTCATTACTCATAGCCACTTGATGGAAATCTTAAAGCTGATTAACTTTATTTAGAAGAAACAGAGGACAAAAGTAGATGGAATTTGTACATAATAAAAATGTCAAGAAAATGAAGACAGAAAAGATTGTTTTACATGAAGCAAAATACAAAACAAAAGTACATCCGCAATGAATTAGCAAATCTGGACATTCTTAGTGTGCCACTGCAGCCATCTAGCTCTACACACAAGTATTGCACTGTTCACTTTCAGTTCCATCACAGGTTTTCCACATAGAGCTTTTACAGTAACACTGGGTTTACCAAGACACATCTTTGGCAAGAACGAGGCAGCTTTTCTCTTTTTCCTGTCTGGCATTTGACTTTGTGAGTTGTGCTCACGTACAGTCTAACCTGGAACTCGCTAAAGTTACTGAAATCTTCACTATCAAAAAGATTAGGAATAATTTAGGTATCCCTGTGTTCTTTTGAAGATACACAGAGGGCAGAAATAATGTATTCTCATATTACATTTATGAGTGTTTCAAGTACTCCATTTGTCCTTTGGAATCTATATGGTTTCTGTAAGATCCATCAATCATTTTACTTTCAACTATGTTATCAGCAGTCCTTGTCATGTCAATATTGTTTTAATACTTAATTCCTCTTGTTGAGATTCATTGCTCTGCAAGTAGAAATCAGCTGGCCATTCAAACTTCAGCTATTTCCTACTGTTTTCTGTGAATCTTGAAAAACTAGGAACACAATAGTATCTTTTCTGGTCTCACATTCAGTCTTGAAAAACTACTCCTAAACACCTTTGTTCTGTTTTCCTCCAAGCAAACTGTCCACGGCAATGCTCGATAAATGATGCAGTTATTTAGCTTGTAAAATCTCTGGATTTCTAGATAATATCTACACTCTGCTTAATCCAAAGAACTCAGAATAATGAAACAGCTTAGAAAAGTTCACTGAAAGAGCAAGAAAGAGCAGCTGCATGAAAACGTCCCAACTTCCATCAGTGTCTTGCAAATGACAGATTGTACATAGTAGTTAATTTCTGTGAGATCTAACTTCAGTTTTAATCTCCGAGATAATAAATCTAATCCTCACAGTCCACTGATTTATCGGGTTGGACAATGTATAAGAATACTCCGACCCTTATAAAAACAAAGTTCTTTACCAGTTTGGGAGATAGTCTCATGAGAGGGACTCGGGCTCCTCCACTGAAAGGAAAAAGCTGCGCTGCCGCAGTGGGAAGTGTGGAGCAGGAATCCCGAAGTGTATGGATGCCATCTGCTGGCACTAAAGAATACGAACCCTCCATCCACCTTGAAGACGGAAGTGGAGGGTCAGATATCATTTTACATACTGGCACGAGCCACTCACATGATTCCATGTCTAAATGCTGGTCAGTAAAAGAATTAAATTGAGATTATATAAGCTCTCCTTTAATGGGTATCTCTGTGCTTCAGCATTAGGTTTGTCTATCGTTTTATGTCATCAGGGTGTAGTGATTTAGGAATAAAAGGCATGTCTGCTCACAGTTTTGCTGAATATCATGTTTAGATGTACTAATCCTCACGTAACTTTATCATACCATTGTTTTACATGCAGTGCTGCCTGGTCAGCAAAGCCAAGTTTTGTCCAGGGTATTTAAATCTCTCTGGGCGTGTAACCTTTATTGCAGCAGTACAAGGCACAACCTTTCCAAATTTGACACAGACCTCCAAACTCACAGGACCTGAAAAATACCAAATATCAAATGGGTTTAGCTTGCCCTTGCATGCCTTCTGACTCCTGAGGAGTTAAGACTTACAGCCAACCCATTCTCTCCCTCCAGAGCATTACTCCAGACTCTGTAAAATGTCACTGCGGATGGAACAGCTGGCATGAGAACCTTCCCAAAGAGAAAGGTGTGTGACCAGGGTCTGTGATCTAATCTGTATAGAAATGGGACTGATTTGGGTGGTTTTGCCTAGAAATGCTAGAGTGAATTTAGAAAGTGTGGTTTTAGTTTATAATCAGAATTATCATATTGTTATTTCATAATCAACAAGCAGTCAGAACATTCCTTTCTACATGTTTGATTTATTGTCTTGGGTCTACGCATGAAGAAAGGGCACCACCTCCACCATACTCCCCATAATGCACACTGGATATGATACACTATATTTTTTCCAAGGATGATCCATTCTTGTGAGGCTTTCCCCATTCCACAGTTCTTCTTAGAAAGATGTCTTCTCTTTCTTTTTTACTCTAGGCACTTCATGTTGACAGATATGACCCACAGCCAAGCTAGCTGAGAAGCTTGTCATTATTTAGTACCTGAACTCTAAAACAGGGTCAGAGCCAACAGTGTAGTTAATGATGGGAAGTGGTTAATGAGGAGTCAGCAAAGGGATATGACTAACAAAGGGAAAAGGATTGCAGAACTGCAGTCACCGAGTGCATTGCATGGCAGATAAAAATTCTGGAAGTCCTTGTAACCCCAAGCCCACAGCCATGTTTTCTCCCTCCCACTCCTCATCCTCCTAGCACAGCAATTTCCAAACCACCCATGGCAGGACGTGGCAAAGCTGCAGCTCCCACTGCTGGAGTTCAGGCAGACTGCATATACACACCTCTGACACCCAGCCTCTCCCTGCTCCACACGGAGCTCTCTGTTGAGCTGGAAAGTCTCCTAAGCAAGGACGGGAATCCCATCAATTCTTTCCCCCCCAAAAAAGGTGTTCTGTGTCTTCTACGACTGTTAACTGCATTACAGGAGTGAGCCAGTGCTTTAAAATGTAACTAATTAATTATGCTGCCCTCCTCATCACTGGTATTATTTTTATTCTTTTCTTAAATAGGAAAAAGAATTAAAGGAACTATAGGGTTTGACTTGAAAAATCAGGAGAAATAAGAAAACTATACTCCACATACAGAAGAAGGTTTCAAAACCATTGTGAAGAATTTAGATCTAGTTGTGTATGGGATTATATTTGATGAAGTTCAGAGGCTTCAGTCCAGGGTTTGTGAAATCACATGGTTGCCTTTACTTTTGAATGTTCCTTTCCTCCACTCAATATGCCTGCTGTCAGTATGGAGTGGTCAGGCAGAGATCAGGCATAGTATCAGAACGCTCTGTCATCAATATTCACTCCTTAGCAGTATCAATAGGATCTTACTTTGTATTTGAAGTAGGTGACTTCTAGTTCAAAACAGACTTGAAGGTACTTCTCGTGAGTGTTCCCACACCTGTTTTACAATTCTCTGTTTTGTATTTGTCTTTGCAGGAATAAACATGGTAACAGCAGAGTCTCTGGTATGCCACTACTGTGATATGCCCAACTCGAGGGCCAGTGGCAAGCTGATGGCTCTCCTGATTAGGAGCTGGCAGTGATCAGACCATTTACTGGACCTTCAGATATCATAGAGTAGTTTATTGTTTATGCTGCCACCTCTGAAAGGTATCAAGAGTACCTGAAAGCATTTGCTCATCTATAAACCGATAATTAAATAGCTGTAACTATTTAGTCTGGAGGTCCCCCCTGATTTTCCAAATGCTTGTGTGTTTCATCAGTCCACTGGGAAGAACAAGGAAGCAGAGCAGGGACTTGAATGTCTAATTAAACTGGTGGAAGGCACCCACTCAGCTCTGCAGAGACATCTTGGGAGAGAAAAGCAAAGAAAGATATGCTTAGTGCCTTCACATGCCTATATTTTATCTTTGCCTTGTTTGTAACCTCAAAAACGTGGAAGGACATCTTGCTGTGTAGATCTGTAAATCTGATAATGTTTTATTTCATAACAAAAATGGAGGCATAATAGAGATAAACCTGAGGAGTGACTCCATCCTAAGCACAGCATGTCATTTTAAATGTCAACCTCTTGGGGAAGGTTCCCATGCCAACAATTTTCTTTGGAGGTTACACTGTGAAAGTGGGTGAACACACATCCAACTCATAACTCACTCAACCTTCCACCTGCATAAAACAGAGCAAAAAAGCTTATGAAAACACACTAGCAAGAAGAGCACACAGCTGCGAAACAGCAAGACAGACATTTTACTTAAAATTGAGTAAAAACCCAAAATGTCACAAGAATTGCTGCCCTTCTATGCAGCGCAGCACACCACACCTACAAGATTAAACGCCAATATTGTCATTTGTACCTATTTATTCAAGGCAGGGATCTGACCTTTCTAGGCTCATTTGTTTCAGCAAACTTTCCTCATATTACTCATGACTGCTCATATTCATAAGGCTTGCAAGATCAGAACATCAAATAATTGCTGATAATATGAAGACAGTGTGATGGAACAATAGTGTTTCTTATTATGTGATTATCTTTCTTTTTTCTTTAGGGCTATGAGAAACCACTTCAATTACTTTGATCATTTTCCTGTCAAAGGTAAATTTTTTAATTGGCCACTGCACTTCTACAGATACGAAGCTTTTCTGTGATCTCTGCAAATCTCGTCGGGTACTGTAGTTCTAGTAAATAATATTATTGTAATTGTTTTGTTCAGGGTTTGTCAACGTCCACCCAATCATCTACTCAGTTGTATGGAAGAAATGCCACCCCGCAGGTTGAGCAACAGATCCAGACTGCTTCAGGGGATGGGTGGCTTCAGTCTCGTCCCTTCACCCCAAAATGACACTGTGGCCTCACCTATAAAATGAGGACAATTAAATCTATTCACTTTTGCAAACACTAGTGCAACACATGGTTGAATAGCACTATGTAAATTTAAAATCTTAATTAAATTGAGGCAAAGTGCCAAGTAATCACAATGCACACACACACGACTTGAAACCAGCTCATTAATAGTTCTGCTGCTGGAACCAGTTTCTTAATGGCTCAGTAATGAGCTGACTACAATCTAAAAAGTCATGTTTCTTGATAATTTTTTTAAGTATGTAATTATAATGTGATAATGTCTTGAAATTGTGTGTGCACAGGTAACAAAAAAGATAACCTCCAAACATTTAATGGCTCAAGACTTTAAATCTGTCATTTTTTATTCACAGTTTGTATTAGTATAACTGTAACAAAAAGGAAGGAGGATATTCTGGCTTTTTTGTTGGTTAGCTGGCAGTGTTGTGGTACTTCAGTAGAATGTTTGATCTCTGTTACTGCCTGACCCCTCAGCCAAAAATATTGTGCAACCAACTCACTTGTCCGAGTTTCTTCCCTTGCACGTTACAGTCACCCAGAACTAGCAGACAGTTTCCTTTCCTGTGAGACAAGAGGCATCTGCAGGTGAGGCACCACGCTTAACCAAGCACATCTCTTTATATGCAATGAAGACATTATATATGTCTGAGTGTGCTATGCTGCTCTTTCATCCCTGCCTGGTTTTGGCAGTAGTAAATCAGCCAGCAGCCTCACTACCAAAAAATGTTGGATTAACCTAGCTCCCTCCCTCCTACCTTCCAGCACACTATTTACCTATGTTATCTACTCAGGGAACACATTTTTAAGCCTCCTGGTAGATTTATATTTGGAATTTGCAAAAATACAGCCCTTGCCTAATCCCTCTCCCACACCACAGGCATGGATCTGCAAATGGGGAGGGGTTTACATCTATGACATACAAGCTAGGAGATGGCATCCCATAAGGTCCATCTCTGGCCTTGGCTGCTCCACTCCAGAATCTTTAGAAATGGATGAAATATAACAGCACATGTCATAAGTTTTCCTGTTGTCTTCCCCATTCAGGCCTGCTGTTGAGCAAACAGTTCAGCTGGAGTTTGTTGTCAGTCATGTCTACAGACTTCACCAGACACGCACCAGACACAAACCCCACAGCTCTGCCTTTTCAAAACAGCCACTACCTACAACAAGAAGATGGAACTGCAAGGCTGAGGAATTCAGGAGACACTTGTCACATTTTAAATTAAGTTCTGCACTGAGAGAGAAGGACTTCATTTAGGGCTCTTTCCTAGGTCTACATCAAATCCAACACAGTAGAACTCTAACTCTGGCTGTAGTTCCCCACAGCTACTGCAGCAGAAGAAACCACAATCCTCACAAAAGAATACAGAATGTACATATTTTGACCTTACTTCAATTATTTTCTGCATCTATAATCATAGTGTATTCACAGACAAAATGTAAAAACCTATAATCTAAATGAAGGAACCACTCCCTCCAGAGGGGAAGACAGAATGTTGTATTTTTTCCATTTTAAAATTGTTAAGAAGGTAATTACATGCTATTTCCAGTGAAAGCATGTTATTTATTTCTCAGAAAGATTCAATAATACTTAAGAAGTCTTTTTGGAATATACCAACAGTAGACCATCTTTGAGCCTCTTAATAAATGAAACATTCAATGAATGAAAAATCAAAAAAAAAAAAGTAATGATGACAACATCTCTGCAGCCAAAACCGTTCCCTCAGCTTCAGCGTTGGTTTAGCAAAGTAACAGGCACACTGCTCATTTGTTTTGTTGTCTGCAGAGATGTCAGCCTGAAGTTATTTCAGTTATTACACCTGTCAGTGAGGCTCTTCTCCCTGCAGCTGTGGGTTTACAAGGAAGTTGGCTCTTTCTGGTTGGCCCAGCAAAACATTTGACTGACCCAAGACCCATGCTCTCCCAAGTCTTCCAATGTTTGAAAAGAAGAGATATTAATCTTTGTGATGCCTTTAGTTTGCAGTTACCAGGAGGCAAAATACTCCTCAATGCCTCACGCTGTAAAGTTTATGGGTGATTACCTCTATTACAGAAAAAATACTCAAGCAGCAACTGTTTTGCTGCCAAGAGAAGCTTCAGACCTTGCATTTGAAGCAGAGCACCAGATGTATAGAAAGCACCATGTACAGCTGGGCCTTAGGGCAAGGGATGAATAGCAGCTATAAGAAAATATCCTTATCTCAAAGACCACAAAGATGTCAACAGTGGCAGGTATCGTCTATTAGAACCAGGGCGGTAAACACTAAATAGTAAACACTCTCTGCAAACACTGAGCTCAGAGAGTCGCAGCCTCCCAGACGGAAATCAGGATCCCAGAGTAGAACTCCTGTGTGTCTGTGTAGTATTATTTCCAAAGAGCATGACTAATCCATGCACTCTGTGTGTCTCCCATATCCTGACAGAATCCATGGTATGCTTCCTACCAGACACTGCCCTTGGTTTTTCACTTGGATGCTCCCACATTGATGCTTTTGCCCATTCAGATCCAAAACAGAGAATATGGACGTTATTCATTAAGTAGGTCAGGAATGCCAAGTCCCTGTTATCAGCAAACCCCTCTGAGCCATTGCAGCACTGCTCTGACGGGTCACATTGATGCACAACTGAAGGAAGAAGCAAAGGTGGTATTTCACCTGTATAACTTTCCTGAACTTGTGAAGCATTCAGTAGGGTATATAGTACTCCTGTGCTGGAGAGAGCAGTTCTGTTTCTAAACTCAAAGTATCTGAGACTTTCCCCTCTCCCTTGGCCATCTGGTATTTCCTTGTCTAACAAACTTGAAAATCACTGTTCATCCCCGGGGATCTTTAGAGATGTACACGGAAAGGTTCCAAAGAAGGGGGTGAGCATCAGAAAACCTCTCTTTACCCAGCTATCCTCGTTGGTGCAGTTACCTATAAAGCCATGCCCTTAAATCATAGTCACCACATATTTATTCTCTACAGGTGCCATGTGAGAAGCTCAGCTCACTTAAACAGTAGTTGGGATAAAGGGTGCAATGTAAATACTGCTTAACATAAATCTAGATCCTTAGGATTAGTGTGGCGGCTTCACAAGACCCCTCTGGCACGGGACTGGGTGCAGCCCCCTGTCGGACTGTGCTGCTCTGTGCTGCAGGGAGCTCCTGCAGCCTCCCGCTGTGCCAACAGCACGGGCAGGGTGCCCCAAGGCCCCAAGGCGTCCCCAGCGCCTCAAGGGGTCATCACCAGAACCTCTCCGCCGAGAAGATCGCCAGCCCAACTGAGAGCCACAAGACAATCTCCTGCGCCCCGAAGCATCACGGTCAGCCACAGCAACGCCGGCACCCCTTCCCTCCTCTCCTCAGCCCTGCCCCCACCCGGCATCTTCCTCCACCTCGGTGCCCGACCCCGGGGGAAGAAGGTGCCCCCGGGGCCATGGGGTCCCATGGGGGTCGGGCCGGGCCTGCGCAGGCCCTCGGGGGGCGCGGCTCCTCTGAGGGAGCGGGCACGGGCGGCGGTGGCGCAGGAGGCGGGAGTCGGCGGGTCCCGGCACCCCCGGGGCGGGCAGGGGGCGGGAGCGGCGGCGCCCCCCGGCCGCCGGGGGGCCGCGCCGGGCGCTGGGGCGGGGTCTGCGGGCGCCGGCAGGGCGGGCGGCGGCGGGCGCCACGTCGGCAGCGAGGACGGGCGGAGGAGTAAAGTCTGAGCGGAGCCCGGGCGGGCCGAGCGAGCTGTGAGCGCCGTGCGGTGAGTGAGGGACCGAGGGAGGGATGAGCGGCCGCTGCCCCCCGGCCCCGCCGCCGGCCGGGCAACCCCTGAGCGCCTTCCCTGCCTCCCCGCGGAGGAAGGGGAACTTCGAAGGGAGGAGGCGGGAGAGCACCCGGCGGAGCCGCCGGCGGGAGAGGCGGGTCAGGGATGCGGAGCCGCCGCCACCTGCCCCCGGCGCGGGCACAGCCCGGCCGCCTTTGTGCTTCCTGCCGCGGCTCCGCGGGGCGGGAGGGCCGGGCCGGGCGTAGCGGCTCCGCCGCGGCCTTGGCTGCCACGTCAGTGCCGCCGCCCTGCGCCGAGATGCCGGCGGTCCCCGCGCCGGCCCGGCCGGGGGCAGGGGCAGCGAGCTGCGAGGTAGCTGCGAGGGGAGGACGCGGCGGGGACTGCGGGGGTTCGGCCGCCCGAGGGTAAGGGGGGGGCGGCTCCCCGGCTGCGAGACCGAGGGCAGGGTGAGCTGCTCTGCCCTGCCGCTGGGCGCCCATGGCGGAGCGGCTCCCCCAACCTGGGAGGGAGGGCAGCGGGGGGAGCCGTGCTCGCCTTGGCCTGGCTCCTGGATGGTCTTGTTCTCCCTCGTGAATTTCTCCGACCCAGGAGAAGCTTTGTTTCAGGTTTTCTTCTTTTTAAACTTTGGGGCGTTCGGATGTTTGCTGTAGTAACATGCTCTTTGTTTCATCTGTGTCTCTCGAGTCCAGCTTGATGGAGTAGTATATGAGGAGGTTTTTTGTGAACTGTTTGGGACCAGCTTAGTTTTCCACATTCATCTAGGTGTTCATGTGGTGTGGCCTGCAAATCAAGGCAAGTTATTTTAGCTGTATGCCTGTTTCTGGTCATTGTAGAAGACAATGTCATCTCAGAGGCAGCCTCTGTGGATGCAATTAAATGCTTCCCTCTGCTCATTAAATTGGGGTGAAAATGAGAACTCTGAATCAGGATGTCCCTCCATAAGGAAGGTAAATACTGTGTGCACGTAGCTTGTTTCAGTGTGTCCGCTTCAGGCAGGATGCCCCTGTATGACTGGAGGGGTATGTACAAGGTAGCTTAATTTAGCATGTATGTACTGGTTTGTATGCACGTCAGTTTTAAGACTGCTCAGAAAATATTTTCCATTTAATATAAATCAATTAATATTATCCCTTTAAAATATTTAATATTATATTAAAACTTTCTATTAAACTGTGGTTAAATAGTCAGAAGAGTTAGTATTGCCTCCTCAGTGTAGAAATGGACAGCACGGCAAAAGTGCAAACTGAAAAGTGGTCCTTGTCCAGCAAGTGACCAGGTCTAAATGTCAGGTAGGAGCCAACAAACAGGTGGTGGATGCTGGGAAAAGAATGTTTTATTAGCAGAAGTGGCAAGGGAAGTTCAGAAGCTGCTCTGTTGCTGGCTGTTAGGCACAGTCAGGTTTTGTCTTTGAGGGTCTTCTGGAAAAGGAGGTCTGAGACTGATCTGAAGCTCAGGCATTAGGCAAATGTTAAAAAGAAATGGGGAAGCCTCTTCCAAAAACTGAGCTTGGAGGAGGCAGAGGATGACAAAACTAGTAAAATGGAGTTTTTGTGGTCTTTCTGAAGCTGTGCTGTGCACCTTACTGGAGTTTACCATGTACTTCTTAGGAACCAGTTGTGGAGAACTAGAAAAGGGGAATTCTGGTTCATGCCACCTTTGATTTTATATCTTGTAAATCATTGCATCAGAGAGAACTTGATTGCTGACATAAGGTGTTCCATTGAGCCTCTTCTGGACCCTGATCTATATTTTAGTTGGCATTGATGGAGAAATGGTGGATTCTCCATCCATGGTAGATATTATATAGTAGTGTCCTGGGCAGAGTTAAGGGTTTTTTTTGCAGGAGGTATTATACCTCTCTTTTACTTTTAATCATGGTGTGTGTTTGGGTTTTAATACAGATATATTACATTAACCTTCCCAGCTGCGTACTGTGAGCCTGTTACCTACATTGCTTATGGCAACTTCTTTTGGTGGAAGTTGTAGCCCATCCTGCAGTCGGCTTGGAAGTAAGTCATGGTTCACACCTGGAAACTTCTGATCAACTTCTTGTGGGCTTTACTGGAAAATGCAGTCTTTTTTTCATGGCATGCTTGCTTCCAAGCCAGTCTCGCTTTGTATATAAATCTGAATTTTGAAACTTGGGTTTTAAACTGAAGGCTTGTTGAAACACTAGCTGTGCTCTTGATTTTTAGCTACATGCTTTCTACATGCCTGGATTTGTTTTTGTATTTTAGTGCTGTTAGCACTGACTCTTCTTGCAGAAGTTCAGTCAACTCTCTCCCTTGCAGTAGCAAACTGAAACACACATTTCCATGTTGGCTGTGCTCTGAGGGTTGTGTCTGAGAGAACTAAGAGCTCCGAGCACAATTGCCTATGACACCTTACAAGCCCTAATCTTAGGAGTAAGGCAGCAAAGCTGATATTGAGGGGTTGCTTGTGCAGCTTGGAGCAATACCCTGGAAAGCAGCCATAGGTGGGATTACCTTTTTTGGCTTCATGCTTATTTCCTTGTTTAATTTGGAGAGTAGAGCACTGTTGCTCTTCCAAAAATTTATTTTCTAAACTATCATACCTAAAAATATTTCTTTTTTTTTTTCTATGTGCATGAAATACATCAGGTTCATTCAAAAATCTGCTGCAGCTGCTGAAAGAGGGGAAGAAGAACTGTCCATGTGGCAAGGGTTGTTTGTTTTCCATCAGCTCTGTAGCCAGGCTTTCTATCCGCATAGCTGGTAGCCAGAAGGAAGATAACTTCTTTTGTGGTGGAACAAGACAGGACAATGGGTTTGTTTGCAGCTCTGTCAGGTGAAAGTTCTAGCACTGGCTGCTTCTGTTGCAGCTCTCTGGAGCAGCATTAAGCTGCAAGCTGAAATTGGCCCTGTCCTCAGGTCGTTTCATTGCTGCCCACAAATATCTGAGTAGTGCATTGAAACAAGGCAGTTTTCACCGGCTGCTGCTTGGGTCAGGTTTGCTGTGCTGAGACAGAAGGGCTTTTTATCTGTAAAGTCAGAAAGACACCAAGAGCATCTGCTGAAACTTGGAAAGTTGCACATGTCTGTGATGGTTAGAACCCACTTCTCAATGGAAGGCTAAAACTTTACACAAATTACTGTCCAAAAACTGCAGGCTCATTAAGGAGCATTTGTGTCTTAACATGGATTATTGTGCTTTATAGCAATCCTCATGGTAGCACATGGAGCAAGTAAAATTATCTTTATTGGCCAGAAGGAATTAGTGTTTTGGTGATCTAAATCTATAAAAGTTTGGCATCTTAAAGCCATACCAAGTGTGCTTCTTCCATACCGGGGAGATTTACGTTCCTGATTCCCACTGTACACCCATGGCAGGTATGAGACAGTCAGTGTTCCCTAAGATGTCATTAACCTTCTGCCTTTTTCATAGGTGTATGCAGAATATTTTTGTGGAAACAACTAACTAGAAATCTTCACAAAGGAATATATTTGGTGAGTAAGTTTTTATTTCAATCACCTTTGATGTGAATATATGTGTAGCTGTGCCATTACTTCTAGAGCTTTTTGGCACTTTCATTCAGCCAAGGTCTTATAACACTGTTAATGTTACAAATAGCTCTTGAATTAAAAACACTCTTCTAAAATATTTCCCTTTTTTTTTTTTTACAACAGTGTAAAACATTTAAGCTTTCTATGTATTTCGTATTCTGACAATATGGAAGTGTCTTTTCTTTCAAATCAGTTCAGTGACTTCCATCTTTTTTTTTTTGTAGAAAGGCAACAATTTATTTTAATGTATTGTTAAAAAAGATGAGAAGTTGTCCCTTATCTCTTGAATGAATAGCATCTTCATAAACATACAGGGAAAAAGAAGTAGTTTATATTTATCCCTGTTTGAAATCTCTTTTAAGACCTGGGTTTGCTTCCAGTTCTTGACATGAGAAAACACAGATGAAGAAGGAAAGTGGAGTTTGATCGATTTCAGATAGATTTCTGCTTTATGAATATTGCTATGAGTTTTGCTGGGGCTCATCTAGATCCTGCCTCATTCTGTGTAATCATTTAGTGAAGATGTTAAATTAAGCTAGAGGCTTTTCTGCAGTGACACAAGTGAATTTGGCATCACAGGCTGAAAATGCAAAAGAAAGATTTCTTTGCTTGCTTTCTTCTCCTTTTCTTCGGCCAATCTTAGTGTACTTTGAAGAAGCTTCTGAAAATGCATGAGAAGAGTTCCAAAGTTCAGGTTTCTGATAAATATTTGCCTTGTTGTGTATGCCTGCAGTACTGGTAATCATCGTGACTAATGATTCAGTGCATAGTGGGGACTTTGAATCTGCAGCTTCCAAGTTTCCAAAGTTCCTTAACCTATAGCATGTCTGAATGACTTTACTGCACAGAAGTCTTACTCTTGCTTCCCCGGGTCACTGCCTTTGGTTTCAGCTGAGTTACAATCTCTGTTGGGTCTCATGGACTTTGCCTTCTCTTCTTCGTGGGATGAATCTTCAGGGGAAAGCTTGAACAGGATCCTCCCTTAGGATACACTGCAGTCTGGTAACTGGGTGACTCTGGTGCAAAGCAGGACATACAGGCCTAGATCTTAATAGACAAAGGAGGCATTGAGTGCTTTTACCTCCATGGTATTATGTAAAATGTAGTGAGTGGTTTCTGTTTTTCTGTCTTTTTTTCAAGAAAAAAGTTGTACATTCCCGCTCTCTTTATCTGAAGAGTGCATGAAGTAATCTGCTACCAAGCAGTTATAACAGGCCTTTGACCTCCAGTCAATAGAAATACTCATCTTAAATCTCTGGAAGAAAGCCAGGTTTAAACCATGCTCCTGTGCATATCCTGTTCACCAGATATGCTGCGCCCTGTTTAGTACACAAGATTTTTGCATCACTTTTCAGAGTCTTTCAAGTCTCCTGACCTGTTAAATTGGATACAAAGATGCATAATGCAAACTGTAACATAGATATTTTAAAATTTTCTGTAGAAGTCCTTTGTTAGATCTGGATCTTGATTCTGAGATTCCCTGGAAAGCTTCTGCAGAAAAGCAAAAGGACCTGAATTGTGCTTTGTGTGCCAAATTGTGTTTCAGGTGAGGCTGTGAGCCTTTTCTGACAGTGGTGTGATTCTGCTTTTGCTTGCACTGATATCATAGAATGGTGAGTAAAACCTAGTACAGGCTGGTTGGGCACATCTCTTGCAGCATCATAGAATCACCAAGGTTGGAAGAGATTTTCAAGATCACCCAGTCCAACCACACACCTAGCATCCCTGGAGTGCTTTCAGGCACCTGTAGAACCACCCATCAAACAGTAGTTTTCAACTTTGTGATCTGCAACCCCCTGAAGGCTGCCTTCTGTGTAGAACAAATGCAGTCCTACCAACAGGGACTTGCTTGCTTTAGCTGCTGTTCTCAGGTGTGCCTAGTTCTCCATTGACTTCTGGGGCCTGATAGCAGCAGGTTGCCAGTGCCTGAAGAAAGACCACTGGGATCTGTCTACCTGCAAGGGAATGGAGTATTTCTGTTGCAATTGTGTTAAACCAGTGCATGTGGATTGTATATATTGTGTAATACTTGTATTTAACTTTTAAGAAAAAGCTTGGGATCAACAATTATATGACCTTGAGGTTCTAGGAAAGGTAATGGGAAGGACTGCCTAATCTGAACCACTTTTTGTATATGATCTTGTGATTGATTTTATATGTGCTGCTTTTTTTTTCTAATATACTTTTTAATTAGACTAGAAACTCCCCTGCTATGCTTTGCTCATTTACCTTTGCAGGAACTGAAAACAAATCTAACAGTCTAAACTGTGGGGAGTTATGAAAGCAATCCTTACTTGTCTTGTCTGCCAGTCTTACTTTAACTCTTTCTATTGGACAAGTGTTATCTTAATTAAATACTGGTATTATGTCATGTACAACAGATTCCAGGGGCTTCATCTGGGCTGTGTCTGCTGTTAGTGATGCTGTATCCAATACCTTCTTAACAGCAGAAAATACTAAACCTTGTGTGAAGTCTTGTGACGGTTTCTAGTGTTCTACCTATGTCCAAAACTGGTAACTTACTCCAACTCCCCTCTAAACTTGTTGATAATCCCTGACACTGTTTTCTCTGTCCTCTTAAGATTAGATAACTTTTCTGAATCTCTAACTTGGGATTGTTGACAGAAACGTTTTGGAAGCTCAAAAAAGCAATTTCACCTGGTGTTCTTTTAGGAATTACATGCTGTCTCGATACAAATAAATTCATGGAGGTAGTTATTTATAAAAAATAATTTACTTCTGGCTTTACTCGTTTGTCTCTACTGAGTCTGTTTTAAAACTGTTTTGATCACTTTTTTGTTCCTTTGTTTGAATTAAGTCTTGCTGGGTTCTGAGTTCTATTTTACTCTTTTTAGGACTTTCCCTAAAGCAGTGGTTAAACTCCTTCCACATTCCTGGCAGAGTAATCATCTTCATAACTGAAACAGCCACACATTAATTAGGAACATAGTTGCTTCATCTTGATACAGGTATTTTGATTGAATAATGTCAGGCCTGCCAGTTTCTTCTGTCTACTCTTTCTTACAATGCTTTATATTATTTCAAGTTGGAAAAAAGCAACAAACCACCATGGAACGTCACATAGTGAGGATGATAACCTTGTATTTCTTCCAGCTTGCATTAGATGAATGCAAAGGAGTCATGTAGGATCTGATTCAGGTCTTTCCTCAGAACCTGGTTTTCCTCATTTGCTCCCTGTGGTTGGTCCAGTTCCTTTTTTCAAATTTTCTTCCCCTTGTTTGTGATTAAATAAAATGACAAGGAGTTCTATAATTGATACTTTTTTAAATTGCCTTTTTGCTGTCGTGTTTTAGTCTTCCATCTTGATGTGTTGCTACTCTGCAATTTCCTCACAAGTGGAAGCAGAGGGGCAGACACCTCTTCTCTCTGGTGAGCAGTGACAGGACCCAAGGGAAAGGCGTAAAGCTGTGTCAGGGGAAGTTTAGGATGGACATTAGGAAAAGGCTCCCCCAGAGTGTGGTTGGGCACTGGAACAGGCTCCCCAGGGAAGCGGTCACAGCACCAAGCCTGACAGAACTAAAGAAGCATTTGGACAATGGTCTCAGGTATATGGTGTAATAATTCTTGGGGCTGTCCCGTGCAGGGCCAGGAGTTGGACTTCGATGATCCTTGTGGTTTCTTCTCAACTTGGAATATCATATGATACTTTCCTATTTCTTAGTTAGCATGTTTGGATTTCTGGCTTTTGAGTGGCACTTGTTCAGCATTTCCATCAAATTGGCTTTCCTGGTAGTAGGTATTTTTGCTTCCCTGTTCAGCTTCTTGTGTAAAGGTACCTGTGTTTTCTGAGCCCTGAACTGATACCCTTAGTGCTGATTGGGAGGACTCTTTATTATTCAGTTTAGGCTTGCTTCTTATCTAAAGACCCATCATTTAGTATGTGGGTGTCAGTTTTTATCATGATGTTTTAACTTCATAATAATACTGTGAGGATTTTAGCTCTTGTTTTCCGGATGAATCTTCCCACCTGCTTCTGCCTCTGCATTCCTTCTTCAGATCCCAGCCACTGCTTTCTCACCCAGAGCACATACAGAGAGATCTGGGCATGGCAAGAGAAGCAGGAATTATTTTTCTGGTGCTTGTTGACCCCTGGAAGAAATTAAGTGATTTAAAGACCTGTGCAGAGGGAAGGGAACTAAGAGGTCACTGGCAAAAAGAGAGAAGGATGCTGACTGTTGTAATGCGACTTGTTTTTCCTTTTTCTGACCTTGGTACTTGCTGAGGAGAGAAAGCAAGATTAACAGGAGGACTCAGGGGAGGAGGCAGGGCTTAGTATCAAGGCATGCTTTGGTGGGGGAGAAAAGCAGAAAGGAAACCTGGACTGGTTATTACTTTCTTCCCCTCTAGAGGAAAAATTCTTTAAGCAGAGCTGCTGATTGAGCTTTCTCCTGTGTTTCCCCTGTCAGGGACTGCTGCTCTAGAACTGCTCTAGGAAACAGCTTCTGATGTAAAGAAATCTTCCCTGGTATGTTTCCATTGGAAAGTTTGTGTAGAGTTAAAACAGTCTAGTTCTGCTGCTATCATCACACCATTTATGCAGTTTTGTGACAAGATAAATTGTGTGTTCCTGTTGCTGTTCTTCTGTCTTGTTTTCGTGGCATTTGTTCAAATTATGCTGCAAGGACTTGGTGTTTTTAAATAGCTTACCAGGTACCAGCAGATCTCACAGGCATGCTGCTGCTGTTTCTCTAGTGGCAACTACCTCTATGATCACTAGGCTTTTCTTTTTCGGTACTTAAACATAAGCTGTCGCATGGCAGTAGCTGTTTTGTTTTCCTACTTGTCTTCCTGATTGCTTTTTAGGTTTGAGATGCACGTGGTGTAGTGTGGCAGCTCTCACCAAGCCTGCTGGTGTGATGGAGAGGTCCTTTTTTTAAGCATTGAGTCTGGTTGAAGAATGCAAAAGCACAGTCTGATAACAAAAATAGGAGCAATTTGACAGGACCTGCTAGCTTGTCTAATAATGAAAAAGAAGTTATCTTTGTGGAACTTAAACTGTTTGAATTTTGGATTCATGGATTTCATTTATGCTTTGCCAGAAAAGATGTATAGCACATGTGAATTTCTTTTTTTAGGCAATAATGAATCAAATGGACAGAAATCAACAGGAAGTCCCATCATACGTTCACGATGAACCACCAGAAGGTATGTATTAGTTTTCATGATATGAAGTAAATTAATCAGAAGTTCAGTTCTGTCTTTAAAAAATGGATCTGCAAGCTGAACTTTAACTTCATAACAGTAAACAAACCAACCCTGGGATGAGATGGGCCTGGATTATTGTTCACTTTTGCATTATCCTGATTACAAAAAGGCCACTGAATATAACTGAGTAAACAACTGTACCTATAAATTATAGAGAAGATGGGCAGTTACTGAAGGACTTAATTTGCAGATTAGTTTCCAGAGATATGAACTGGTCTAATGGGCATTTATTTCTGCTATTCATTATGTGAAATGGAAAGATCCCAGCTTCATTGTTGGACACGTTGCTGTGTTCATAGTGCATGTGACTTTTATGCAAGATGTTTAAGAAATATATAAAACTTCATTACTGCTTCTGGAGACTGTTTTCCATCATACAAATAACAGTGGTTCCAACTGTTCACAATCTCACGGTTTCATAAAAATAAGCACTCACTTGACTTTGTTAATGCAGTGACATCGTGGTCTCCTGAACCAACTGAATATTAAATTGGTTATTAGATCTGCAGAGGAAATGCGGTTGCAAATGAGCAGAGTTTCTTCCAAACTGTGGGCTGGCAGGATTGAGCAGAGTCTTGTTTGCATAATGTGACTGGAAACATACTAGATCAAAAGCCATTCTTGGCATATAGGTTGTCTGTGTTCTGTGTGCTCTTGCTTTAAAACCAAATGTGTTGGGCATAGAGGTTGGTGAGTCATGATTCTTCTCGGTTCATTGCTCTTCAGTTTATAATGACCCTTTAAAGTTCTGTTTGTTGGTCTGGAGTTTTTTCACTGCAGCTCCTATATGTTATATAACCGAACAATTTACTTCATTTGAACAACAGTATCATCCACTAGCTGTAGCAGAAAGGATTGAAGTGGAGTAGCTCACTCTTATTCTTAACAACTATTAGGCAAGAAACACAAGTAGAAGAAGATGAGAGAAAAGGGAAAAATAGGTTTTCATGGCACAGTAATTCTTCAGCTCTATTATACTTGTAGTAGCATGGTATGAGGACAAAAAATCTTGCTCTTTTGGTGTTAAGATCCCAGAAGCATTTCTGATAACAAATGCTTGATTGGAAGCTACACTCTAATGTGTTATCTTCAAGTCTGATTTTTAAGACTGGGTTTTGCTTGCTTAGTTGTTAGGGGTTTTTTTTGCCTTAAAGATCTGTGTGTTATACGTGTTGAACATCATGTATAGAAAGTGAACAGTGGTCTGAGAACTAGAACCGATTCTTTGTTGAGTAAGGCAGTGAAACAAGTGGGCATTCTTAATCTTCCTAGAATATTCACTAGGTTTTCCAGGTTCAGAGCATACCAGCAGACTTTGATCATCACTGGTTATTCCAATGTTTTATTTAAAATTTGTGACCAGCTAAGATTTATATTCTTCTGCACATTGTTTTCTTTTAGTATGACAATAACTAGTTTGAATATGAAGTCTAAATAGATGGAGAAAGTTGGTGTAGTTAGAGGGAGTACAATGAAGCACCGCTCATCTTAATGTAAGCTCCATCCTTGAAGAGGCTTTTTCCTTTTGGTTCTGGTTCATGTGCACTCTTCAAGCCTTATGAGTTTAGTTAAAATATTGGAAGACTCCTTGAAAAGCAACCCCACTTTGAATGCTGTGCAAGGCCTTAAACGTGATACACTTACACTGTCATAGAAAGATGGCCGAATGTGGATGGAAGGATACCAGTCAATGCTGGCAAGATCATCTCTCTGAAGAGGCTGCCAAAATACTCCTTAGAGGAAAGGCTCAATTCCAAAATCAGTTTACAAATTTTGCTAAAGATAGAAATAGTTATAGTTTGTTCAAATCACACTCAACAAGCTCGTTGCCCAGAGGCTTTAAAGATTGTGTGGAAGAAGTTTTTGTGCTCCTGCGTTTCATAAGTAGTGTTATTCTAATGCTGTATTTTCTGCCTTGAAAGTGGCACCAACCTGTGCAACCTAAGTTCATTCAAACTCTTGTTCATTCTTGGATTCTTTTCAGCAGGAAGCTGGCTGCAAGATAGCCTGGTAGAGCCAACTCCTGGATAGGGAACTTGTCATTTTCTCAGTGCTTCATAAATCACAGAATATTCTGAGTTGCAAAGCACCCACAAGGATCATCAAGCCCAACTCTTAAGTGGAGGGCCCATGTGGGGATCAGCCCACAACCTTGGTGTTATCAGCACCATGTCTGAGTGACTGAGCCGGTCTCCTTAGATTTAGGTATGATCTGGGTACTCCTTGGAAACATACCCTTTAGAAAAAAGGAGACCAGGAATGTGTGTCCTAGAACAGAAATCAAAAGCAATAAAACTTTGCAGCGCTGGGTGTTTGCTAGACCTCATGGAAACAATGCAAACAGGATGGAAATGGAATGTGCCAGCCATTACCAGAAGTTGGTTATACACCATCACATTCTGTGTTCACACCTTTGAAATAGTGTAGATGTCAAAGGACTGGCTACCTGAAGTAAGGTAAAGAAAAACACAGAAAGATTACATGTAAATGTAAAGATTACATTTGTTTGTTTCTTTTTATTATTTTTAAAGTTAGTTATGATGGATCATTTCTTGCTTACATCAGTTCTGAGTCAGTGAAATCAGCTCTTAAAATTCAGTAGGATGAAACTTGACTCCTATTTCACCCTGATGATAGTGAACCAGTTAAGTGGAAGTGAAACAGTTTCTGACCAAATTTGTTACAAGTTCTATTACTCTTGTCACAAGAATCTTTTAGTGAATAATCCTGAGACATTGGATTTTATAGCAGACTTTGCATACTTCCTTCCGAATATGATGCTTTAAAGGCTTTTTGTATGTAAATAAAATTCTGATCTCTGTGTGTTTGTGTTGGAAATGCATTTTTGCTGGAGATGTCCACGTCGAAAGCTGCTGGCCTGGAATGAACTGGCCAAGGGTATTACGTGGCTTTAAGTAAAAGGCTGTTATTTATGTTTGCAGTTTCCATTACCCTTTCTATTATCTGTATCAATTTCTTAAATAGGAGACTAGTGAAGGACTTTCAGTATTTTCAACTCCTTTAGGTTTCGTTATTCTGTATCCTCGCTTTCCTTTTTTGTCAACTTTGTAGGAAATTCTCTCATAGGAAATTCTACCTCATTTAGGTAGCATCTTTTGCTTGAAGTATTTCAGGCATGCACATAGGAACTCTGACCTTTAGAGTTTTTTAATGAATTCTGAGTCCCGGGTCAGTCTTGGCATTGTCATAAATGCATTGGCAGTGCATGGAAAGTTGCTCACCTTAGTTTTCATCTTATAGTAGATGAGTGCTGGGAATCTGTGCTCTGGATGCAAGTCGTGGGCAGCAAGGGCACTGGGGACAGACCTGTTCTGCTGGTTCTCCTAAGGCATATTGCAGTGAAAAGTCAGTGTGTTGGCAGGGCTGGACAGAGGTCTCCCGTGCATCTAGAGCTGTTTTTTCTTTCCTGCTGCCTCCTAAAGTAGTTGTCCTCCTCCAAGCATGTTATTTCTGCTCCTGACTCTCTCACCTCTTTATTTCACGTCTGTTTATTCCCTAGCTCTGCCCACTGTGGTTCCACTTGCTCTTTGCTTGGTTTCCCTATTGTTTGTTATTTGGAACTATGTGTTGTATGAGCATCCAAGAAAAGCAGTCTGCAAGGTAAGTACAGACTGTGTGCAATGGCTGTTAGGCTAGAAAAGGAAGTACTTTTGAGTAACACTTTTTTGAAAATAAGTAAGTCCTGGTGCTGAGATTGATTTGCTTGTTGTTTCTTCCCTTAGGGACACTCAAAGACCACCCGCAGCAGCAAGCTGGCATGCTTTCTCGTGTGACTGGTGGCCTCTTCAGTGTCACAAAGGGAGCTGTTGGTGCCACAATTGGGGGTGTTGCTTGGATTGGAGGGAAGAGCTTGGAGATTACCAAAACAGCGGTCACATCGGTGCCTTCCGTGGGAGTGGGTCTAGTCAAAGGAAGTGTTTCTGCTGTAGCTGGAGGTGTTACAGCTGTAGGATCTGCTGTTGCAAGTAAAGTGCCTTTAACAGGAAAGAAAAAGGACAAGTCTGACTAAAACAAAAACTGAGACATACTCGATTCTCCAGAATATTGCGTCAGTGGCATTAAAATCTGCTAAGACTGGGACCATGAGAAGCCATATGTCTTAGACACTTTATCTTCTAATGAGTTGTGCAAATAACTCGATTTCATCTGAAAAGGACAGAAGAAGCTTGGATAGCACAGCGTATGAGGATTTATTAGAGCCTAGATTGAAGCTTTGTATCTGGTGAAATGTTACACTTGATAACCATAGAAGTGAGTGTATCTGAAGGAATAATACATATCTGAATAGTCACTTACTGTACATTTTCTGCAGTTTTGGACTAAAATGTGAATGTAGAAACTCGGTAGTCTCTGTAATGCCATCGGTACAACGAGATGCCAATTACTGTTCTCAGTGGTTTCCACAT
Source organism: Cyanoderma ruficeps (assembly GCA_008694505.1). Taxonomy (NCBI): domain Eukaryota; kingdom Metazoa; phylum Chordata; class Aves; order Passeriformes; family Timaliidae; genus Cyanoderma; species Cyanoderma ruficeps. The sequence continues at coordinate 10,207,171 of VZDJ01000426.1, forward strand.
CCTCCTGCTAAGGATCCTTCAGCTGTGTAAAAGCACTCTTGGACGTACCCAGTCTTGGTTATGAACCTGTATTTGCAGGCAGCCTGTAAAATATCCCTGACTGCATTCCGCCAGTGAAGACTGGAGCGAAGAGACTGGAGGTGTGCAGAAATTGGAAATGAGAATGGGAGATAGAAGTGAAAAAGCTTAACAACTTGGTAGAAAGGATCATAAAGAATAAACTAACTTAATGCCTTATTAGAAGAAAATCTCTTTTTACTAGGTGAAGCTGTGTAAAGAACTGTCCTCTTGTTTCAGTGCAGTTTACAGATTGAGCTTTAGCTCTTTATAAATCCTGATATCTAAAACTTTGTCAATTTTTACTGAAAACATGATTGCTTCATCTCAGGTGTATTTAAAAATACGCATCTATCTCCTGCAAGTGAGAACTTGCTTCTAATAAACTTCTTATAGACACTAGAAAAAATGACAGCCTGTGGAAACTGGGCTGATGTTCATGGTCATCTAGCACAGCTATCTAACTTGCTAGGAATTCTTGTGTAGCTGGAAACCACTGAAGAACTAGAAAAGCTGTTCTCTCAACTCCGTGATGCACCAGGTTAGCTTTTCGCTCTGTTTAGGCAAATGCAAAGAAATTTTCACTACATTTGTCATACTTTTCACTTTGATTTTTGAGTAAAATGCAATACTTTTATTTAAAACAAACCAAAAACAGTAGATGAGGCCTTAAAAAAAACCAAACATGATTCAAGTAATTTGTATACTGGCAGATTGCAAATGTTGACACCTCAAATGGGAACATCTTTACATCCTCTGCAGCGTGTGAGGCAAAATGCACTTGTAATGGCACAGCGTGAGGTTGCCTTAAAATTTAAACCATTTCTGATCTTTTATTTGTGTACTGATTTTGCAAATAAGTAACCTCTTTGGAAGCCCATGGAAAGCAACTGTTTGTGCTGTATGCAGTTATTTTCTAAAAACTTGTGTTTCTATGGAGAACTCGTACACTTACTTTTTCAGTGGCTGTGGTTGTACTAGAAGGAATATATATGGGTGGGACTTTTTAAAAATGAAAAAAAAATCCCAAAACATATCACTTGTTGAAGTTAGTCCTCTGTTCACAGGTGTTGAAAGTACACTGTGTCTCAATTATGGTACTGTAGTCACCCAATCTCTCTGAGCCATTGGTACTTTAATTGCACTCTGTAACAACTTTATTTTATATCAGAAATCGTATATGTTGGAAGCGTAATACTTGTAAACATGGGAACTTGGGGTGGTGGGGAGAGCAAAAACCCAAGAAATGGCATCTGCTCCTTCTGTTAGATGCACCAGCTGCTTGATTCTGATCTGCTACAAGGGTGTAATGAGGTAAGTTGATGCAACAAATTGTAGACTTTAACTGGTTTTTGGGGTTTTTTATTGTCAAAAGCAAATTGCCTAGAATATGGTATGGTTTAGAGGTACCAGTTAGTTCTAGAAATGAGCTAGCCTGGACAACAGAGGCAATCTAGCTGCACCATACAATTTAGTATGGTCTGCTCCCCTGCGATTTCCAGTGTAGCCATATCCCCCAAGTGCTGCCACTGAACTTCTAAAGAGTCACCTGTTTGGAGCACAGTGATAATTTGTGACACTCAACCAAACTCTTCCTAATAGTTTTTCTGAAAATGGGAATGTTGAACCGGTCATACCCTTTTGTTTATTATATTTAGACTATGAAATGTGCAGCATAACAAGCGCGGTCTGAGAGAAGCAATGTTAGGTATGTAAAGAGTTGCCACCACTTCATTATGTTTTGTTCTTAACATATCCTGTAGCTATTATTTTGAGTCTTGTAACTGAAACACTTTTACACGGCATATGGTTTTAGTTTTCAAAGAGCTTTGTCCTATATCCTGTGTGTTTTCCATTCACTTATGAAACTTGCTTCATCTTAAAAACTTGTTCAAATTCTGTCCTGCCACCTGTGAAACATTAAATTGTTGCTGTTTCAGACATTTGAAAGCTTCCTTAGTTTTGTGGAGAAAGACATACTTAGATTTAAATCTTCCCACAGTACCATGCTCAAGAGTGTCTTTTATTTGTATCTACTTAGCACCAACCAGCTCTTAACAAAAGCTTTACTTTCAGCGTGTAAGCTGTGCACAGACACAGCACAAAATCCTTTGCACTAATTTCTTTTCTCCTGGTCAGTGATGCTTGGGAATAACCAGTTTTAAGATCATAGTGAGCTGAATGGAATATTGGACTGAAATTTTCAGGGGGAGTGAGGTTCTTTTGTCTTGGGATTGTTTTTGTGGTAGCTTTATTTCACTTTCCTTTTCCCAGTCCCCATTTCAAAAGGCAAAATGTTTATGGAGGCAGCTTGTATGCCTTACTGCTCTCTAGGTAGTGAAAGGCTTACAGGCTGGTCCACAGTCACCGTGAGTAACAAAAGATGAGGATTTCAGCAATACAGTATTTTGGTGACTGGGAGCTTTCCTGAGGTTTTATTGTAAATGAATCCTATGAAGAAGAGAGAAGCAGGTCCCCAGATAGAGTTAGGAATGAAGGATTGACTGAATTTTCATCTGGTAGTAGAGAATAAGAGCATTTCTGCTCATGCTTTTATTTTGAAAGGGGAAGAGAAATTGAAACATTCAGAATGTAAAATGAGTTTGTGATAACTCAGGCTGTGATTTAGTTAAGGAAATATGTCCTTTTCCTGTTCTGTTGCCACTGGAAATGACCTAAGTGATGGGAGTAAGCTGTTTCAAGAACTTTGTAAAAGATTCAGGGAAAGCAATGTTTTATGTCTTGGTTTCCTTTTCCTCCTAAGCTACCAATCAGGTCTCTGGCTCAGTTACAGGTGTATTAGGAAGAGCTTTGGAGAGCTGAAATGCCCCTTTGTATCAGAGGGGAAGGAGGCTTTTGAATTCAGATAATATTGTGGTCTGCTTAATAGCTGAGCAGGGAAGGACAGTCAGAAAGTGACAAAGGCAAGTTCCTGTGAATTTTTAATACAGCTGTCTTCCCAGTTTCCTCTTAGAAAATGATAATGTGTTTTGAAAGATTCAGCATAGACACAGCCTGGTACCACGGCCTGACTTTTTTCAAGCTGGTGATACATCCCTTTCTCGAATTCCTGCCACTGTCACACACACTCCTGCAAGAGTGGCATTTCCCCCCAGAAACACCTGTCACGTCTGCACTTGCCTGCAGAGTGCCCACTGTAAGACCTTCAGCTGTTGAGATCTTGGCACTGCTCCTGCCAGGTGTTGCCAGCCCTTCCCCAGTGCACAGCAGATAATGTGGCAGACTATATAAAATCATCATCTTGCAGCCCACCCTCTGGACCAGTAATTCAATACCAGCTTTCTTCAGCAATTACAAACCACATTTTAAGAAACAGGCCTGGACTTGCTGCCAAAATGCGTGTTAAGAATGACCTTGAAGAATGCCTGGAGTGAGAGTGGTGTGTAGCTGGTTTTTATTCTGTTGTTAAGAGGGAATACGTGTGGAATAGCTACTTAGGAAAGTCTGAGAAGTAAAATCACTGATCCTAATTCTATTGAGATGATTGTCAGTGATGCTGCTATTTTATATTATCATTCACAGCCCATAAATGAGAAGAAATCAAATCCCCTGAGAACTTAAATGCTGATAGTTACTATTTTGAAAGCCAGCACTTGTTGCCAATTGTCATATGGTGTTATCTGAGAAGTAGTGCCACCCATATATTTAGAAACTGTTGCAGCTGTTTGCAAATCTGGTAGTCATGTTTAATCATCAGTGGTTTACAGACTAGAGTTTTGTTGCATCTAATAGAAAAGCATGACTTTCCTCCTACCATCATTTGCGACTTGAGTCTCCCTGGTCTCTCCTGTTCCCAAACCTTGCTAGAAGAGAAGAAATTAAGAACTATACAATAGCAATAAATGTAATTCCTCCTGTCCCAAACATTTTGAAAAATAAGTAAATTTTGAAGTCTCAGAAATGTAAAGGTTGTCATCTTGTAGTTTCTTTGCATTATGGTTTGTACACAAACATGCTAGGGCCTCACTGTAGCAGTCAATGAATAAAAAAAATCACATCCAACCCCTGTGCTCAGGACAGGGCTTTCCTGTCCAAGAAACCAAGTCTGTTTCAGGTCAGGATCCAGGAGCTAGAGCTACTTCAGCAATAAGGAAAAGAACTCCAAGAGCATTTCCTGAAGACAGTGAACCAGCAGATTGATAAACACTGCTGGAAAAATAATAATCCTCCTTTTGTCTTCCTCAGATAAAAATTGTGCTAATCACTACCACAGGCTGGACTGTGCACTCATAGTGCTGAAAATCTAAGGCAGTTAATGCCCTATAGGTAAGAAAATATCACATCTGAGGTACTCTTAGAACAAGGCAACCTTTATCATAACTGCAACTTCTATGATATAATTTGAAAACATTAGAATACTACATCTCTATAATGAAATAATGCCTAAAACCCTCTCCTGGACAAAGTACAGTGTAACTACAGTCTTGATTAAGATTGCTTTTGTTCCATCTCTTCTCAAAGAACCAACCACCCTTTTAATTTGCTTTTCCATAACTTGAAGTATAGCATTCAAATTAATCTTCAATGTGTAGAGGAGCAACAGGATTAAAAATTGGTCTCTCCTTCTTTGATTGTATTTTACCATAAGTGACTTCAAAGTCTTTTTTAGTACCATTCAAGCTTTCTAGATTTCCACTCTTTATATCATACCCTAATGCAGAGAGCTTTTTAATTCGGTACTGAACGATTTGTGTTGTCAACTCCAGCACCATTGGTGTCTCTCTAATCTGTGCTATAGAAATTCCTTCCCTCAGTAGTCCTTCAAGTCTTTCTTCCAAAACTGGAACAGAATAGTAGAGAAGGGCTGGGCATTTCAGCACTAGTTGTTTTAGTTCTTGATCACTGCATTTGAAGATGTTTTTGGAGAAAAGCATACTCTTCTGCATAGTGGTAGAATTGAGTTGAAAAATGAAGCCTTTAAGTTTGGATAGCAACTGTAGAACTTCCTGGTCAGTGAAATCATTCTTTTGGAGAAATTCCAAGTTGTCTTTGATTGCGGTGGAAGTATTTAGTAAAATAAATGGATTTTGGCTCAATAGCTTCAGTATCCAGATCTTCATATTTGCTTCAGAACCCCCTAAATTTAAATAATTTCTTTGTAATGTCTCTATCATATTTTTGTTTTTCTCAACAGGGTTATAGAAAATATTGGGCGCACTTGTCAAGAACCTGGTGATTATATTATTCTTAAGTCCCAGCTCTTGAAAAAACTGTATGTTTGCCTTCTGGTACTGCTGATACTCAGTAGTAAAGAAAGACTCTGGAAATTGCTCTATTAATTTAATCAGCTGTTTTTCATTCTGGCATACTAATTGCCATAAAGCTCTTTGAGCATTTATCTCTGCTGGGGTGTGAAGAATTGCCTCAGGGCAGCGTTCTATAATGTTGGCTACAGTGGTCTCATCTGCTCCCATTTCCTGTAAGATACCAGCAATTTCCTTAACATAGGCCACATCCTGGAGAAGGACCCATTCCTTCAGTCTGCGTATCTTCGTGATGTCAACTGACAACCTGTAGAGATTCTCGAGAGTGTTTTTATTTTCCTCTCTTGACTTGGTATCAGTTGTGTAACTGGAATGTATTAGGAAGCTTCTGTTTGCTATGTCAGGCCATACTGATGAAAACTTCAGTCCTGGCTTACAGCCCTGGGATCTTGTCAACAGAAGAGTGAACGTGTCTTTTGCACCGTGAGCAACTCCTCTCAACATCATGGAAGTCAATCCTGTGGAAACACAACAACTGTAAGGAAACACATTTAAGGAACAGACAGAACTGGCATAAGAAATTACTCTCCTGAGTGGTTTTTGTTACTAGTGCAAAATCCAGCTTTCACGTGATTGCAGGGGGAAAGACTATTTTTGAAAGGTTAATGCTCTGGTGGATACTTCACTGGAAGAGTAACAAGGATGCAACAGATCTGATGTGGGGGAATGCTCTGTCCTTATCAATGCCTGCAGTCATACAAGCTTCAAACCATCAGCCAGTTCTTGCCGCTAACATTGTTACTGCATTACAGATCACTCACACTGTATGAAGAAAATGATTCATGCAATTTCATTCGACAGCAATCCCACTAAATGAACAAAAATGGCAGCTTAAATCTCTTTCTTAGTTCTTATGTATGTATTTGCTTTAACTTCTCAAGCATTATTTGGAGTGCGAGTTGTTCTTTCATGTGTCAGAGACCAACCACGCAGTGCTGCTTCAGCAGCAGTTTGTAGCATAGCTTCATTTTGAAATCATTCTTTATGTAATTAAGGGAGAAAAAAGTCACATGAACCTTTATGTAAGTGTTTTTCACCAGCTGAGTGAGTTAATTGAGTTTGAATAAGCACCCTGGTATTTTGGGGGAGGAAGCAAGAACACAGTAACATTTCCAGGCCTTCACCCACCTCTTCCAGCACCTACTTTGCTACAGCTGCTCCTTGTACCAATGCCTTATTTCTGCCTCCAGGTCTCATATGTAGGCAGAGTCCTTGTGGAATAGGTGTGTGGCTGTGCTGGAGTCCACAGGATCAACCCTACACCTCACCTTTGCTCAAACTGGCTGCCCAGTTATCACCAATAGCACATGCACAGTCACCTGCTCTGCAGGGGCAAAGGAGCCGCAGCAGTCAAAGAAAGATAAATCAAGTGTATCTTTAACTTCCTGGGGGGTGTTTTCGTAACAACCCTTTGGAAGTACTGACTGTGAAAGGGAAAACTGCTGATCTCTGCAATACTCCTGCAAATAGCTGCTCCTGGTGACATGCTTCAAATTGCTCAAACTGATAGAACATTTGGACAGTTGCTTTCACCTCTCCCTAAGTGTAACACGCTTCAAAAAGTACCTACCTGAGCATTACTAAATTACTTTTGGTTAGGGTTTTTTTAATTGGGTCTTTTCTCCTTAGGAGAGAAACTACTGTTATGATCATGCAGTCTAATCTCCTGCCTAACAGACCAAGATACCTATTGCACAGCTGCACAAGAGCCCTAGAATCTTCCTTATAGCCCAACTTGTAAGAAAATACATGGTTTGTTTAGACCACTTCAGTGGTAGGTCCTCTTTCTAGTTGCCAGGTAAGGTTAAATATTTTCTACAGGAAATACTTTATCTCAAGAAAGTGTACCTTTGCTTTTAGATTGCTTTTTTTCTGCTCCTGAGATGGACTATTGTGATGTCCGACTAACTAACAGAATATAATGTAATGTAATTTCCTATATGCACACTTACGTTACTAACAGAACCTGTTTATTGATGACTTGATCTTTAGTATTATTTCACTCCTCTAAGGCAAAACCAATTGCCTAATGCACTGCTTGTGTCAGAACCCCAAGGCTGATGGTTTTGTCTTCAAACACCTTGTGACTTCACAAGTGCTGTACCAAGCCCCACAACAGAACAAGTGATTTTTCCCAGTAACCCCAAAAGCAGTGGAAAGTGTAGGTACTGGAAGTGTAGCTAAGTCACAGAGGTTTTGTGTGCTGACCTTTCCATGTCCTGACAAAGTGACTGCAAACTAAACCTCCCCTCCACAGGAGTGAAACAACTGCCTGTGTCTGAGCACTCCGAGTAGTTCTACTGAGTTTAGCGGGCCCAGTCAGAACAAGCAAATCTCTGAAGGATCAGGGTTTCCTTCATTAATTCTTCAGCTTAGCTAGAAGTCGCCAGCAAAGTTGTTAAAATGGTTTGGGATGTCAAATAATATTTGCCAAGTGCAAAGTGGAAAAAATAATCATGACTTTTACTTTAATTCATAATCCTGCCGTTAAGCAAAATTGCCTTGTGAGTAATGCAGTCCCTTAAAATACTGTAATTTTTTACTATTACAGAACTTTTAAAAAATTCTGATATAGTAAATTGTGCTCTTCTAAAATCTGACATGGGAATGGTTATTACATTCACTTAAAAGAAGCTTTACATTTTGTAAAAATGTCTGGCATCATTGTCAATTTTTCCCTGCTGTTGGTGAGGATCATCAGAAACACAGAATACTGTAAAAGAAAGGAAAACTTTATTTGCTAACACTCATTTGACTGGGGCACTCACACTTCTAAAAAAGCCTAATGCAAATTACAACATGCAAAATAACACAAATGAATTTGAATGTCATAGAAACAAAGAAGATCTGAGTTATGATTTGATGTTTTTCCAAGTCCATACCACATTTCCAGGGTATGTAACTGTTTTCGAGAATTCAGAGTTCTCTTAAAGCTCTTGTTGGATCTAATGCATGTTCTAATGTGCAGGACCCCACTGTAACTTTTCACATACTTATATTGCTGTGGGGACTGTGAAGCAATTGAGAGATTAAGAAAAAAACCCAGCCAGCTCAGCTAAGATGCTTGCTCTCACTGCCCGCAGCACCCTCTCACCACCAAGTGTTAGAAGGGCAATAAGGAAGTGAGCTAATGTCGAAGTTACCTGTGATCCTGCTTGCTAGCACACTTGCAGAGACCTGAATATACACGGTAAAGGGGCGCCATAAGTTTCATTATTTCATGAGACCTGTATGTAAATCTTCTGTAAGAAATAGATACAATGATCAGCTGATTGATTTATCCCTCGTGAATTTCTGAATGTGTATTGAGACTCAAATATCACTTTCTGAAAATTAGCAAACTCAAACTTTTACTCATGCTGGATTGTTCACAAAATCTTTCAGTAAAGAGGGCAACAGTATGACTGCTGACCACTACCATTCTCATTATGGGAAACTTAGTAGGCTGTGAAGAATTAAATGAAACTACTGAATGCCTAGATCGAACTTGGGAGTGAACCAAGAAGAGTAGGTAACTGCCTAGAAGATAGCAGTGTAGACGGAGTTTGCGTGGTTTGTGAAGGAATCTGGAGTGATTGGAGGTTGCAGTTTTGTAGATTAATGCACAGTAAATGTTCACACTAATGCATTTACAAAAAATGAATTCCTGCTTTCCATTAGTGGTGGAAATGAGGTAAATTGTTATAAAATACATGCTAGACCGACATAAAGCTTTCTAGAAAAAAAAATAGAGAGGATCCTAGGATAATCCAGGTTTGATGGGACCTCAAGAGTTCAAAGCAGGGTCTGCAGGATCCTGGATGCTTTGTCCAGTCAGGTCTTTAAAACCTCTCTGGATGGAGCCCAGCCGGCCTCTGTGGGTTACCTGTTCTACTGCTCAACTGTCCTCGTCGGGAAAAAAGCTTTTTCTTACATCCAGGAAAGACATTTGAAAAGTGCCTAAAGATCCCCCGCACTACTTAAACCAGCGGCCATTAAGTGGTGGTGCTTTCAGCACAGACAAAACAAGGGTCTCCATCACAGTCCCCTTCCACAGCCCGGCCACCTGCGCCGTCCCTTTCCCACCCTTTGGACTCCGCTTGGGGGCGGAGAGGCAGGAGCCGGATGTTCTCCTGCAGCCAGCACGGGAGCAGCGGCTGCAGGCCCATCCCGCCCCGAGTGCCGCTCCTGCCGCAGTCACCGGCTGCCGACGCGGCGGCCCCGCGCCCTCGGCTCTCTCCCCCGCCGCGCATCCCTCGGAACCGAGCGACTTCTCCCCCTGCACGCCGCCCGCCCAATCCTCAGCGCCGCGCCGGCGCTCGGAGCACGACAAGCGGAACGCCAGTCGGCCCCTCCGCCGCCCGTGCCCCGGCGCCGGGCCCGCCGGACAGCGGCCGAGCCCTCGGCGAGCCCCCGCCGCCCCGGCCCGCTGCCCTCGGCCGCGCTCACCGGCCTCGCCGCCGCCGCCGGGCCGCACCACTGCCGCCGCGCGGGGGGCGCTGGCACGTACCACGTGCCGGGAGGGGAGGGGCGCGGGCCGGGCCGCGGGGCAGGAGGACGTGGCCGTCCCGCAGCCGCGCCCGGCCCGGGCTCGTCCCGGGGAGAACGGTCCGAGCCTCCGCCGCCTGCACAGCAGGCTCGGCCGCCACTAGGAAAAGTGAAAGGCCGCTGGATTAAAACAGCTTGCAGAGAGAAGTAGGGGGGTAAATAAATAAAAAAAAATTCTAAGTAATATAATGGCAAAGAATGGAATATTTTAAAAGTCAGACTGTTTGAGTGCCTGTGCTCTGACGGGAAGCAGACGATCCTTTTGATTCGGTAACACCGACATCATGATGGGAGGCTTGTATTACACCAGTGTATTTTCTTCATATGACCACTTCCTTATTACATAACTAAATTCACATGTAGTCATTGGGCTTATATTATTTTGCTAGAGGCTTTTCAGAAGTTCATTGAACTGTGATGGTGAGAACCATCTTCCTCCATCTTATTTTTTTTAGCCACAACTACTTATATTTCTCATCCAGAGTAACAAATTGGCAGCCACATAGAAGATTTCTAGACTAGAAATATTTTACAGAGGTGTTTGGATTTTTAACTACAAGTCTGCGCAATCACATCGTTCACAGAGTGAAAATCACTACTGTTGTGTCTGTGAACCCTTCTTTTGTCAACCACATGTTCAGTAGTCTGTATTGGATCTGTGAAAAAGAGCTAATGAAGAAGAAAAATGCCATAGAAAGAAACTTTGCTCTAGGAACAGGGTTCAAGCTTGGTCTCCTAAATAACAGCTGTTCCAAAAAGAGTTAACAAAGTCTGTGAATATAATGCATGCAATGATGTCAAAAACATGCATCTAAAAAAAACCTTCTAATTTGTAACACAAAATGTACTGTATACTTACTTCTTTATGGTTTTTTTCACTTCATGCCCTCATGTTATCTTTTTTCCCTTCTATCTTCTCCCCACTGTCTTCATATTTGCAATCACTGTCTGGGCTAAATTAGCAATATTGTTTAAAAAAGTTATTCACAAGAGAACACTGTAGAGAGGATTACTTGTATGAGTTCCTTGATTAACTGTAATTCTATTTTCTATTTCAACTAAGTTGGAGTGGGTCTTCCCTTGAGATCTGACATTTTAATTAATATAGTCTGCATCTATTATATATTAATATATCATAATGCAATATTAATTATACATTAATATGTTCTTTCTCTCACTTCTGAGTCAAGAACAAACTGTCTCACGTAGAAGGCATGGCCAGACAGAGCCAAATAGTGTTTTGACATAATGATATGCTAATGATATACTGCAATTGTTATTTAGCTTGTAGCAACAAACAGCTTAAAGACTGATGGTTTTTATGGCTGCAATTTGTTTATGAAACCATGAGCTCTAGTGAGGAAGGGCTGTTTTCACCTCAGTATTCCCAAGAAGGCGGATTGGTTGATGCTGGACTTTATTTAGGGCTGTCTTCAGTGTGACAGCCTTGTGGGGAGCTAGCAGGACACATAATGACCATGAAAAAGCAATTTAAATGTTTGAAATAAAAACTGTGTTATGAAGTGACTTTCCTTGAAAATAAGGAATCTACTTTTTCAGTGTGTTCAAAAATTATAGAATTCAAATGAGTTTGTTGGACAGTGGTCATTAACTACTGCACTTCCTTTTTCTTTCTTATTTATTTGAAAATTATTTACTGAATATTTGGCATATGATAATGATAATAAAAAACAACCAGGCAACTAAGAATGTACAAAGTGTATTAACTGAGAAAGCAATATTTGACTTTACAATGACTCCACTACTCCAGCTTTGAATTGGGGCAAGGGTATATGACAGGACCCCACATGTTCTTCATGGATTGAAATGATGACCTGTGGAATATGATTTTCTACATACAACAAAGTGATAATTGAAAAACTCATCATAATTTATGCTATTGTTAAAGTCAGTGCTCAAAAACCGTTCAGTCTCCACATGCTATACCTTTTAAAAAGAAATTTTGTATAAGACCAAGCAGAAAGGGATTCTAATAATGGCTGGGGCTTTTGTATAACCTTGATCATCAATGACAGGTGGGACCTCTTCTCTCAGCCAAGCAGTAACAGAATGAGAGGACAGAACTTCAAGATGGACAAGGCGAGATTCAGGTTGGACATCAGGAAGAATTTTTCCACTGACAGAGTTTTTAAATATTGGAATGAGCTGCCCAGGGAGGTGATGGAGTCCCCATCCCTGGAAGTGTTCAAGATACAACTGACATGGCACTCAGTGCCATGGCCTAGCTGAGATGGTGGTGGTCAGTCAAAAGTTGGCCTCAGGCGTCTTTTCCTACCTAAATGATTCTGTGATTCTATTACTGTGTTTATTATGTCATTCAAAGTAAGGAAAGAAAAGCATGAAGGGAAACATATGATGCATGTGTCTCTCCTTGTTGAGTTTTACTTTCTGTGGATTTTAGCAGAAAAAAATAATTTAGGAGAAAGAAAAAGGACAGTTCTTAAAGTACTGTCTGGCATTCTCTACGTTAAGAAAGGTCCATACTGCTGATTTGTGTCCTCTGCCTGTTACTTGAGACATTATTTCTAATAAGATCACTCTTGCTGTTGCTACCCACTTGTCCGTGAACACTCTGGAAGCTGTAGATTTGAGCTGCAATCCACAGGTGGAGGTTTATTTTCAGATCTGCTTCTAGAGCTGCCCTGTTAAGGCTCCCAAGGGTTATACTGAGTTCTGTCAGTGCGATGCCTCTGTCGGCTGTTGGCCGTGCCCCGTGTAACCAAGGAGCAGGTCCAGGGAAACCCGCTGTGTTGGCAGCACAGAGACGGTGGTTTGAGCTCTGTAATTAACAGGCGTGAGAAATTCGCCGTTTAGTAATGACTTTACTAACGGTGTAAGAGGGACCATTCCGCTGCTTGAAAGCCCGTTTGGGTGCGGCAGCGCCGGCCGCATGGCCGAGCCGCTCTCTCTTAGCCGGGGTTCCTTTTGACCAGCACGTCCCGACGGCACCGGGCAGCAACGAGCCCTCGGCCCGCGTCACAGAATCGTCAGGGTTGGAAGGGACTTCAAGAGACCCGCTACTCCGGCAGATGCTCCCTACGCACACGCTTATATAAGGGCCCCGCCTGCTCCCCGCGGGATGGGGCTGGGCGCGGTGGGACCGGCGGTACAGCCCGGGGGGCGGGCGGGTGACGGGAGCGGCGCGGGCGCGCGCAGGGCGCGATACATAACAGGCTCGGGAGCGCGCGCCTGCGCCTCCCGGCGGAACGGGCGCCACCAAGAGCCGCCTCGCGGCCCCGTGCTCATCCGGGTCCCATCGCTCCGAGCCGCAGGGGGGGTGGCGGAGAGCCGGACCCCGCCCCCCGCCGCCGCGGCCCGCCGGCCCCGCGCCGCCCAGGCAGGTGGGATTCCCACCGAGGTCGCGGGTCTCCCGGCCGCCTCCCGCCCCGCCGCGAGCGCGCGGCCACCCGCCCGAGCCTCCCCCCGCGCGCCGCCGGTGGCGAACACACCTCAGAAACGTGAGGGCCCGCGGTCACGTGGGAGCGGCGCCGGCCAATGGGCGGCGGGGGGTGGGGCGGAGTGGCCGGCGCAGCCCCGCGCCCGGCGCAGTCACAGGGCGAGCGGCGAGGAGGCGGCAGCGGGTGCGGACGGCGCTTTCCGCGGGCAAGGCGCCGTCACCTCTCCGCAGACACCGCCGGAGCCAGCGCTCCCACCTTTCGTCCCTGCTCTCCCCGGCGCGGGGGCTCCGCGGGGTGATGCGTCCCCGCCGGGCGGCCGCTCCCGCCGTATCCGCCGGGTCCTAGAGCCGTCCGCAGCGAGGCCCCGCGGGCCGCCCCGCCGCCCGTCCGTGCTCGCCCGGCGGCGCCGGGCCATGAGCGGCCCCGCGGGCGGCGGCGGTTCCCGCTGAGCGCCCGCACCCGGCATGGGGGTGAACGCCGTACACTGGTTCCGCAAGGGGCTGCGGCTCCACGACAACCCGGCGCTGCGGGAATGCATCCAGGGCGCCGACACGGTGCGCTGCGTCTACATCCTGGACCCCTGGTTCGCCGGCTCCTCCAACGTGGGCATCAACAGGTGGCGGTGAGTGCGGGGCGCTGCGGGGGCCCTAATCCCCGCGTTATGTATTCGGTCACGCTGCCTCCCCGCCATCCCCTCCCCTCCGCGCCCGATTGGGCCGCCGCCAGCGCCGGCTTCCCTCGGCCGCCCGCCCTCCCCGCGGGCCCGGCGGTGTTACATATCCAGCCCAGCGCCGGCCCGGGCTGCGGCTCCCGCGGCGCACGTGGGAGGGACGGGGAAGAAAGGACGGGGAAGAAAGAACCGGGAAGCCCGTGGCAGAGTGCGGGGCGGTGGGCTGTGGCTTCTCGGGGAGGGTGCCGCTTGTTCTCGCTCCCGTGGGCGGCGGTTCCGTGCCCGAGCGCTGGTGCACAGAGCGGGGTTGCTGCCGGGCGGAAAACCCTGTGGGGAGCAGCTCGGAGGGCTTGCACCATCTCAGGAATTCTGGGCAGCCGGGAACCCCAGGGCGACTTTGTCCTCGAGAAACTGTGAAGCTGCTCGCTTAGTTCAGAAGTACTTTCTCAGAGTAGCGTTCCTGCACGTAAGGGTGTCACAAAATATCCTGAATTGGAACTAACCCACGAGGATCATGGAGTCCAACTCCTGGCCCTGCATAGGACAGCCCCAAGAAACCCGCTGTGTGCCTGAGAGCGTTGTCTAAATGCTTCTTGGACTCTGGCTGGCTTGGTGTGCAGTGTCCCTTTCCGGACCGTGCAGATTTGTTCCTGCATTGTCAAGACAGTTGTAATTCTCCTTCCTGCCCCATACAAAAATGAACTTTACTGTGGAGCTCTGACTGACGCTTGCATGCTAAATGTGTGCCATAATAAGGCAGAGATTAATAGGACTTCTGTGTATGCTTGTCATGTGAGATTAGTTAAAACATCACTAGGAATCTGAAAATTGTTACCCTTATGAAATGGTTGATAGTGCAGTAGAGTTTGTGTATTGTCTGTCCCTCCAATGTCAGGAAGTTGAAATGCTCGTGAACTTAGCCTGATCAGACTACAATGCTGAGAAGCTGGCTAATTACGGAACAAGCACAATGAAACATAGCTGAACACTAGGTCATAGAAGAATGACAGAGTTTAGATATTTCAAGTTTCAGTTGAGTTCACTTGAAGGATTATTTCTTTCAGATTTAATAATTTGTATCTTAGCTTATTAAATATTTTACTAACCAGATAACTTACTTTTGGAGATTTTGGGTTTCTGGTTTTTTTTTTTTTGTGATTTTGAGAGGTTTTCCTTACATTCTTCTTGTTTTCAAGGGATAGAAATACTAAAGATGCTTTTTGTGAACTTTACCTTGATGGTTATCTCATTTTCACTTACAAAAATAACTTACAAATAATTGTTAGACGCTTCCCTTTTCCGAGATTCATGATGTACATATCTTATATAAAAGACTTTTAAATAGTTTTTGTTTTGAAGGGATAAGTTTTGATTTTTTGAATAACATTTTACCTTCATGAAGAAGCTCAGAGGTCTTAATTTTGTGGATGAAACATGAACAGATACTTAAGTTTTAAAAGAATGTGGACAACTGGCACAAGTCTAAGTGTTAAGGAAATCACGTGTCTTAAGAATACTTCATAGGTCTCTAATGTGCCCTGCAATTGAAGTGCTCAACAGTTTTTGGTTGTATTCTTTGAGCTAGTGAATGATAGACAAATGTGAACTTTGATTCTAGCAGGAGGAAGTTCATGTCTTCAGTGCTATTGCCCTGGTTCTTCAGTGACTGTGTAATATGATCATTAGCTAATAGAGTCCTTGAGTACATTTGTGTATGATCTATTGTTGGTTGATTTACTTTTAACAGTGTTTTCAGTGTTTTCTTAGGCAGCTAGTCCTTCCACTGCATTTTGCATTTGGAGAAAAATGCCTGGTTTTAGTTGCTAGTTAGAGGGACTGAGTTTGCGGTAGATTACAACTCCCCTGTCCAAAGCACTTCAAGCAATCTCCTGGTTCTCAAGTACCCTCAAGGCACATGCTGCACATGTATTTGAGTAGGAAATCTTGCTGCCTGCATAGCCTGGTTGTGTGAGATCATCAGGGTTTTTTTCAAGTTTAAAAGTATAATAACTTTACAGAATAACTGTCTGCTAAAACTGTATGTTTATTACGGTTCTTCTCAGTCAGTTTTTATTTAAATGGACAGTTACTATTTTGGTATGAATCCGCTTCAGGTACCAGTGGCTTTAATGAGATGTTTTTAACCAGTGCAGACACATATATTCCCAATAAGTATACACAAGATATGTGATGCAGTTTTTTTGGTTTGCCAGTCTCATTTGGCACTTATAATTAAGGGTAAAACAGTTCGTGTTCTTTCTCACTTTATGACTATGAGCAAAATTGTTGCTTACAAGCCTGTTGAGTAGGGTGTTGAATTAGTCAAAAACATTTTGAGACTAGGAGCAGAAGCCCTTCAGCATTAGGAAGGTGAGTCAAATTTAACCTCCTAGTGTGAATTTACAGTGGTCCTTTCTTAATTTGAGTTGACCGACACCAAGTGTTTGTGGTCCTAGTGCCCTGGGCAAAACCCTTCTCTGTCAAACTATGACTAACAGAATCTACGTGAGGAAAAATGGTGAAAGAATACAAGAAACCAGGAGGTTTAGTTTCTTGTTAGAATATTGTCACTCTGCAGGGTCACCAGTTACCGTTTGTATTAACAAATGTGTGTTAAATCTGGTAAATAGCAACCTTTAATACATAGGTGCTTTCTAATTAACTTTTCTCTTTAAACAGTCATGTAACAATCCGGAACTAATATTTTTGTGTAATTGCACTATTGAGCAAGTCTAATTACTAAGCAGTCACATGGTCTTACTGACCTCCTTTCTCCTGGCATTCAGCCTACCTGTTCTAAATTTGTGAATGCTACGTAACAAATGCCAGGACCTCCCTCAGCTCGCTTCATTTTTTTCTGGTTCTGTTCTGTTTCTTCTTATTGTTCCTTTTTTTCAAGCTGTCAAATAAATCAAGATGTGCTTTCATTGAGACATGCTTTTTCTATGGGATGAGTTCACAGTGTTGTTCACAGATCAACACTTCAGAGAGAGAAGTTACTTAGTGCAGTAAAAGGTGATGGAGAAACGGTGGAGGGAGATGCTAAATGCTAAAATCACAATAAAGCTCTCTTTAAATTTTGTCAGTTGCCCTTAAAGGTTCGGCACCAGAATTAGCTTGTATCTAATTGTGTCAACAAAGCAGGCAAAGAATGTAACTTGCATACTCCAACAAGTAACCATTACCTACTTCTGAAAAAATGTGTTCCTATGCGCTCACAGACTTCCAAATTAAGGAGAATGGAACCTCATGCTTAACAACATCACCTAGGGGGGAGTTTCATTTGGTACCAGTTTTAGTACAAAGTGACAATTGATCACAATATCTAAAAAGAAAAGCAAACATTGTTAGTTGCTGCATAAGGATTTACTTTAGGTAATAATTTACTTTTAGTTTGTCTTTTTGAGTGTGTATGTCTGTCTTTGATATGATATGATGGCTAAAACACTGGTGTGCAGCAGCTGATTTTATAAAGATGAATAGTCTAATCTTGCCAATCCTTGTATTTTTTTAACCATTCCTGAAGAGAACAGATTTTAAAATAAGAACATAAAATAAGAACAGCTTTTAAAATAAGAGTAATAGAATTAGTTTTGTATACCTCTTAGATTTTGTGAGAATAGAGATGTGTTCAAGATCCTTCAAAGTCAGCTGCTGCTATTATGGCAGATAGTGGTGTTGATTTTGGAGAAAGAAAAGAGGTGATCTTCTTTTTCCCACACTCAAATTTCAAGCAAATAAAAAATTAAAACCTGAGGGGGAAAAAAGTTTAATTTCCAGGCCAATCACTGCAATTCATGGAAATGTGAACTTGTTTTAAAAAAGTAATATTTAGACATCTTTCTGTAGTATCTATTAAATTTTGCTATTCTGTGCATCTGGTTTTGAAAATATACTTGCAGTTTCAGCTTATGTAGGTATGATTTGTCCAATAGTGGTGTGTTTGTTGGATGTGGGATTGGTGTAAAAAGTTTGTTAATAGAATTAATCTATGAGTGATTTGAGTTTCTTATATGTAATTCAGGCAGACAAAGTCTGTGTATTATACTTTGTTAATTTTAGTGACATGCTTATAAGAGGAATGCACAAAAAATTTGTTACTTCCCTGATGAAAACATCCCTTTAAGTCTTTATTGTATGGCACTTAGAATGAAAATCTATTTGATTTATGAAATATTTAACATGAAGCCCACCAAAGGTAGTCTATCACTCCCCTCAGTTAGACAGAGAGTAGAAAATACAACAAAAAGCTGGTGGGTCAAGATAAGGAAAAGAAGTGGTCACTCAGCCATTACTATCATAGGGAAAATTAATTAATTTATTGCCAACCAAATCAGAATAGGGTAACAAAAAAAAAATAAACCAAGTTCTCAAAGCACCTTCCTCTCTTTCTGGGCTTAGCTTCACGCCCATTTTCTCTACCTCCTGTCACCAAAGAACACAGAGGGATGGGGTTTTGGTCAGTTCATCAAATGTTGTCTCTGCTGCTTTTTCCTCAGGGGAAAGACTCTACACACTCGTATTTTCTCTGCTGTGGTCCTTCATGGGCTGTAAAAAGTGGACAGCCTTCCTCTCAGTGCTCTTCACCACAGGCTGCAGGGGAATCTCTGCTCTGGTGCCTGGAGCACATCCTCCCCCTCCCTCTTCCCTGATTTAGGAGCCTACAGAGTTGTTTCTCTCACATATTCTCATTCCTCTCTGGTTTCAATGGCTCCTGAGCAATAACGTTCTCCTCCGGTCAGATACATTATCCCAGAGGTGCCACCTTAGCCAGCAGCAGGTCCTTGTTGGAGCCCTCTGGCACTGGCCTGGAAAGGCGTGGGGGAAGCTTCCAGCAGCCTCACAGAGGCCACCCTTGTAGCCCCCCGAGAGCAAAACCTGGCCATGCAACCCATCATACCCTCCAATGAGTGGCTTTAGCTCTAGAGCGGCCTGTGCCACTTGGAGCACTTCTGTTCACCCAGCCCATTCAATTGAGGGTGATCAATCTGTGAAAAGTCTGTAGCTTGTTTCCAGAAGTTGCATTTTCAGATGGGAGTTCTGTGGCACCTCCAGTTAGATTGGAGAAACCTCCAGTGCCACATGCCTAGGCCATTTACCTGTTCTCTTCCAAAAAAACCACTTTTTACCCCAAAAGTGCCTGCAATTCAGCAACTCCCTCTATAATTCGTGTTCTATTATATGATCTAGCCCTATGATTTACAAAGTACGTCATTGAAACACACTGACGTATGTCCTCATGGGTTTAATCCTGCACTGTTGATGAAAGGGTTGGTTCCACCCTTTTATGATGGCACACAACCCTGTGGTGAGCCAGTTTAGCTCATCAATCTGTCCAAAAGAGATTAATTACCAGTTTTGGTGGGATTAGCTCTGTGGTAGATTGTGCCAGCAAAAAGGTCACCGTAGTAGTAGTGAAGAGGCAAAGAGTGGGAAGGGCAGGTACCATTTCTTTCAGTGACAATATGGATTTGAGTCAGACCACAATGGTCATATCACTCTTAGCCTGAATTGCTCATGTCTGCAGTAACTACCAGGTGTTTTTTTTGGAAGGGGATTATTGGTTTCTTCTATGGCTTGCCATTTGTTGACACCCTTTGAAATGATATTGCTGAAAATAAGTACTGGCCTTTTTACTGTGCCTGGAAAATACATGCTTTCTTTTTTGTCAGACTGTCAGAATGTGAGAAATAAGCCTGCTAGCTGAGAAATTACACTGTGCTTGTTTCCATATTTTGATGAATGATTTTGTATCACCAGAATCTGTAATGTAACTATTATCCAATTGGACAAGAAAACTGTATGGGTTGGTGTGGAGGCAGCAGGCAATACTGCAAATTGGATTGTGCTCAGTAAGTTGGTTTTTCCAAATAGCAGTTACTATAGGCTAGAAAAATTATAGTGAACATCTCTACAATCTGGGTTTTGACTCCAAGGTTGATCTTGAAGGAGTCTTAATTCCTTAGGTTAAGAAATTTTGAGGTTTTAGACACCTGGTTTTACATCACTAATCTCCAGGTTTGAGAGTGTCCAGAGAAAATCTGGGTCAAGTGTTCTTGATATGTAATAGTATGTGGACTTTGAGTATTAAAAGAGAAATGTGGTTTTAAACAAGTCCATAGGATTTTTTTTTAGTTTTCCTTCTCTTGGGACCAGTAATATATTTTTGTTTTATTTCACAAAAATATCAACATCAAAAGATCACATTCTTTATTTGAGTAGGACAAGGTAATTTGTCCACACCTCATAGTGTTTCCTGCTCTGGTCACAAACAGGGAGGGTGATAACCCCCAGCAAACACCATCTGTGATGAATGTGAAAGCAGCTTTTTTTAGCCAAACAAGAATACAGTTTTTTTTTTTCCTTAACTGATCAGTATGTGGCAGTGTCAATGGATTCTGAATCAGTTCTTCAAAGCAAGTTATTTCATGTGTTATCATTCGCCTTTGGTCATTTTAATACAATAATATATATTCTCCTCCAGCTTGGGAAAATGTCTTTATCCCAACCAACAGAAGCTACTCTTTAAATATATTACGCAAATATTGCAGAAAAGCCTGTTTATCATTGTGCACTGCCTGAACTTTTCAGTTTCTAGCAGTTTACCTACAGCAAGGAAACCTTTATTTTCAGAAGTGGTTCTTTTCCATACTGTGTCTCAGTGCCTGGCAGGTTTTCAGGTTAGTTATATAACCTGTGATAGGAGGAAGGTCAGGCTGCCAGCAAAGTCGGCCATTTTTTCAGTGTAGAAGTCACACTAAAGTCTGTGATGTTATGAATTTGCATACTGAAAGAAAGCCTTTGCTTTAGGCAATTTTGTGACCTTCCCATAGTGACCTAAAAAGGCAAAAGTCAGCTTGAGCATGAGTGAGTTGTGTAAGTAATGTAAGAGTATGTGGCTTTGTGGTCCACGGGCTTAGTAATTTGCTTATCACATTTTAGTAGGTTTAATAGCCACACCTTTGGTTACCCCTAGGAAAGGACTGGATTTGATTACTGGGTTAATAACTTCATAGTATTTTGGTGCAATACATTTCACTCAGATTTCTCAGAACTCTTAATTTAACATGGAGCAAGGTTAGTTTGTGTGCTTCTGTGTACTTTTGGCTTTCATGTTCTTTGCAATCTAGGTCAAGAGGTGAGCTATAATTGCAGTGTTCTTCTAACCCTGAAGCCTCCATTTGTTTTTCAGGTCACCATAAAGCATTTGCTTTCACTGCTTTGGAGTTTAGTGATTGTAAATGGGTTTTTTTATAAGGGAATAAAGCTTCAGTGGAGGTGAAGGATAGACTGGAAAGGACAGGTCAATATTTCAGTGTTCTGTTTCAAGTGTGGAAGTGGAGATGGCTGTGGCAAAAGTCTGCATGGCTGTCTGTACTGTTGGAACAGTTAAAAATTGGAGTGCATTCCAATTACCAGTGAAGATAAAAAAAAAACAACACATGAGCTTTGTTAGTTTAGACAGTAGGTGAGCTGCAGTGAACAGAGCTTCCTAAAATATGCTTTTTTTTTAATTCTGTACTTTGTTTCTTTTTTTTACTATTTACTTTTAAATTGTGTTAGTATTTTAAAGGTCTAAAATTCAATGTTGGTAAACCTGGGTAGGAAATAAGAATTTCAATAATACTCAGCGTTTTGGAAACAAATTAGTAAATTCAGGTGTGAAACTATTGCTTAAAATCCCTTTGAAAAGTGCTAGTGCAACAACTTTTTTGCAATAAGGTAAAACCTGTTCAGTTTTATCAGAGATGAAAGGGATTTCTTCCATTGAACATTGGTTAGGATGTGTCCTGCATATCTGATTTCTGTATTGACAGGCATGTGATGTACACCTGAACTTTTGTGTTATGTATTGCTTCCTCTTACAACTAAACTAGAGACATTTTCTGGACCTGTTTTAGAAATGTACTTTATCTCAGTGTTTCTTAATTTATAGAAAAGCATTTCCCGTCCTGTTCATTCTCATGCATTTCTTCTTTAACATCTGTATGTTTGTGGCTCTTTCACAGATATGAAAAGTAAAGGCCGCAAAATTCTTGCACTGAAGGTTTGTACCTTTTCAGAACACAAACCCTTATCCCTTCAGAATTAAAACCAGAAGTGTTGAAAAAATTCTGTTTATGCTCAAATGGGGAAGTTGTGAAGTATGAATATATGTTATTAATTCTTCAGTGATGGAGATGAAATATATGCAGTATAAGTTACTTAGGAACAATTCCTGTAAGGAAAACTTGGATTTTGGATTTTTCTATCTGTTATCTGTCCAAAGTATGAAATCCATGACCTAGGAAATGCTTTATTTTTTTATTGTAAGGAACCTGTGGAGTGCAGTGTTTGCAGGGGTTTTTTTTGGTGTGGTGTGTTTTTTGATTTTTTTTTTTTTGGTTTCTCAATGCCAAAGTTCTACTGACCTTGTCGGTGAGGGGTAAGCTGTGCTGCAATTGAGAGAGAGAGAGAAAATGATTAAAAAACAGAAATAGGAGGGTAATTTGCATCAGACGGGGAAACAAATAAATGAGCAACTTGTTCATGTAGGCTGCTTGTTACTTCATGCCTTGTATAGCTCATAAAACACGATCATGGTCTGAATGGTTGCAGTTTTGCTGTGCACTAAAGATACAGAACGCCATGGCAAACTTACCTCAATTTCACAATCTGTGCAGTTCTGAAGTACTGGGGAAGCGTACAGAGAACAGTGATACTGCATTTTATAGAGCAACTGTCATTGAAAATAGTTACTGGTTTGACTTCTAATATATTGGATTCATTGAAGAATGGAATAAATGTTGTCTTTGCTTTGTTCTTGTAAAGTTTCCTCTGCATTGAATTTTTCTGTCTGTAAATCCTGTGACATCAAGTGATTCTTTTTTCTTTTTCATTCCTTCTCCTTCATATTTTATATTCTGGAGACTAAACAAGCTCATTGTTTTCTAGAAGTCTCTTAAGAGTGTCTTAAAGTTGAAGAAAACATTGTGGCTTTTAGCAGAGATTACCTAATATTTTTCCCCTTTTTTCTGTCTCATGGGAGAAGCATGACTACATCTGCAAAACTGAGACATGCATTTAAAATAAAATATTCTCCATAGTGATTTTTGCCATCCAGGTTTCAGAAGGGTCTTTGGGGAGGAGGTTGCATTTCAGTTTTGTTCTTTGTAATTGGTAATTCTCTTGCTATTGGTGAACTTAATACGTTGAAACCATCCAAGTCTTAATGAGGGTTATCAAGCCAAGGATGGCATCTGAATTATTTGTTTTATTTGTGTTGCCTAGGGATAATTCCTGTGCCTTTCCTTCATTACTTTTCAGGAGATGACAGGCCTGGTAAGGTCTAGTTTAGTGTGCTTTATCCGTGTTTCTTTTTAGACAGTGTAACTGCTGTTTACTGCTCTTGCACAGTATCTCCCAAATCCTGTGAATGCTTCTTTAAAGGTCTCTGTGAAAGACTTCAATTTTTAATTTTTTTCTCTAGCATACTCTTTCACTTGTATGACATAGAAACATCTCATAGTATGTAGTTTCTTCAGTTTTTGCCAAAGGAAGAAGTTAGAAGTTGCTGTGATATTGACAGTTCTGCTTTAATTGCTTTGTATTTTCCCCTTTTATTTCAAGGTTTTTGTAACCTGAGACCTGTGTCAAATAATAATCATATAGTCATGGTGCTTTTCAGTGAGTAGGAAGTTTTTACTTGGTTGAAATTTCCTTTCTGTAAGCTACTTGCCAATAAATTTACTATTGAGGGGTACTTTATTTCAGCAGTAGTGTGTTTTTCTTCTAAACCATGAAAAAAATAATGAGTTTGTGGGGGACAATCTGGATGTTTGTATTTTTAAAATTTAGAATTTGCCTTTCTGCATTCTTTTTAATATAATTCCACCAACCTCTCTTTTTCAGTGCCAACACTGAAACAATGTCTTTGTCAAAGCAAAATTCTTCAGTGCTGCATTTGCAGCATTTGAAGAAATTTTTACTCCAGTTCTTTACTGCTTCCATATGAGACAGCCCAACAAAGCCTGCATTTTTGTCATTGGACTTTGAAACTGGAAAGTGTTACTAGTAGTCATGTATTGCTCTTTCAGCAGCAGCCTTTCCTATTTCCTTTCGTAATTCTGCACTTTTTTTTCTTCTATTAGTCTGTCTTTATTCCAGATTCCTATCTTTGCAGTTGTTGCTCTATGGCTTGTCAAGTGCAATGGTAAAGTAAAAATAATTGTTAGGCTTTTTGGGTGGTTTTTTACTATTTTCTCTGAAGGGTATGAGATTTTCAGAAACAGTTATGTCATTGTAAGTGGCCTGTTCCCATATGAAAGTGTGTGGGAAATTCCAAAACCTTTTCCACTTGCAGTACTGTATTGTCACCAGTCGCAGTGTTTTTCCTGCTGGACCAAGAAATTTTAGGAATACTTAAGTATTTATGGTATACTTTTAAAGTATAAAGTAAGCTTTGGAGAGCTTTTTTGTGTGTTCTTGGTTTTTCTGCTTTCATCGTATGAGCTGTATTTTCTGTCAGAAGCTTTCTGTTGGCTGGAGTTTTAATTATGGTGTACAATATAGTAATGCCTAGCTTACCTTTTCTTGGAATGAGTTTTTTCCTTTGCTTGGAAATGTTTGTCTCGTGCTTGTCTCTTTAATTTTACCTTGAATGAAAGTTTTGGATTTGGGATTGAATACATTGATCAAAAAATATTAAGTACAGTCAGTGTGATTGATGTTTGAAGTGTTGAAGTCTTATTTCTACAGAGATAATTATTTCCTTCATTAGTTTAAGAGGTGATCTTTTTTCCTTTGTCATAAGGAAAAATGCTGGTAATAACAGCAACAGTCAACAGGAAATTATGTAATTGTCAACATTTCTTCCTGGGTTTGTGCGGTACCTTTGTGTCTCCCCTCTCCAGCGCATGCAGGGTTAAATAGGGTTTGAAAACATGTGAGCTTTACCTGCAATTCACCAGGGGTTTTCTTTTATGCAGATTTAATGTCATTTAGACCTGTAATGAAGGATGGTGTCCATTAGCTTGTGCTTGGATGGTGGTACAGGAACAGCCTGTTTGTGCCGAAGTTTGGTGCCAGCTGTTGAGTCTGGCAGGGGACACGCTGTTCACGAGCGCCTGTTCCTTTTCACACCTTCCTCCATTCTTTATCAGCTCCTCCGGCTCTGAGCGCTGCCGTGGAACTTTTTGAGCTCCGAGCACATATTGGGTTTCATGTAACCTTTAGCCACCGACACTTCGGAATATGACACAGAGGAGGAGCAGAACTGACCCGCTGCTTGTACCTGCTCAAGTGAAGCTTTTCTCTGTCCCTGTTAGGAATAAAGTTCAGCTGTAGTACAGGAATTCTCTCAGAGCGGCTCCAGAGGGAAGGAATATTGGGATCTTACTACAACGGTTACATATAACTGGAAAAGTAGGTCATTGTGGCAGGGAGTAGTCCAAACAGCCGCCTGGTTGCTGCAGCAACGACCTACTTTACGAAACTATTTTTATTGATTCATATTGAAATGTTCTTCTTGAAAGTGCTATAAGGAAATGATCAGGTTAGGAGATACGTAACAATCGAGGCTGCAGGCTGTGTGGACTCCTCCTTCCCCTCTGTCCCCCCCGCCCCCGTGGTCTTGCCCCCTGATGTTGAATATAGGAGGATTAGAGCAAATGAGATTTTTTTTCTGCTCAGGGTGACCTCTAATGGGGAACTTCTTTTTTTTTTTTTTCTTGAAGGTTCTGCATAACAATAATGCCTATCATTGGTAATTATGTTTCCAGAGTTCAGAGCCTACAAATCTTCCCCTATAGATTTTGTCTATAGAAATAACTTTAGACTTAAGCAGAGAACTACCTTTTTCTCGGAGAAGATAAAATCTTTCTTGAGCACTGGAACAGGGTCCCCAGGGAAGTGGTCACAGCACCAAGCCTGACAAAGTTCAAGAAGTATTTGGACAATGCTGTCAGGCACATGGTGATTCTTTAGGTTGTCCTGTGCAGGGCCTGGAGCTGGACTCATTGGTCCTTGTGGGTCCCTTCCAACTCAGAATATTCTGTAATTCTATGGGTATCACTCTTCTGGAATGCTCACAGTTTCTCTTGATGCTCCACTGCTCTTATACTAACCACTTGTCTCCATCAAAGTTTATCCACATTCAAGAAAGTGGGCTTAGTGCCTGCCCCTTTTCTTTCCCCCTTTTTTTTTAAATTTGCAGTGTTGTTGTCTGAATCTTCTCTTTTGCTATCTAATCCTCACACAAGCAAACTGGAAAAAAGTACAGTGATTCTGTATAAAAGGATGTTCTCCAATTGTCTACCTTTATTCTTTGGATAAAGCAAAAAAAAAAAAGCTGTCACTGGTGTTTAGGAAGTGAATTTTGGAAATCCACTCCTGTTTTCTAAGAGGAATGGGTAGATGGGGAAAATGTAAAAGTATAGTCGTTATAGTAAAGGTTTTATTGTTTATAAAATAATTTATCTAAATTACTGTGGCTTGGGCAGAGATGACTGAGTATCCTTAGTTATCAGACTCTTCTACTTAACTGTACTATGTAACTTTTTAAGATCAGTTTAGTTACTTGAAGTGATGTACCTTCTGTTGGTCGTGACCTCCAGCATTGCAGAGACGTGCTGAAGTTGCGGCAGATGAAGATAGCACGTTTATCTAGAGGTTATTTGGATTATTTCATCTACTGTGTCTTGAGCTATACTTCAGTTCTGTTTTCCAGGACTTACATGACTCAGCTCTTTGCTTCTCCTGCATCATCTCCTGCATCACCCTCTGCAGCATGGGATGAAGAGTTACCTCCATTAGTCTGCCCACACGCTGAGATAGTTGAGGACAAAGTGGATGTTTTCAGGATTTTTGCAGCTTGATAAACAGATCTGTGTTTCAGTTATTTGGTTTGGGGGGGGAGGGATGCGGGGGGTAATTTTTTTTTCTATGTGATTATTACTCAAAACCCTGAATACATCTTCATCAACTTTACCTTGTATTCAGCTATAAATGACTAATTTCACCTTTGAAGGACCAGTTCAGAAAATGTTGGCATTTTCACTCATAATTGTAGCAATGGGAAGTTAGGACAATGCTGGAAGTCAGGCCACCATAAGGTGAGCACCAGTCAATTTAAATTAGGATTTCCAAGAATAGCTTCATTTTTTTCCATTTTTCAAACTTTCTACCAATTTCTGTGCTTGCTAAAGTATTTCAGCTCTGTCTTTAATTCTCTTCTATTAGTTTAATAGATTTTTGAGATATGGAAATCCAGAGATGATGGAATTGTACCTTAAGGACTTGCAATTTATCCAGTTTAGTTGAGAAATATGTTTATTTAAACCAGTGTGTTGTTTCTAGGAAACATAAAACTGCAAAATTTTACTAGCACTAATTGTAACCTTAAAGAGGTCACTTTAATTTAAGGAGGGGAAGAAGGTTTTATTAAAGTAAATGAAGGGCAGTGTAAAATTTGTCCTTCAGAATCAGATTGCAAATCTATCTTGTTGCAGTGCTCTTACCGCGTTTCTTGTTTTGGAATGAGCTTTAGCTGTTACTTTCTCATGGACAGCTTAGATTGCTGAAATTAACATGGCTGAAATATTTTATAAAGCCAGGGTAGCTGTCTTTTAATTGCATCAAGCTTTAAGAGCTGCTAACTTAAATAAGAGAACTTGGGTACATGAGAATAAGGTGGCTTAAATTTATATATGACCGTGTCTGTATTCTCAAGTAACTCTAATTTTGTAATTTGTTTCTAGGTAATATTTCCCCGGTTGTCTCCAGTACAATTTGCTTGCTCTTGTTTTTCCTTTTTGGATCCAACTAGTTTCTCTGGAGAGAACAGGCATGAAGAATTAAAGTCAAATAATAAAGACTTTGATACATCAGATGGGAATGAGAGGATTAGGAGAAAATAAACACAGAATATGTACAGTAAAGAACAGAAGGCACTAAGAGAAAGAGATTTAGGAAGCTGTGAGCCTGTTAGTCTTCTATCACCAGCAGGCTGACCTTTGTAACATGAAGTAATTTGAGATGTTAGTTTCAAGTTATATGGGAATAATTTAGGTGAGTAATGGGTGCCCTTTGATTGCGAAGTTGAGATCCAGACTTCATAGAAGCTAAATACACCATTTGCTGTAATGTATGGCTCACAAAATAGGAACCAGCTTCATAATGCTATTTCACGGAATCACGAAATGGTTGGGGTAGGAAGGGACTTTGGAGATCATCAAGTCCAACCTCCCCTGCTAAGGCAGATTCACCCTGAGGAGGTTGCACAGGATGTGTCCAGGTGGGGTTCGAGTATCTCCAGGGAAGGGGACTGTAACTGCTCTGGGGGCTGTTCCAGTGATCTGTCACTCTTGCAGTAAAGTAGTTTTTCTTCATATTAAGATGGAGCTTCCTGTGTTCTAGTTTGTGCGTATTGACCCTTACTCTGTCACTGGACATGGCTGAAAAGAGTCTGGCCCCATCCTCTTGACACCTCCCTTAAGATATTTGTATGCATTGATAAGATTCCCTCTCAGTCATCTCTTCTCCAGACTACACAGGCCCACCTCTCTCAGCCTTTGCTCATTAGGGAGATGCTCCAGTCCTCTTATCTACTTTGTAGCCCTCTCCTAGACCTCCTCCAAGAGCTCCTAGTGTTTCTTGAAGTGGGCAACCCAGCATACCCAGCCACAACTCTGGATGTGTCACTCTGGGTGTGGCCTCATCAGTGGAGATCATCTCCCCTGACCTGCTGGCAGTGCTCTTCCTAATGCATCCCAGGGTACCATTAGCTTTCTTGGCCAGAAAGGCACACTGCTTGCTCCTGGTTTAACCTGTTGCCCACTAGGAATTACAGGTCCTTCTATGCAGAGCTACTTTCCAGCAGGACAACATTTAACCTGTACGGGTACTTTCATGCACTTCTGTTCTCCATGACCTTACAAAGATGATGGTTTAGCAATAACATCTGCAGCTCCCTCAACACTCATGGGTGCATCTCATCAGTATCTCTGGATTTCTGGATGTCAAGCTTGACTAAAGGATATCTAATCTGATCTTCCTTGACCAAAGGAAAATCTTCCTTTTCCCAGGCTTTCACTCTTGCCTCCATGCTCAGAGATTCCTGGAGTCTGGCTTTAGCAATAAAGACTGAGCAAGGAAACCATTCGGTACCTTTGCCTTCTCTGTATGCTTTGTCACCAGGGCACCCACTTGATTCAGCAGTGAGCCCTTTTTTCCCTTGTCTTCCTTTTGATACTTGTAGTAGAAGGTAGGAAAGGTGTAGAAGGAGCCCTCCTTGTCACACTTGACATCTCTTGCTAGATTCCATTCCAAATGGACTTAGCATTCTTTGTCATATCCCTGCATACTCTGCCAACGTGCCTTTATTCCTCCCAAGTGGCCTGTCCCATTTTCCATGTTCCATAAATGTTCTTCCTGTGCTTCAATTTTGTCAGAAGCTCCTTGCTTATCCATATAGGTCTTCTGATGCTTTTAATTGATTTCTTACTAATAGGGGTGACCTGGTCCTTAGCCTGGGAGAAATGATGCTTGAGTATTAATCAGCTCCCTTGGACCCCTCTACCTTCTGGAGTCTTAATGGGATTTCTCCAAGTAGGTCCTTGAAGCAGCCAAAGGTAGCTCTCCAAAAGTCCAGGGTTGTGATCCTGCCCATTACCCTGCCTCCTTCATCTTTGAGAGGTTATGAATCTCTTTTGAATAGGACAAAAAAAAAATATGTTTCCTTCCTTGGGGGAATGCTACCCTTGAAAAGCTAGTTCAGTTGTAAAGAAATTAATGAGGGATGGAATGTGAGGAAATGCTAGCTCTGTGCCCAGTGTAAGCTAGGTTTGATTCAAATGAGTTTGTTGTTCCTAATAGAGCAGTATTATTGATGTGGTTGATGTTCTATTCCCACTCCATATCTGAAATGGCCTCTATTCCTTAGTGTCAAAGATGCACCCAAAAGGACTCAGTTTGGAGAGATTAAATTTTAAACATGGTTTTCTCTTGATTATTGTTCAAAGCCCTTTCTTTCATCTGTTTTCAAAGAATTGCTTTTTTTTTTCCCTTGAGAACCTTTTACAGCTGTTCATGGGCTTGGATGTGTTTTGCATTCATCCTCTATTACAGCTCTGCTTTGACTTAGATTATAACAGTAGGAAATATGAGGGGGGGAAAAGCCAAATTATGCATTTCATGGTCAGTGTTTGGTTTTGTTTTTGCAAGTGGATCAGCTATACTAAGTTATGAAAGATGCTGTAGTCCTGAATTGCTCTCTAAAGGAGCTGTTTTTTCTTCGCTGACTGTAGAGCAACCCTGCAGGAGATTAGTTAACTCCCACAGCTACTTCACTTAAGTACCTAGAGTTGAATAACATGAACTTTTTCCTGCACTTGTGTATGAACTCAAAGGGTAATACCTTTACGAAATGTATTATTGTATACCATTTTAGGATGTGGAAGTTGGATGTGGGACTCGTTGAAAGGATGTGGTACAATAAGGGATGCCTCTGTGACCTTGATTTGGTAACAGGAAAATACTACTGTGGCTGGCTGCCAAAGGATGCTGTGGAGTGTACATAACACTTAAATCCTGTCTGAGCTTAATCTTCTTACAGTTTCGTAAGAATATACTGCTTGCACTCAGATACGTTGGTTCATGACAATTAAACAGGAAATATACTGGTAAAATACTAAATATTTGTATAAAGGGACATCAAATTTGACATACTTCTCAGTGCCTCATCCTCTGTTTTGGTTTTTGATTTGGTATTCACATTGTGATTCCTGTTGAAATTAGTATGAGGCATATATTTGCCTCATACTGAAATCTCTTCATAACCTAATCAAATACATGGCAAAGTATGTGTGAAAGAAAAGTGCTCTCTCTTTCTTCTTTCTCTCTCTAAAGAGAAATAAATGGTGCATGATTTTTGTGATTACTACATTAGGGTCTAATGTTGCAAATTATACTCCCTCTAATAAAATGTGGTTGGTATTATCCCGTGTGTAATATTCTTTCTTTTTATTGAATCCAGCTCTACTAAACTTTGAAAGATGAAGGAGGAATATCTGAGAGGATTGTTGGAAAAAAACAATTCAACAGGGTAATAAAGCTAGCAGATGCTAGACTGCTTAAGATAATTCTGATAGACAAAGTCTGAGTGGCAATCAAATACCTGTAACAACATGAGTCTCTTGTTTGACACAGCTTTTCTATTGATGGGAATCAAGAGTGGCTTGGTGTGAGGACTAGTGGATAGATAGGAGGTCTTTAAAAAGAGAGGTGCAACGCAAGTTTGGATGGGTTGCTGGAAGTTGACCAGTTGAGGGTAAAAAATTTTAAACTTAGGAACAGAACAAGTTTTAGCACTGTTCTTTTTTACTTAGATTCTTCAACTTCCTCTCAGAATGAGGAAGCCTAGCTAAATTCCTATATTTTGTGTATCTGTACAGTCTAAAACTCCTGATAATGGTTAAATTCAGAATCTGGATTAGTTCAGAAAAATTATTCTTAATGGTTTAGTGCACTAGCATTTTCAGATGTCAATAGCACCTGCAAGAGAACTCATTGCATTTAAAGTCCCCTCAGTTCCCAGCAACTGCCCTCATTTCATACTGGCAAGGCTGCTTATATGTGATTGCAGTTTCTGGGTGTTTATTACTCCTAAAAATAACCCCAAACAAGACTTAAGGATAGCCTTAAACAGTGTGTCTATAGGTATAGTTCTTGCAGGTCTCCTCCCTAAATAAAAGTGTTACCTTTTTAACAGACTCCTCCTGACTTCTTCCCTGTATGGTCTTTAATCATGTTAATAGTGCAGAGCCAGGAACATTGTGTGATATAGTGCTTGCTTTGGGTCATTTTGTTAATGGTTAACTGCATTAACAATTATTTATTGAAGTTTTTGAATAGCTACTTTGATGGTATCAGTTTCTTTCAGTTGCATGGTAGCTAAAATTATGAACTGTATTATGCAATTATTGCCAGTTTCTGGCAATTAATTTATATTTTAGACCCAAACATACCTTGTATGATTGACAGCAGGGAAAGTTTGTGGAGTTTCTTGGAGTCAACTGCTAAGATTTTACGTGCTTGTCTTTTAAAGAATGAAATCTTCAGCAGCCTTCATGAAAGTTCTGAATATCATAATTAGATATCTCTGGCAAAATGTGTGTAACGCTCTCTACGGATGTTGCTTGCAGACAGGTATGCTTTGCATCAGCATCTTCCCCATGTTAAAATAAGTAAGTCTTTTCTGCCTCCCTCTATCATGTCAGTCGTGCACGTACCTCACATCGTTTGCTACTGTGAAATTATTAGTGAACATTTCCTTCTGGTTTGCCCAAGGAATGGTGTTTGATGTTTTTGACCTCATAGAGAAAACTGGGCTGATGCTCTAATCTGATAAAAATTATCTGGGCATCCTTTTTGTGTCTTCTAATGAAGTCCTATGACTCATATAATTCATTCAAAGTTAAAAAAAGAAAAAAAAAAGTGCTTTCCCATTGACTTCTAGGTTGAGGGGAAAAAAGTTAGACTGCAGACTCAGAAATGTGACCTGTTATTGTAGGGAGAGATTTAAATATCTTCTCATTGCCAGAGTCTGGTATAAAGTATAGTAGAGTTCAAGCCTAGTGGCTCTTGCTTCATAGCTGCTATGAAGAAACTTTGCCTCAGAGCTCATATACTGAAAAAAACCCACTTTTTTTGAGATGGAGGTTTTAATTCATAGACTAATTTGCCATTCACTTTCAGGTTTGTTACACGGTGAAAGGGAGGTGTTTCTAAGCATTTTGGTGGATCTTTTTGGGGAGAAAAGTAATTTTGCATTCAGTCAAAGATGCTGTGCTGCTTCTGCAAGTTTTAGGGGTGCTAATGAGAGAAAGAGGAGGTTAAAACTTGGACAAGTAGTTGATTCGATTATGTTTCTTGGTAAGGTATGTTTTTAAATGCAGTTATTTAAGAAGGTTCATATTTAGTTGAACAAGGCTCTTTGCAGCGGAGATTGGACTAGAGGATCTTCAAAAGTCCCTGCCAGCCCCCAAACTATTTTGTGATTCTGTGTAAAGGCTTTTATGTCAGACAAATTCTACTAACACTTTAGTGAAAGAATGCCTTTAGATGTGGTATGGCACAAATACAGTTAATGAAAACAAAAGAGATGATTAATTATTTGCCTTGCATTTTATTAAAACATATTTGGTTCAACTGAAAGATTTGAATATGGTTAATAAATGGCATGCCTGTTTTGAGTAGCTGTGAGCTGAGTGTGTGTTCTGGAAGTCAAAAGC
Organism: Cyanoderma ruficeps; assembly: GCA_008694505.1. Lineage (NCBI taxonomy): Eukaryota > Metazoa > Chordata > Aves > Passeriformes > Timaliidae > Cyanoderma > Cyanoderma ruficeps. The sequence goes on from VZDJ01000426.1 coordinate 10,240,397, forward strand.
AGCATACTTTTGCCTTGCTATTACTCTAGATATTGAAGGATTGCTAGGGTTTGCTTCGGTCTGTTATTTTTGAATAATATGCTTTTTGTGAATCTTGCAACATAAGACCCATGTGGTTGGGCTGGTTTAAATTTGTTCTGGTTTTCGTTGAATAAGGGGGAGTGTGTGTGTCACCTGGCCACCCTCCTGCTCTCTTCCTACATATATTTAACGGTTTGAGTCTACACTGTTATTTTTAAGCACCTGAAGGAGTTTTATGGAAACTGAAATGCTGGAGTGTGGTGAGAGAGAAGAGAGATAATAGAGGGGATTTGGGGAACCAACAAATAGAGATTAAACAGTATTAAGGGCAAGTTAGAGATCTTGGATGTGAATTGGAGACTGGGTCAGTGCATGTTATCTTCTTGAATAGGATTTTGTTCCAAGTCCAGACTAGAAATTACATACTGTGGTCAGTCAGGTAGGAAGAAAAGTGACAGAGATAATGGAGGGAACTGAAATGCCAGTAGGAAAAAATCAAGTTTCCTGAAATACAGGAATAGTGATGAATATTTTGTCACCAGTTTCTTTCCATAACCTTTCCCTCTACTCTGAGAGGAGTTTAGACAACAAACAAACAAACCAGTGTAGCAACAACAAAATTCCATACAACCAAACTACACCAAAAAACCCAAATCAAAAACCCAAAACAAACAAACACCACAAACAAACAAACCAACCACCCCAGCCTGACCCCCTGGACTATTCCAAAGGTATCCAGGACAGTATGCATTCAAAGGTATGCAGTTCGTCTTCCTAGTGCTTTGTGAAGTATATGTGAATGCACGTGCTCCATGAAAGTGAGATTCACATGTATAAGACTAATGAATAATGTCTGTCATTCCAGGTTTAAAAAAAAACACAATAAAATGAAGTTGTAATTTTCAGAGTCCAAATGGAGTTGACCTTGTCCTGGAACATGAGACTCAAGTTCTCTCTGATAGAAGCATATGCAACTCTCGTCTGAGTCTTGAAATGACTCCTGAATGGTTTCTGACTAAATCAGTATAGAGAAGTTTCTTCTTTTCTAACTACTGCAGAGTTTTACAAAACAAAACTGAGCAAAGTGAGAAAATGAGGCATTTTTGGTTTGTTCCAGTCTTAAACATCAAAACATAGTTTGCCAGCCAAGAAGCCATTGTATTATTTTATGCTGGCTGCCGAGAGGGCCTGTTCTTACTCTTTCAGGTCAAGTGAGCCACACATTCTAGGTATTTAAATGTCAGGGGAGATTCCTTCCAGCCTTTTAGATGTTATTTTTGTTAAGTTTTTTCCCCATGTAAAGTTGGAAGCAATGTCTGTTAGGTAGGCATAATTTACATATTGCTAAATTCTTAGAAAATGGACATTAGCAGGTTTACAGCAATCATGTATGCTATATCCCTCCTCGAAGGTGTAGCATTTTCATTGTATCTTGTTAGCTTTTAGGATTCGTCTTAAAAATCTAAGTGGGTCCGAACTCCTAATTTTAGTAAACCTGGTTGCTCAATGCCTTTGTCTTTGTAACACTGTGGGCACCCGCAGTGCTGCCCTTCCATGGTGGCTGTGCACGTTCTCAGCAGGCACAGTCTCCAGCTGTCCTGGCACTGCTCCCCTGCCTTGGTCTTGGGCGGTTGCTCCAGAGGTGTTACTGCTGTGGCCTTGCACCTGCACAGTGTCACTGCAGCAGAGTTTCTCAGGAGGAATGAACTGCAGTGTGGGAATTGCCTCTTTTTTTCCCCCTTTGGGTGTAGCTTGTGGTTTATGGCAGGGGATGCAATAATGTGTGAGCACAGAAGTTAATGACCAGCAGGCACTGACTCAGCAGTTGCCCTGATCAGCATGTGCTCTGCTGAGTGCCGACAGCACTGTGAGAAGGAATGGCTGAGAGGGCTTGAGCAGCTCCTGATGAAATGTATGTTGTTAGTGCAGAATTACAGAATGGTTGGGGTAGGAAGGGACCTCTGGAGATCACTTAGTCCAACTGTCCCTGCTAAAGCAGGTTCACCTGGAGCAGGGTGCACAAGATCATGTCCAGATGGCTTTTGAGTATACCCAGGAAAGGAGATTGTGACCTCTCTGGGCAGCCTGTTTCAGTCTTCTGTTATCCTCAAAAAAGCTTTTCCTTATATTCAGATGCAGTTTCCTGTTTCAGTTTATGCCTGTTACCCCTTGTCTTGTTGCTAAGCATCACTGAAAAGAGTCTAGCCCCATCCTCATGACACTGCATTTAAGATACCTGTATGAATTGGTAAAATCCCCTCTCAGTCATCTCTTCTCCAAACTACACAGGCCCAACTCTCTTAGCTCTTGCTCATAAGATGGATGCTCCAGTCCCCTCATCATCTTTGTAGCCCTCCACCAGGCCCTCTCCAGTAGTTTCTGGTCTTTCATGGGCTAGGGAACCCAGAAATGGATTCAACACTCCAGATGTGGCCTCACCAGGGCAGAGTAAAGGGAGAAGATCACTTCTCTCAACCTGTTGATCACAAGAAAAATATTACAGAGGAGCCACTTGTTAGGCTGGAGAGAGTCTGGGGGAAGGGCACTCATGGGGATCCCTAGCACTTCTCTTTCCAGCTGGCTGCAAGGTAGAGTTCTTTTTTTTCCTCTTTCCTTTTGTTTTTATTTCTTCTCCAAGCCACTTTCACCGTTGGAGTTATTTTAGTTATTATGTCTACTAAATCTTAGTGCATGTGAGCCTGTTTCAACGTTCTTTGTGCAACTACCTGTTTCCCTTGAACACTTGTGGATTTGCAGCACCCCATTCTCCCCCCCTTTTGTTTTTTGCCCGATGTGCTAATTTGCTCATTAAATAATTCAGGTGAGGTTACAGCTAAGATGCCTATGTTATATAGAGGGCTGTTTCTATAAATGAAAGCCAGAGGGATAGTCATGACTGTACTCCTCTGGTGTGCTGTTTTTAGTAACAGTTCAGTGTTGTAAGAAGGGCTTGGATTGAGTTTAGTAGGAGTGTGCCAACAGCTGATTATCTCTTTATTTTCTGTAGTGTAGGGGGTTTCTGCCTTTAGAAGGAGAAGAGACTTGTTTTAGTAAAGACTAGAATATGTTTTAGTCAGTTCCAGAGCTGAATAACATTGAGGGGAAAACTGAAATGACAATGTGGTTTGTTTTTATGAATTATGTATTGTGGAAGATATTACATGGCGTCATACCACTGTAAGCCAAGCATAATTAGGATGTGACCATGCATGCATCAGTATAATATGCACCAAGCACTCAAGGTCTGATAATTGTTGTTGATTATTCTTCTTAGTTACCTTTTTCTATTGTAAAATTGTCTGGTTTGCCTTAGAAAATAAATGTTGTTTTAAATTCTTGCAGATTCCTGCTTCAATGTCTTGAGGATCTTGATGCCAATCTACGGAAACTGAATTCACGTTTGTTTGTTATTCGTGGACAGCCAGCAGATGTTTTTCCCAGGCTTTTTAAGGTAAATGCCACCTTGTAGTTGTTGTTTCTACCCACAAATATGACCAACAAACTAATTACAGCTAGGAGTATTTCTTGTACTGTTTCATTCAGTGCAAGTTATTCATGCAAATACTGATCTATCCTTGCAGTTTCTCATTAAGGTTATTTGTGTTAGTTTTGAATTTTTCAGCTCTAATATACATACCACCAACTGAGCTGAGTTGCTTTTAGACTTCACTGGTTTTTGTTTCTTTCTTTCCAGAAACAGAATTTATTTCAAATGGTTTGCTGAGTGTAGGTACTGTATATTACATTTTGCTTTACAGGTTCCCTTTGTAGTACTGAAATAAAATTTTGTGCCCATGAATTCATGTGCAAAGCCTGGCCTGTAAAAGCAATGTTTTATTTAGGCCAAACATCTGCTGTGATTACTTTTTGACCATTAAATGTGATTTAACAAGCTTTTTTCTAATACTAAGATTGTTGAAAGCACAGTGTAACTAAAAAGCAATTTCTAGTCAAAGAAATTTAAGGCTTTTGTGGGAAAAAAAAGTTAAAGCTGTGCGTGATTGTCACTGATAGTAAAATGTTGTCTATGGATAATAGTGTATTTAAGGTAGTAATACTATAATCATATAGTAAAAATGAACACTTGGCAAATTGATTTGAAGAATTTTTTCAGAATGATTGAATTGAGGTGACAAACAAATGAGACTTGGTGATGGGGGGTGCAAAAGGAGATACCCATTTTTCCAAAGAGGTTGTATATTTATTATTTTTATTCCCACCTCTTCAACACTAACCTGAAAACTCAACCCAAACTCACATTTCCATCTTCATTACTGTGCTTTTTTTGTGAAATACTAACTGGATGATACTTCAACTGGTCTTTCCTTGATTTCCCCTCAGTGAAGAATTTCCTGGAGGAGTACTGTGCCATTAGCTGCGGTTTGCAACCCCTCAGATATTCAAGCTTGTTGTATTTGTCTGTCAAATTTAGTTTGATTGCATTTAAATAGGAGCAAAGGTCTTCCTGTTGTGTGTTGCCTTCTGGATTTGTGACAAGTCTTCTTAAACTTTAATGGCTACTTTGACAGCTCCTGTTTCAGATTTGCTGCGAGGCTGATCTTTCTATGCCTGGCAGCATTAGATTGCCACATTTTTAGAATATTAATTTTAGCACTGGAAAGAAAATTAAAATAACTTGTAATATAGATAGTGTACAGCAATCAAAAAAGAACATTCACATCTATCTATGTCTTCTGGTTCCTCAAGTTAGTGTCTTCATCATATATTGGTTCACTGAGGGGCTTTTCAGGACATCTTCTATGCTCAAACAAGTTACTGAAAGCTCTTGAGGATTTCTTCACTTTTGGCTGAAGCCTACCTTGGAACATCCATCTATGTCTTGTAATTACGTCTCACAACTTCTTTTGCCAGAGCAGTAGCTCTGCACTTGCAGTGCGGTGAAAGGCTTAGAACACTGAACAAAGCTTTTCAGATCATCCCTATTAAATGTCTCAAAGATGAGCAATGATCTTGACCCTGAAGAATGAACACATGTGGGAAAGATAAGTTCAGTTAAGTCATTAACTTAAGGTAGGAGATAGTCGAAGTTCTCTAGGGCCCTATCAGGGTGTCAGGAGCCCTATCACAGATGCCAGCATCTGTGGATTTCCTGAGAATGAATGTATCACAGCTGTTTCTTGGTAAGGCTTTCCTTTTCACAGTCTGAACAATTCCTTCAAAAGGCAGAACACTGATCTATCTTTATCATTACAAAAGACCTTAAGCACCTTTATGGTCTTTCAATTCATTTAAGTTTTGGCTTGTTCTTGCCTCATCCTCGTCAATTTGTCCTGGTCTGCTTTCTATCTTTAGCTCTTTGAGCTTGTCTCAGGAAAAAAAATAGAATTGAAACAATCACTAATTTTTTAATGCATCAGTGTTGCTGAAACTGTTCAGCAGTATGAGTATGTGCAAAATGATCTGTGTCCATGACTCTTCTAATTGCTTGGTTCATGCTGATGTGATCTGGGTGTATTCACATTACACAGCAGTTGTCTCAGAGTTTCTTGACTGTCTTAGGGACTTGACTCTGTGTCTTGGACACTTTTTTTATGGTCTTTTTTTGCAAAAAGCCAGAGGAAAGAAGGTACTTAGAAAAGTACCTGCTGCAACTCGTCAGACAGTGGTTTTATGTTGTGAAGCATTATGAAATGGGAAGTAAATGTTACCTGATGGTGTAGGAGATTTCTTGAGGATTCAAGGCCTACTGGGTTAGTCTTGGCAGGCTTAAGGATGGTGGGATCCCAGCCTTGTTTCAAAGAGCAAGCATTCCTTGGAGTCATCTATCCTCAGGGCTGGGCTTTGTCTAGGAGAGAGGTGTTCAGAAGTGAAATGGCACTCCAGGTGTTTAGCACTGAGTGCCCTTGTCCATGGTGTAAATTGAATTCTCTGAAATACTATGGTGTATTAAATCAAGTCATTAAGATGTTGAGGGATTGGAAAGGTATTTGAGTTTGATTGGCATGATGACTTTCTAGGATCATCTTGTGCATATTTTACCTTTCCAGTTTACTACTGTTGCAGAAGGCTTAGCTATTATTGATCCCTTTGTTTCCTTTTTTTCCTCACCTGTGACTGTTGGCCTTGGTAACAGAATCTATGACATGAAGAATATTAGACTTCAAGGCATGAGGCGTTCTCTTTGTAGAAGACAGCCTTTTGTGGCTTTAAGTTTGCCTGCTTTTCAGTGTTTCCATTTTATTCTCACGCAGCTTCAAGAAAACTGTTTATTTTTAAAACTTATCTACTTTGTTTACATATTTCTCCTGGGAGGAAAAATATGATTGATGGTGATGTTCACCATCCAGGTCAGAGAGATGGCAACCTGTGTGGCCAATCTCTTGCCTTTTGTACAAATGTATATAAAATAGAGTAAGAAAAATTAAAATAAGCTTTCCTGCTTGACCTTCTGCTGCCTGCCTTGTTCTTTGTGTCATGAACAGCGACAACCTTTTTTCTTTTTTTAAAAATTAATTTCAAATCTTAAAATTTAAAGATTGTCTGGGTGAGGAGAAGGAATTTGGAAAAGGTAAAAAAAGTGTTTGGTGATAGGGTGGGGCAGTATTTCCACACCCCTCCCTTGAAATTTCAGTTCTGCTGCTAAAGCTGACAGGCATATGTAAAAAGCTTTTCTGCACAGCAAGGTATTGCTGCTGATCCATGTTCGGAAGACAGCCTTTGTCATCCTCCTCTTTTCTTGAGTCTCTTAAGGTATGTGGATCCTAAAGTTAGAGATGAGTTTCCAAAATTTACATGGAAATTGTTCCATTACAGTGAGCACCTACAGTAATAGGACAGATGGAGGCTTTTTTATGTCTGGTAGCTACTTAGATGCAAAAAAGTTGGACTTTATTTTTCTTATTCTGGGTGCCTAATGTATTTTGTATCTTTTTGTATCTTTTTGTATCTCTGATAACTATCCACAGGTAATAGCTGGAGGTCCATTCTGCCCTGTCCTTCCAGAGTTCCTTTCCCTGACCCGCAGTCATGCAGCTAAGTTGCTAAAGGACCACGCTTTTGGTTTGTGTTGTAGGAATGGAACATTGCAAAACTTTCTATTGAATATGATTCTGAACCGTTTGGGAAGGAAAGAGATGCAGCTATCAAGAAGTTGGCCAGTGAAGCTGGAGTGGAGGTCATTGTTCGGATTTCGCATACGTTGTATGACCTAGACAAGTAAGTGACCATTTACTTTGGATTTTAAAAATGGAGGAGAAAAAACCCTTGGAATTCTATGTAATATTTATTTATATATTGTGGGCTACTTTCCACACGAAACAGTTCATAGTTAGAAAAACTGCACATTTGTTTTATGTTTTGTTTTTATCCATCCATCCAAATATTATTACATACTGAGTAGAGCTTTGAAACTCCAAAAAATTATATGTAACTGTTTCTGAAATGCTGTTTTAATTTGGAGTTCTTTTGAAAATAATGTTCATGTTAATTAGCTGTCATTTATAATTAAGTTACTCAAATATGCCTGTAACTTCTCCCAAATAACATCTGGTTTTGTTTAGTTGTTAGTTTGTCTTTATTTCACTGTTTGTACACAAGTTGTGAGAAAATCCTTTAAGTTTTTTAAAGGAGTGTTTCCTACCAATTATCTATTCAATAAGTAATTAGGGATTGTTTGCTATCCCTGTGTTGCCTTATTTGATGTCTTGTTTGTATTTTTCCACATATCTGTTTAATGGATTAGTGTTAATTCCCTGTTATAGAAACATAATCCACAAACTAGTTACAAGTATGACTTGTCTTCTCTTGCGTTAAGTAATTTATTGTGGTGGCTGTCCATTTTATTCTGTTACAAGCTGATGTATAAGAGACTGTTAGACACATGGGAGGGCACTGAAATTGGAAGTTTTTACTTTTTGAAACCAAAGCTGACATTTTTCAATCCCAAATTGAAAATTCATTTTTTCCCCTCCCACCCAAACACCCTGCTAAATAAGCATTTGGTTCCATCTATCACTTTGTAAATTTTTCTTTGAAGTTTTCCTTTTTTCCAAGACTTCAGATATATTTAAAATGGCCATGCAAAACATGGAACTGTGTTTTTACAGCAGTCAGTGTGTATAAGTTGCACGTTAATTTCTCCCCATATTAAGAGAGTTTTAATATCAACTACTGTTCTCAATACCAGAAGGGGAAAGTGAATTTCTTTGAATGTAAATACCGTGGCCTTGTACATGACTTGGATACTTGTGTATGTAGCTAGGATCTCTGCTTTACTGATCTGTTCTTTTCTTTGCCTTGAACTGTCTGTGTTCATTATATCCTTGTTCATGAGGGAATTTCTGTAACCCAGGAATGAAGAAAATTGACTTGGTTATAAACAGTTAATTTTTATGTCTCCCTAGTGGGGAAAGGATGGTATATTTAAAGTTCTAACTATCTGGATTACCATGTATATTTGGGATTCTATGTAAGCTGGAGGGAAGTAAGAAGATATTTCTGTGTATGTTCAGGTGTGTATATTTCATAAGAAAAACTGTTAAATAGTATTGTGTGACATGCTTCTTTTCTTTCTTTTCTTTAATATAGAATAATAGAATTAAATGGGGGACAGCCTCCTCTTACTTACAAGCGATTTCAGACCCTAATCAGTAGAATGGAACCCCTGGAGATCCCTGTGGAGACTATTACCCCAGAAGTAATGAAAAAATGTACTACTCCAGTTTCTGATGACCACGATGAGAAGTACGGCGTGCCATCACTCGAAGAGCTGGGTATGTTCCGAGATTGCTTTGACATTTTGAAACAAGTAAGATGTAATCTACCACTAAAAGCACAATACTTAAAACAACAATTGAGGTCCTGCTAGTGGTTAATTGTTAACCTGATGCAATTATGGCATACAAAGGGAGCCAGAAAAAGTAATCAACGCTGTAATTTTTGGTTGTTTTCTGGTAAATGAGAGATCAGGTCAAACTACACTAAATACTGTTTAGCTTTTTGTAATACAGCATAGCCGATTTCCCAGGGTACCAACTAATCATTAAGCTACTAATTAATAGTCTTTGTTTCATTTTGTATTAAATACACTTTGTATCTTTTTGCTTCAGGTCATTAATTTGTTGTTTAACAAACTAGTTTTAAAAAAACCCCTCTTTTCTTGATATACCAAAAAAATATAGTAATAAGACAATTACTTTAGAAGGTTCTGGGGGGAAAAAAGTCTTGCATTTCTGTTAATGTGATTTTAAGTAATAGTACCAGCTATTGTCCCATGAATCTCCTCATCTCTTTCCTGTTTGCTCACACATCCCAATATACAAGCAAATGTGCTATGACCTCCAAATTGCTTACAAAAGGGTCTGGACAGATTTTGGTTAACAAGTGACTGGCCTGTCTAGTCCATTTGAACTCTCACAAAAGAGACCTTGGTTTTTAGAGCTTTTGTAAAAAGACATGGTCTCACTATGCAGTGGTTAAACTGTAGGCAGACATGTTCTCCCACGCATCTGGTGCTGAATCTTGGGGCAGGTGGAAGGGTGTGGAAAAAATCTGATTACCTTCTTTTTATCTTTCTTTTGTGGCTCAAGTACACATTTATCATCAAATTAACAATCTCTGTTATTTAAGTCGAGGTCAGTGATAGCTAGGAATGCTCTGAAAATGGCACTCACACTTCTACCTTGGTGGAAAAGTTTTTAGACATTCTGTAAATTACAAAAGCAATTGTTGTTTTCTAGTAGTAATTTAAAAAGTTACAGTTTTACAGATTTGGAAAATGATAGAGGGGTCACTTCATGCAAAAAAACCCAAAAAAACCCCAAGAGAATTGGAACTGAAGTAGGACCATTCAGCATCTAAAATTTGTAATGTATATTAATATAAATGTAAAAGGAAAAACTTGAGTTTTGTTGCAAGTTAGAGGTATTGGCTGTACTTCAAGAAGACTTGGTTGCATAATGTTTTAAAACACACTTTTTCATGTGTCCAGCTTAGGGTTTTTCTCAGTAGTAGAGATGCAGTAGTCAATTATCAATATGCTATGATTTTTTTACCTTACAGTGTAAGCAAACAAGCAAATTCCATGTTTAATTTGTCTTTCAGGTTTTGACACAGATGGTCTGCCTTCTGCAGTATGGCCAGGGGGAGAAACTGAAGCTCTCACACGATTAGAAAGACATTTAGAACGAAAGGTAGGTGTCAGATCACTGCAAGTCTGACATATATGGGAACCATAGTTACTCTTTGCTGTGAAACCTAAAGGAATTTGGGCAAATTGTGTTAAAAAAAAAAAATCAAACCCACAAACTTGAATGCAAGGCCTCAATGATATAAATCAATAGTTTGTTTTTTAAAGATGATAATGGATTATCTTTGATATGAATTTTAGAGACAGTCTGTTTTGTTCCTCTGTACTAAAAAAAGTTAAATTTATTTTTGAAGTAATTTTATTTGAAGTTTTATACATTTACATTTTATAACTTTGAAGGGAAATTCCTCTGACAACTAATGTATTGCTAGTTGTCTAGGTTTCCAGTGTATTTAAAAGAAATAGTTCTGGAAGACAGTCCATGCCTTCTGCATTGAGTTGATACCTCCTAGAGGTTCTGCTGATTCAAAAGGAGCGCCTGTGTATCGTAGGTGACCTGACCATCTGTCCACTGCTGGGTTCAGTTACACACAGTGTGTGATGTCTCCCTTTCTAAGTTGCCGTGTAGCCTCTAGTCTGATTTTGCTGTGTGGGTTTTGTTTTGTTTTATTTTTTTTAAGGCTTGGGTAGCAAACTTTGAAAGGCCACGAATGAATGCAAATTCCCTTCTGGCAAGCCCTACGGGGCTTAGTCCCTACCTCCGCTTTGGCTGCTTGTCCTGTCGGCTCTTTTATTTCAAGTTAACGGATCTGTACAAAAAGGTAGGACTTCGTGTAATAAGATACATATGGTTAGATGCCATGGTTTTCCCCTACTTCTCCTAATCAAATGTTTTTCTTTAACGATGATCTTCAGGTAAAAAAGAACAGCTCCCCTCCCCTCTCCCTCTATGGCCAGCTGTTATGGCGTGAATTTTTCTACACAGCGGCGACTAACAATCCACGGTTTGATAAAATGGAGGGGAATCCTATCTGTGTTCAAATTCCATGGGATAAGAATCCTGAGGCTTTGGCCAAATGGGCAGAAGGCAGGACAGGTTTTCCTTGGATTGATGCAATTATGACACAACTTCGTCAGGAAGGTTGGATTCACCATTTAGCCCGGCATGCTGTAGCATGCTTTTTGACACGAGGTGACCTTTGGATTAGCTGGGAAGAAGGAATGAAGGTATTGTTTCTTATTCTTGAATTTCTTAAAATGCTTGTTAAAGTTTCAGATAGTTGTTCTAGAATTGTTACTGTGTGGTGTAAGTTGAATTTTAAACCTTAAATTGCGGGCAAAACAAAATCGGTTCTGATAGACCAGATGTGCTGAAATTTTACCTCTTGAATGTCCCCTTTTATTGGAATGTCAAGAGTGTTTCTTGCAGTCAGAATAGGTGGGAAATTCTTTTAAACTTGAGAATTCTTCCTAAATCTTGACAAATAAACATGGAGAACAATTATAATTCAGATCTTCTTTCCAATCATTCTGTGTGTGAGCAATTTCTGTTCATATCTTTCATCTGCTTCCCTGCAAAGGGGAAGTAGTATGGGAATTAAAGAGAGGAAACTAAAAGGTGGGAATGTCCTTTCAGCAATTTCTGTCACTTTGCCCAATGTTAGAACTGTGACTAAAGGCAATGTGATTTGGCTGTAGATTCAATGCAGTTAATTTTGTGCAAGTATAAGATGCTGAAGTTCAAACTTAAGATGTCAGGTTTTTGAAGTAAAAAAATGGAATAATTTATTCTCACTAATTAAGCCTTTGAATCAATTTTACATTTTTAGAAGGGCAGCATAACTTTTACTGAGCAGTAATAATGTATGAAAAATTGAGAATCAGACAATTTTTTTTAAATCTAAAAAAATTTAATTGTCATCAGGATTTTGACCTCATATTTCTATATGTATATAATCATAGGAAATTTCCTTTCTTAACACATCAGTTGTAAACAAGCACCTTTCAATTAAAAAAAATTTTGGTTACTTCTGCAGTTCACAAATACAGACAATGAAGATGCACGTGCATAGGTGACTCAGTCTATTACAGATAAATTACTCTGTAAATTGCAGATACATGGTAGCTTGTTCTTACTTTTGCAATAATACAGGTATATGAAGGCCCCAGACTTGAACAGTGGAACCATGTTCAACTCAAGTTTCCATAGCTAGCAAAAGTTAATCTGGCCTTTCACGTGGTGTTACTTCCAAAGTGTTACTACATGGCAACATCTAGTGGCACAATTGTGTGCTAACACACTTCATGTCTAAAGATCTTCTGCCATTATGAGTCACTACCTATTTGAAACATTTTTTGTGAAAGCATTTTAACATAAATCCTATTTTTTCAAAACAAACTTTTTGCCTAAGTAGTTGCAGATATTTAGTAAAAGATACTTTTGTAACACTTACTCAGTGTATACTGTGGAATGAATGCTTTATTGAGTATATGGAGAGAGAGAGAATCATTTAGTGGTATTACCTTATTTAGACCTTGTGTAGGAATAATATTAGTTAAAGTTGGGTGGCAGTACTAAGATGTTGAGTTTTTAGTGCCTTAGCACGAAGAAACATGGTTGCTCTTGAACATCTGGAAATTATGTAAGTTTGAAAGGAAAATCAGAACTTGCAAAAATATGTACTAAATAAGTATCTGTTCTTAAAACTACTTCTAGGTGCACTCTTGTCATAAAAGGTCCTTGAGCATTGTCCTTCACAGAATGAGGCTTTGCTCTGTTTTTTTTGTCAGCCTGCACTGCTAGTGATCTGACTGAGCAGATAAACTTCCTTTTGTACAAGTTAGTACTGTCTGTCTTGAAGATGAAAAAACAATCAGTGCTGGCAGCTTGACTGTTTCACAGCTACTGAGTTCCAGATTTCAAGTAAAACCTTCATTAATCTTCAACTTCCTCATATTTTATTGGGTTTTTTGGGGGGATATTTTAAAAATATAATAGGGGTAGCAAATTAGAATTAAAGTATTTGGAAGTTGGGGTTTTAATTTTATTTTTGTTTGTTTTGTTTTTTGGTGGGATTTTGTTTTGTTTGTTTGCTTTTGGCTTTTGGAGGTTTTTTGTGGTTTTTTTTGTTTGTGGGGGTTTTTGTGGGGTTTTTTTTGNCTCATTATCTATGACACCATTCTTCAGTGTTCTTGGTAGTTCATAATGCCTCCAGGAATTTGAGTTTGTTCTCAGAACTATGACTTGCTAGATTAACTACTAGCCTTCAAGAACACAGCTTCTGTATATTTGTGCTGCCCTGAAACTCTTGAATTCTACTCTTTGGATTCCTCACATAGTGAGAAATGGTGTGCAAGTTGAGGTTTTCAGACCAGCAATTTGAGTTCAAAATGTACTTTGTATGTTCCCTGTTTTCTGGAACTTTGCAAAGCTTACTCAACTGTGATGTGATGAAGCAATTCTTCTGAAAACAGCAAATGCCACTTGGAAGCCATGAGGCTCTAGCCATCCTTTGGGAATTTATTTTTCAAGGATGTGTTTGTGTAAGAATATGTAGCTTCCTGAGATGTTTACAAGTTTGTTTACAGGATAAAAGCCTGGTTTTGAATATTTTCTTTTGTTCTTGAGTTTGGCATTAAGGCATTTGCAATTCCATACTGGGCATTCTGTGAATGCTGCCAGGTAAGAAAGAGCTTAAATCAGAAACTCAGGAACTGATCTTGAAAAGGTAGGTTTCTTGAAGGTGTGCTGTGCCCAGAAATAACTTGTTGCACTGATTTCTTAAGGTCTTTGAAGAGCTGTTACTTGATGCAGATTGGAGTGTGAATGCTGGAAGCTGGATGTGGCTGTCCTGTAGTTCCTTCTTTCAGCAGTTTTTTCACTGCTACTGCCCAGTGGGTTTTGGCAGAAGAACTGACCCAAATGGGGATTATATCAGGTAACTCACAATCCAGAAATAGCAATGATTGATTCATGGGTTGCTTAAACTATCAAGCAGCTTTATATTTAACATGACCTTTTTACCTCTCTGTTATTTTTTTAAAAGACGTTATTTGCCAGTACTTAGAGGTTTCCCTGCAAAATATATCTATGATCCATGGAATGCCCCAGAGAGCATCCAGAAGGCTGCAAAATGTATTATAGGAGTTAATTATCCCAAACCAATGGTAAACCATGCAGAGGCAAGCCGTCTGAATATTGAGAGGATGAAACAGATCTACCAGCAGCTTTCACGATACAGAGGACTGGGTATGGTTATACATTATTTGCTATATTTGTCTATTTAAAACTTCTCTCACCTTCTAGCAATAAATTATCTAGTCTCATAGCAGTGAGAGTCAGGTCTAAGCTCAGGGTGGTGACCAGAGTTCGTATCCAATTAAATACATAACTGAGAAAGGAAAGAGTTTGAGGGGAGTGTCTCTCCAAATATTGCCTGGATTTTTATTCTGTGAGTCTTTGAAAGTGCTTTTGTTAAGATGGGCCTTTTGTGCATTCTGATAAACTCTCGTACAGTTAAGTTTCAGTACCAGTGATTATAAATATAATATGATTCATAACTTCAGTGATACTGTATTTGCGTGTGCAAATGCTGTTGCAGAAGTAGGCACCAGTGTACTGGTCCCTGGTAGATTCTTCCCCTTTGCTCTGAGGGATAAACCAGGTGCATTGTACTGCTCAGGAAGGTGTGAACAGTCAGTATGGTCAGATACTGGGTATTAAATCAGCATATGTTGCATTTAAACCCACCATATTGAACATGTGTAACTAAGGATTATTGGAAAAGTTAAGCAGAATATGATGTAGAAAAAATTAAGTTAATTAAATGCGAACTAAAATTGTTTGGCAAGAAACAGAAGCAGGCGAGACAGAGAAGTGTTCTCCTGCCATAAAAGTATAAACCACTCAAGGTGAGGGTGGAGAATTGGCTGTCACAAGGAAAACAGAATGCTGCACTTGATTTTTTTTTTCTTGCTGTCTTTCTTTATATATTTTGTTTTGTTTTTAAGGTCTTCTTGCAACTGTGCCTTCTAATCCAAATGGAAATGGAAATGGTGGCCTAATGGGCTATTCACCAGGAGAGAGCATTTCTGGCTGTGGTAGTACAGGAGGTCAGTCAAATTCTTTCAATACATAGAATTATTGGGACTGAATAACACAAACTACTTTTATAATGCCCTCACCATTTTGTATCATAAGAAGGAACTGCTTTCATAAGACAATTTTGAGTGCAAGTCACAAATATTTTCGAATTTTTTCACTGTTCGATAGTATTAGTATATAGACATCATTAAATTATTTTTTTAATCTCAAATATGCAAATATTTTTCACCTGTGTTTTTCCCCTTCAAAAATTACTTATTAGCTAGTATCAAACAATTTTGTTTCGAAAGCATTTGCAATAAATATGATATGATTTTCTCCTAGAAGTCTGTAAACGTCCTGTTTATTTATAATAAGGAGTGACTTGTGAACTTTCAAGTGAGAATTATTAACTTGTAAAGTTTTCTAATGCTGGCATTAGATTGCTTACTGGAATTTATTTCTACTAAGAAAATATAAGAACAGTATTAAGATTGTATTAGCCCATGGTGTATCTTAAATTCTTAAATACTATGTACACCTTAGACTCTTCAATGTAAAAGTACACAGCAGAACTGGAAATCTACTGGTTTTATATTTCTCGTAGGCTTTAGTCAAGGTTAGGAGCAGATGGTGAAGGAAGATGGGCCTTATTGTTCTTAGCCAGTACAGCTTTTCTAAAGATATAAAACACAAACTCCTTAAAGCTGGGTGCTTGAGCTTTATTTCTTATAAGTTTAGGATGTGTATAAGACAAGAAGGTTTTATTTTTAAAAAATGAACATTACGTGCACTCTTTTCTCTTTAAAATTCATTCAGGTATACATGTACTTACACTTTTCACATCAGAAATGTATGCCTTTTGTAGGAGGTTCAGTAAATTTGGAAAGACAAAAACTATCAGAACTTTGGACCTGTAATGAGGTGGTTTCAGAAAAATAAAGTTTAAAAGCCACAATAAAAAGCCTTTCTCTTGAAAAGGGGCGGTAAACTCCCCACATTTTAAATGCCAAAACTGGAGTTGTACCTTCTGTTATGTTTAAGTCTTCTCTCTGCCTCTCCAGGAGCTCAGCTGGGAACTGGTGATGGTCATTCTGTTGTTCAGTCATGTGCCCTGGGAGATTCTCATACAGGAACAAGTGGAATTCAGCAGCAAGGTATTGTGGCAGTGCCTGTCTGTAGAGGATCTCCAAATCCTTGCAACTATGGAAAACCAGACAAAACATCAAAATAGCATGATAGATTTTGGGTGACAGCAGCTGTCTACAACATGAACTGACCTTATTTCTGTTCTTGAAACATAGAAATTATTTCTTAGAGTGAACTTGCTTGTCTTGTCATTTTTATCTCTAAAGTGCTCGTTTAGAGCAGTATTTGTATGTTGTGAGTGGGAGGGATCAAAAGTGTGACTAAATAAAAATTAATAAACATTATCCTAGGCTACTTTAAAAGAAGCTGAAAACCAGAAGTTCACCATGTGTATTGGATAGCAAAGTTTGTATTGTATCTTTTCCCTGATTTCACTACCACTCTTTCCATATATAATTAATTTCCACAGTTTTGTGTGGATAGTCTCTTATTGTGGAAGTAGGTATTTGTTACTTTATCTATACACAACCTTAAGCTGTGGTTTGTGATAAATCCGAGTTGCAATGAAATTTAACCCAACTGTTTGTTTCTTTGCAGTCTTAACAGAGGTGGTGTGTTTACTGATCAGGAAAGGCTGTAATCTGTGTTTTGTTTAAGCACCCAGAACTTAACCGGAACACCGCGACTGTTCAGAACAAGAAACCTTGCAACTGTTTCTGCTGATTGCACTATTCATGCAGAACACTCAGTTTCAAGGTTGCCGGTAGATAGTTTACATGAATCAGAAGAAAGTTCTCATCTTTCTTTTAAGTTACTTGCTTTTTTTGTTTTTCCACAACTATGTCAGGGATTCATTAGTGTTGCTATAACAAAGTGATAAAAAGGACAAGGAGACTTGGCAGAAGTAATGTTAAAATTTATAACAACTTAGTGTTTGGATATACAAGCATTCTGCTTGTTGCAAATATAATGCATAAATATGTAGGCACTAAATGTTGTTCACTCTGCAGATATAAGTGCATATATGTTTAACTGCTGTAGACTACCATGAGGCTTCTTTTTCTTTTGCATAAGAACTCTTCTGCATTCAGGATAGTTTCTGGCAGGATTTTTCTTGATTATGGAAAATAAATCGATTTGCTCCTTTCTGTTGTCGTAAAGAACATAATTTTACACTTGCTTGAAGCTCTAAATTTTATGTAGTATAATAAATATCTACTGTATCTGAACAGGTTACTGTCAAGCAAGTAGTATCTTACACTATGCTCATGGAGACAATCAGCAATCACACTTATTGCAAGCAGGTAATTTAAACATCAACAACAACAAAAAAAAAACCAAACACTTTTCTTGGATATATAAGGGTGCAGTAGAGTCTTAATGTAAACACTGATTTTAAATTATCAGGAAGAACGGCTCTTGGTACTGGCATTAGTGCAGGGAAACGCCCAAATCCAGAAGAAGAAACTCAGAGCGTTGGACCAAAAGTCCAGCGACAGAGCACAAATTAAACTGGTAAGATCTGAGGCACCTTAAAGTTATCCAAATTCTGTACAAATTTTGTGTCTGTGATAACATTCGTGTCACTGCAATGCAAAGGATCCTAAACTGTTGCTGTAAATATTTCTTTTCTGGGGACTGTACAAACAGACAGAATGAAATCCTAGCTCTCTCTAAGAGTTTTTGAAGTATGAGATAGGACGTAGTTGCAAAAATAGAGCCAGACTGAAGATTATCAGACACAGATCCAGGTGTTAACGAAAGGAAGATGGATAAACTGTGGTTTTAGTACAGACCTGCTTAAAGTAGCTTCAGTTACTCTCTGCTCCCACATCTCACCTTAAGTTGTGCCAGTAGCATTGTTTGTGTGAATGTATGGTGATCTGAATCAGGAGACTAAAACAACTTAAAAGGAAGAGCTCAGGGCCTCGATTAGTTTAGATATCTAAGTGGACTAAGCAGAACATGTTTCAGAGAGATACTGCCAAAAACCTGAAAAATGCTGATGTGGTTCTTGAGTGTGAAGATGTAGAGACAAATAAGATTTGAAGATGTGAGCCTTTGTCATTGTTCTGTAATTGAGGCAGGTTACTCAGACTGCCCAAGTTTGTCAAGCTGTGGTGAAAAAGACTTGAATTTGGAGAAGGCATTGTAGATGGATGCACACAAACAGGTGTGAAAATGTGGAGAGAGAAGCAGAAAACTGGAGGAGGAGTTTTTTATGTGTAAAATCATCAACATAGAGAAGAGAAGTTGATTGTGGTTTTTGGATAAAGTTGGGAGCAGGATAGAAGAAAGAGAAGGCCAAAATTGTTATACCTCTTTCCCTAGTAAGACTGATTTGAGAGGAACAAGGAAGAGGACCTGAAAAGAATTAAGGCTAAATTAATTTCAAGAGTAATTACTAAGGAGGAAAACCAAATAATAGAGGACTGTCTGAAATAAGAGGGGACAGGATTTCAGGACTGGGAGTGTGGCTGCAAAGGTTAAGGGTGATTGAGATGTTTTTAAAAAACGAAGTGGAGCATTGGTCATTATGAAATTCGAAGAATAAGTAAGAATAGCACAACAATTGAGATAATAGCACATGGAGAGACACTGTCGGAACTAGAAAACAGGGATTCCATATAACGAGTGTAGGAGATGCATTCATCATCTCTAGAGATAAAAAACTTCATTTGTTTTTGACAGCAAGATCTAATTTTGCTTGTTATACAGCGGCAGCACTTTGTCAAAAGTTACTGCGGTGCATTAGGAACAATTGTGTTGTACTGATTTGATTCCATGCAGAACCACAACATTGTTTCCATATTGCTGTCAATTGAGGAAGTGAGCTGAGACCTTAGTGAGTGATCCATCTGCTATTTTCTCACATACTGGAAGCCCTGTAAACTGCTTCTGTGTTCTCAAACTGATTTCTGTTATTTGGATGGGCCTGAGTGGAAGTTCCAAGAGAGTCTGTGTTTCAGTAGCTGTCTAATCCTTAGTATGTGTAGATTCATTCAGCATCCGTGTTTTGTATTACAGAATTCCTTAGGTGCTCGTGTCTGTGTAGAAGAAGTACCTGCAGAGCGAACGTCTGGTTCCTGTCTAAGCTCTTTTTCAATTGAGAGACAGGTTGGAGGGGTTTTTAGTTTGGCAGAGAAGATGATTTTGTTAGGGGTGTTCAAAGCATGCTGCAAAAGCATTATAGTCAATACGAACATCAGCCAAGATCATACTCAAAGACACTGCTGGCAAAAGGTTGTGCACTTCTGAGTAGCACTAAAGTACAGAGTACAGAGGCTTTTGTTGGGTTTCTCTTGTTTTGTTTCCTTCTCCTTTTAGCCTCTAAGGTGAGAAATAAGAATTCTGAGTATTTGGGTCAATACAGACTGGGACAGGGCTTCCTGCATTGAGAAGGGGGGAAACAATACTGGTCCCTTAAATGACTTCTATCTTCAAAGACTCACATCAAACTGCTTAAGAATATATTTTTTCTTTTTTTTGTTGCAGGTTGATTGGAAGAGAAGTTTGCCACTCAAAGAACACATGGGACAAAATTCCTACAACTCTTTATTGGAACTAAAGTGTTGTGAGAGTTCATGTTCTAAAATTACATACTTTTTCATAAATTATTTTCAATTGTTCTCAGTTGTTGTAAACAAGTCCAATTTTTGGAATGCATTATTTCTAACTGGCATTTCTATGGTTTTTAACTTTTTAATGACTCTTTCACAAAGGGCAAATTGAGTTTTGTATATAAAGTATTTGGTGAAGAATTTGCTAACTTATTGTAAATATAAATATTCATGATTAGTGATAGACCCATCAATATATTTTTGATAATCTTTCATGTATATGGTCATAGGAAAAGCTGTAAGTGCTGTTCTGAAAAACAGATGAAAATAGAAAGTTTGGAAATTTTTAAATTGTTATTATTTTTAGATTCCATATTTGAGCTCTGTATGATCAACTTCATATTTTCATAATGTAAGTGCTTAGGACTGTGTTTAATCAAATACAGTAGAGTTGTAACCATAGTTAATCACATCTGTATATAAAACACATGCCAATTTTAGTCAAGTTGTAAGATTTTCATGTATATGTCCAGTCCTTGTATTTCTCAGTTGCCTTGTTCAGTAATGACATACCTTGTTAATAAAAGGAAATTGTATATATAGATACATATGTTTGTCTTTTGTGTACTCTATTGCTCCTGCTTAGATTTCCAAACAGAACTGTTTCAGGAAAGTAGAGAAATACTCTTTTTAGACTGAATCTGGAAGTCACAAACAATGAACAATATTACCTTTTACTTCCAATTTTATAACACTGAAGCAAAACAATATTCAAATTATCCAGTCCTTTTTCTTGAAACTGCATGTATGTGTTCTGACCATTAACTATTTTTCACTGATGTATTTGTTTCTTCACAATCTAGGTGTTTGGGTTAGTTTTTTTCCCTGCTATAATTACATTTGCTTGATAGCTGTGAAGTCTTTCCTGCAACGCATTTAATTTGCTGCTTTTTGAGGATGTTGATTTCAGACTTGCTTGAATGCTCCAGTCAATACTGTCTCAAATGTTTAGAGAAGTTGGATCTAAGTGTTTTCTCAGACCATTAAGATCTCTGAAGAAGCAATATGAATCTGCATATGACTAGGTTAGTTTCCTACTTGAATGGATGCCCAAATTAAAATCCTAGAATATCCTGAGTTGGAAGGGACCCAGAAGAGTCACCAAATCCAACTTCTGGTTCTGCACAGCACCATCCCCAAGAATTTCAAGCACCATGTACCTGAGAGCCTTGTCCAAACGCTTCTTGAACTCTGTCAGGCTTGGTGCTCTGACCACTTCCCTGAGGAAGTATATGTGCCCAACCATCCTCTGGTGAAGAACCTTTTCTGGATAGCCAACCTAAACCTCTCCTGACAACTTCAGGCCAGTCACGCAGGTTCTGTCACTGATCACCGCAGAGAAGAGATCAGGGCCTGACCCTCCTCTTCCCCTCATGAGGAAGTAGCAGGCTGCAATGAGGTCTCCTCTCAGTCTCCTCCAGGCTGAACAGACCAAGTGCCCTCAGCTGCTCCTCATACAGCTTCCCCTCAAGGCCCCTCACCATCCATGCTGCCCTCCTGTGGGCTGAGAGCTTTAGATCCTTCTTACCATGGCACCCAGAACTGCCCCCAGCACTGGAGGTGAGGCTGCCCCAGTGCAGAGCAGAGGGGACAATCCCCTCCCTTGCCTGGGCCACGCTGTGCCTGATGCATCCCAGGACATGGGTGGCCCTCCTGGCTGCCAGGACACTGCTGACTCATGTTCAATATGACATTGAGCAGGACCCTCAGGTCCCTTTCCACAGCACTGTTTCCCAGCACCTTATTTCCCAGCCTGATCGTACATCCAGGGTTGCCCCATCCCAGGTGCAGAATCCAGCACCTGGCTTTGTTAAACTTCATGTGGTTGATATTAATTATTAATTAATTTCAAAGTGAGAGGAGTTAATTTTCTTGTTATCACATTGGTGACTTCTAGACAGGGGGCACTTCTCTGAGTTAGTTTAAAATTTAGATTAGATTTTTTTGGTTAACAACATATGCAGCAGAGGTCTTGTGGCAGAATAAATTACCATGGTACTAGATTTTAGATTATAGTTGTTAATGTAAATATATCTGCATACTGATTGGTATCCAATGGCAAAATCAAAAGCACTACTAAGAAAATAGGGGCATGTATTCTGTCTTGAGGTAGAGAATGTGTGAAATTGATGGAAAAACTCAATGGTGAGAATAGAGAAGCAGATGCTAAGTATTTTCCACAAATCAGTCCAAATAAAATGAAAGGGTTCCCTAGAGACATACATAATAAGGAGAATAAACAATCCTTTTTTTGTTTAAGTAGTCTGAAAATAGAAAAAAAAATAGGCCTAGACTGCCTGAAGATATGATACTCTGTCAAGATAATGCTGAATTTTCCTGCTAACCTTATATTTTAAAAAATGTACCATCTAAATTAAGTATTCCACTTAGATTTTCTGAATGAATAGGCTATGAAACTCCCACAGGAAACCTTTATCAAGATAATAACATCTGCTTAAGTATTACCTCCCCCCAACTAGTCTGGAAGTTCAGTAGGTGAAAGAAGAAATTTCCCAAAAAGTTTATTTTTATAATAAGTTAATTCCCCCCTTCTTAAGAGCTGAAAGGCGTACTCCTTCATGTAGGCAAATCCTTGGATTTGCAAAGATGCTGTTCTGCTTGTGTGCTGGCTTGAAGGAGTTCTGGTGTCCGGATTGTGGTGGAAGAAGTAGTCTATGATCAGTTTAGTGTGAGAGAGGAGAGAAGTTGCCTTCAGAGTAGCAATAGCCTCATAAAAGCCCTTTGCCTCATATTCTTTCCCTCCAACCTACTAAGTACTGTGACCACAAAAACAAATAAAAAATGATGAAGGCTTTATTTGCACATTAAAATAATATTACACCCATTGTAACAGGGTTTTTCTCCCCACAACCCCACTACCCACTTGTGATTTTTTCAAGGAGTTGGACATGTGCTATAAATCCAGTATGGAATAAGGGCTGGAATATTGTTGCTTATTAGATCTCTTCTCCAGAAATGGAGCATAAAATAGTCCTCAAAAAGTTCTGTTCCCAAAGGATTTAGCCGGCCCTTCCCTGGGCTGGTAGGAGATGGGGAGAGGAGAGTTTGCAGACTTGTGGTTTTTGGAAACCAAAAAATGTACTCTGGAAGCATGCAGGAACAACTTTAGGCGATATTTGGGATGAAAAAAAAAAAAAAAGTAATTTCTTCAAAGTGTCTCCAAGCATTTGGAACCTGAACGTTTGCCGAGGAATTTTTTATGACCCGTCTTGTACTGGTGCTACCTGCTTACAGAGGTTTTTGAAAGGAGGGGAACAAAAGGAGTTAGCACACAAAACCCTTGATGTTCCCGGTGCGTGTTTGTGCCGGTGCTGGCTGGGGCAGAGTTAATTTATCGTGTTTCGGAGTGCCTGGCACGGAGCTGTGTGGATTCGTGCGGGAAGCCCGGGATTGTCGTGGCTGGCGGCGCTGGGCCTGCAGGGGGCGCTGTGAGCGCGGCCCTGAGGGGGAGCCCGGCGCTCGGCAGGAGCGAAACCAGCTCCGCGTCATCCCAGATATTCTGGTCACAAAGTGCTCCGGAGAAGGGAAAATACGTGGGAATTATAGAATGGCTGCATAATAGCTACCCTGTTCTTCCCGGTCAGAAACCAAACCTCTTCTGTTACGCTGAAAGTTGCTTTTCAGGAACACTGCCGTGTGTGCTGGCCTGCATAGACATACATACTCTTTTTCAAATGTACTTTGCCTAGAGATTGTTTCCAAAAGCCAGTTTTTAAGCATTGTCAAGATTTTTACCTATTTTAAATACTTACTGGGCTGTTTCTGGGCCTGGGGTGCCTTTTTGGACCAGAGCGTGGAGCCGGGACACCTGAGATCCAGGTTCTTGTCTCTGCTCCATCACAGAGCTGCTGAACAGACTCAGGTAAAGCCTCCCCACGCCCAGAGCCTTCCTGCACAGGCTCTTCGCGGCAGCCGTGTTGTTCTGCATAGATTAGGTTAAATTAGATTAAGCAGGCTACAAAGAGTGCCTCCTTTCTCTTCTTTGTGGTCCTTATTTCCAATAAAAAAGTGTTCTTTGGGCAAGAATTGCTGCCCTTTAAGGACTAAGCAAATTAAATTCTCTCACACTTTGCTCGCTACCTCCGCTTCCAACCCGAATGCTTTTTGCAATTTTTTCCCCCAGAAATTTAAAGTTTCAGAAGTGGTGTAAATTTCTGTGTAGAGAGGAAATTTGCATTGATCCAAAAAGCACAGGGAAATTTAAAGCAGACATTGAGGAATAATTTGAATGTTGATTTCAAGGGATCTAAGCTCCTGCTTTTGAATAGTGTGCACCGCAAATGCAAAATTAATTCAATATTAAACTAAAGAATGCAAATGGCGTTGATTTCAATATTTTTTACAAAATTGCCTGCAGAACAGAAAGACAGAAGGGGCATAAAAGAAATGGAAAAGGGACCCAAAAGGAGATTCTTTCTTTGGGATGATGTTGGTTTGCTTGCTTGCAAGAGGTCTTAGTGGAATTTCCAAAATCCAAAACTCTTAATGAAAAACTGCAGAATGCCAAAGTGCAGCCAATGTGCAGGATCGCATCCAAGAATCTGTGGTAAGTGGAAGCTTGTGCACCTAATGCAAGGTAAATTATACTTTTCTCTGCTTTTCTTACCCCTGCTAATTACACAAAACACAAGACAATAATCTTACTAACTGTGATTATTCTGACTGGGAGTAACCAATAAGCACATTATTTAATAATAAGAGCAATTTATAAGCAGCAATTGCAGAGAGGGAAATTTTTTTTCAGGTCTGTTTGGCTTTCTAGAGCTTCAGACCATGCGGTCATCACAAGGTCTTTAATTATCTGGACCATACTTTTTTCTCAACTGCCTTTTACCCTGACCAAGCTAATAATACTTTTAAGCAAAATCATCTTTACCTGATAGTGGTGGAAACACATCCCTGTTCTGAGGATTGGCTTGCACCAACAAACATAAATGATACTGCATTCAGACTTCAGAGTGGCTGCTACACACCCAAGAACAGGAGATTTCAAGAAAGCTTGGCAAGTGGATGGAAGGAAAATGATGGAAGTAGGGAAGGATTTTTGCAGAAGCCTTAGGGAAGGAAGAAGGAAAATTAAAGGGATGGTGCAAGGAAAGTTGCCAGCTGCAGAAAAGAAGAAAAAGACATGAGAAATGGAAGTCCATTGGTAGATAAGGGCTTATGGATACATTTAGCATCCATTATGTCTTGGCTAACTGGACAATTGTTCTGTTATAACAGAAGCCTTTTTTTTTAAGAGGGTGAAGAAGGGGAGGAAATAATCCTCACAGGTATTTTAGCTGCTGCAGAGCGTTACAAATTTCTGAAATACTTGCATTGCGTAGGGTTTGGTTTCCAAGGGCTTATGGATTTTGATGGATTTGGTCCCAGTTCTACTGCCAGCCCCTCCAGGAAAGAAGAGTTCTGGGGTAGCACACTGGGCCTTTCTCCCTGCTGTAGGGCAGCTCTCCTGGGTGCTTCAGCATTCCTCTTGTGTGCTCAGCAGAGCTTGCCTGGGACTTTAAGGACTGTCTTGCTTCATGCAAAATGTTTGCATATGTGCATTTTTTTTGTAATTAGAGCAGGCAGCCTTGATTTTATTTGTGACCTCAAATGCTACTAATTACAGCACTTACTTGTTAGATTATACTCTTTTTCTGACCAGAGATGGGGCAACTGAGAGGCCTTTTAAAAACTTTCAGTCTCATGTGAAGGGTGAGACAATATAGATGTTACAATTCATGCCATCACAATCAGAAGCCAACTATTTCCTAATTACAAAACATTATGAGCATTTCTTGGCCTATCAGCTTTTGCCACACAATGCCATTAATGCCTTAAAGCCAATCATCTAAAATGACCCCTCGTGGGTCCTAATACAATGCAGCTTTCATAGTTCTATTTCTCCAAAGTATCTAGTCTTATTTGCAAGGTCATCCTTTGAAACTTGTTTCTAGTTCCACTTTTCTCTCAACAATGTCCGTCCTATTCCATGGCATTTCTAAGTCAGCATTGCTTATCTCAAAGTTTGCATACAGATACGTGAGCCTTCTGTCAGGCTTTGAGAATTCTCTACAAATCCATTTCCCACACTTACTGATGAGAGGTCCCCTCCTCTGCTGTTGCTAGACTTCTGCCTGAGAAGCTGGAGCTCATCAGAGGCTTTTTCTCCATGTGTGTTGGGGGTGAAAAAGCTGGAATTTCAGATGCTTGTAGAGGCTGTGGTGTTGTGTGGTTTTGGCAGAGTTCGATATAAATACATGATGCAGCTCTGCTCCTGGGTAGCAAGGGGAGCACTGAAGTGGCTGTGCAACAAAAGCCCCTTGCAGGGCAGAAACACCTTGTAGTCACTCAGAGTAATTCAGCTTCCAAGAATGGTTCTTAATTCTCCCAATGGCTCTCCTTCCTGCCTCGCTGTGGCCCAGGTCACCATAGAGAGAATTAAGAGCCAGTCCTTAGTTTCTCGTAGCTTCCTGGTCTTGAGCAAACAGCAGCTTGCTGGGAGACACCTTGCATTAACAGGGTTCTTAGCGGGCTCCAGACAAGACTTAGAAGCCTGTAAATGGTCCCACTTTGGAAAGGGTTGGTTTAATCCTCTGTTTTAATGCCAAAAGTGTAACATAAACATGTAAAAAACCCAAATCAACTCACAACTGGTAATGGCAAAATCACCTTAGTGCAAATGTGAAGGTACTATCTGAAATATTTATTACAGTTTTATGCTCCATACCATAAAATATCACCCAAAGTAATGAAGCCTGTAGGTAGAAGAAAAATTATTGAAATGTAATCTTTATGAATGTGTAGCATTTGTACTGCAAGGCACTTTGTCATGTACTTACAGGCCTAATCAAACCTGTGTTTGTGGATGCAGATGAAGAATAATGCAATTTTGAAACCCCTGAAAACAGCACTGCTTGATGAGCTCTCATTTAATTCAGTTTACAAACACCAAAAAAATCCCAGGCTGCTTCTCAGGCTACATGAGTACGTCCCTTGAAATTGGTGGGCCAGGGGAACGTGCACTGGTGAAAGAAGTCACGCTCCTCTTACTGCTGTTGTTAATATATGTGGAAAATCCTGACAGAAGTAGAGCCATGGGAGATGGGACTATGCCAAGACTTTCAAATTTAAATACCTGACCTCAGGATCTAAATCAGATTTAGATGATTTCTAAATAATAGATGACAGCCAAATGTAGTCAGAGTCTCAGTTTTGAGCTGTTTCTCGTCTGACACTGATAGGCACGTAGCCTTTTTCACACAGGTGCCATGGGTGTGTAGCTCCTGCCCAAATTCAATCTAGTACTCTTTACATAGGCCTCTGCTCACACACTGCCACTAACAATCTCCCCAAGACAGCAATAAAATACACAGGAGTGTGAGTTCTCTGTGAAGTCTGTCCCAGGTTTGTGTCTTCCTCCCCACAATGTGAGCAGAGCCTGGAGTCTCTCCTTTGGCTGCCCTAGAAAACGGTCCAAGTTTAGACACAGTTCTCTGCAGGCAAAGCCAAGCCTCGATCTGTAGACATTTTGCATTGTTTGGTGGATGCTATTATGAGTTAGTGTGATTTATGTATCAGTATCGCTCCTGCAAGAGCTGGCATCATTGCATGGAGCATATTTACAATGGAAAGAGATTCCTGTGGCTTCACTGAGGTGGTGGTGGATTCCATTCCCCGTGTAACTATTTTTATCAGATGATCTGGGATGAGTTTCTGTCTCTACAGCTATCATGACATGATGTATTTTAATGCTGTAAATATTATGATCCATAAGTTTCTGTCAGCATCCAGTGCCTGAAAAAGGAAACCTAGGCCCACCCCTACCCAAGGAAATCTTGCCAGTGTGCAAGAGCACTCATTTCCAAGCCAATCTCTTCTCCTGGGACAAGTATAAATGAATGGGTCCTTTTTTTTCTCCGATGCTAACTGCAGTCTGACGGTTGTGGCGTCTCCACTGGATGCTGGAGGCAGGCAGGGGTGGGATCTCTTCCTGCCAGAATCCCTGCCATGCTGTCTTATGATAAGAGCTTGCTGGCAGAGTTTCCCTCCAATCTCCGTCTATAATTTTAATCTGTAGTTCTTGTGCCCATCTACACACAGCAGACTAGACTGTGCTGCTTCTAATTAAGAAGATAATTTCAAAATATCTCTTGAACCCTTGACCTCCAGAATTCCCTCAGATGACATGCCTCTGATCTAGGGAGGGCTCCCTCATGGGTTGCCACTCATGCAAAAATAGGTAGGGTGTAATTTGCAAATATTTATAAAGTTCTGTTCTGGGTAATTGAAACTACTGTTAATTGCTCATGATTTCAATCCAGACAGCTGGTTTGTTTTTCTGCACTGCTCCCACAGGAGAATTTGCCTTTGTCCCTGCCTCAAACCACCAAAGGCCTGATTGTTTGCATAGCATATTGTCTCTCTACAGTGTTCTCAGTGAAACTTGACTGAGTAGTAAAGGCGACCACGGCTTGTTCCAGGCATTGAGACAGAGAAGAGACAATATGTAAAGCTTTTTGGCTTTGAAAGTTTGGGAATGACTGCACTGGGAGCTCTGTGAGCACAAAGAGGAGAGGAAGCAGAGTGTCTGCTGGGGCTCTGAGCAAGGTGGTAGACCTTGTTAGGAGGGTAGATGTTATAAAGTCTCTTAAATGGTAATCTGAGGTTAGTAAGAATCCCCCTTTGACCCAAACTAACTCTCTGAAGGTCAGAATGGATATTCTTCACTGCTGCAGAGCACATTTCACCAGAAAATTATGCATGAGTAGATAGATCCCACTGGACAGCTAGCAAGCAGGAATGGCATAGAAAGGGAATAACAGGAAAGTTAATACTTTTCCTGAGAGACATGTAAGAGAGAGTATGGGGGGCAACAATAAATCAGTAAGGTAATCAAAGACCAGGGAATTACAAGAATGTTGCGAACAACTTAAACACAGCAAAGAACAAAAAGACAGAAGGAAAGAAATCTTCTCCATACACACATATATATGAGTGTGTTTGTGTATGGCCTTGTATATAAAAGGAATAGAGGAACAGTAAAAGCAGCAGTGCTCTTGAAAGGAAAGATTGATGAGCTATATATTGCTGTGGAATGAGTGTCGCATTACAGATAGCGAATGAAAAATAGTCTCTGAAAATGGGAAAAAAATTAGAAGGAACTGAACTAAAATCCAGGCAGCAAGAAAGTCAAAGCACCTTCATATAAGTGGAGAAACTACTCCAGCTGCATCTGTGGAACCACAGCACCCAGCAGTGACCTCCTCCATCTCCGGGACCCTCCCAGAGAGAGCAGCCTTTCCCACACAGCTGAGGCTTAGACCCAGGAGGACTGTCTGAATTGGTGAATATGGGCTGTGGCATTCAACATGCAGGGTCTAGAAACCACAGAGTGCTTGCTTCTATTGCTTTGCAGGGGTTTCACTCCCAGACCTTTGTTGTACCTTAGGATAGGCAGGATGCAGCTGGAGGCACAGTGCGGTGGAATCTTCCGAAGGGTAGTTGGTCATGCCTGGATGACCTGATGGCTTCTTTATGTCAGGACATCATTTTGCAAGCAGGGTGAACCAGGAGGGCTCAGTCTCCTCACTTCACACCAGGGCTTTACCAGCCCTGCCTGGCCAAGAAAGCCGGGCAGCTCTCAGCCCTCAGCTGTGTCTGGGGAAAGAGGGAATAATTAGGGCATGAAGAATAATTCAATCTAAGCAAACCCTAAGTAGTCTACAGCAGGAGCCAGCAGTGTGGTACCTCGGTCGATTCACGAATGAAGGAATGTGCATATGCCAGACCCAAAGTCCCTGCAGCAAGAGGAGATGCCCAGTGCTTTGAGCTTTTGGTGATACACTCATGGCCGCACAAACTTCAGGTGTTGTGGTGTAAGGCACGTGCTGAGTGTGACATACATGATTTAAGTTACTTTTTGTTTCTAAGAACTGCTCATTTCAAGATGCATTTAGGGGAAACATAGTGGGTTAAACAAAAAAATAAGGTCTATCCCAGAAGCAGGGTTATGTCTAAAGGAAGCTGGGAAAAACAGACAGATCAATGTTGATACGTTTTAATTGTAACACACAGAAAAAAAAATGGAATGAAAATGCTTTAGATAGAAAAGGAGTTTATTTTGATAATTCTTACTAATATTCACCCTATACCTGTTTATATTTGATATATTATATAGTGTGAAATGTCCTAATTTGATTTTTAAAAAGTGGCTTCATGCACATGAATTGTACAATCCACCTATTTTTTTTAATAAAAAAAGACTTTTGTAGCTAGTGGTTGTATTAATTAGGGAAAGATGGTGGGAGTCAGGGGAAGAGGCAAATATGTCCATCTGCTATGTATGAAAATCATTGTGTTGTCCATTCCTCGTTTATTGCCGTCTCCCTGTCTTTAATGGCCAGAGCTAATGACTGCACAACGACAGAAAATACCAAGGAGACAGAGTACACCCAAAAACCCTCCAGCCAAGCTGAAACTCCCCATAAGATCTCCATTAATTAAAATCTCTACAGATGGGTTCCCTTAATTGTAGGAAATGGAATACAATCCCTATAATTAACTCTCCACTCAAAGGCTTTTTTCACCCCCTCAGCATCTGG
Organism: Cyanoderma ruficeps; assembly: GCA_008694505.1. Lineage (NCBI taxonomy): Eukaryota > Metazoa > Chordata > Aves > Passeriformes > Timaliidae > Cyanoderma > Cyanoderma ruficeps. The sequence goes on from VZDJ01000426.1 coordinate 10,270,865, forward strand.
AAGGAGCAGCAGTGTTTGTTTGGCACCTCGTTGCTGGAGGGCCTGTCTGACTCTCCAGAGTGCCCCACTGTCCAGGGCCCCACACCAAAACACGTCTCATTTCTTCTCCCAGACTCCTCCACAAGCCACCACGCGGCACAGAGAGGTGTCTGCCTTTGCACGGGTCATCCACTAGCACAATGCCTATTTCTCCTCATCTTGGAGGGAAATGTTAGTTCTTCTCTAAAGTCTTTTCTATCCTGGAAGGCTAGAGGGTGAGCAACTCTTCTGTGCTGCAGCGCAGGGAGAAATGTCAAGATGTGGAGAAAGTGGTATTTAGGGATAGCCAAAGAGAGCTTGCTGTTCCCCTTGGAGCAGCAGGTGATCTTGGGGCAGACCTTGCCTTATTACAGATTTGTGGAGCATGTCTGTGTGGTACCAGCAGTACATAAGGAATGTCAGCCGATCCTGTGAGAATTTCTGCCTCTGTTTCCTGAGTTTATTGTTTCTTCCAGCACAGCTCTGTGTTGCATTTTCTCTCTGCTCTGTAATTAAAAGACTTTGTCCAAATCTTCAGATCTCTGTCCTGGTTACCTCTTTCTCCTCTTCCATCCCACTATCCTCTAGTTATCACCCTCCTTTGCACACTCTATGTCCTATAATCATCTCAGTCATCTTACTCAGAGAGTTGTTTTCCCTCCATTAGCTGATCCACTATCCAGCACTGAATCCCATCTACTGTTCTGCCTTTCTTCTTCCGTCTCCTTAAGTCAGTGTGCCAAAGCAGGCCACAAAATGCCTTCTCCCAGTGGCAGCTTTAAAACTGTGGGTCTTGTTTATCTCTTTTCCTTTCTGCTGCAGTGTGAGGCTCTGTGGCACAGTGAAGAAAACTTCCCAGGAAGTGTAAGGTGGTGCCAGGCAAACTGAAAATTGTATGATGCTCTGGCTTCAGGCTGCCCAGCATCCCATGTCTTCTGGGACACCTTGTGTGTACTGCTGGTGGTAATACAAACCATGCATTGGGCATGGAGAAGCCCTGGTCCCTAAGGAGCAGTAAATACCACCAGGAGCAGCTGCTGCAGAGAGCACTTGCCCACATGCCTTAGCTAAGGGTTGAATCATCATCACTGGTGTTAAATGTACTTGTGCCCTGCCATAGGGTGAACCACACGTGTGGAAGGGGTGGTGGCTCCTGGCATGTGGTGGTTTTCAGCACCAAAGAAATGTATTTCTGGCCATGTACAAACTCACCTGAGAAAATGTGCTGCTTTTAGGGAAAGCCAGGGGATACCATCTGGAGAGAGGTAACATGGTAGGAGCGTTTCAGGGCACCTGTGGGCCTAGAAGTAAAGCAAATACTTGGGGTCACTCCACAGATTTCAGCCCTAATATCACTGTGGAACTTGGAGGATTTACAGCTTTCCTGAATATAGAGCAGTTCTTTAGAGCTACTTTCTGCCTGCCAAGGCTAGCATGGGTTCTGGTGTCTCATCTAGGAGGAGCTTCCACACAGATCCTTGTTCTTGGGGCTCCCTGGTGTGTCAAAGCTGTTCTTATGGGAGTGGGGGACCAGCTGCAAAGCTGATGTGCAAAGTGGTGTCTGCAAAGGCTTCCCCAGGAAGTTGCAGTTCCTGCACAGGAGTGTGAAGTGCAGAGGGCTGCCTTTCCCCCTGCCAGAACTACCAAGATGAAGGCCTGTGCTGGAAGTTCGGAGCACATCTAGCTCACTACTGTCACGGACAAACAATCCAAGAGAAGACATGGTCACTCATGAACCTGAGGGAGGTACAGTGAAATGACCTAGTGTCTTGCCCATGGACTTGACTAGGGAAATGTATGTCACATGTGGGCTCTCCAGGCCAGCCCTGACCAGGAGCAGCACATTCCAAAGGGAAGACTATGCACACAGAAGAGGGGCAATATGAAAAAAGACATCAGATTTCCCTTTTTGCTACTTAGTATTTATTTTACTGCACTGTGTGAGTATCCACACTGTACAAATCACTGAATACTTGTGTGCAGAAGGCATTTCCTTGTTATGCAGCACAGCACTGTGTAAGTCAGAGGTTTTACCGCTGCTCCCCATGCAAGAAAGCCAGTCACTAAAATACCGATGGTTTAATGCTCATATGCCTTTGCTTTGGTCTGCAGCAGCTTTGTCAAAGTTTTCAATCTACGGCACTTAGGGTTTTTCCTGATATTTGGGCTGACTTAGTTTAGGAACCCAAGTCTGCTTTTAATCAGTGTTTTATAAAACAGAGGTTTTTTTCTTGGGAAATAAGTCAAGCATTGGTATCACTGGAGTCACTTGCTCCCTGAGATGAGCTGTCAGCTGCTGTGAAACTAGGGTCTGCTGACTCTTCTGCAGACAGTATCAGGCATTAAAGAATTACACATTTTTCTCTTTGTAGACAAGCCAGGCATCCTTCAAACTGCAAAGGTTCACCTTCGGGATGGGCAGCACTTTTCGGAATTGAAGCAGGATTCCTACACTTGTGGCCACATAAGGCACTAACCTGCATCTCAGGGGCCTTTGTCCAGTTTTCTGCATTCAGATATTCAAGAGCAATTAGGTTCACATAAAATTTTCCAAAATGATGGAGTCCTCAGACTACATCCTCAAAAATTACATAGCTACTGTAAAAGGCTTTCACTGCAAGTCAATTTTGAAAATGGGACGCACCTGACAAAGTAAGAAAAGGTAATCATATTTATGCCTTGTAAAGCCATAGGACATCATGCAGTGCTGCCATACACGGCCCCAAGATGTCCCTTTGTCACACTCATTGAAGATGGTGTGCCACCCCCTTTACTCTTGTGCACAGTATTTAGTTTCTACTATACTCTCATCTCCTCTGAGGTGGCTCTACCTGATCCTTCTCTCTGAGAGCCCATCCATAGGAAGAGCAGACCATTGCTTCTGAATGCAGTGTTTTTAACAGAATGAGTTCCTTCACCTGGCAGAGGGGTTTGTAGAAAAGTGCAGAACAGCATGTGCAGCAGAACAGGTGTACTATTTTACTAGAGACAAATCTAAGCATGTGTTTAGGGGCACTGCTGGGTTCCTGCTGTAACCCCTCAGTCACCAACAGACATGCAGCTAGATAATTTACCACCAGTCTTAATTGTACATAATATAGGATAAACAAGACAAAAATCCCTTGGTTTTTGCTCACTAGCACCGAGCTGGCTGTAAGCTGAGTCCCACATTTTTTCCTGCAGTCTGCAGCAGCCCAAGGGTGCCACAGCCCCCTCTACCCTGCACTGAGCCAGAAGTGGTGTAGGGGCACAGGTTACCTGTCTCCAGAGGGCAAACCCTGCTGTCACTGGACAGCCTGCTCTTTGAAAGGCTTCAACTGCTCAAAGGGCAGTCTTGGTTCTCAGAGACCTAAACAGTGCTTCTGCACATGCTTAAAGTTGGGGTGTGGAATGGGAGGACTTTTTCTTCATTCACTGCTTGCAAGAAGACTGATTTGAATTTTTTAAATGCTTCACCTTCTACCAAGAGTATTTAATCTGCAGGGATATACCCAGCAAGTGATTTTTCTTTCTAGAGTTTACCTAGCTATTTCAAGAGACTGCTTCATGAAAATTGCTATCTCAGTGAATGTAGCTTGTAAACCTTTCTGATGACCTAATTAATTTTGTTAAAGTCTCTTTAGTAGAAGAATTTCCTACATAAAGGCAAGGTACCCACTGTCACTGAATGAATTTTTAAATGCCTCTGGGCTTGTTTGGGTTGTTTTTTTTTTCCATTTTTCTTTAATGGTCTTTGTTGTTGACCCATCAGATATCATGACTGGAATATATTTTTTTTCTATCCACTGCCTCTGTAAAACTGAAAGTATTGATTCAATTGTACACTCAGCTTGTGAGAGGCTGTCTAGTAGCTGCTGCTTTTCTACTGCTTACTGAATGGAAAACAATTCTGCTTAGCTTTTCCTGCAGAAGGTATCCTGCTGGCTTTTCACACCACAGGCTTGTTCCCAAGCCTTCAGAGTCATAGGGATTTCATCACTGATTTAATTGATGATTTGTAACTCTTTATTTTTTAAGGTAGGTTATAGGCAGTAATATGATAGAGTCTGATCCTGTCTGTACTGAAGTCAGTATAAAATGTTAATAAATTTTGATGTTGCTGAATTAACTCATTTGTTGTAACTGTATTTGCAGGGTGGTGAGGACAGTGAAACACACCTCTCACACCTGCCCTGGCACAGGCATAGACACAGATTCTAGTCTGAAATCCTTATCCATAATCACGTGGGAAATCACTGGATTTAATAGACTTACCAAAGAGTCTCCACAAAACCAAAGCACAGCCTGGCAGTTCTCATATCAGTCATTCGAGGAGTGACCTATGCACACCCAGGCATCTCCACCCAGAATAATTTCTTAGGTGTAAAATGGCAGGCTGAAATCATCCAACATAAAAGAAAATATGCTGTGTCAAAATATGATTATCTTCATACATTTAACTTATCAGTGATTGGAATGGATACCTGTCCTTTCCAATAACCTCTCTGGCAAATGGAATCTACTGCTTTTTTTCCTCAGCTTTGTCCCATGCAATGCTATAGTCAAAGGTAAATAAAAGTGAAATGTATTCACTTCTCAATTGAGCAATATCAACTTTAACTGCTTTTCATATACCAAACATTTTATATATTTAAATCTGCTTTCTGTTTTGCTTTCTGCCATTGATGTGTTGCAGTAGACATGAACCTGACAGAAATGCAAGGGAAAAGAGCCTCGAAGGGGTGTGCTTCTGGCTAGTTTGATTTGTTGATAGTCATTCTTCATCTTGACTTGCTCTCCCTCTGACAGTTCCTAACGTCTCTCATATGAGACTTGTTCCTTTTTGTAGTCCTGCTAGGGAGAATTGTGTGCAGTGGCATTTTTTAGGAGGACATTTTTATAAATGTTCATGTATGCTAAATGAGCCATTCTCAAATACAGGCTATTTGGTCTGAGAGGGGAATTTAACTTGGAAAGAAGCAATGGAACTAGAAACACTGGAGAACAGCAGAACAGCAATACTTGCCACTAGCTAAATGTAGCTGGAAAGATAAAATGATTTTGTGGAAATAACTCCACTCAACTTTTTTCAAAACTTCTGGGGCCAAATCTGGCCCATTAATATTTTTAATTTTGTGAACTTCCAGTAGAAATATTGATGCAGAGGTAGGCACAGACTGACAGTCGATAACTCACCATTCTTATTTTACAGATTGCCTCTGCCTCTCAGCTCTTCTAATAAAATATTCATTGTTTGGAAATGCCCTCCCAGTGCATCCTTGCTGGTTAATTAGAATCCCCTCACCTTGTCTCTGAAACTTCTCCCACAGATTGAATGGAGCAGACTCCTGCTTCTTACCCAGGCAAATCTTCCAGCAGCTCCCCAGGTTTGTACAGGGTGATGTTGAGCCCGAGGTGCTGCTGAGACCCTGCTGGCTCTGCTGTCAGCCCCAGGGAAAGTCATGGCAGCTTCTGATTGAAGAAAACCCTCTATCAGTGCTCAGAGTCCCAACCTACAAACTCTGTGAAAGTTGTTGGAATTCAAAGAGGACTAGACTCCTGTTGGAGTGAACTGGAGCAATAGTAGTAAATTAGAAAACAAACAAGCAAACACACTCACCAAACCACAAATAAAAACCAATCCACATCTCCAGCTCCACAGATAACTTTCCATGTGGGCCTAAGTAAAAGGTAAGCAAAGTCCAAAGATTAGATCTACCACTTTTCTCTGATCAAGATAAGCACCTATCCGAACAAGTTTAGTCTAGTGTGATCTGTCTTTCCTAAAAACACATTGCCTTTTGGCCTCCTTTTGTTTCTGCATCCTGATTATTATTTTCTCCAATATCTGTTTGAAAAAGTTGTACGTGATAGAGGTCAGACTAATGAACTGTACTTTTTAAACCACTTCTTTTCCCAGTTTAAGATCTGACTCCAAATCTTTATATTTCTGTCATTTAAGTGTGTGCACAATTTCCATTATGTCTTGTATGCTAACAAATATTGCAATACCTATGGAAGATATGTATAAATTTGTACTGTCGTTATACACAGGTTTTCTAGCTGTTCAACATCAAATGAGGTTTTCAAGAAGTTGAACCAGATGCAGTTTAAAACTCTCTCTATCACCATCCTTACATTTGTACATATGGCTGCCTCTGCTCAGTACTGCCATTTTATCATTTAACAAACATAGGCAAAAGTTTGAATCTGTTTCATTTATTTGAGACTTTCAGATCAATAGGAAGAGTGTCTTTGGGATTTTTTTTTCTTTCCTATGCAAAACTGTGATCAATTATTAATCAAAGCAAACTAGATTTCATTGAAGATCTGGCTTCCTGCAGCATGATACAGTATACTTAAATGTTGAAGGTGCATTCTTTCTTAAACTGCTGCATACTAGAGTAACTTTTAATTGCAATATGAAATGGATCCCCCAGTAAAGCCTAAATGAGTGTAAGTGTGAAATGTGGGCTGCAATGTTTTCACACGCAAAGACTTTTAGCATAAGGACTGAAACTGTGCAGAACAGGCTTCACAGACGGTCCTGTGGGACTTCAGCAGAAAGCCTGAAAAACTGTCCCGCTCTTCTGGGGGTGGGGCACAGCAGGGACGTTCACCCCTGTACAAAGGGCAAATAGGCCCCAAATTCAGATTGGCTTTGGAAGAAGAAGTGGAGGCATGACAAAAGCTGAATTTCAAGGCTGAGTGTTTATTTCCTGCAGACATTTCTGGTGACCCTCACCCTGGCTAACAAAGAATCCTCAGCCTGCCAGGCCTGGGGTTATTGAGGGAAATGGGGATGATTGCCAGATTGGGACTCAGACCTTGCATCAACATTGAACAAGTAGCTTCCAGTATTTATTTGAAAACTCTGTTGGCCCAGTTGAAGCTATGCCTGTCATGATAATTATGTTCAAATGCGAGCTAAAATGACTTAACGACACATTTAGAAGGACTGTGAACCCTGTCAGAACTGATAACTGAGGCCTCACTTCCTTTATTATTTTCACATGCTCAGTTTATTGAATATGTACAGACAATGAATTGGAAACCAATTGCTGTAGTTGTGAGACATTTAAATTATGTAGTAGTAGCTCGAGACACTGTGGTTAGCCATTAAATAAATAATCGTAAACAGACCAATTCAGAATGATCTATTTCTGTATTTATGTTTAGGGCTCTTATGTGGCCTAAGAGAGGAAATGGACGCTTTTCAATGAGAGAAAAAAATTCCATCCATCATGCGGTCCTCCAACTAAGGTATCCAGTGCCAGTATAAATGGTATTTTAAAACACAGTATCAAATGGGTTTCCAGCATGTCCTAGGAGTGGAAGGCAGCCAAGTTTCTTTGTATTACCTTTTTGTTTTCTATATGGTGTTTATATTCATTTTGAGAGAACTGTAGGAACAGTTTGTTGTCCAGGCTTTTTTTTTTTTTCTCTCTCTCTCTTTAAGAAAATTGTTTTCTGTTAATTAAACTGGAATTCATCCCACTGAAACTTACCTGCCACACAGCTCAGCAGGCAGGAAAAGGCAGTCCTGCTGCCCTTGGAAGACAGTAGCAATGTTCCAATTAATTGCAGTTGGACCAGAAATATGGCACTTCTCACAATGACCTCATGGTTTCAATGTGTGCACTCAATTGTTTGTGCATTTCTTTTTACAGCTGCAGCTCCTGGACTCATGAGAGCTCTACTGCATTCCAGTTGTCCTTGACAAAGAGAAAAGAGGGGAGAAGTTTCTCCCTCTACCTGTGGATGAGAAAGAAAAAGAGGACCCTTAGGACTCAGGCATGAGAAGGTACATAAAAGCATCTCAGGTTGTCATAGTAAACTTACCACACAAATGCTTTTTTTGAATCCTTGCACCACAAACTTGAGAGATCAGAGGTTGGTTATGCTGCAGCAGAATCAGGCCCTGTTGTTCAGAGCTGTAAGTTCAGTTATGCAGGTGACTTTCACAGCTGATGAGAAGCTAAATGCATACCTGGAATGTATAATTCTCAAGCATGTGACTGACATAGGACCTAACTTTCTTGTAGTATCCTACCCCAGGGTCTGTTTGGGCAAAGTATCCTGTCTATCAGAACGCTTTAATATAAGTAAAATGTAAGTTAGTAAAGATGAAGTGCTTTTTGGATTCTGCTCTGTGTTTTGATAATTGTATTATTTATCTAATTTCCATCTCAGTTTGATCGAGAAAAGTAAAATTCAAGCACGTGCT
>VZDJ01000426.1:10279118-10292532 GCA_008694505.1 Cyanoderma ruficeps
TTTGTTTTTTTGTTTGTTCCCCCCCCCCACCCGGATCTTCTGGTTAATTTAAGGTTTCCATTCTCAACCCTTAGCATAGTGCCGTAATTGCAGCAGTAACTGCTCTAAGGGAGTCCTTGGCTTTGGGGCTACCTTTCTGGGGGAATATGTACATAGAAGCATTTTTGTTGTTTAAAGAAAATGATCTTAACCTGCTAATTTCCCTCTAATTTTATGTGCTGACCTCACCAGGTTACATCAGCAGAGATCCGAACTCATGTGGGAAACCTGAGAAGCTGTAGCAAAGTGTCAGGAATAGGACCTCCTATATTAATACCTTGTAAATACAGGAACAAGCTGTTCTTTGGAAGGAAGAAAAATTGCACAGCTCTGTATGTGAATGATGGATCTGTTACACTTGCACAATTTCACTAAAAATTCTCCTGGCAAGAAAAATCCTCTGGGAAGGCATCCCTAAAAAATCCAACACTGCCAATAGTGTCAGCCATGCAAACACCACCTCTGTGTATGTCATCATATGTAAATCTTGCATAAATGTTTAACTGAGATAAATGTTTAACTGAATATTTCTGCTATTTTCCTCTCACCCTGAGAGCTGTTTTCATTAGTAAACAAATTCTAATGTTTATGTACACAGACACCCACTCTGTCTTGCTCCATCATTTAGCTTTTATTTTGGAGAATAATTCTCTCCAGTGATGCAAGGCTGCAAGGCTCCTGTAATAGCTCCACTGAGGGATGCTGCCTCCCAAAAGCGAGCTTTACCAGTGGGGTCATGATAAAAACTGGGTCAGTGCCCTTTAATGGATACCTAAATTCTTTTAATCAAAAGCAAAAGGCGCTGCCATGGTCTGTCCATGATTGGAGGAGATACAGACAAGGATAGAAAGTAGGTCCCTCACTTTCTCTGAAAGTTAATCCAGGTAGAACAAGAATTGCCTTTACAAAAGATGAAAAATACTGCAATTAGGCACTTGGCATCCACTCAGTCCTGGTGAGCAGAGGAGTCCACAATGGTTCATACAGGTGGGTACTGTGTTTGTTCCTGGAGCAAAGCCATGGCATGGAGGTGAGAGGTTTCTTCAAGGCTGGAGAGATTCTGGAGAAGAAACAGGGAGAAAAAGAATATTTTGTGATGCCACACTTGCTGCTGTGTCCCCTGAAGTCCTGCACATGGAACAGAGGAAGCTGTGAGATGCTAACTGAAGCTTCAACAATTTTCTCCCCTCTCTGGCTGGTAAGGACTGTTGTTAAAATAGACTCTTTTCAGCCATCCTCCTCATTGCTCCTACAAACTGTAATAGTAAAAGTGGCAGGGATTGCCTTCCTCTACCTGTGAGTTAATATCTCTTCCCTTAATTTTTGTCCAGTCTTTCGTTGCCTATGAATTATTTGCCTTGACCTCAAAGGAGAGCACTTCTTTGGGTCTGCAGCATGCACCATATCTAGTCTTGTGCTCAGATGTTGTAGTGATGGGCCATATTTTAAAATTTGGTGGATAGAAGAAGCAGCCTACACAAATATGTTAGAAAACCCGCAGCGTGTGTTTGTCATCTGTAGCTGAGTTAGGGCAGTTTTCAGGGGAGTGCTTCTGTGCTGTGGGATGTTGTACTTTGTGCTGAAGAACATGGGATGTGGAGGGTGGGGGCCTGGTGTTTCCTAGATTTTGCTAGGAAATACTCACCTTGATGTGATTGTGGATGATGAACCTGCCACAGAGACCTTCATGCAGCTGCCAGCAGACAAGTTGTGAGGAGGAAAAAGCAATCACTGGAGGATGCCACCTGACATTAGTATGTGTTCCCTCAGCTTCAGCCCCGCTCCCTTCAGCCTGACTCTGGGGCTGACACAGGTGATGGAAACCAGCCCAAAGGCAGCTAAGGCTGTGGCAAGAGCAGTCTCATCCCTAGGTGAAAAATCCCACCAAGGCACAGTCCCTGTGAGCACAAGCACAACTAATCTTACACGGCAGGGGACCTGTAAGGTGGCAGGGTGCTGGGGGAGTCAGCAAGGTGGCTATGTGTGCCTGGCAGTGGGAAGAAACCTCTCTCAGAGCAGTTTTGCTGCTGATTGCAGCAGAGCTGGGATTTCGGCACTGGTGGTGCCACACAAAGGAGATCACTCCCATCCTACACAAGCTCAGCTGCTCTGAGAGACGAGTGTCCTACCACAGTTTGGAGTAAAAATTTGGGGACTGGAGACAGCAGACAAAGCACAGAGCCATGGTGAAACAGAGCTCTGTTCTTCCATCTTTACACAAACAAAAGTCCCATTGAAAGCTGTAAGACATTGAGTCCTCTGATTGAAATATATATATATAAATACATATAAAAATTTGATGTATTACAGTTTCAGCTCTACATTTTCCCTTGATTTTAATTTTCTCTGTGGAGTTCAAATACAGAGTGTTCCTTCACAGCTTATTTTCAAAGCCATTTTTTTACTTTCATATTTAAGCTTATTTAAGGCCCTTAGATTTTTCTCCCAGCTGTGGAAGGCAAAGACGGGAAAAGACAGAAAAGTCAAAGACTCTTTTACAGTCTTGGAACCTTTAAAGAGCATCCTTGAAATATAGAAAAAACCCCTCACAATAAATAATGCTTCAATTTTTTTAAAGGAAGTTATCTTTTTGAATATAGCCTTTTCCATTTTGGGAGTATGAAATAATTAAAGTGTGTATATGCATAATTATGCTTTGTCTCTATACCTGCAAGTATTGTTGTGGGGGAGGGGTGGTTCTCACTTTTGCTTCTGTTTTGTCCTTCTTGTGTTACCAATCAGGCCCTGCTTCCCAAGCAGGTGCCCTTGGAAAGGAGAAATGCCTGAGCTTATGCCAGAATCACTGTCCTTGTTATTTGGCTAAACCAGGTTTCTGACATGTGTCACATGCAGCACATGCCTTTCCCAGGCAGGTGACTTTCTTAGGGATTTTGTTCAGCTAGGATGGGTGTTGCTGTTTGAGGTTTTCTCTCCATCCTTCCTTGCAGCTGATGCGACTGCTTAAAATTTTCTGTGCTTGTTGTGGGGAGAAAACAGCCAGGTTTTGCATTTAAGCAGATTTGTGCAGAAACAAGCATGTGTGTCCAGATGCCTCTCAGACATCTGAGCATCCCTGGGTGACTGAAGCTCTCATTAATGGGGCTGCAGCCTTGGTCTTGCCCCTTTGCAGGTCTTAGGAGCCCAAGGTGCCTGGACAAGCTTATCAAATGCAGCTGGCAGAGGCAGCTGGCTGATGTAGCAGCTTGTGCAGCAGTTTTTGGGCTCAAAGTCTGAGATTGGACACGTAGAGGCTCTTGGGAGCCCTTTGCAGACTGTGAGGTGCAGGGACCACGTTCACTAGTGAGCTTCTGGTAGCCTAGAGTTCATCTGTCCTCTGCAGCCTGTATTGCTGTAAGATGCCAATTCACTGAAACACTTTGCAGATATTTGCATGTTTTGGTAACCATCTGCTTGAGTGACCAGTGGTGAGAGCACTCAGCCCTGACCTATATTGTGCAGACTATGATTTTGGCCTCCAAACCTATGCCCAGGTAAGGATTTTGCTTGCTCTCCCAAATACCTCAATAATTTTTATGTACCTAACTTCATCCTGGGCAGGGATTGGCAATGTCTAAAACTACACCTTTCTTTTCCCTCTCAGACATCAAAGTTTTATTTCTTTATCTGCCAAAAAATCTGAGAATTTTCATATTGCAAAACTTGATTTATTGTATCACATTTCTCCTGTACTGTTCTTCCTTTTCCAAAAGCCTCTTTCTCTATAGTTCTTCAGATAATTTGTTATGTTTAGATCTGTCTGTATGATATTTGGAAGCTCAGTGGCTAGAGATGAAGGCAGGGAAAGAGGCCACGTTCCCCCAGGACAGACATGAGCCAGGTTGGTACTGGAGTCACTCAGCCTTGTGAGATGAGTTCCTCTCCTGAATTGCTGTTCAAATGCTGGAAGCTTTGTGCACTAGCAGGAGCAGTTGGGTTTGCTTTTTCAAGAGTAAAGAAAACTCTTAACAACCCTAGGGTATGTCTCTTAAATATTGATGTGCAGGGGTATCAATAAGACAGCTAGGGAGTGTGGAGGTCATCCTGGAGGGTTGCCTCCAGGGCCAGTTTCTCACGGACCCTTCTCATGCTGGATAAGAATGAGATTTTCTTCCCATGGAGGAAAGTCCTCTAACTGAAGCTGAGCAGGACAGCTTTCCACTTAAAACGCTTGGAGCAATCCAAGGTGTGGCCTGGTGCTTTCTTGTCACAGCTGTGTAGCCTTCAGGTCATACACAGGTTACTTTATTGCCCTGAAGCTTGGGGGCAGTGCCAGGGATGCTGTGTTTGTAAAATACCCTGTTAATATAGCTGGGAAGGATGATGAGTTAATTCCTCCCTCCTTTATGTTCTCTGGATGAAGCATATAGTTGTGCAGTGTAATTAGTGGGAGTTTGTGCAGGTATCTGCCACCTGGAGCACACTCAATTAAGTCAAGAGACTCAAAAATGGGCTGTGAGACTCATAGAGCATGAGAGGGAAGGGCATACCAGTGGGAATAGCACCCCAAGGAAGATCACCACTGCCACCCTGCTTACAGCTTGCCCTGAGTCCTCCTTGCCTCCCAGAAACAGCTGTTGCAGTAGCAGTGTAACCCACTGGGTGAGGAGGGGTAGTAGAAGGAGATGAAGGGATTGTGGGCACCATGGAGGAGTGGAGGAGTTTGCTCCTCATTCATAGAATGGACACCTTTTCCAGCCCCCAGTGGAAGGATACTGACACTCAGTTGTTTGACACTACCATTAAATTTTGATCCCACTGGCCAAATCCATCAGAGTTTGAGAGAAATTTAGGAGTCTCAAAGTTGATTGTATGTTCTCAGCAGATCTATGATGAGACTCATTAAATCAAGAAGTTGAGCCCAGTCAGGGAACCTCCAAGGGGGTCCATGCTCATATCTCAGTCAACCTGATGCTGATCCAGCATCTTGCCCGTCCATATGGCACTGGAAGCAGAGGGTGGGAACTGATTATAGCTGAGATGGTGAGGATTGCTGAACAGAAAATGGAAATCTGTGGAACCACCAGCTCTATTAATTTCACTGTTTTTTAAATGAGGGTGGGGAAGAAGGAGGAAAAGAAATCATTACTGGGATGCTTGTGATTATTAGGACAAATCCATTAGAGCCATGAAATTAATATTCTTAAGTGTGTTAAGTCTCTGGATGTTCTCTTTCATAAGTCACTTTTTTTTCCTCTCAGGTCTTTTGCTAGATTGTTAAAAAATAATTAGAGGCCCAGTTAGAGCTCAGGGTGGCCAACCACATGAATAGGACTGTACATGAGAAGAAGCTCATCAGATAAAAGCTGAAGTAGAAGGAAAATCCCAGACAGGTCTAACGGAAGTGTTTCCAGAGCCCAGGAAGGGGAGAGAAGCTGAATGTTCTGCTTGTATATGAAATACATCTTTCCAGTTAGATTTTTCATAGATATTACCCTGAAGGGGCTGTTGCGACTGTTTCTTAAGTGGGTCAGAGAGACACTTCTAATATAGTACATGTATTTCCACTCCTTTTTGTGACAGTTGCAGATTCACAGCAATGCTTGTTATGAAGTCTTGTTCTCAAGTGCCTTTTAAAAAAAAAGCTGTAGAGCCACACTTATCCCAATTTCTATGAGGACTTGATAGATTTTCTGCATGTTATACGACTCTCAACATCTAATGAACAACTCAAGTATTTTCTATTTAAAAATGGTACGAACCCACTTCCCAAATCAGAGATTGAAACATGACATTAAAATAGTCAACAAAATGTTTGTTCTTTATATTTTAAAAACAAGTAAACATGTTCTGCTCCTGTAAATGCAGGTCGCTCAGGTCTGCCTAGACTATAGACTGCAGGACAAGACTTGGAACCCATTTATCTCTTTAAGATGGGTGTTAGGGTCTTTTTCTGCATCACTGTAAGTTGGGATCATTCATAATAGCTTTGTAACAGTACAAGGGGCCTCCATTTGAAATTGGACTTCCTTGGAAGCACTATCAGACAGGTTTGCTTGGAAGTGCTCATATTAAAGGCACTATCTTCCTTGAGGATCTTCTCCCACAGATATATAAGGCAAAGGGTGGTGCGGGTAAGGAAGGGCCCATCATGTTGCTGGTGAGCCTGGTAGTGGAGGCAGGGAAAACAGCAGGGATTTCCTCGGTCCCAGCCTGACATCTCTGCTAGAGCTGCCTTCCCACAGAGCCCCCATCTTGCTGTGGCTCAGCCAGTAGTGGCAGGCACAGGAGCTCTTGCTCAGCCTCTTGCTGGTAGAAAGTTTCTCTTTCTTGAAGAAAGAAAGAGCCTTGGGGCTGACTTGCTAATTGGAGAGCATTGCTTTTGCTGATGGACATGCCTCGGGAGCTGCTCAGCTGGTGGCACTTGCTTCCCTCAGTCAATCTGAAGCAAAGTAAAACGCTGTGCCGCTCTCTGCCAAAACATCTGTCAGGCATTATAATTAAAAATAACCAGGTTCTGGAGGGGTTGTGCTGCAGAAGGCATTGGTATCCATCCCGGCCAGCTCCACATTTGAGGTACTGCTTTGCTGCCTGTGCAGCTGAAGTTAACCCCTGAGCATGATGTTGTCCAGACAGCAACATGGCAGTGTGGCTGCACAGGCTGAGCAAGCTGGCAGTGAGTCCAATTGGTTGTGTAGGTGCTGCCCATGATGCAGTAGATTTGATATCTTGCTATAATGTTCTTTTGGCGTGGTTTGGGGGGTGAAAGTAATGGGTGTAGGAAGTATCACAGTCAATCCCAAAAGATTGAAAGCAGCAGCCCATGCAGGCCAGAGCAAACCTGTAATGTTGTCCAAAGCTGTTTTGATATAAGACTCTTTGGTGCCTCTGGTTCCATATGCAGCAAGCCTATGGCTGCTCTGGTCTCGTTTGCTGGATGAGCATGAGCTGGCTTTGTCACATGGAACTATTGTGACTGCTGGCAGAGCTCTCATTCACTTTGATAAATGACGTACTGAAACATGACTGCCATTCTTCCATGCACCATTCTTTCACCGCACCAAGGTGTTATTTTCAATTCTTGGGTGACATTTTGTATCCACACAGGAAAAAAACCCAGGGAGCTCATTGTCCACAACTCATGAAACAAATCAGAAGTCTTCCTCCTATACAAAATCCTCACAGTAAGTGGGGTGTAAGTGCTGTCAGACAGAAGTCAGAATCCCTTGGGCCTTACTTGGCACATGGTATGCTAGAGAAATCCCTGAGCCATTTACTGCTTTTTGGAATAGGAAGAGAGATTTAAACAGGACTCATAAAAATGTTTCCTTTGCGCTTTTTGTTTCAAGCCGGTGCTCCTTATCTTATCATCTCAACCTCCTTACTGATTTGTCTCTTCTTTCCTTCATACCCTTATCTCTGAAATTGTTTGGACAATTAGCTCTTTCTTGTCATCTTGGTCCTTTTCCTTAAAATTAGGAATGTTAGATACCTGGAACTACTCATGCATAATTCCTTCTCATCTTTCCGTTGTTCTGATAGCATTTTTTAGGTCTGTCTCACATTCAGACCCACTGCCTTTGTAATACTGGAATACAGCTAATAAGCAGTATGATTTTTATCCAGACTAGTGTAAATCATTATGATTTATTTTTACCTGAAAGGTGGCATGATTTTGGGAGCAGGGATGCTGACCTTGCTGTGGCCAGAAAGGATCTCTGCTGTAAGCAGCACTAGAAGCAGAGAGCAGTGGCCTTCTCTTCCCTGCCTTGTCTTTAGTGACTGTGTGAACTCACTAAAAATTGTTTTCCCAGTTAAGTTCAACACTAGGAATTAATAACAATCTAGAAGAATTGTAATTACTTCTGCTCTTCCTGGAAATTAGGAGTGTTGCTAGCCATGTTTACCTCAAAGTATTCAGATTTCTTTTTTGTTCCTCAGTAAAAGTGCACAGACAACCACGTCTTTGTTCTGGCGTGACAACACAATTAGAAAATTGTATCTTTAAATACCAACTTAATCTAATCTGGGACAAAAACAATAAAAGGCTTTAATCATAATTGCATGGTGCCTGCAGACTGTCACCAGAGGGCAGAGACAAGGTTGTTCACTGCCACGTGTGGATAGCTTGGAAATTAAATCCCCTTTTCACAAAGGCAATAAATTCTGTTCTCACTTGTGTCTTTTCCAAATATTTCAGCTCTGTAACCAGATAGCTCATTTCATCAGCATCTGTCAGAGACTTTCTCTTGCATCTGTCAAGCTATGTACAAAGGGGCAAGGAGAAATGTCTTTATAAAACTACATACACTTGACTTTGTAACATCACAGCTTACATGAAATACTAGCTCTAAATATAAACAGGTTACTCACTTTTCCTTCACAGGGATTTTTCCACTGTTTTGTATTTATAGTGCATGCACTGAGGATTCATACCACCCTGGGTATCCACAGCAAGTATGGGGGGGAGTTTACTGGGAATGCATCTTCGATCAAAAACTGCTCTTGCACATTATATGTAGAAAACTGGTTTCAACTAAGAAGAATATGGGTTTTAAATCCCAAACCAGTAAGGTACAATTTGTACACTGCCTACCCTGTGTAGGAAAGGCAGACTCTGAGAACTTCTCCATTTTCCGTTACCTAAGTTGGAAAGACAGTAAGGGTTTTGAGAGCATCAGTGGCAGCCTATGAATTAATTTCTGTTCTGGAGAATACTGTGAAGGTTTTGGCACCAGGAAACCAGCTCAGTCTCAGACACTGAAGCAAGGCACATCAAGGCACTCCTCACCCCATTAAGGCACACCCCACCTTGGCAAAACCACTGGCAGCAAGGGGTAGTCTTTGACTCAAAATAGCTCTGTCAGTGTTTCCACTTGAGGACTGGCACATGGAAAATCCTAGTAGAGAGGGGATGGGCAGAAGTGCCACAGGCTGACTGTTGTTGAGAGAAAAGGCTTCCACCAAGGAACAGGGACTCTCTGGAATAAGAGGCAGTAGGAGACTTGGAGTCCCTGGGTTTCCTGCAAATATCACAGACCTGATGGCAACATGGGTATCTGGTGGGAGGCAGATGTGCTGAGTGTTCTGCTTTTCCATGACTGCACACCTCCTTGTTGTAATTTATAAGCATCTTGGTTTTGTTTTTAGGAAGAGGCTTTTAAAAATCCTTGCAATTCTTCTTGCTTGTTTCCTGGATAGCTAAACTGAAAATGAACATCTAAGGACTCTGCACCTGGGGAAGGCTGAAGCTCCTGGATCCAGTGATGCCAGGAAGGAAACATGCAAGAGGCCAGGATTACATACTGGACCCAACTGCTGCTCATAGCCTTGGAAGGAACAAGGCAGGCTGGCTCCGAAGGATAGCATGGGAGTAAAATGGAATTCATGAATCCTAGAGCAGAAATTAAGTATCTAATGTACTTTTTGTTTTAGTATATAATAAAACATTCAGCTCTGTATGTATTCTTCTCTGAAGAGTGAAAAAAGAGCAGAATTCATAGTTTGGAAAGGATTTCTCCTATGTCTGAACTCCAGTGATGCAGAAAGATCCTGGGTGCTATTCGCAGTATTCCCAGATCTTAAAATCCACCACTCTGCACAATGAAAACAAATAAGTAAGCTGAAATAGGACAATGTCCCCTAAATGACACAGAGGTCTTACAGGAGGCTAAGTGGGTATGCAACAAGCAGATTCAACATCACCAATGTTGGCCACGTTGGTACAGCTGTGATGAGCTTTTTTTGCCATAGAGTCCCTCTTGCTCCCATCTCCTGCCAGTTTGGTGATGGGCAAAGACATCAGCACATGCAGAAGCTCAACACACATGGGAGTTTGGCAAGAAGGCAGAGCAGCAAAGAGAGCAAGGGAGCTGTGGGTCTTTCAGTGTTTCTGGTTTTAAGGAGCTACTGGTGCAGGATACACTTGAGAACTTGAGAGGCAGCACTTGCAATTACTTGCACTCTTGCAGTTCATGTAGTGATTCTTCCTTCCTCTCTCCACACTGCTGCTGGCATGGCACTAGTGCCATCCCCAGGGTATGTGTTTGTCCATGGACTTCTCTTTGCTACCAGCTTCCAGACAGCTCAATAGAGGGGAGTTACTATAAGAGGCAGAGGCTTCATCCTGCTCTCTCCTTTCCATCCATCCTGTTGTATAGACAGCTAATACGAGGGATCAGATACTTAGGTATATCTGAACTTATATTTGGGATCAAGAATGAAATAAAATATGTAGGAAAGCAGACTTGCTCTTTCACCCATCCCCTTTTCCTGATCTCCTAAGGACTTAATCAAAGTCCAATTTTTCCCCACTTTGCACCAGGATGTTTTGGTTTTTAATTAGAAAATACACTAGCTCAGGCAATGGAACAAGGGAAAGGAGAAGAGGGTTCTCAAAGCATATTACAAATATATTGTAGGGTAATGTTGTTTTGACCTGCCAGTTTATATTTGGGATCTGCATTTACTTATTTATGTTTACATCTTTAAACCTTAAATTTTTGTAAAATAGTCCAAGTGTAACTCTGGTCCCACTTACCTGCCCACAGTTTTAGATTATTTTTATGGTCATGATATTGAACCACCTTAAAACAGAAGAAAGGTAGTTTGACTGCAGTAACCATTTATTTCAATGCTCTGTCAGTCTTGTGTTATTTCTCCGTGCATTTTTCATGCCAAACATCTAATACTTAAATTTTGGATTATTGCAGCACCTATAGCTTTTTATCCCAAAATGCTATTTTTGAACTGTTTCCCTTCAGCTATACCTTAGTGCAGCTTTGGTTTGGGAGAGGTTTTGTTACACAGAGCAGTGATGCCAGGCTGCATGATGAGCTGCAAGGAGACTGAAGAATGCTGCTTATTTTGTTTTCGCTTATTTTAGTAGAACTGAGCCCAGTTTTTCACGTCATGACTATGGAGACTGAATTTCTAACCCAGCTTGCTGCTCCCACACTTTTGGGACAACCAGTGCTTCCAGAAAGTTGCTATCTGTCTTCTGAGGTGGATCCACAGAGGTAGGCAGCAGACAGCTGCTGCCAGTGAAGTTGACTTCTGCCAAGTACCACTAAACAACCAGATTTGGAATCTATAAATTACCTCTTGGGTCTGCTGTTCATCACTTCAATGCAAGGGCTTAACTGGAGTTAAGCCTTCACCCAGCAATTGTGGAAACACTTTTAATCAGAAGCAGGAATCATTGGACCAGCTTGCCAAATCAGATTAGGAAGAGTTTATATGACCATTGTAAGTATCATAAAGTGCCTGGACATGGGAAACGTCAATATATAAACAAGATACCCCATGATTTTTTTATTATTTTGGCCTACAACAGTGAAAAGCATTTGAAAGGTCAGATCCTTTGTAGTTCTGAATATCCTCAACTCCAGCTGCACTCCTTGAAAGCCAATGTGCTCAGTGACTCCCCAGGATGCCCATCTGGTAACAGCCCCACGCTGCTCTCCCTGCCAGGGAGCAGCCACTACCACCCCAAGAATGGAAATTAAAAGAGCAACCTGACTCCATTGAGAACCGCAAGACATTCCTTGTATGTGAAATTACTTCATATTCAAGATTTCTGCCTAGCTGTGCTGCCATTTACAGAAACATGTTTTCACAGCTTAAATACATTCACCCCCACTGAACCTCAGATCTCTATTTAGGATTTGACATGTCTTCAGGACATCTTCAGGACCCACACAGGGTCCTGAATATATGTGAACTAAGCAGTGACAGGAAGAAAAAAAGCCACTCCTGGAAATGAAAAAATAACTGAATTTAGATCAAACACATGGAAAGTCTGGCTTTTCCCAGGAAGGTTAATCACTATTTGGATTTTTTTGCTGTGGGAGATTCCTTGTGTAATTGTTGAAAGGCAAGATCAAAACCCAACATCATCTTTTGAGTGCCAGTGTCACGCCTGGATAAAAACAAGCTGGATCAGCCCTAATGATCTTTGCTCCCAGACATGCCGCTGAAGCTCTGACTACATTTGGGATAGGAAGGAATTTCCTCATGTGGTGAATTGGCAAAACCTTGGGAT
The DNA here is from genome assembly GCA_008694505.1 of Cyanoderma ruficeps. Taxonomy (NCBI): domain Eukaryota; kingdom Metazoa; phylum Chordata; class Aves; order Passeriformes; family Timaliidae; genus Cyanoderma; species Cyanoderma ruficeps. The sequence goes on from VZDJ01000426.1 coordinate 10,291,138, forward strand.
TTGTCATGTTCTTGTGCATTGCTCAAGAACCATTTTTTGGAGTCTTGTTTCACATTCTTTGACTTTCTGCAGCCTTGTGATCAGAGCTAAATATTAGACTTTTCCCACCACTATGCCCTGCCTTGTTTCTGAAGGTTTCTTCTGCTTTATCAAACAGGTATGGATGGATCTTATTTTTCTGCATTACAAAGATACTCTAGCAATGGCAAAAATAATCTACATTATTACTTACCTAGAAATAAGATACAGGGAAGGGAAAAGGGCAAAGGGAATAATAAACTGCACAGTCAGCTACAACCTTCAACTTCATTCTCTGGAAAAAAAATGAATTGCAGTATGCTCTAGTGTACAGAGGTATGGTCAAAATACCTGTGGTGTTGGGGCAGCAATACATGTAAGGAGCAACCTCTCTGCTTTCATGTGCAACTAAATCATTGTCTTTGTTCTGTATGAAGCAAAGGAAATATTTGCTAAACTTCACAGTTAATGACAAAATTCATTTATTATTCTCTTACTGTTACAAATATGAAAATGGTCTGCAGGTCTGATAGATACTTACAGCACACTTGATTGCTCTTGTTATTTTAGGCATATCAGTTCCAGATCTTTATGAGCAACTCCAGTCCTTTCTTTTGGTGTTCTCAGCAACCTTTGTGTACTTGAGCCTAGCATGATGCCAATGTGAGGCTTTTTACTGGAGTGGCTGGGAGTGACCTTTGACTTGGGTTGAGTAGGGCCAACAGCTTGATCCAGCAACAGCTACTTGAGCTCATGCTTCTGTAGCTGTTTTTTTCCTGCAAAAGTACTCGTGTTTCAAACGGCAGTCTCTGGCTTGTTATACACCTCTCTTACAAAAACCTGCAACTTGAAACCTACCAAAATCAGACAGCTATGTAAACTTGTCTTGTGAGCATGTAAGCATATGAGAAAAATGAAAATTGGAGCACAAAGAGAAGAGTAAATGGAATATTTCCTCCCAAAACAATATTAACTTCAGCATGTTGTAATAGTAAGCAAGGTTTGCATTAGTTCAATATCTAATTCCATTAGCTACAGCTACACTGGTCCATTCTGTGGAGTGGTGGGGCACTTCCCCAGATAGACCACTGGTGCCATCCCTTCCCCTTACCACCTTGGCAGTGTGTTTTTGAGTTTAATATCAACTTTGTTGTTCATGGGCTGCCCCATAGATCAGAGGCTGATGAGGATGCTGGTGCAGGACAGCAGCCCCTGCACAAATCCAACAGGCATGACCACAACTATGTGAAAAACAAAGCGCTGTCATGGTTTGACACTGGACAAATGCCAGTGCACCCATGAGTATGTAGTTTTTAATAAACTACTGTGAGATGTAGCCGGAACAGAGCAGAAGCAGGCCTATCACTTAGAATAGAA
>VZDJ01000426.1:10292981-10636802 GCA_008694505.1 Cyanoderma ruficeps
TAGGGGACAGGGACGGGGGACGGAAGGCACCCAAGGGTCTCCACCCCTCCATCCTGACCCAGCTCCTGTCCCGTTCCTACTCTTTCCCCCCACTGGGGCCTGGGCCTACCTGGCTCCCCTCCCCCCGCCCAGCCTGCCACACTGAGCGGGGGAAGAGGAGTATGCTCCTCTGCCGAAGCAGAGCCAGAAAAAAGAGGAAGTGCGTCGGGAGCCCTCGCTTTTAACCCCTTGTGTCCTCAGAGGCGTGTCCAAACTCTCAGTGGCCACCGCAGATGCCAACATCCACCCTGGCCACTGATTGGTTTGACCTGGGTTTCCTAAAAAAAAAACTTCACTTCCACCTCAAACCACGACAAGCGCTCATTGCTGCTGTTGACTTCAGCATCACCCAGCATGCAAAGCTTAAAGGGCTCTTTGACAGGCCCCAGATCATACTGAAATTCTTTCACTTAGATCTGCTTTGCCCCTGTCCTGCTGCTGCTGAACTCCATAGCACAAGTGCCCTGCCCTCAGTTGTGCTGGAGTATTTGTCCTGCTTGGTCAAAAAAAGGAGTAAGCTGCATAATAGTGCATAAAAGGCTAATGGAGAGCCAGAAACTACTGCTCCTTTCATTGTTTTATTATTGATCATCATTTACCATAATTGTTGTTTCATTGTTAATTGCTGTTCATTTGAGGAATGCACATGGAGCATGTTTCCTATTTGGAACAGACAGAGAGGGAGCATCTCTAAAAAACCCCTGAGATTTTTTGAGATCACAAACCTTAGAAAGATAACACAATTAGCAGACATAATTCCCCTTGATTTTTTTTATGCCTGCAGACAAGGTTAGCAGCAACACTTGTTTCTAAGAGTTCGTTTTCTTTCCTCAACCAAAAAATCTGGAATGGTAAGTGTTAGGTCTGATTTATTATTGTATACCTTGTTTTTCTTATGGAAAAGACAGCAAAATTAGAAACAAATTACAAGAAAAGATCATAAATTACAAAAGCTGAATAAATTTTAAAAAATTAATAATTTTTTTTGTTTCCTTAATAATTATCTGAAAGTGAGACCTGAATACTCTCCCTAACTGACTCCTTTTTAATACACCTTCACTCCAACTTGAACGGGGGGAGGGTTTAAGCAGCTTCCCTGTGAGGTGAATGATGGAGCCCAAGCTTGGTGAAACTGCACAGTGTGGTCTCTGAGTGTGGTCTGCAATAGAGCTGTCTGTCCTCAGATTTCTTCTTGCATTACAATAACTCAAGCAATTCTGGCTGTCTCCTAGATGCCAGCTGTCATCTATTCCTGGAATTAAATTCCAGACAAGTAGCATGCATTTTAATAGCAAAACATCTATTCAATCTCCAAGTTTTTTCATTCTCATAAAGAAATGTTAATTTCTCTAATTTCTGTTGATTTTTTCCCATGCACCCCTTACTTCTCCCACATGTTCCAACTTGTGACAGAGGTGCTTCTGTGATGAAAGAAAATAAGACCTGGAAAGAGGCAGGCATGATCTGGATGCTTCAGAGGATCATCTTGTAAGTAGCTTGTCCTTATTGTCTCATGGTACGAACATGAGCCCCTGTCCTTGTTAATCTGGTTGATTCAAGAGGTAGAAATGGGGTGCACTGGTATCAATGGGTTATCCCTAGGGCTGAGGAATGAGACTGCGCATTATGTATATTTGAAAATATCAGTTATGTTCTCAGCAAAAGCTCCTAATTTTCTCAGCTCTTTTCGTAAACTCAGCATAAAAGGATTGCATAATGGACACAGTGACTCCCACAACCATTGTTTACATCTGTCAGCTAATCCTTTTGGTGAGTCAGGCGGTGCCTACTGGGTTGGGCACTTGATTGGGATTAGAAACTCATTATTATGATGATGCATATTGCAGTGCTGCCTGGAGGCCTCAGCAGGATTATGGCCACATTGTGCTAGACAGCATGCAGAGCTACAGCTTGTATCCTATTGTTAGAGCACCCTCACTCTAATTCTGCATTAGACCCCATTTCTTCTCATGGCCCTTGGGGTAAAATATCTAATCCTGTTCTGTTTCCATATCTTTTCAGGGGAGATGATTACTCATTTCCTACCATCAGTCCATGTCTGTAACCACCTGCTTTTGGAGGAGAATGCCAGGATGATGTGACCCAAAGGCTGCAGGTAAATGCTGCAGCATAAGTGGGAACCAGCATTTTCCCTGTTTGAGTGCCTCTGCTATTTAGTGAAATGGTTTTGCAATGGGAATTTGAGGCTTTTCCAGCAGTGCTGCTGCACTCAGAGGATATGCAAGGTGAAAGTCAGCAAGTCTTGTGTTGCACCAAGGCTGTTTGCAGCCATGAGTTGCTCACTGAGCCCTTGGCTCAGTAAGTGATGTTAGAATCTCCCCTCTTCCCTCTCAGGGCTGCACATGTCCATCCTAGTGAGTGGCTCTTGTTGGGTAGCAGACAGACTCTCCTCCTCCTTTCAGGCTCTAGGTGTTCCTGCTGCTATTGCAGGTGCCAGCACACCCTGTTTGTACTCCATCTGTGCACTGCCACAGCCACACACCTGAGACTGCAGCTAAGCCTGAGCCTGGTCTGTGCCTGCCCTTCACTCACTGGCCCCTACTGCTCTACAATGTTGCTCAAGTGTGAGGCTGGACAGGCATAAGCTGTACTTATAGTTTCTGACTGACTTTTCAGTTTCAGGTCAGGGTGAACTTGACTGGATTTTATCACCCCATAGAAGCTGCTTCTTGTCTGTCCTGGGTGGTTTGCTAAGGTGGCCATACAAATAGCTTAGAAAATGGTGCTGAGTTGTGTACAGGTGAACCCTTTGAGTATTGTCCACTACCTAATTTCTCTTGCTGGGAATACTGCTGGACAGTGGGGCCACTCTGCAAGATGCTCCTAAGGAAGAATGAAGTTGTCTGAGACATCTTTCAAAGACAGGAGAAAGCCTGCTGCTTGCTGAGGAATTCTTGAACAGCTTCAGCTCCATCTCTCTCTTTTTTAAGCCTAGAGTCCTTCTCTACAAGCTATTACAATGTGCTGGCATTGTTACAGCTATCACAGGCTGGAGCTGGCACACACGGAATTATCCTGTTGTAAACTTTTTTGACTTATGGGAAATTTGAGACTTAAACACTCACTTGGTCTGCACCTCTTTATTTGAGACTGACCAGGCTGAATCACTTTCGATAAACTATCAGTAGGAGTCTCAACCAGAGTTAAGTTCCTATCAGTTTAATTAAAGATCACTGGATAGACAACCCCTGTGAAATGCTCCCATAACGTAGAAAGCTACACCGTGAGTGCTCTCCTGAATAACGACCAGAGGCTGCTATCAGCAATGGCATTAGAAATGACTGAAGGGCTTAACTTCAAACTTAGACATCAACACATGGCAAAGAAAAGATGAGACAACAGTGATTGAGGACTAATCATATTCATTGTAGCATGAGAGTAACAGAAAAGTAAATAGAGAAGGCACTGTAAGGTGGCCTGAGACACAAGTCTGTAGGAAGCTGGGCTTTGTTATGTTTTTTATACAATATGGTCAACATTTTTACATACTACTTCTATGTTATTACAGGCACAAGGTCAGTCAGTTGAAACCTTGATAACCAAAGCAAAGTTATATTTAAAGAGTTTCTTTAACCATTGCATCCTAGCTCTTTCCTTCAGTAGGTTTTGAGGATGTGGTACCATGTGAATGAGGCTGGATATGAGAAGCTGGAAAAAGACAGCAGGGAGAAGGAAGCAATGTAGGGTAAGCATGGTGTTTACTTCTTGCTGCTTCTTCACTGCCAAGTTAATGGTACTGGCCACAGTGGTATGGACTATACCAGGTTGCCTTTGGGAACCAAATTGCATTTGATATATACATCTTCCATAGTTTTTGTTTTGTATTCACAAATTAGTGTTTATAGAAACTATCCAGAGATTAGATTAGTGCACTGCTCCCGTGGGATGCAGACTTCAGGGTTTAGGCAATGTTCTATGGCTAGCAAGAGCCAGCAAGTTATACTTGAGTCATTCCCCTGGGTGAAACATGCCCTGGACTGATGATGACAGGAGCCAGCTGAGCATCCTCACAGGAGATGACAAGTGTCGACACAGGGGCAGTCATCTCCCATTGTGTCTAACCAAGCAGAACTTGCAGTGGGAGAGCCACTGAGGTGACTGATCTTAATGTTTATCCTAGTGGTGATATCACACTGTCAATGAGATTAGGATGACACTTATTGTAGTCTTTTGGTAGTGGGGCAAGACTTATATTCTTAACATAAGCTGCTTAGGAAAAGCTTCTTTTACTTAGCATGTATCATTTTTTACTGATGTTTTATTACATTGATAGCCATCCCCAAAAATATTTTAATGTTATTACTTGTTTCATACATAGACATACTCTCTTCAACATCAATCATATTTTGAGAGATCAAGACTGTAGACAAACTGAGTTAGACCTGCTTAGTTATACTGGCATAAACTGAGTGAAGTTTCCTTTTTGACCCACAAGACGGCCTAATGTGCTCTCTGAGTCACTGTGTTTCCCTTCTGGAAGCTGTACCCTTCATATGGTGACCACAGATCTGTGGACCTTACTCAGGAGAAGCTTACGCTGAGCCTAGCAGGATCTCTAGCTTGAGCACGAAATGCCGAATTTGATCATGTAGGGTAAAACACTGCATTTCCTCAAACATTTCTTTGGTTCACTCCCTTCCAGATAAGCCAAGCCACCAGACACATTCCTTCTAGTTGAAATGGTCCTTTTTTTCCTTTTTTTTTTTTTTTCTCACAAGCTTCTCAGGTATACAAAAGGATATTGCAGTGTACAGCATTGTCACCTAACGGTGACTGTAAAGTGCACTGCACAGAAGAGTCTCATGGAGTTGTACAATGAAATTCTACAATAATCTTAGTAACAAAGGGCAATTAAGAGCAGTAGTTAACCTATATTTTTTCTACCCTACTTTAGGAGTCAACTTACACCCAAGATTTCAAATAATAGTTGGAAGTGCATCGCATTGTCCAGAGGCATAATTGTAGAGAGCTGTAGTTGTCTTTATCACAAAGTTTTAATTAGCAGGACACATTAAATAACCAGCTGATACAGATCTTAATGAATCATTTCTAGGCCTACATCTAAGACAATTATATATGTAGCTGGTCATACATAATCATTTGCGTACTCCTGGGCTTATGTGAAGTGGAATATGCATTGTCCTCATGTGATATAAAGGTGAAAGGGACAGGACAAAACTGGGGTAACAACCTACTTTAACCAAACAGCTTTTGGCTGGACCATTGTTGACAAGACTGAGGAGGAAATATGAATAGTTGGCTTCAAAAGAAATCTGCTTTGAGGAAAAGAGGCCACTCTGGGTTCCTGAATAATTGATTGGTTTGGGTTCAGTGCTTTTAGATTGAAGTGGTTGTCCCACGTGGACACTTTATGTGGTGCTGCTCAGGAATGAGGACAGGTGCACACCAGGCTGAGAACAGGGTTTCTGGGGCAAGCTGGGACTCCGGTGTCTGCAAGCCATGTCATGCCACTCTTGCTGTGGCTCCCTGACAGCCTAGCCTGCCTTAGATGTGTCCCTTTTTTCTCCAGCACTACCTGCCCAGAAGTGTGGAGAAGCTCCTCCAGAGCAACCACTGCAGACCCCCAGCAGCCAGATCTTTTCTGCACCAGGGATGTTCTCAGCTCTCTGGTTCTACCAGCTTTCTTGCTGCTTAGTATGTCTAGATGAAAATGTGGGAAACACGCCTAAACATCCAAGTGCTCTGGGGCTAATTTTTGCACAAAGCACTGTTTCAGGGCAAGATTTTCATAGCTTTTGTTTGTGACTGCTCCTTCATAATTACAAAGCTGTATATGTTGTCTGTTTGGCCAAGTGAAGGAGGCATGGGAGCGTCTGGCTGTGAAAGCATATTCATTGTCACTGCTGATTTCTGCAGAGCTCAGTCAGAGTATGCACATGGCATGGTGGAAGACATGGAAACAAATCAATAGTGGTGTAAAAGGTGTAACATGTGCTTCTTCTTCCTCCCCTTTGCCTAGAAGATGCAGCTGGTCACAGGCAGGCTGCTGTCCTTAATCAGCCCTGGTGGCAGGATGGTCCAACTGATGTAGTATTGCTTGGGAAACTTGTTTTTATGAGAAGCCTGCCAGGCTCCTGGATGCATATATTGGGCATAGTGCCAATCATGGATATTTCAGGAGGTTTATCCCTCCCATCCATTGTGCTGACCTCTATTGTGTACTTGCTTCTGCCTCTCCCTGCCCCATGGGCCATCATGGCATCCGCCTCAGGTCCTTGTACAATTTTGAGCTGTTTGTTTCATCTCCTGTTTCTTTAACAATTAGTACTTTAACAACAGATTGTAGGTAATACAATATGCCCAAAACCACCGCCCAAAACTCCCCCAAACTCATTGCATCAAGTAGACGTGTTTGTCCATGGTCTTTCTTGCCATGTCTGACTTCGCTTACTCTGCTTAGTTGGAGCTCCAGTTGGAGCAAAGCCTGTGTTTATCTGATTGCAAGGCAAAACCTAGCAATAAACAAACCATTGCAAATGCGTACTTGAAAAGATTAAGAGAAAAGTATTACCAACCCATGTAATATTGTAATCCAAAGTACTTTAAAAGTATCATTGAATAATTTTCTGAGTTATCCACAGAGTCTGCTGTTAACAGGTTTCCCTGGTTCCCTACCATCAGAGGAACTCTGCTGATCTCTGCAAAACTTCTTTCAGTTTAAGTACAGAGTTCTCCTTAAAATTAGAGGGCTTTTAAGAGTTAATATGTTAATCTCCTGATGTACTACAGCAGGCATCTGGAATAGATCTTACTAGACTGTTTACACTGTGCTTCCTTTCAGGGTGGGTAGAAGTGAGGGAGCGCTTGTGGCGAGAACTGATGTGGCATAGGGTTTGACAGCATCTTTCCACACCTAGTTGTTGCTTTTGTGGAGGAGGGAGGAGCAGAGGCTTCCAGTGTGGCTCTCAGTATGGCCTTTCAGCTTCTCCCTGTCAGGGAAGGAGGCTGGCACAGAGCAGGGGGTGATCCCATGCTCAGTTTTCCTCAGCATGTTCAAGGAGGCAGAGGTTTCCTTTGCTGCCTTCTCCTGGAAGAAACTAAGAAACCTAATGAAAGAGGTTTACTTTCTGAGGCAGAATATAGTTAGTATGAGGTTCAACCCTCTGAGCCTAGGGGCATCTATACCAGAGAAGTATGGCACGTGCTCCATCCAACAGGGCAGCTGCTGGGACTGCTCTCAGCACCGGGTCTGAGGGCAGCCTACGTGCTGAAGCTGACAGTCACCCTGGACGGATGGCTGTAATAACTTTGCGCTTTGTGGCTGTCACTGTTTTTATCCTCCCAATTTCCCCGGGAGGGAGGGAAGTGCTGTTAGTCATTTTATAGGGAGAAATTGAGCTGTGCTGTGATGAGGCCACACAGGGAGTCAGGGGCAGAGACACTCTGCTATCAGACTCTCCTCTCCTTCCTTATCAGCTCTGCCTGATCTGTGCGCACAAGGAAGATTTCTGCGAATGGCTCCTGAGCAACTGGGAAGAGTGGGAAGGAGCCAGGGAAATGGGAAGAGTAGTGCCTGCCCCCAACACCAAAACTAGGCTGCCTTAGTACACTGAAAGACGACAGCTTTGCTCCAGTGCCATGTTTTCAAGTAGAGCAGATTTTTTGCCAGTTCTCGTTAGACTTTCAGTATTGGTTTTCCAGCCACCGCCAAGTCTGTCTGGGCACAGGTCCATGTTTACTCAAGCTCCACAGCCAGAAATATGGTGAGCTCTGGTTCATGCTAGTGTGTGGTTGTGCTGAATGCATCAAAATGCGTCATCAAGAGTCACCAGCTACATAAAGTATGAACTGTGGCAGGGAAATCAGAAAGTATATAACACAACATTGAGGAGAGTAACAGCTCTGGAAGCCAGAAACCCATTTAAAACACTCTGAATTTTAGGAACACTTTATCAGAAGGCCAGTTCCTAGAGTAAAATGCTTTCCTTTCTTTTTTTCTTTTCTTTTTTTTTTTAATGCCATGTTTTGATTTCTGAGCTGGATCAGAAGCACAGTTTATTTTACGAGAGCCAGTGGTACCAATTAAAGCCTGAGACTTTCAAAGCAGCACATGAGACTCAACTACACATCTCCCATTAATTATCTCTTGGCCAAGTTAACTCTGCACAAGTAATATGTCACAAGCTCATTTTCTGTCATTAAATTGAGCAGATATGGCCTTGATCCTTTCTGGGGGCACACCTTTTCAGTAATAAAATGCTGTTTTATTGCAAGCACTTTTTAAAGAATGTCATTTTAATGTCAGGTTATGCTGAAGAAGAGTCCAGCTGTTGCTTTTTCAGACTTTCTGAAGCAGGAAAGAATTAACAGCCTGCACTAGACCTCTTATCAGTGCAGAGCCTGGACTAAATGTGTCTTTGTTGACCTTCTCCTCCTCTTGGTACAGCAAAGAAATTACCTTAGTTTCAAAAAAGCTGACATGTAGGTACAGCTGGTACATATTAGCACTTCAGTGGTATATTGCTGGAACACAAATAATTTGGTAGCTGTGATTTTACTTGCTTGACTCCTTGATGTATGTGCTTAAAAAGTTTTGGGAGCAAGTACTCTGGATTCTAAATCCAACATTTTAGCCTCCATGGTGAGGCAGCTCTGCCCTGGGAAAAGTGTCCTCTGCTCCTTGGAGCCATGGTCCGTCATCAGACTACTGAACTAGGCTTGCCATTTTTTTCCACCTTCAGAAATTGTTTCAGGTTTTTATGCTCTTGTTCCCTCTCCCATCCTTCCATATAAAATTTGGGGGCCAAAAGGAACCTATTTCCAGTGCCCACGTCTATGCATTAAAACCCAGCAATGCATTAACTGCCAGCAATGACAATGTGTGCATCAGCTTCCTCTGCCACAGATTTTTTCTGAGAAAGAAAAGTAAAAAATGCCCAGTTTGGAATAAACTCATAACGTGTGGGATTGCCATTTTAAAAAGAAAAGGTGGAAAAAAACAGCCACATCCTTGTCTTACCCTTCACCAAAAGCAGTGCTGACAGAGCACAGTGTTGAACAGATGAGGACATTGCTCAGTTCATCTGGCTGTCCAGTGCCTCTGAAGACAACAGCTGGCCTCAAAATGAGAAGGAGGTAACCTGCTGAGGGAAGGTGTCCTGATAATAAATTAGCTCCCCAAAAACTGAGAACAAGAAGAAAGAAGTTACTGTCCAAAAATTTAAGATAAAGGTCTGAGGATTATGCTGTGTGAAGCAGCCTCTTCTGTGGGGAATTATCACTAGGCATCAGCAGCAACACAGCAGGTTTTCTACCAGCTCCTGGGAGGTCCTCCAGCAGGATGGACAGAGAGATTGTGAGGCAGTGAGAAGCACCTGAGCCTCAGCACTTTAGAGGTGATTGTTCCTGTGTGGGTTTGTCCTGACAGACACCAGCTGGAGAACACGCCACGTGGCTCAGATGGGGTCTGCAATCCTGTTGGGATGCTATGCAAATTCAGGCAGTATTAATGGAAGGCTGCAGTTAGAATTTCTTTACGTGAATACCAGTGGGTTTATCGTGGGGTTTTGTTTTTATTACTATAATAATAATAATTGTCACTGATTGTGAAGAATCTGCTTTTTCTTTTACAGCAGCTATTTTGAGACTAGGAAAAAGTTTGGAAGACTTGGCCCTCTTGCCCTTACTCTTAGGCACTGACCTAAGAAGAGCTGACCTAAGAAGAGCAGATAGAGCCCAGCTGAAGCCAGAGCAGCTGTGTGTCAAGTGAGGAGTTTTTTCCTCTCCTGGAGTCACAGTAAGATCAGAGGTGGGATTGTGTGCCAGTGATTGGAACCCAATTTCAACTGCTTGGTTTTATGCACTGGTTTGTTGTGTGTATCTGTGTGGCACAGGGGCTCTGAAGCACCCCTCTGAATTGCTGTCAGAGTGTGGAGGATGTCTACCCCCACATTCATCCACAGGCACAGAGAAACAATCAATCTCTTGGACTGACAAAGCTGCAGAGGCTAAAAGCTTCTGTTTCAAGGCTATCAAGGATGCATATTGCACTTTACTTCCTCCACATCCTATAGAACTTTTCCTAGAAGGGCTCTGTGATGTGCTGCAGCAGGGCTCTGGACTGGGTTTCCCACAGGCATAAATATGAGTGCAGGTGAGCAAAGGCTGATAATGTCTTAAGCAAACCCATGGGTGAAGGAACAGCTATTTGACAGGAATGTCTTAAAGTGAAATACACCAAATATTCTGATGAGCTGAAACACTACAGCACTGAGAACTGTTTACATTTGCAATGGACTGCATCCAGTGAGCACTAAAAGAAAGTAAAGATTTCAGGAATAATAGGATACTGTTTTCAAGATGATTTCTAATAAAATAAGGCTTACACAGTCATATTATCTCTCTCTCTTGGCTGGCTTATACCCTCCCCATTCTCCATGGTAACTTTTGCCTCTATTAGGGTCACTGTTCTCTATCAAAGACAGGAATGATCCTATGAGATCTATAAATGCCAGCAGTGCATCTGGGGAGAGATTTGGGAGGATGCTGCCTTTGGACAGTCAGCATTCACTGTTCCAAGTTCTGCTACAACCAGTGGCCATGGCCAACCTCTTTTCAGCTGCCCCAGCTGCTGACTGATATAAACTTCCAGTGATGGTTTTCAACCTTTTCCCAGGGGAATAACCTCTGATTTTCTCTGCTTCCTTGTGAATAAGAGAATAATCTTCAAAGTCTAAGACATAGGTTGGCTTCACAGATGACTTCCAGACTTATCTCAGTGTCTCTTTTAAGCCAGGAGAAATACTGGTAGAATCTGGCATGGTCTTGCCTGGCTCTTACGCTCTCAGGAAGCCAGTTATCAGACAGAATTTTAATGGCTCTTATGGGTCATAGGAAAGACCAGAGACATCAGAGGGAATTCTTAAGCAGACTTGTTTTGAGCTTTATACAATGTTTTTTGCCTGCAGTAGAAATGTAAGCCCTTGCATGCTGCAGAACAGTTTGGCTGATGGATGCTCTGGGAAGATGGTGCTGGGAAAGCTGTCCCTGTTGCTGGTTCTTTCCAAGGGTGGGTGAGTATTTGTTGCCTGGGAAGAAAACTCACAAGGGCTTGGCTCAAAGATTGTGCTCCTGCCCTGTGAAAGAAAGGGCTGCACATCACTGTACCCCTTGTCCTTCTGGATGGAGCTATCTCTGGATTTGTGGCTTAAAAGTTGAGTACTGGCAAGGGGACAGAGGAAGGTCAATGACCATTGGAGGGATAAGTAAAGACAGTAGCTAAAGGTAAAGCTTCAGAGAGCTCACAGTCACCGTCAGGAGGAACAAGCAGTGATGTCTTATTGGCATATCTAATTAGGAATTGCTGGGAGCTACTGGACTGGACAGTCTCTTCAAATGCCAGCAACGTTGTGGGAGCTGGATGTAAATGTTGTAATTGATACAAAGATGGAAGCTGCTCCACTACAAAGTGACATTTCAGATATTGTGGGAATGGATGATCTGAAACATCCTCAATGAGATCTGTTTCCCTCAACTCTTTTGACTACTGTCAGAGGTGCATGTTCAAGTTCTTCTCTGGGCAGATGGCTTCTGCAAATAGAACTGGCTTTGAAATATAAAGTTTTGCTGAATTCATTATATGCCTTCTGACTTCAAAGCTTTGTACTTTCCTCTTTAGTTTTAAATAGAGTCACTTGGCTGCTTTCAGGCCTGTTACATTGGAGGCAGGTGCTGCAGTGGATGTCACTGGTGAGGCACAGCAGCGGTGCTTATTTAGGGTACACTGAGCAGCTGTGTGCCTGCCTCACCTCTGCCCACATCCAGCCAGGATGTACATGATTCCTACAGTTAGATGGGTCTTAGGAAGCTCTCCCTGTTGGAGACTTTTCTGTTTTTCTCCTTCCTCAAGGAGAGAGGTGGCTGCACTAGCCTGGCCCTGGATCTCTGGCTCTCCCAGGGTGCAGGGAGCTGTGCAAGGAGGAGAATGGGATGGAGTCAGGATGGTGTTTGTAACAGGAATTGTTCTGCCCATCTAGGCATAAGTTCTCTTCATTGAGGATTTCACAAGAAGTTTCTTTCCTGAAAGGGAGGATTTTTATTAATTAATCTTTATAGAACTTTGTATTGAACTGACCTTCTGGAGCATGATGGTTCTCCACATCAGCTCAGGAAGTGGACGCCAGCAATCAGAAATTACTGTCAGTATAAAGCCGTCATTGTGACTTTGCTTTCCCTGTATGTACTTCAACTGTGAAGTGATGGGGTTTAGATGTCACATCTCACTCTTTTAAGGAGTAGCAACTTAAAGGGACACACGTGGGAGACCTTTCTCTTTGTATCTGCTTGCTACAGAGAGAGATGACATTTTGATAGCCAGAGGTTCTCTGGAAAAAAAAAAAGTTACTTTGGAGACTGAATTATCAGCTAAGTCAAATTGTTCATATGCACAAAATGGGGGAAGAAATGGGCACCAAAACTTCAAAGCAGCTGGTCTATACTTTTCAATATCTTCTGACTTGCCACAACTTTATATCAAAATTCTTCAGGTTTAGTTTGAAAGTTTTAAATGCTCAAAGACAAAATGTTTGAACAATACAAAATGTTTGCTTCATGCACAAACTACTTTTTAAAAATAATATTTAAATATTGTTAGAACTAGCATCAAGCTGAAAATCTATTCTTCACCCTGCTCTGGTTCCTACATCAACTGAGAAAGTTGGAGACGCAACTTTTTGAACTGAGAAGGGTTTAAGCAGAAAAATTAGGTTCTTCACCAGAACCTTCTCTCTCAGCAGCTCAATCCTTTATGGATGATCTAAACGAGCAGTATATTACAGCTTTCAACATTCCTCCATATATTTTTGAACTGAGAAGCTTTTTTCGCATTTTTGTCTTATCGGCAGTACGTTATAAAAAAATGTCAACTCTTTCCAAAACTTTACTGTTTTATTGGAAGGATTATTCTTAATTTCATCCCTGGAGTCAGTTTATGTGTAGTTTGATCTTCTGTTCTTCCTTTCATACAGATGCTATCAGCATGGACAACAGAGCAGCCCTGTCATACAGGATTAATGGCTAAGTGTGGTTTTGCTTCTGAAACAGTAATGTCGTACCATATGAATAAACACTGAAATTGGGATAATTTTTTCTAAATGTTTCAGCATTCTAAGTACAAAGTAATAACCCTGTCAGGAACAATATTCACTGCTGTCTCATCTGGCTGTGCTGGAATTAGTGGCAGTCTCCAAGGAAGAACACAGGTATGTCAATGTTGGAAACAGAGCATGTGGTTGTATTAGAGCAAAGAGCAAACAAATCTCTTGATCACAGTACAGGGACAGAAACTTAATACTGCTTGGAAAATCAGCACTGCTTTGAATATAGCATTTGTCTTAGTTTCCTCATGAGAAGGATAATGCAGAAATGGGAGACAGATAGATAGATGTATATGTATTAGTGTATCAGACAAAATGTGTTGTAGAATTCAGCAGAAGATGAAAAACAGAGTCTGTGAAATCAAGAATAAGGGGAGGAACAAACAGCAGACACTGAGGAAGGTGTTTCTGAATACTCTCTGCCTTAATAGAAAATCAAGGAGGAGCAAAACGTTCATAAAAGATGAGACTTAAAAATATTCCAGTCCACCTAAAAAAAACCCCAGAAATAATTCTGAGGCATTGTAGGGGTGAGGGGAGGTTGTTCAGTCATTTTTTTGATTTGTTAAACAATTTGCCTCTGGGTTTCCATACATGTTCACTGGTAGAGGTGCCAGCCAAAAGACGTTTGATGCTGAGAAAATTGCAAAAAATCTAGCTATTTCTAGCTGCCCCAAGACCACTGCTTAGAGTGTTTCAATTTTGGAAATGTCAGTTTGAGACGCATAGAAAAAATAAATGCACAATTACTCTGTTTATCCTATCTACTCAGAAACCTGTTGAGATCTAGTCATCTTTGAAATAAAATCTTCCTTCACAACACATTGCTGCCCAGTAGCATGTGTTACAGAGCATATTTAAGACTTCTTTGGAAGAAGCCAAGATCAGTCACTGCCAGAAATCAGATATTCAATTAAATGGTCTCATGCTTCAAGTCAATATGACAGGGCTACCTCTTAATGGAAAAAAAAATGCTGCTGTGGCAACATCTGGGAATAAATTATTATGAAGAAAGAATTTTTACATTAGCTATGTGGTCACTTGCATGGATGTAACAGTAGTATCTGCAAAATACAGCCATGCATGTGAGGAATGTTTCCCTTGAGCACTCTTCAACTTCCAGACATGGTCTAGCCTGACTTAGGAAAATCAGAGGAGAGACAAAATTGGCTGTATTGAGATGATAGCTTTGCAAAAAGAGGTTGTGTTCCAGCTATGGCTGTCCAAGAAGCCACTGTGCTGGGGCTTTGAGGGTTGTTTTTAACAACAATGCAGGTTTGTGCCTTCACTCCTGCTCCCCTCTTCTCCTTGTCTGGCTATATCCACCTAGAAGGCTGACCCAGCTCTGAACTCCATCATAGAGTGGAGCTCTTGTCCTCCCCCTTATGCTTTCTCCACACTACTATTCCCACCAGTTCAGCTCTCTGCTGCCATTTGTGGTGCAACCAGTGTCCCCAGTGTGGCTGGAGACTACTGTGCTGGGGCAGGGGCATACTCCAGGGAACAGAAGATTTTCTGTGCCTCGGGGATGTGTGAAGCACTGGTTGTTTTATTTGCCTTTGGATCTAACTTCCTTGGTTTAGCTATTGTCAAACAACTGAAAAGACTGACATTAGCTGCCTGGTTCCCATTAGCAAAGGCACTTTTAAATCCTGTTGCAATCACTTTGTTTTCTAATATATAACTAAAGGCCTTTTTACTACTTCTTTACATGACTTTCTGCAATTGGAGTCATGCAAACAGAAATCAAGCATATGCATCTTGCTGATACCAGTATTTTGAAATCCTTTCCAAATACTTTTGCCAGTGATTGCAGAAAAGCTTTTATACCAGTAAGAATGGTATATTGGCATTGGGCTTTCTTCCAGAAGCAGTGAGAGGGGCACAATATGTGCTGCTGGATTATTTTACCAACTGAATAAATGTCATCTCTTTTCCAAATAAACTTGGGCTATGGCAGGAAAATTATTTCAATGTTTAAATGCATTCTACACATCCTGAGCAGGAACTTGGTGCCTTCATGGGGCAGGGATGCTCAGATATGTGCAGATGAAACACCATTGTATTTCTTAATGTGGCAGGTTTTAACTGTCCAATATTATGCATACTTTTTCCTAGATGAATTGTCTTTTTAAAACTACAGCTGAGACCAAGAGGAATATGTGAGGCTTTTACAAAATCTCAGGCTGGACCTCTGATTTTAGGCCACATGATTGATAAGGTGAATCCTGGACTTTTACTCCCACATCCCCTGTTGTTCTGGAGGATGATTGGGCTATATGCTGTTGTATTTAAGGTGATGGGTTATTGCAACCAAAAGCCTCACTGAGACACATGGTCCTTCTATCTGCTGGTATGTCACTGGGGCATTTTTCATTCACAAAATGAGAATATACCTGGAGCAACAAGTCTCCTCAAGAAACGCATCATGAGGCTTAAAGCATAGAGTATAAGGAAGGAAAGAGTCACATTAAAATTAAGGCTTCTGCTTTTAATTAGGAGATTAGTTAAGTGCTGTGTTCTGCAGCTCTGGAAAAGCCATAGGTAGCAGCTGAAATGCCCTGGGAGTGACTAATAACCACCCTGGGACTTAAGACCCAGCCTGTGTCAAGCTGTGAGTGTTCCCTGAAGTGCAATGTCTTGTGGATCTTGATGAGCTTGTCCTTCAAGACAGCCACCATGCCAGCCTTGCTGTGCTTGGTGAGGATAGCACAGAAGTGCTGTAGAGATGGTGACCCCAGGGAGTCCAGCTCCTATATGCTGATCTGGATGCCCCAACCAATGTGGCTGTGCAGTGTGTGCAGCATCCTGTGACTGCAGAGGCTGTACACCAAGCTCCTCCACCAGTTCTTTTTAGAAGAAAATATCCATATAAACCTATTCCTCTTCTTCCTCACTGTAGGACTTTGGAAAAGGCTGAGTAATGTCTACCATCCCTGCAGCTCCATTCCTGGGCAGTACAGGGTCATTGCAGATGCTGGTGCTCACTGATACCCACCACTTGGGGCAAGCCTGTGGCACAAACCTGCTCTCTGCTCACCAGTGGGTGAAGCACACCTTTTACACACCCTTGTTAAAAATGAAAGAGTTGGGGCATTATAAGAATGAAAGCAATGCACTTCTCTTTGAGTACACTAAGTGTC
The DNA here is from genome assembly GCA_008694505.1 of Cyanoderma ruficeps. Lineage (NCBI taxonomy): Eukaryota > Metazoa > Chordata > Aves > Passeriformes > Timaliidae > Cyanoderma > Cyanoderma ruficeps. Next base: position 10,309,300 of record VZDJ01000426.1, read on the forward strand.
TTTTGCTTTTGGAGATAGCTCCTCTAAACCTTTAATGGTCATTGATTGGTGATGACTGGGGTGTGTAGAAGGAGGGTCAGAAGCAGACAGTTTCTCAACAACAAGGTGGCAAGTGGATTTGGACTGGCTTTTAGCACAGCATAGAATTAAGCTGGTTTCTTCTGAAGCTTTCCTAGAAAATCTTCAAATTCATTCTCCTGTTTGCCTCTTTGCTCAGTGGAGTACAGAAAATGTTCTTTTGAGCTTGCATGGAGTTTGGAATTTTGCTTTCCCATTGTCAGCAAACAGGACAGTGCTTTTCTTCCCAGACAATTTTTATTTTTTAAAGCTGATGAGTGCCTCACTTTGACAGAGTGTTAAACATTTAAATGTGCCTTCTTCATATCAAACTCATCTGCAAAAGTAATCCCCAAAACAAACTGAAAACAATTCTCTTCATATGCAGAAAACTTGGCCAAAAAAACTTTTTTCCTTCTGTGATCAAAGCAGAGACTATGTAGTTTGGTTAATGCAATGGGGTTAGATTTTTTTCTGTAACATAGCTTCAGTCAGTTGTCAGCCAGAAGATATGTTTGGATTTTTCATCCCCATGTGGATTTGTGGGAACAAACACTAGGAGACCAGTAACACTGTAATAATGCCTGCATTGATCTCACACAGTGTTTATGTGGACTCCCACCATCATTCATTTCTTCTCTGGCATCCAGGGGCCAAAATGGATTATTTTGTATAATAATCATGATAGTACTCAGCTGTTGTCTAGCATTTGCAAGGCATTTTATGAAGAAGGTCAGTATAATTATCTGCGTTTCACTGTTGGGAAGTATAAGCTCAGAGACATGAAGTGATTTCTCCAGGTCCATGAGCACCACAAGGTGTGGGATCCAGGGAGTCCTAAGACTAAACTGAAATTTATATGGGAGTCCAGATGTAGGCCATGGGCTGTCACAATCACCACAGAGCTTCTGTGCCTGGGGATAACAAACTTCAGGAATTGTGAGTCTATGGAGAGCTTATCTCGCTGAAGAAAACCACAGGACTAATCTTTAACGGGGCCTTAACCATCCGCACTTCCGAACTGGGCCCCACCTGGCTTGTGCAGCACACGCCCAGCAGACACTTAGGGGCACTTTCCTGCACACAAGCCCTGCTCACAGGGGGCAGGAGCGAGGGAAAGTGTGTCATTAATCCTTCCTTTCCACCGTCCTTGTAACTAAAGGATAAAGCTGTGTGTGCTCAACCCACACCTCCTCCCAGGCCCAGGGTAAATTTCTGTCCTTTATTTACAGTCTCCTTCAAGCATCCAGCAGCTGTCAAGTGCGAGCCCTTGCTAGCCTGTCTTTCAGGTACTGGAAATGTTATTTTACCTTTGCAACTGACATCAGCCTTGAGGTATTTCAAGAGGTACAACAGGGAACTCTGAAAGGAGAAAAAGTTGCTTGTTTGGAGAGGTGTTTTGACAGGTTTCTAAATGAGATACAGGTCATTTGAGAGCTTGTGATGTGAGGTAGAAATGGTTTCCAGCCCTTCTCACTGTTTCTGCAATGCTTGTTTCCCAGCCTTTAGGCATCTGCAAATGCAAAAAAATACTTGAAATTGCAACAATTGGAAGAGGCAGTTTGGTAGCTCGTATTTCTTAAAGTACATGAAACCCCAGTAGGTAGCTGGTTGGATAAAGTGGATAAAGCATAACCACTGTGGATAAAGCATAACCACTGCATGCATCATAAATGGTTTGTCTACTCCCAGTAATAGGAGAGAAAGAGAGGGAGAGGGTGGAGAAAAGTGAGGATTATGGATTGATTAGAGGAAAAGGTTTCCCAGAAACATTTTATGATTTGCTCCTACCTTCACCATGTGTGAAAGCAGGAGTCTATAGCTTCCCAATTCCTGAGAACAGCTACTCAGAAGCCACAGTGGGTTCATAGGAGGTCTGTTCCCCTGTGGAGGCTGCCACCCTTGAGGGGTGAGTCCTCAGTTATCCTACACCAATCATAACCTTGTGCAAGTGCATTCTCCAGAGCAGAGAGCTGGCCTTCCCCTTCTCATCTTGCTGTGCCCTTAATTTCTGACTCACCAGGGAACCTGTGCTGGACCTTACTGCACCATGTCAGGACCCCATGTGATGATGAAACACCTCATGACAGAATTCAGAAATGTCAGTTCTTGTTGCCTGGTGATGTCTACTGTTAATCTTTAAAAATTACTATTAGTCTTAAAAAAAAAAAAAAAGATATTTGCATATATGTTGCTACATGTACCACTGCTGTTGAATTTGAACCTGGTAGACTGCAGTGATGTGATACCTCTGCAAGAAAAAGCATTCAAAGCAATGTGACTTTTTCTGGAGCTCGTTCTTACTTGACTTGAGGTGAGGTGGTGGAGCTTTGGTTTTCTTCTAATTTATTTATGAGCATTTCAGCAATACTTTTGGTCAGTCAAAGAATGAACAGAATTTTTTAAAAAAATGGAGCTTTGATCAACTTTTGAAGGGAAATCAAGCAAAAGAAGTTGTAAGTGACAAAGGAAGGGGATTGATACTACATTATACTGCTCAGTTGTATAAATGTTAGCTTATGCCAAAATCCCTAGGTTTTGTTTTCTTATTTTTAGGAAAGAAACCAAACAAACCAAAAAACTTAATCTTAAAATGGCTTATTTTTTGATTTGCCTACAAATAGGAAGTTCTCACTTTATATCAGAGAATTACTAGTCTCTTATCTTAATCGTGCTTTGCAGTAGGGTAGGCCTGCAGCTCACTAATGCCTTCCCTAGTTATTGCAGAGGGAAGGGGAAGGAAATCTTTGCCTGCTTATATTAAAAAAAGAATGATGTAGGGAACCTGTTTGCAAAAGCCCCTTTTCCTGGAACTGGCCTAGAGGCTGATGGTGTAAGAGCTGTTGCCTTCTGAGATGGCTGGGGCAGCTTATTTTGCTGCCCACCCCCCACCCATGAGTGGATGTGGTTCTGAGGCCACAGGAGATGCTGGGAGCAGGACCTCAGCCATGGCAGTGTGCACAGTGAAGATGGGAGCTGAGGTTCTGAGGAGAGCTATGTGAATGGCAAGGTTTTTGTCTACTTGCAAAGGAATCCTTAAGAAAAAAGAAACACTAAATTGGAAAACTGAGAAAGTCTTTACCTGGGAGTCTCTGTCATCAAAAAGTGCTGACTGAGAATAAGATATCATGCTTTTTTAATAGCAGAAATGTAAGTAAGCCTGAAGTGCTGGCAAGAAGCAGAGATGTGAATGGATTTAAAGATAACCTTCTCAGTCTTTTTCCTGCTGCTCTGTTTTAAAAGAAGCCCCCATGAGTGGGAACAATGGAGAGCATGGCTTATGTCTTTCCTTTCCTTTTGCACATGTGCCAGCAGGAAATGTCATATTGTAGAACCTGTTCCTCCTAAAATTGCATGGACAACAGTACCATGAAGAATAGTATTTGAAACTTACAATATACTTATTTCCTTCCAAAATCAGAACTGACTTTTAAATTGCAAACAAGGACAAATGATTACAACCCCTTAGGAATTGTATTCAAATGCACTGCATGACACACCATGGGCCTAGTGAGTACCAGAGCCACTTGTCACCTCCTCACAGCATCAGGATGCAGCAAGCATGGTTACACTGTGAGGTTGAACCCCTGCAAACAGCCAGCAAGTCTGAGCACTCTGCACCTTGAGGAGATAAACTGTCATTCCTGAACTACCAAATAGGAAGAGGATTTCACTGGTGACAGACAGGCAGAAGCAATTACTTAAAATGGTAGAGTAACTTGAAACAGTTTTATGCTGGACATTCCCCCAAGGGAAGACTAAAGGGCTGGCTTACTCGACAGCCACTGCTGATCTCAAGCACATTTGTCACTTTAGATTTCACCTTTATATTGTTTTCCCATATACGCATACGTATATCCCTTCTACAGGCTTGTCATGGTTTGGATGGAAATGAAAATTACCACTGGCTGAACAGTCTTTCCTTGTGTCTGTCCTCTGGGAAGCCTGCTATTCCTGTTTCTTTTAGTTCTGATCAAAACATAGTATGCATGTATAATCTTACTGCACATAAAGCATGCAAACACTTTTTGGAGTGGTGTAGTGCAATGTGAGAAGAACCTATATCTTGCTGGCTGGGGGCTAACTTGTATTGTGCTTGGCTCTACATGCTTTAAATACTGCCTAAGAATAAACAAGACAGAGATGCTAGTCCAGACCACTAAAAAGGTTTGGTAGCATCTTTTTTTCCTTTCCATTTGTGGCAAGGTAAAGGTTCAATCGGTGTTAGGAAGGCCATTTCAAGCAGTAAGACTATTTGGACTTGGAAACAGAGCATCCAGGTAAGTTCTAAAGACTTTGTCATGGATGGTTTGAAGAAAAGTTTTAAAACCTATCAGTAGAGATTGCAGTTGATCCTGTCTTAGAACAAAAGACAAGATCCAGTATCTTGTAAAGACAGCAAATACTTCTGTGTTGGCTGTGCAGAACCAAAATGCGCTTGTGGACTGGTGGTAATGCCCTTGGCTGGTGTGGAAGTAAGTGTTTAAACCAAAGAAGTGCCTTAGGGGCTATGGCCCTGTGTCTGCAGTGGTGTTTCCTCTTACACAGCCATCAAGGACAGACCCATTGAGTAACTGAGTGATTACAAAGTCCTCTGGCACAATCTCATTTCTGGCGAACAGCTGTTGAGAAACTTTCTGAGATGAAGATTGCACATGCACCATTGTGTTTAATAGTTACCATTGTCTTTAGCCTCCAGGAATTTGACAGATCTCTCTCTGAAATCATTTGTGCTCTTGGCTTCCAAACTGTACCATGGCCATGGGCCCCACAGCTTTGTTATACAAGTTGAGATTTGGTTTAGGCTGGCAGTTTCTCAGAGCATCCTCGGCTTGTTTCTTTTGAAAAATCCCAAGTAATCTTTCCCTTCCATATTAGGCACAAGTCTACACTTGTAACAAAACTATCTGTTACAAATCTCCACTGTCAGTACACGGGGACACGGGGGCTGCAGGAAGAAAGTCAGGAAAGGTTTTGAGCTCGGTGGGAAGTTGGTACTGCTGCTTTTGCACAGCAGAGGAATACAGGCAGGTGGCTGCCCCTGGCTAAGCAGTAGTCAGCTGAAATATAGGGGCAGCCCTATTCCTTAGTGTCTGCAAGAGGGGAAGCTGATTAGCTGAATGTTGCTTCTCCATGGGGTAATGGTTCCTGCTAAGTCCTAGCCAGGGGTCCTAATTCAGCTTGTTGCTGAAATCAGCAGGATGGAGCTGATCAGGGAAAAAGCAGGCAGCGTGGCATTTGCCTGCCACGTGTTCTTCCCTCCCACTCATGCTGGAGGCACCACCAGTGCTTCCCTTCCAGCTGGCAAGCCGGTGGCCTCATTGCATCACTCATTCCCACTGCTTTTGGAGTTGTATGTGTTTGAGGAGCAACACTAGAGTCATCTCCCTGAGCCTGCTTGTCAAAACAGTTGGCAGCAGTCTCCCAGTGGTCCTGCAGGGACGGTGATACCTGATACCAGCGCTGGGCTCCTTTGACGGTGTGTTCTTTGCAGCACACTGCACACATGCTGCAGCCCCAAAGGCTCCTCTGCCAGGGATGTGCATTTCACACCGGCTTTCCTGCTACAGGATTACAGCCTTGCTTTGTAAATGAACTCCCGTTTCTGTGATTAGAGACACTAGTACTCTGACTTCCCCAGCAATATAAGCAAGGCCCTCTTAAGGTTTGCTGCTTGTTCACAGCAGCTGGAGATAGCACTGGGAGATCCTGCGAATTCTGCTTTTGATCTGAGCTGTTACTGCAGTGCAGCACGCTGAATTTCGAATACAGAAATTACATAGAGTGGCCTGATCCTAGGTGATCCTGCTCTGTCTGGCAGCCTGTTTGCTGTCATGTTTTTCCCTACTGCTGTCAACAAGATGCATTTTGCATCTTGTTGACAGCAAGTTGACATTCTCTTCTTCCCTACCAGTTGACTGGGTGGGGAAGGAAAGAATTACAGTACTTGGTGCTCTCCCCATAAAAATGCCAACTTTCCATTCACTTAAATTTGCCCTAAGCATCTTTTTAAAATGTGGTTCAATTTCCCTCTTTCAGAGGTTTAGCTGGCACTTATCATCCTGGTATGGTACTTAATCAGTCCCTGTCTTAATTGTCTGTAAGGATAATTGATGTTCCTGTCTCCAACAAGCTGAAAATTGTTTCCACCCAGCCTTTGACATATAAAGGGACTTTGTTTTCTGCAGTGGGTGTTCTTGTCTCATAGGCAAATGACCCTGGCTGTAAGGCTTGTAGAATGGAGTGCAGCTGCAGACACCTGCCCTTCCTCCCAGGCCAGGAGAGGTGTGGTGCCCTTTCTGGATTAAAGCTAAGGACTGTCTCCAGAGCTCATTCCATGCAGACACTGTACATGTTGCAGGGGTGCGTTCTGCTCCAAACCGTTTGATCCTGTCTTTTCCGAGGGCGGTTTAAAGAATCCTGTCTGAGGAGCACTTTCCAAATAATGCTGAATCTCACTTTGGAATGCAGCAGCCAGCGTATCCACACCTGGGCAGGTGAAATTCTTTGGGTACCAAAAGATTACCGGAGATCCAGACTGGTGTGAACTTATTTGAACTTCGGCCCTTTCAATGGGAAAGTAATTAGTCTTCTGAACAAATGAGTCAGAAGTTCTTACTACCAGTTTCGAAAGTTTAAACCAGCCAAGTGCTGCTGACATGCCTTTGGTGTGTCCAAGTATTGCCACATCTTCCTAGCTGGTAGTGTGACTGGGAATAAAACTGCTGTGTGCAAGGTTGCAGCTACAAAATCTCCAGTAAGACCCAATATTTTTCTTTCTGAATTAAAAATATAAACCCCCAACTTCTTTAGAAGTCGAAATTGGTTCTGAGTCAATGATAGAGATGGCTGAGTCTTCGTGGTGCCCAAGACAACTGTCCACTTCTCATTTATGCTACTCATCTGAATGCAATGTTGTAGCCTAAAAATTATGCTGCACCCAAGGGGGACGTTTACCTCTGCAGCACTGTTTTTCACAAAGGCTGGTGAACAAACACCCACTTCTCTTGTCCCATCCTCCCTGGATGCTCACCTTGTGTCTCTATGAAACGCTACAGACCAATTACTAGAAAATCTCCTGAACCTGAACTTTCCCTGAGTTTGACTTGCTCTTGTATGCTGGGCATGTGCAGTTGTGGCATTCTGTGAGAGCATAAGGACAGAGTCAGGCAAATGGAATAAGAAAAATAACTAACCTGAGGAGTTTAGTCCTGGGGGTGCTTTCCTTTTCCTACCAGATGGAAAGGGGAATTTTGAACAACCACTGCACTGAGGTGGTGAAGACACCAGAGGGCTCTACTGCCAGATGTGCTGCTGGATTGCTGCAAAATCCACAGGATTTTACCCTCGCGGTATGCTCTCATTTTTGGTGAGCCAGCCCCAAGGCAGGCTGTTGCCAGCAGCGCAGGCCTCAGCATCTTATTTCACTTGTGACACTGGCTTAAGTTCAGGTTACTTCTATTCTCAGCTCTTCTACCTTTTATCAGGATATGGTGGTGTTTGGGAAATCTGAGGAAACCCATTGTGCATACTGCATCTTGTGGAAGGGCCAAGACTACGCTGAGAAAGCAGTTTTTGAGAGCACTTGACTTCATTTGGAAAGCAACCCCCTCTTGCTGTTTTTGGTGGTGTCATAGCTCTCCCCAACCTGACTGATAAATGAGCCCACCTGTAGTTGTGTTTGCGCCTTTCCTCTAGGAAGCTGATGTTGAAGGAGTGCCAGGCTTGCTTGGATGGGGAAATCTCTTACATGACTTGCCTTGTCTGTCCAAGAATTTTGGCTGCCTCTGTTGGCATGATGGAGAAATGTGTTTGTTAGGCTTTTATTCTTAAAGGGATAGAAATTTGCTGGTATTTTATGCTCAAAAGGATGTAAGATTTTTCAAAACCAGAGCACACACACGTACATTCTCAGTCTGTTGTCTGGGACATTAGTTAGGCAACTCCTAATAAAGCTAAAGCCTGGCAATGTTTTGTCTTGCACAAAAACCATCTTACTATTCACAGGAAATGTGCCCTAAGCCCAGTACAATTCTTACTTGTCAAAGCCTTCACAATACTTAATGGGTTAACATCAAGAATGTCAAAGGGTTTTATTGTACTTGTTTTAATTATTTGGAAATTGCTCTTCCTGACTCGAGTGATGGCTGGGATTCTTACGTGGCAGTTTCTGCTCGATTTCAAAACATCTTGTCTGTCTGATGTGTGAGTGCCTGCGCGCCCTGTCATTTGTTTATAGCAACATCAGGGAACTGCTGGTGTGAAAACCCAGGGCGGACTGGAGCGGGACTCTAGTTCGTACGCCTGGGGAACGGCCTAAATGCACGTAGCAGAGCCGTGCTGTTCCCAGTCGCGGGGACAAGAGGACACGGCTGGCCGCACTCTCCCGGTTGCCGGCGGGGCCAGGACCGCATTAGCACATCTTGGCTTTGCAGCGCAGGAAGTCCCACACCTCGAGGTGCTGCCTGCGCGCAGGTCGCAGCCCGGGCGGGCTCCGCGCACCGGAGGCTCTGCGGGCGGCCCCGGGACGCGGCGGGGCCGGCGGCGCCGGACGGGCCGCGCCCCCTCCCGGCCCGCGCAGCGCGGAGCGGCCCCGCGTAGCGAAAGGAGGCGCGGCCGCCGCAGGGCGCCGTCCTATTGGCCGCCGGGCGCTCTGCTTTGCATGTCTCCGCCCCCCGGCCTCCCCATTGGCTGCGAACCGGCGGCGCTTTGCATGGCCCCGCCCCCCGCGCCCGCTGGCCGGCGCTGCGCTGCGGTGCGGTGTCGGGCCGGCGGCGCGGCGCAGTGCAGGAGCCGGGCCGGCAGCGGGGCTCGGCCGGCGGCAGCAGGAGCAGGGCGCAGGCAGCACTGCCGCTTCGCTGCCGTCTGGCGGAGCGGAGCGAAGCGAAGCGGACGGCGGGTCACGCCGTGCCCGCTCTCTGCTCTCTCCACCCGCGTTCCCGTGATCCGCTCCCCGCCCGGGTCCCGCGGGTGCAGCATGAAGTGCGGCGATGGCCCGGAGAGGTAAGACGGCGGTGAGGACGCTGGAAGACCTGACGCTGGACTCCGGGTATGGTGGTGCGGCGGACTCGGTGCGCTCCTCCAACTTGTCGCTGTGCTGCTCGGATTCGCACCCCTCGTACCCCTATGGAGGAAGCTGCTGGCCGCACCTAACAGACTCCATGCACAGTCGGCACAACAGCTTCGACACCGTCAACACCGTCCTAGCGGAAGACTCCGAGGTGCTGGACTGCGCGGGGCAGCAGTGCTCCCGGCTCCTGCCCGACCTTGAGGAGGTCCCCTGGAGCCTGGAGGAGGTGGAGGCACTGCTGCTGCCGCCGCCGCCGCGCCGGGAGCCGCGGGCGCCGGGCGCCGCCAGCCCCGGGAGCCGGGATGCGGCGGCGCGGCTCTCGACGCTGGTGAGCCGGGCGCTGGTGCGCATCGCTCGGGAGGCGCAGCGACTGAGCCTCCGCTTCGCCAAGTGCACCAAGCACGAGGTGCGGAGCGCGATGGAGATCGTCCTGGGCTGGACGCTGGCGGCCCGCTGCACGGCAGCCGCCCTCGGCGCCCTCTCCCTCTACAACATGAGTAGCAGCGGCGGCGACCGCTTCAGCCGCGGCAAGTCGGCCCGATGCGGACTGGCCTTCTCCGTGGGCAAGTTCTACCGCTGGATGGTGGACAGCCGCGTGGCCCTGCGCATCCACGAGCACGCCGCCATCTACCTCACCGCCGGCACCGAGAGCCTGTTCCGCGACATCCACGCGCGGGTGCTGGCCGGCCCCGCCGCCGCGCTCCCGCCGCCCGGCCGCCCCCCGGCCGCCGCCGCCGCCGCCCCGGCCGAGAAGGAGAAGGAGGGCGGCGAGGCGCCCCGCTTCACCCTGGAGGCGCTGGAGCAGACGGTCAACAACGACCCCGAGCTCTGGGGCTTGCTGCAGCCCTACCAGCACCTCATCTGCGGAAAGAACGCCAGCGGTAAGTGCGACCGCCGGGCGGGACCGGGCGCCACCGACCACCTGTTGCGCCGGGCGGGCCCCCGTCCGCCCCCCCGGGCGCTGGGCGGGCTGTCGCCGCCGCACCTGCCGCCGGGGCCGGGGGGCCGGGGAGCCGGGGAGGGACGAGCGGCGCGGCTGCCCCTGCGCGCCGGTGCGCGGCCCGGGGCGCGGCGAGGGCTGGAGGGGAGCCGCCGAGCATCCCCCGCACGGCTCTGCCGGGGCTGCCCGCCCGCCTGTCGCGGCGTGATGGGCTGGGTGTCGGCGAGAGCTGGCTGAGAGACAGTGGTTTAGACCTTCAGTTTTCCACAGGAAATGGCAGAAGCGCAGCTGAGCGCTTGCAGGCGAGATCAAACTTTTGTTACATATGCAGTGGTTTGGCCAGCGATTGCGTGGTTGGCGCTGAAATGCAGTCTTTCTGGACAGATTTCATTCATGTTGCTGCATGTTTACCCAGAGCTTGACACAAATGCAACACCTTGATGCATCAACTTCCTGGGCATTTTTTCCCTTCGTTTTTTAAATGATGAATCTAATATTTTTAGTAGAGTGATATTCCAAAGTTGATGTTCCTTATTTCAGCTCCCTCTGTTTGTCAGGGAAGGGAAAACGGAACGAATCGTGTTTTGGGGAGGCAGAGTTAAAACAGGGTGTGTTTTTCATATCTTCTCCTAAGCGTGCACAGACACATGCAGACACTTTTATTAAGCTTAAATTCAAAATACCTGTCAAGCTCAGATGCAAATATTTGGGGGGGGGGGTGTGGAAGAGGAAGGGAACTGGGAGAACAAGGGTAACTGGAAGCCTAGATCACGTCTCCAGATAAGCCTTGTTAAGTTGTTGCAGCCACAGAGGATGCATTACAGCTAATTATCTGTTGTCTTAAGGCACCTTCTATCCCGTAAGAGACCCAAAGGAGGATGCCAAGTGAGAGTGAAAAAAAGGGGCAGATAGTCCCCCCTGCTGTAAATAGATGTTGCTTAGTTCTGTTCCTCTGGTGGTTCTACTCCGGCAGTGGATGTCTTCCCCAGAGGCTTCGCTGAACCACCTCTCAAAATGCATCTGCTCTCGGGGGCTTGTGTTGCAGGACCCTGGTGCGTAATTCCAGTGCTGGTGCAGACAGGCATGGCTTCCCCAGGAATGGCACCGTTGTTTTTTTCTTTGAGTCCTGCTACGGTGCCTGTAGGTTTCAGATGGCACTGTGTTGCGTGTCTGACATTGCAGCACTGGCTGTGCAGGCTCCTACTGAGCCTTTCATTTTGTTTTGCGGTTCTCTCTAACTCCCTCTGTATCAGCTCAGTGGATTTAAATGAACTTCATTCTGACCCTCATTTATCTCCCTTCTAGGGACACAAAACAGAGTTTTCATCTCCATTTTATTGTAGTTTTAGCTGCTGCAAATCTTGGTAGCTCAGTCCTGAGCTGAGCAAATAGCATTTTTTTAAGATGTTCGAATCAGACCCTAGCAAGTTGTCCATTTTGTTTTGCCTCTCTCCCTGTCTCCCTGCTTTCTATGCAAATGTCTGTAATGTTGTTTTGCTTTTTAGCATCTTATAATACATAGTTTGGCATCCTGTTAAATATATTTAGAGTTACAGGTGCAAGCAGGAGCCAGGCCTTCTTACGGTAAAAGCCATTTTTTACTGCTGTAAATATTTATTTAGATTTAATCCAAGGGTGTGTTTCTTGCTCTTAAGTACTTTCAAGGCAACTAAACCAGGTGTTATAAACCATTAAACATATCAGTCTGTTTCTTCACCAGTGAGGTATTTATCTGTTTATATAGTCCTCACCATTTTGATGTTTTGAGTGCTTCATGTTTGGTTGCAAATGTTTCCTTCTCAGACACTTAAAGCAGATGGGGAAGTCTGATGTGAGAGATTATTTGACCGGCTTGAGACTGTTGGGGCAGTTTGTGGCAGGAGGCTTGGATTGCTGGAAGCTACATCTCTGTTTAGTGGCCTAACCACAAGTTCATCCTTTCTCTGTCCTCAGTACTTGAAACACCATGATAGCACAACTTAGCAGGTAGCAGACTTCTCACATCTCTTTGCACCTCTACAGGAGAAGAGACAGGGCTTGTACTCTTGAGGTTCAATGAGTTGGGGTGTCATTTCCCAGCTGGGTTGCACGTGAACACACAAGCACTGGAATCAGTGGATTGGTCCATCAGGTGTGGACAAGAAGCAGTGGTGGGGTTCTTTCTGGAGACACCATGACCAGTGTGATTTGAGTGAAGGTGGGGGATGGAAAGCAGTGCAGATGTAGACTCTGTAGCAGTACCTTATCTGCTGGCAAATTTTTGTGGGGAGATGTGCCTCTCTCTGGAAGGCAAATGTCAAACCTCTAAATTTCCAGGCTAAATTCAATGCCTTAAAGTTCATCCAGACTGTGAAACAGGCAACCCATGAAGATCATGGGATGCAGTTATGTGAAGAACATGAGTTTGTGCCTGATGCAGTCCAAGATTGCTCTAACAGAGTTTGTGAACACGAATGTTGGGGAAGATGGTCGGAGGACCTGCAAGACACAAACCACCTTTCAGGGCTTCCCTGTAAGTTCTGCAGAGTTTTTAGTGGTTTCAGCTGAAGTTTTCTAGCCTGATGTCATACTCAGTCATCTTGGAAGCTGCTGAATAAGATCAGTATTCCAAGATAACCTTCTCCTTCCTGAAAATGATGGTCCCGTGTCTTCAAAGATGTTTGAGCCAATTCTTTCCATGGGCCCTTGAGCCTGCTGGGCTTCTTTTGGGTGTGTTTGGCCTGAGCTTGGACAGCTGCCTCAATGGGAGCCCCACTCTCCAACAGGAGCCTGTTCATTGCTCTTGCAGGGTCGCAAACCTGTGGGCAAAGGTAGTGGCAGTCCTTCATATGTTGCATGCAGCAGGTGCAACATATGAAGGACTTGATAAGCCCCTTGATAACCTCTCCTGTGGGACAGGGCAGTGGTGACAAAGGCAAGGCAGGTGATGCAGTTGGTAATGAGCCGCTGGAGTATGGCAGCAACTGCTGGCATATTGACTGAGCTTATCTTTCTGATTGCTGTATCAGAAAGAATAGACCTTAAAAGCACTCTGAGGTAGTAATTTCCAATCCCCCCTCAGAATTTTAACATCATGGCTGAATGAAAATTAAAAACTTTACATTTGGGATTTCACTGACACTTAAATGTTTCAATTACGAGCTCCATCTGAACAGCACAGTGCACGTTTTACATCCTATAACAGTTGCACGGAGCGTTATTTCCCTTGGAACAGTGGGAGAAAAATACTGTGTGCTCAATGAAAGGCAGTAAAAGCTGGCACCTCTGTGGTTTAAGCAATATTATTTTAGTTTCTTTATTGCTCATCAAACCCTTACTTTTAGGCCAGATCTGAGAAATGCTTTAAGATGAATGGGAAGTTTCCCCAGGTTTTGGATCCAGAGAAAATCATCAGAGTGAATCCATGTATGTTGTTTTAACAGGGGGGTTTGGATGGCAGGTCCAAGTAGCTCAAAGTCGTCTACTTGGTATTGTGGATTTCCTTGTTCACCGGGAAGAGGGATGGTATTAGACAACACTTGAATTAATACAGAGTTAAGAAAATTGTTTTTTTTTTCTTATTTCAGAAGGGGGTCCTGAGTCCTTGGGGGTCTCCATGTCTTTGTGGCAGGACTTGTGGTGGGAGGGACACAACCTGGGAGCTGGGGGATCATGGGGTGGAGTTTTCTGTGGAGGAGTCAGCCTGCACAACTCTGCCTTATCTGTTTGTGTACAGCTTCTAAAATAGTGATTTTAGTTAAATAGTGAACCCAACGGAATCCCTGTGGTTTCTTCCTCTTCTTGTTATTATTTAGAGAAGATCAAACTAGTTAGAAACCCAGGATTAGGTCAGGCTTGGCTGACACGTGTCAGCTAACCTCAGTTTAACCTCAGCCTCTTCTCCTAAGTCAGACAAACTAGGGGGACTCCAAGCAAATGAGCACTACCAAAATATCAGCACAGCTTAACCAAATCAATAAATGCTTTTAAATTTTGATCCATAAGTATACATACATGTGTGCATACAGAGACCATACCTTTCTTTTATTGGTGAGCATACTGTTATCTGTTACTTCTCTGCTTTTTGCTGTAATTGAACCATTCAGGATGCCATTATGGCCTTAGAGGCAGTGTAAAAATCAATTTAAAACTTATTTCAGCTAAAATGATAGGGGAATATTTGGGCACAAAATGGAATTTTATTCTATTTTCTTGGCCTTATTTTAAACTGTAATTTCAAGAATATCCTTCCCCTCCACCTTCACATTATGTTTCCATTGTATTTTTTGCTGTTAAAAAAAAAAAGAATAGAGTTGAGGTTTCTTATATATGCCAGTGTGTTATATGTAGAGGTCTTTGCTATTTTGTTTTCCCCATCTATTTCAGGGGACTTGAGTCCCTTGCCAAGAGGCTGACATGGGTGGTGGTGCAACAAATGATGTGGCTTTTTGCTTGATTCTCTTACCTGACAACCTCCCAAGAAAACTTCCACACCCTCTTTGGACAAGTTGTGAATTTGTCCTCTCTCCATTCTGATGGGGGAGAGGGGGACAAATCCCCAAAGGGCAGAAGATTTTGCCAGTTTGTGGCCACTGATGCTGGTGGGAGCAGGGATGGCAGTGGGGAAAATGTCCTCCTTCTCTGTAGTGGGGTGGGTTTCTTTAACACCTGGTGTTGGCAGGAGTGGGACAGAAGGATAATCAGCTTGTGTGTGTTTCTTGAAGACCTCTGTTGCCTTGAGAGGACACCTTGAGAATGGAGCAATGGTGGGACTGGGAAATGAAGACCCATTGGGAGGTTGAGGTTTGACGGACTGGGTGATGAAGGTTTGTTTCCCCTCTGGATGTTTTGATTCATGTTGAATGAACTTGAACTCGTTTCAGTTACAAGTCTAACATAAAAAAAAAAAACCACCAAAAAAACCCAACCCAGAAATGGTTATACTGGAAGCACCCAGGATACTCATAAAGCTTATGTTTGCCAATATGATTATTCCTTTTGTCATCTTGGAAAGTACCTTAATAGCATTTATAGCCTTGGCCACGCTAGGGAGTTTTCAGGCTCCATCCACATTACTTAGTTTCTGATGTATATGAGGCTTTGGAATGATGATTGGGAAATGTGATTGTGTACACAAGGAGCATGTTAGGGGAATAACAATATAATTTTAGCAGTAGATTGGGTTGCTGGCTTTATTGCTGAGTGCTCACAGGCTTCATGTAGTTTTTTAGCCATCTTGTGAGCTGATGACATAAGGTGCAGGTGAACATTAGGGACAACTTTGTGCCTTTTCCTAATGCTACGGCAAATGCTCTCTCTTCTGATGCTCAAAGTTAATAAAAATGATAAAGACGCCACTCTTAGTAAAGTGTTGGTGTTTCTGCAGTGTGTGTCATACCAGGCAGTTGGTTGTCAGCTACAAACCTTCCACATTATCCAGAGTGAATACCCAGTAGTGCAGTGTCTGGGAACATCTACAGCCTGAGCCCTTTCTCCCTTGTCCTGGTTAGAGGTTGAGTTTTCCTTTCTCAGAAGTTAGAAAAAGGCTTTATGGTCTTCCCCTCACCTTTCCCCTAATGCAGGTGTGAAAGAAGAAAGCCCTGCTCAATGAGATGACATCAGAGGAGGAGAGAGCTGTTTCCTGTAGCACATGGGTGTTGGGGGTTAAGTCTTCTGCCCGGAGTAAACTCCTCTGGCCAATGTGTAGTGCAGAAAGAGTGGGGGTCTCCTTTCAGGCGGTTTGCTGAAATTAGCAGCTTCCATGCAAAATATTTCTGTTGCTGGTCCAGCAGAGGATGTACAGGAAAAGCAGGTAGGGGATAGATGAGTGAGTTCATCACCAGGCTGTGTTTTCTTGCAGTGAGTGTGATGAGCAGCAGCACTGCCACCGTTCATGTCCCTGAGCAGGTTGGCATTCTGTGTACTGGAGGGGGCTGAAGTGAAGGCTTGGTGGATGGTGGATCACATCAGTGCCTGTTCACACTCCCTGTCTCCTCCCAGTGTCAAGATTCCTGCTGCCTCAGTCTCCCAGGCTGGGCGGTGATGTCCAGCTCTGGCAGTGGTGCACCGCCAGTCCCTTTGCTCTGTCTGCAGGCTGTTTGCCCAGGATATAGGAGGCATGGACTTTAACAAGGCATAAGAAAGAAGTGGGGACTATTTTCTTTCTTTGCTCTTGTCCTTGTTTACTTGCTGGCCGAAAGCAACATACTGCACCATCTCTGTATAAATCTGTAATTATAATTGTTATGTACCTGGTAAGTATTTTAAAGATTTCAAAAGACATAAAGTGAAAATTACCCCAGAGCTTATTAACCTCTGCTTACTTTGCCAGAAGTGTTCAATTAGGCAGCCTGAAAAAAACAGACATTGTGAAGGACGGTGCCAGCCAAATGGTCACATGTGGTTGGTTCTTGGTCTGTCCTTGCTTTCAAGGGTTTCCTACAACAAAGAGTTTCTATCAGTGGCCACATTTGTCTGGCAGTGGATAAGCTTCCCATTTTCCCGGAAGGTCACATAGTTATCCTGCTGTTAAATGATGTGAGGAGATATAATCTGATGTCTAGTCACTCCTTTTGCTTTCCATAGGGCTGCATTTCTCTCTTGCAAAAACAGAGGAGAGGAGGGCACTGATCAGGTGAAATGAGTCAGTGAGAAGATAGCTGTTGGCTCGTTTTGACAGCAGGGGTGAGGGGCATGTTCCTGGGAGCAGCTGTAGAAGAAGAAGCCACCACTGGTGTGGATCAGTTCAGCAGCATGGATGGGGCACAGGCTCACTGACACCTTGCTGAGTCTTGTCTTTACTTTAGTTAATTTAACCTGATGTGCTGATACTTTTGACTCATCACACTCTGGCAGTTTGTGGGCAAGGAGAAAGTTATACAGCATGGCTTATGGGACATGACCATTTTCTTGGGCTTTGCTGAAGAGGTACCTGTCATCTTGATGGTATTTTATCCTCTTCCTTGATTCTTGGTCTGAGTTCATAGTAAGCAGTACCCTTTTTTGGTGTAATTGTTCCTGAACACAACCCAAGAGGTTTTATAGTATGGTAAGAGGGTATCTGGTGGTAAATACGTGGGCCAGCTTGGAGGCTGAAAAGGTGCTCAAGAGACTTGAAGATTCCCACAGGGATTCTCTTGGCTCATCACTGATAAGGAAAAGAAATTGTCTTTGATTTGGTTTAAACAATACTGGATTGATAATAAGGAACAGGACAAAAATTGGACACCCTGTACCAAGAGACCTCAGGACAAGTGATTGTGTGCCTGACAAATCAAGAGGTGGATGAGGGAAGAAGAACTTGCTCACCCCAGCTGGTTCCAGGCCATTTAAAAGCACAGTGTTAGACGTGCGTAAATCCCTGTGGGTAGTGGTGCATGGCTGACTGATGTTGGTGCTCTGTGGGATGCTGATCTGCTTGGTGGGAACTTGGCTGGCGTGACACTTGGGCACTGGGCTCTTCCTGCCATGGTGCTTCAGGCAGTAATGGATGTTGATACTGGCATCTTCCAAAAGATATATGGAAGCGCAGGAGACAGGTAAAGCTCTTTCTGTGGTGGTTTAAGGCAGCTGAAAGTGAAAGTGCAGGGAGGGATCAATGCTGCAGGATGTGTGGGAGGCAGCGGGATGCTCGCCAGGAGATAGGAGCACACAGAGGCGTTACAGCTGAGCCGCGAGGGACTGGTAATACTTCGGGGTCAGCAAATTCACAGCCTTACTTACGTGGCTTTTCCAGAGCTCTTGTGTGCATAGACCTTGCTCATGTGAACAGCACATGGACTTCACACAGCCATAAAGGTCTTGGGACAGGCTGGTGGGTGAGCAGGTGAACAGGAACCCCCAAGAAGATTAGAGAAGAGGCCTTTTCAAGGACCGGATTTCTGTCTTCAAGGGCTGTGGAGTAGCACCTGGACCTGCAAGAGTCTGAGGCTTTAAAATTCATAAAACCACCCTGTTTTTAAATTGCACTGCTACGAAATATTGCTCCCAGGTGGGGGAAGTGAGCGGGGCTGGGGTTGCGGCAGAGGTATGTTGAATGTCTTTGCATTTTTGAGGCAGTCAAATAATTGAAGGAAACTTTGCATCCTGCAGTGTTTTGCAGTTTCTCTGGCCCTGTGGTAGTTTTGGATAAACACTGTTGGGCTGTAGTGCCTTTGCTTATGTGTTGTGTTTGGCTGTGCTCGAGTTGCTACAGTCAGGGAAGGTTGGCTTTTGCTTGCAAAGAGCTAAGCAAGTCTTGCAGGCCTCTCTCTGGGATGCTATCCAGCAGGGATTTGGAAAAATAGAGGTTGTAGTACTGTGGGCCATATTTACTCCCCAGACTGCAGGTCCTTTGCCCCAGATGAAGCATCTTCACTTCTCTGTCACCTCTAAGCAGTGAATGTGGCCGGCAGCAAGGCAAGCTGCTACTGGGAAGGTGGGCCAGATGCCTGAGGATGGATGCTGGACTCCCAGACCTCCAGTGGGAAGTGCTGCCAGCAGAAATGAGAAAGATTTCAGAGGTCAGAGTCATTTTGGCTACCCACTGAGATGCTTTTTTTGTGGAGAATGCTAGGAAGATTTTTTTTTCCCGTAATACAGGGGCATTTCTGTGCATGCCAGCATACCACAGAAATTAGTTTCACTGTATCATTCATTCACTTTAAGTCTGAGTAGGTAGATTATTTTGCTCTGGGTTGCCATACAACAGAGACAACTGCTAGGGGCTGGGTACCTCTGATGTTTTTATTTCCCTAGATGCTTATAAAATAAGGGTCACAAAACTCAGTACTTCCGAAAAAGTATCCCTGCTCTACTTGTGTTATTGAACCTCTCTAGTGCATGTCTTGTGTGGGATGCTGTGTGATACAAGCTGTTCCAAAGGTAATGCTAAACCCAATCCTGTAGTCCTTGTTTGGGCAACATTCCCATGGATTTTGGTGGTAAGGACAGCCTGTCAAACACCAGGATAAGCACTTGCATTTGGTAACAAATTAAAGAAATAAAGATTAAAGAAATTTCTGAGTCAAAGCTTTAGGCCCACATTTAGTTTTGCTTAAGATAAGCTTTTCCAGAATTGAAGATGAGTATCAGTAACTTACTGCAGATACTTACTCCTAATTTGAAAGGAATTTTTTTCCATTGTTTCACTGATTAATGGTGTTCAGCTTAAAGATGGCACAGCGCAGCCTGTGAGGCCTTGTGCTACCTGGCTGTAGCCTATTTTCACTGGCCCACATAAGAAAAATCCTAAAAATAGTCCAGCAGTGTAGGTTTTCAAAAGTAAATTAGATTTTAAAAATAAGAAGTTCTGTTTAATTATCTGGCATGCTCTCAGTAAGGAGGAGGAGGAAGAGTTTCAAAAAACACAGTTCCTCTAACATGGAAAAAACCCCAAGCATAGCTGTCCTTCAGTAGTTAGGACCTGCTGTTGCTTCTTTTGTTGTGCTTTACCTGTTAACTAGTTCTTCATTATACCAGTGTGCTCACAAAAAGAATTGCCTTCTGTTTCTGGAGAATGGAAACAGTTTTGTAAACTGGCTGAGTGCAGGGACAGACACCAGCAATGTGCAGACTCTTTAATGAAAAATACCTGCCTGTAGGAATGCATATGATGCCTTGCTTCCATCTTAAAGAGCATGTTTGGTAACAGATGGGTAAGACAAGGAGGAGTACTTTGAAATATTTTACAGGTTTAAATGCAGGAATGACATAAACACCTATGTAATGCAAGGATGCTGAACTTAGGTAGCAGTGTTTTTGCAGCAAAATGCTGGGAGCCAAGATAAGTTGGTGATGTTGTCTGTCTGACACACATCAGCAGTTAGACTGTGGTAGCTGAATGCTTCTAAAGCAAGATTAAATATAACAAGAGAAAAACACCCTAGCCAAAACTCATTCCTCCTTAAGAGTACAGATACTCTAGCTGATCTTCAGGAAGGATATATGGGCTGTCACCTCTCTTCAGCGTGCAGACAGTGCCTATGCGTGGGATAATTGGCAGGTTTTATAAGGAGACCTGTGGTGATGAGAGCCCTCAAACCACCACAGCAGATGGGGATGTTGATGTCTGCCGGCTCTGCCTCCTCTGACCAGGGATGTCATGGGGAGAAAAAGGCACGAGATGGAGCTTGAGGTTGTGGAGGGATTCGAGTTATCAGATGGGTGGGAGAACACTGCCTTATCAGTGCTGGTGAGGCTCTAATTACAGGCTGTGTGAGGCAGGAGCTGTGAGTCACAAAGTGTTTTCTAAGGTTTGGGGCTGGATGTTCAGGTGTCAGCCACATTGCAAGGAACTTCTTTCAGTGAGTGAGGAGGCAAGGCAAGGTTTTCCTTTGGATGGGACCCTGTCTGCCACCTTTGTCAGGCTGATATTAGATGGCTCTGATTTGCCCTACCTAGGGCCATGTTTTGAGACTCCCTGGAAGTTTACCTGGAACCAGGCTGCTGCCTGCTTAATAGGTGCTTCTCATGCAAACAGTACAAACACATCCCAACTGCAAAACTGGCTACAGAGCTGGCTGCTGAGCAGATTTAAACCTGTACCATTGACTGCTTGTTGCATACTTCTGACAGTGCTGGTAAGACATTCCTGTCCAGAGTGAGAGGATGAAGTGCAGACACTGGGGTCATTAGGGTTGGGATTTACACATTTTCTGGTCTGGTAGGGTCTGAGTTGGCTGAGTCCCTGAGAAACATAAATTTTTTGGGGCAAGGACAGCACTTAGAGGGAAGAGGTGTTAAGAAAATGAGGTGTTGTCAGCTTACTTCTCCTCTTGACTGTGACTTGAGAAGCATCTTTGGGGTGAGTTCTGATCTTTCTTCCTTTAGAGGTTTGCAGTGCTGTTGGCATTCCACTGATAGGCAGAAAAAGTTGTTGCTATTTAAACACAAATGTTGGCCATGGCATAAGGAAAAATGAGAACAATTCAGCACCCCGCATAAAACATCCTCTGAGCCTGGAGCAATTAGTTCAGTTTCATAGCCTGATTTCCAGAAAGAGAAAGAATAGAGCAAACAGCAGAAAAGATAATGAAATNGCGGGGGGGCGGGGCGGGGGCATGGGGATTGTTTCTATAAAGTGATAGTCAACCACAGTGGTGTTATTTGGTCCAGAGAGAAGGCACTTGGGGCTTCTGTGATTGCACCATGCAAGGGACTGAGTGGCAAAGTGGGAACTTGAGCAACTGCTGAATTTTTTGTGGAGAGCCAAGATGCAAGACTGAAAGAGTAAATTTAAAGTTACTCTGAAGAGCGCTCTCTTTTTACCAGCATGGTGAGGGTTTGTGGAACTGTATAATTGCAAAGGAGTGGCTGGGAAACAACGTGCTGGGGTTATGCACATGGAGACCATTTCTGAAGATTATATGAATCCTGTATTAATAATTGCAGAGGAAGTACTGGTTTGTGTATAGCCAAAGCTTTGCTTGGACAGGCTTTGCAGGCATTGCACAAGATGTGATGGGTGTTGCTGCCCTTTGTGCTGGAGAGGCATTTGCTGCTGATGGGCACTGCAAACTGAGGCTGCCTCCTGCAGCAGCACACGAATAACCTTATTGCTTTCAGTAGTCCTGTGAATGAGGGAGAGCCTCAGGACTGAATGTTCTACTGTTCTAAGCTCCTTTCATGATCACTTCTCCAGGTTTTCTTTAGCCATTTTGACATGGGCAACTCTTGCTTCTCTGAGTTTCATGTGTGCTCTCTTCATGAGGAGTGGTGACCTTCTGGATACTGCTCCTTTTCTTTCCCCTTAAGTTCGAAGAAGTTGAGTATTTACATAAGCAGCTTGCTTGCTATTTTACTGCTTTCTGGCATAATCTCTCTCGAATGCCTTTCTGAAAATAGTCTGTCCAAGTAAAAATATGAGGTAAAAATATTCACTGTAGAAGCAGAGTGTTTAGAAATAGCTGTAATTTTGAGTTGTATCAAATAGAAACCCAAGCCTTTGCAGTTGATTAGGGACAGGTGTTTTAACTTCTTCTGCAGCTGTTTTTTAAGTTGTTAACTGGAATTTTTGACCTACTGAAAAAAAACCCCAATACAACCCTCACTAAATTTGGTATCAGGGCTATAGCACTGTGAGCTTGGTGTAAAGCAGAAAGAAGAACGCGAAGTACCACTTCATTACTCTGGATTGTTGCATCAATAATGTAGTAATGTGATTTCTTGGAGGGAAAATAATGGGATCTAATGATTTGACCAGTGTGTTTACTGATAGTGTAGCACAATTAACTGTGGCTTTCTTGCAATTAAGTGCTGCAAGCAATTTCTGTTAAAAGTGGATGCAGAGCTCAACTTTCTCCATCCAAGGGCTTTGACCTCACTCTTTTGGGATTATCCACAGGAAAATTAAAAAATGTGTCTCATGATGGGAGTGGGATTCCCTGTTCATCATGTAGTGGTGTGCCAGAGACTGCTGCTCTGCTTTCTTACACCTGTGTTTTGTGACGACTGTGGGGACTGACCTGGGGGAAAAGTGCCGTGGAGGGGCTGTGGACCTCAAGGCTTTGCCTGCATGTGTTTCCCCATGGGATTGTGGATAACGGGAGTGAGGTCTAGGTGGAAGTCTGTCATCTTTCTGACATCGCTTGATTTGTCTGAGAGGCTGTTGGTGCTTGGCTGAGTGCTGTACCCTCAGGGAAAGGTTTGATCTCACTGAGAAAAGCAGCTGGTGGCCCCTTTTGTGATATCCAGGCATGGTGTGGGGTGGAGACCCTGGGGAAAGGCAGAACGAGCCATGAGGCAGGGTGGGCTGCTCAGACAGTGAGCAGACTCCGTATCAGGATGGGCTGCTCAGACAGTGAGTATTCTCCGTATTTTATTCGATTGTGGCCAAAACCCAGGGCTGGAGAGTGGCTGTGTGTTTGGATTGGGTTGATGAATGCTGTTTGTCTTTTTGTCATTCAACACATTCCTGTGTTGCTTCTCCAAAGCCTGACAAAAGTTCACCTTGCTGCCAGCCTTCCCTGCCATGGGGGAAAATGATGTTGGCTCTCCTAAATCTCTGGTTTCCATAACACTTGGAGTTGTTAGTGGCCTTTGTGGTATAGTATTGTACAGGGGGTTGGAAATCTGCCCCTGAGCTGGAAGGTTGCTGGGGGATGGTGGAGGGACTGGCAGGCATGTGCTACCATGTAAAACTCATTTTCTTAAAAATGAGGTGAGAAATGCAACTTCCCATTTTGCAAGGATTTTGATAAATGAGTCTGCATGTGCTCATTCATATTTCTTGTAAACTCCCTCAACAGTCATGCTTGTGTCATGTACAGGAGACAGAAGCTTACAGGAACAGCAGCTCTGGCTCCTGACAAGGGTGGGTTATAGGCATTGCCAAGGATCCTGGTGTCTTTGGCAGGCAAAGTTCTGGCTGGTTTTGTATTGGTGGATTCCAAGATATTTTCCCGCTTTCTTTGTTATGTACTATGGGTGGGAGGAGGGATACAGTACAGAGGCAATACATTTCTCAAAGTACTTTACAGTGTACTTTAGTCCCTCACTTTGAAACTGAATAGAATGTTTATGAAGAGATTTTAAGTGACAATTTTCTGTTGGAAGATTTATTTAGTGATATGAAATGAAATAATTCTTCAGTCTCATCTTTTAATTTCCTATAAAAGAGCCAAAATGATACATTTAATCATTTTCTAACCACACACTTTCAAAACTGTGTTTATCTGATCTTTTTACCACAGAGGATAATTGGCTTATACAAAACAAAGTATTTTTCTGGTAGTGAGTTACTTGCTTTTAAATATGTATGTAGCAGCTTTTCTTTAAAAAAGGCTGTGCCAGGGAGAGGTTGTACGTCAGGTCATACAAGTGACAGTGAGCGTTTAAAAAAATGGGGCGCTGCAAGCAGCAGAGAGGAACAGCTGTAGGTATCTGTGTGATGTGAGCTTGGGACTCAGACTAACTGGAAAGATCTCCCATTTATTTACCTGAAAAGAGTTCAGCCTTTCACAGGGATTTGCAGGAGTTTTGCTGGTAGCACTTGCTGTTAATAAGCACTTGGCTCTACCTGGAGGTGCTATGTACAGACAGACATTTAGTTCACTGTAGACTACCTGTAGATATAAGTCCCCTAGGGAATGGCAAACTAATGGTGATGGTGAAGCTTCCTCCCTGGGAACAAGAGGGAGCTTCTTATGTGCTTGGGCCGTGGGCCAGGCTTATTTTTTTCTTGGATTTGCTATGTGAATTTGGTGTCAGCTTTCTTCCAAAGAGTACAAAATTGTAATTTATTTTATTTATAGAGCTGTGTGATTTATACCCTGAGATATGTCTCAGTGGTTTCAAATTACAGAGAAGGATGGAAATACTGGCTGATTTTTCCCTTACCCTGTCTCTGGACTTTGAGCAGCAGGTCCAAGGCTAAAACTCCACTAAATCACAATTTAGTTTCATGGCCTCAAGTATTACAGTAAACCTTCCTGAAATTTCTGCTTCTGATATCTGATGGTGTGCTACTATGATCTTTCTTAGTCTTATCATTAGTGTGACGGAAAGTGTCTTCAGTTTAATTTAGGTAAATACATCATCAGGCAGATCTAGTGGTTGAAGAGTGGGAAAGATCCATTGAAGTCAATATAACTGTGTTTTAAAAAAAAAAAAAGATAAAAGAAAGAACTCATCCACCAAACGAGTCTGTGACCTGGTACCTGCTTGAGTTATTGAGAGCTGACCTAGATATATATACTTGTGTTAATCACTGTGTTTTACTGTGATTTCTGTTTCTGAAGTGTGCTTGTTGGAAAAAAAAATCTTACATTTGCACTTTAGTACAGTACTTCCCTTCTTAGACAGTTTTCAGTGATACCAGCCTTTGTGTCTGAGGCACTGCTGTTAATGGAAGCTGTTGCTAGAAGCTGTCCATGGAAGCTGTCTATAGCATTTGAATTGAGTGCCCAGTGGAGACATGACCACAGCATGTCGCTGCTTTGGCGTGCCACCCATTTTTAAGGGCAGCTTAAGGATATCCAGATATAGCAAATACTCTACAGTCCATTTCCATCAGGTTGCCCAATGCCTTCTCTTGGTGAATGCAAGTGATTTTCTGATAGGAGCAATTTGAGGCAGTCCTGATGCCTCAGGGTGCTGGATAAGCTGTCAGCTAGTGCCAATTTGCCTGTGTTTTACATATGTAAATGTAATGTTGGGAAACACCACCTCCTTTGAGCCTGTGCCAACCAGCCTTATACTTGTGCAGCTCTTTCAGTCTGGGGATGTTGAGGCTTGCTGTCACCTCAGTGCTCACGCAGGAGAGCACCAGTGGCAAGTGCACTAACTATCTAGGGAGGGAGCGTGATGCCTCTCACTTTGGTGCAGCAAGAGCTGCCTAACTGTGGGAGTTTTTTCCCTGACTCTTGGGAAGCTCAGAGGGATGTAAAGTAGGGGTAGCTACTGCCTTTGCATATGGAAATGGAACATCTCCTGACATGCCCAACCTGGCTCACTGCCCTGCATGAGCCCCAGGCTCCACCAGGTGGAAACCATGCAGGGATTCTGGGGAGTTAGGGTCTTTGTGCTCCCCTTTTTCTTAGCTGTGAGTCTGGGATGCCGATGGGCTAGTAAGGAGATGCTCTGTTGGTGTCTAGCTCTCTGTCTCTGTGAGCAAGATGCCTGGCTTTGATCTTTTTGAAGATCAAAAGAATCATGGAAGCCTAGTAGAAACCAAAAGCTCAAGTGCTTTGACTTCTTGATCTCCATTGCAGAGCCCGACCATTCCTTTCAGCCCTGTGCACTGTGTAGACAGTCAGTTCTGAAGCCTAGTTGCTTCCAAAGACCTGGGGCCAAGAGGAGGGTCTTTAGAAGCTTCTCTGCTCAGAGGTGACCTTTTCTGCCAGCACTATGTCCCCCAGCTCAGCAGTGCTGGGAGGCTGGCACCATCCCATGGGAGGTTCTCAGGAGGTCTCTGAACTCTGGATGTTTTCCAATACTGTAGCTGGGCCTCTGTGCAGCAGCTGATCACATTCAGAAAATCTGCACCTTTTTATGGCAGCAGAGGGAACCAGAAGGCTTAGCAAGTCCTGTTGACTCCTCCAGAGAAGGAAGGAGGAATTTATGGTCTTTAAATAAAAGTAATAAAAGGCCAAATATGTTTTCTGACTTGTATGAAGTGAATGGCTAAACTTGGGGGAAACTGAGGGGAGATTTATGCATCGTGTGTTGTCCTGCACGCATGTGAGTGATTCCTTGAGAGAAAGTAAGAGTTAAAGGAAGTGGCAAAGAAGGGTGGATCCTCCAGGAATAGCAATTACCATACTGTGGGAACACGGGACACTGCCCCTTCTGTTCTTGCATATGTGCACTGAACCTTAAAAGACACCTGGATTCTGAACAACATTTCAGCCCAAGACATCTATCCAGGAAAAAAATACATGGACAAGGGGAATAACTGCTTTCCTGAGATGATGCCATTTGGGTGTCAGGATGGATACCTGAAGTCATACAGACGGGCAGACTCTTCCCTTGCAATGTATCATTGTTCCTGTCTGGAAAGTGTGTGTGCCTTGATGAAGGGTGCATATGTTTGCATTGCAGGGATACGAATTTGACTGAAATTTAAATGTCCACATTTGTATTTGATTGCTTGCTGTCTCCTAGCCAGCAGCACTGTGGAAATTAAGAGATCTGTTTGACCAACTAAATTGAATTTCAGTTTTGGTTGCTCAGGAACACTTCTGTAAGTGGCTTTCATACTGACTCAGCATCCCCATCCCCCCCCCCCCCCCCCCCCCCAAAAAAANGGTAGCAGATGTCTTAGATCACTTCTTCAGTGGGGCCAGCTGTTAATGTGCCTCAAAGGAAAATACACAGTTGTTCATTGCATGGGTTTGGCAAATGATACTGTGCTGCCTGCTTTTGAAAACCTGGCTCAGCATCCGCCTCCATGGTTTATTTGCAAGGTGTTGATGGTACCTGAGGCAGTGTTGCTCCACCCCTTGCAGGGTGTGAGCTGGTGCAGAGTCAGGCCTGTAGCAAGTACATTGTCAGCAAGTAGTGAGGGTGCACTGTGAATTTGGAATAGTTTTGTCCTTGCAGTATTTCGGTGACGTGCCCGTAATTGCTTCTTTAGTTGTCGTAGATGTTGGGTTTGTGATCTGTAACAAATGACAAGAGAAGCAGGAAGGAATGAGTAATGTTCCTCTGACAAAAGCAGTGGCTGAATTCCTGTGTGTGGAGTGTGTTCTGGAGACTTCTTCCAGTCCTTCCTTTCTGTCACCCTGCACCAACTGAACTCCATGGGAATTATTTTCCCTCTCTGTCTTGTTCTTCCTCAAGTAGTGGCTGCATCTTGAGTCAGAAAATCCCATATTTCTTGACAGGATGGTGCAGGGCTGGCTACAAATCTCTGCAGTTGCAGTTAAAGCAGGTGATGTGACATTAGGTGCTGCCCTCTGCCATGTTCACTCCTCCCTTTCCTCATCCATAAGTCAGGGCTAGGTTGAATTTGAGATTGAAATACAGAACGGGGGGGATAAAACCCTTCCACCCATAGTAATATAATTGTGAGAAACGACTGCTCACTTTAAAATTTTAGAAGGTTTATTAAGCTTTAACAAATACAACAAAGGACTGAATAAAGAAAAAGGGCGGCACACTGTGAGTTGGTGACCCGGCAGCTACGAGCTCGAACTTGTCTACAAAATGGCTGCTACGCCTTTTATACCTCTTGGGGAGCGGGGTTGTGTCAGGGAACCCTGGGTCCTCCCAAAGTCTGTCAGCCAATTCTTTTTTCCCCCCTTTATTGGTGGAGGCTACTTTCTTGCAACTTCATTGGAGGTCAAGTGTGGTCATGCTGTGCTCCCTGGCAACAAGCCTTCCCTCCCCCAAGTGCTCCATGCAAGGGATGCAGGTACATGCCCTCCCTCTACATGTCCTGACTACCGAGGCTGTCCCTTGGCAACCATACAGGGGGGAAAGGGGACTGTGGGGAGAACAGAGGACATCCAAACAGCAAATGGCAGTAATATAACTATACATCAGTAAAACTTCCCTTAACATACACATAATATTCATCCCTTAATGGCAAGAGCCACCCATTGCGTTACCTGTCTATAACATAATGTACCTGGGGAGCAGTGTAGTCAAACCCCACAGTGTATCTGCTGCATGACTCTCCTCCCACTCCTTCAAGGGTGCCTTGAAGGAAGGATCAGCTTTGCATGGTGCCCAGGAAGGTTGCAGCAGATCCATTTGGTGTTTGAGAGCTTCAACAGTTTTTGAGGCTGACTGCTTATTTTTACCCATGTATGTGCTGCAGGAAAATAAAAAGGTTGGTTTCTGAAAGGCAGACATTTCTACAGGCAAATTGCCTTCCCAGCAATTTCTCTTGCTTCCAAGTGTAAACAGTGAAGGCAAGAGCAGTGTCAAAAAGCTATCAGTGGGTACAGAAAACATGTCAGAGTGCTTCCCGCTGCGCTTGGCAGTAATGGGAGCTGCTGCGCATTTGACTGGCAGCGATAGGGGCAGCTGCCTCTCCCGGTGCTCATGTGGCCATGTCCCTTCTGCAGTCATTCCTCCAAGGCACTCTGTGACATGGTCTTTTGCCTGCATCACTGCTGTGCACCTTCCTAGTGAAGTCCAAGGCAGCACTCCCAGTGTCTCCCAGGGAGCGGCCTCTTCACAAGGTTTCTGCTTCAGTTCTAATTTTGGATTGTGTGGTTTCATTTAAAATTCACAGGCCATGGAAAGTAGAGGGGCTGATTTGGGATTTTTTCCTTAGGCATAACATCCAGCCTGGATGTTCCTTGACTGTCACTGTGATGCATCCTTCAAATAAATTCCTTAAACTGAAACCTCTTGTTGTGTTGGGAAGTTTAACCTTATGCCTGTTTCACCAAACAGAGGTTGCTGGAGCGACAGTGTCATGTAGCATGCGTGGTGCAGCATGTTACTAATTATTGTACATTGTACATTCCATACATTCTGACTTGCATTTGTTACTAATTAGGAATTACTGTACTGCTGGTGGTCTCTGGTGTTCCCTATGTATCATCCATAGGGTAAACATCTGCCAGAAGGTGATGTTTTTCCCAAAGAAGATCTAAGCAGCCATCTCCTCCAATCTCCCTGCAACTCCTCCAAAGTTTCAGACTTTGCTGGCTTCAATGTAAAATGCCTACAGGCATAGCTGTGAAGCGTTACAGGCAGCCGGTGTTGCTGTGGATCATGACCTATTGCAAAGGAAAGTTGGGGATGCCAAGCAGTGCAGTCCAATCTTACAAAGAATTAAAAGAGGTTTTGAAAATAGAAAGCAAGTGTGGGTTTATTCTTCAATGTGACCTGTAAAGTGCTGTAAAAATGGAGTTGTCTCTTTAAAAATGTACCAACAGCAACAGGAAAGGGAGCATTTAGCCATATACTTGATTTCTTTCTTTGAATCTCTGAAGCTGCCAGAAGCAGCAGCAGTGGGCTGTCCCCACTGTGCTGTGGTGTCCCGGGATGCCCTGATGTCCCTGGTACCCTGCTGGGTGATTGATCTACCCCATACAGGTCCTGTGTGGTGGTGATAGTGTATTATGAGGTGGCACAGCTTATCATGGGCTATGATAATGCTATTTCATATCCTTTTGAGATAATATATATAGAAATGTTTTTAGAAATTGTGAAAAAGTGTTTCTCTTTCTAAGCAGTGTTTTTCCATCTTTTCCAAATCCATCCGTTTTCCAGTGTGTGGAGAGGTGAACTGAGTGGAGATAATCGCTGCAGCCATATGGGCCTGCAAACCAAGTGGATACACTCCACAGTCTGGTTTTCCAGTTTTTGAATTTGTATCAGTGCTGCTGAAAATAGTTTTTTCTTTAGATGCTCCTGCTTCTGCTGCTTTGGGGTGACACAAAACGTGTCCATAGCATTTAGTAACTTTTAACTTTTGCAGTTTGGCTTTCTGATGGTTGAGCTGCCTTAATTTTCTCTTGATATCCTTTCTGTCTTGTCCTTCAGATAGGATGAAACTTGAGATGTGCACGGATGGGGGGAGCCACAAAAGTTCATTCCTAACCATGACCACAAAACTTCTGCTTAGTTAGATCTGCTGAGTATGGTCTTATGGGTTAGACATAAACATTTAATACATCTAACATATGACTAGGCTTGGGATGGGAAGGGAAAAAGGAGATCACCATTACAGCACCAGTGGAGGGGATGAAAATAGGATAAGTGGGTTTTGGCTCTACTTTTACTTTTTTGCTTCATAAATGACTGCTGAATATGTGTCATGCATGAAGTTACCTCAAAACCTCATGACACCTTGCAGCTGGTTAAAGGAGCACAGTGACCATCCTGAAAGTCCATGTACTGTCACTGGAAGATATATGCTGATACAGGCTCAAAGTTATTAAAGCCATATTTCCAAACACTTTCCCTTCCTCTTAATGCTCTGCTTTCCCAGCCCTGTGACCTGCAAGAGCCCCTGGTTAACCAGAGCCATGGAAATTTGCAAAGGTGTAGGATGTTAAGACTGATGGGGGGGGGTCCTGCTCCTGTGGCTCCTTTGGCAATGTGACTGGTAGGACAGCCAGTGCTGAGGCTCCCTGCCAGCAAAGGACCTGGATTTGGCATCATAGTGCAGGGATTTCTTACTAGCATGTGGCCAGTATCTCCCAGTGCATCACCTGGCATAGTTTCTAGGCCTGCATTATCCGGCGTCCTGGGAAAAACCCTTGATGGTTGCTCTTGGAGAAGCAGGAGTTCCAGGGACTTCACTGAGAGTGAAGAGAGGCAGCTAAAAAGAGACGTGGGGAACAGCTTTTGATAATCCCTGATTAAGCCACTTGGCACCAGGCTGATCCCCCGGGCTGCTGATACAACAGTTGGGAATAGCCTCTTGGGAAGGCCTGGGACTTCCTGAGAAGTCACGTTAAGGGTAGACGTGCTGCAAACATCCCCCCTCAGCCACCACTGTGGGAATGCCTGTCACCTCTGAGCACTGGGGTGAGGGATGGAGGTATTTTCATGAGGGCCATGAACTCTGTAAAGAATGGGTGAGCCTGAATAAACCTGTTTTCCCAATCCTGCCTCAACAAGGTAAGCTACCTTTTAAAAACACAAGTACACAACAGGTACTTGTAGTTACTTCTACGAGAAACAGAAATGAGTGTATTGTGGGCCCTTTGATCAGCAGCTGCTGAGGCAGCTCTGGCCTGGCTTTGAAATCCCCTGGAACTTGTCAGAACTATTGAGCAGGTCAAGTATTAGCTCCAGGAAATGCCAGGCATCGGTCTTGCTGTCAGTGTGTCCCTTCAAAGCCAAGGGTGGGGTGGAGTGGAGGACCAGTCCCCTCCTGTGTGTGTTATGTCCCACTGTGAGGCAGAGGGATATGCTGGGCATGATGAGGAGTTTCCTGAAGTGAACAGTTCTTAATTATAGAATTATAGGATGGTATGGGTTGGAAGAGACCTTAAAGAACATCTGTTTTGACTGTTCTGCCATGGGCAGGGATAATAATAATGATGGTGCAGGGAGCTCTTGCTTGCTGGTGTGTTATTAGGGATGGTTTATTTACAAAGTACCTCTGCAGGCAGTGCAGACAATGTCAAATAAAAAGCAATTTTAAGGTAGGGTGCCAACAGAGGAGCTGTTTGGTTAAGTACCAGGAAGTCTGCACTCTGGCAGATTGGTCTGATACTATTTTACCATAACCTATAGAAATCTTCTATTTGAAGCTGCTTAGGACTTTTAATCTATTGTGTTTCCCCCCCCCCCCCGCCTTGTTGCTAAATATTGCTATTTTTCAATTATGCATGAATTGTCTTCACTTCCTCTTCTTTCCCTGAACTATAAGCAGATTTCNTCCCCATTCCCTCTGTTTTTGTGGGGTTATTGTTGAAATCTATCTATTCTTCCATGTATGTTTCTAATCCCATAAGAGTAAGTAGTAAAGATTGTTTAATTAATCTAGGATTCGTTCTCTCCAAGACATGTTCATATTTGGAAGGCATTAGTTTTTTCTGGGCAGAATCTTTCTTTATTACACTTTTCTTTTACTCATTGTGCTGGTTTATGTTATGAATTTTATTTCTGCTAATAAAGCAGTTGATTGGAATTTCCTAACTCTGTGTCTTAGCCCATCCCTGTGTCATACTTCTTTTCTACAAACTGTTTATCTCCAGACTGCTCGTATCTTACTGGCTCCATATGAGCTCCAAGACTGCTCAACAGCAGTTTTATGGTCTTGGTATATATTTGGTTTCTTTAGATCCCTTCTGTGCATGTCATTTGGTCTTACTGAGTTGTAAAGTGGTAGGCTAAATTTACCCCCAAAGTCCATTGACTTCATTGGGTGTTCGCTATAGAAGAAACTTGGCACATTGATTAAATGGATACACTAACAATTTTTTTTTAAAATTTTTTTCCAGGCTTCTCTAAGTCATAAATTTTATCTCTTGTTAAATACATTTGTGTCCTTTGTACAGAACACATAGGGAAATAACTATTGAGTGCTTCATCCATCTGGATTCTTGTTATGTGATCCCCCTGCCTTGTTGAACAATAGACCCATTCTCTCCCTTATATTTTCTTTAGTTACATTTATAAAAACATATACCTGTTTCCCATTACTCTTTCATGCTAAAAGCAAAACAAAACCCCTACTGTTTGTTCCCTTAACATTATACCTTATAATGTTTTAGCTCCAGCATATATTCAGACTTTTAACTTCTTTCCTTTCCTCTCTCATTTATTTCTCATTTGAGAAATGAGCTTTCTTCATGCCAAGAGCCAAGGAAGCCATTTATTTTGACCCACTTGCTTCTCTCTAGCAATGGAATTGCTTTCACATGTATTTCTTCAGGTTAGCCTTCAGGATATCCCATCCTCTCCATTTTGAAATGCAGGTCACTGTTTTCTCTGTTTTTTTAGCTGAAGATAAATGTGTTTTCCTGAAGAGAGATTGTAAGTCCTTTCCTTAGTACTCGGTTCACGCAGAAGGGTCACCAAGATTTTTCTTCTAGATTTTTAGTAAACACTTTTCTTCTAGAACCAGATTTAGCATTACCTCATGTCTCATTGCATTTCCCATTGAAATGTGTTATCGTTACCTTCACATATTGTTACCTTCGCAGAAGTCCTCTGACCTATATATTACAGAATGGCAGGTCTTTCCCAAGAGCTAGCTCAGCAATTAAAATTTCCCACTGGCACAGATGGTTATGATAATAGGACATCATATATTTGTATATAGAGAAAGTGAGAGAGAAGAGAGAGTACTCCTGGATTTTTCAAAGCAGTGTACAAACATTAGCTAATTAACCCTAATAGCAGCTCTGCAAGGAAATTAAAAGTGATTATTCCCACTTTATAGATGGATAAACTCAAGAAAGTAAACTAAGCGACATGGCAGAGGCTGGCACAATAGGTCATTAGTGGCGGGTGGGATGAGATTTGAGGACTAAGAACTATCCTGGGAAGGTCTGTGTTCAGTACAGCAGGTTGCTTAATGCCAGATGAGATCTTTCCTGAAATCCAGTTGCTTGATACCTTTTGTATGGTTTCAAATAGTCCCTGCCATGCTCATTTATTTACGAGTTAAAATTACTATTTTCAAAGCTTATCCTTTGCGTTGCTTGCATTTGTCATCACCCTGAAGCCAAAAGAGATGCTTGGTGCTGGAAATTTATTTTCTATCTGTGTTTTTTGGTGATGAAAACAAGCACATCTGTGTTTGGCTGCACTGAGAATGTCCATCCAGTTTCAGTGCAGGGAGCTCCATTCTCTACGTGTGGCCACTGTTGAAATGCAATCACTGAGGTTGTTGTTGGAGACTTCAACCTCCTGGGAAAAAAAAGTAATTGAGTACTGACTAATATTTGTCCTCTTCACCTATGTGGAGGGGTGTCCCAGTCTCTTGGATTTGGTCTGTACAATGAAATAAAATGTGTAATCCAGTATCACTTTTTTAATCTTAGCTTGCCTGTGAGTTTTGCTCTGTGAGAACTGGGCAGAAGTGTTGCATTGTGTTGTCAGCTGCTTTTTTTAACCTCTGCAAGCAGCCCTGTAGGTAACCTGTACACTTGCAACCATTTCTGGAATGTCTGTCTTTCAAATAACCTTCATCTCAAGAAGCATATGCAAAATCAGATGCAGAAATCACAAGCATTTTGGAAAAAGATGGTGGAGTTTTGAATATTGGTTGATTTTTAATTTCAGATAAGCATCTGGCTGAACACCTAAAAGCAGGATAATACGGTGTTTACATTCTTGTTATCAATCTCCAGCAACAGCAATAGTGAAACTTCTCCTTGGGGAGTTGTCCTGGTGAGGGCACAGCAAGATCATTTGAATTGGAAATGTTTGTGCTAGCTGAATTTTTCTGTGCCTAATGGAAACTACAGCAGGGAGCTGGAGGAATAAAAAACAACCCACCTTTCTTTCTCTGTGAGACCACTGTCATAACTTACAGTGTCATGCAGCCCAGTTTATCCCTTGTTGCCCTTTCACCCAGAAAACAGGGAAGTAGTGCAGAGGTGTGCTGGATGATGAAGGGCTCTTACTCACTGTCCCACCCTCAGCACAATAGAAGTGTGTTCTCAGCAGCAGGCATCTGCAAAACCCCAAATCCCTCCTAAAATGAGCGCTGCTCCTGTGCCTGGGAGCTGGACCTGTGTGTGGCCACCTACGCCTGGGGCATGTCCAAGGGCTTCCCCTTGGTCCCTGCTGCTGGGGGAAACTTGTCTTGCCTTCTTGCCATTGCTCTATGAGCACGTGAGCCTTTGTTATTCCTGTGCTTTAGAAGGAGGGGGATGTTTCTGGGAGTCTGGGGGAGTAGAACAAAAGTGGATGCCCTGGGAGACTGTGCTCACTGTGAGCTTGCGAGAGGACAAGGGGCTGAAACTGTTGCCTGGGAAAACTGCCTGGAGCCCTGCCCAGGCCCTGGTGACTGCAGCCACAAGGGAGGAGGCAGAAAGCAGGGAGCCGGTGAACTTCAGGATTTTGCCACAGACCCAAGCAAGGAGATGTAAGGATGCACTGCTGTCTCCCTTGAGCAACCACAGCCTCATCACCCTGTGGATCCTGGCAGGGAGGAGGAGCCTGCTAGTGATGCTGCCATCCTACAGCAGTGGTCTCCACCTCCATCCACCCTGGGCTTACTGCCTTCAAGAGGAAACTCCATGTTGTGTTAATTATCTTTGGTTTATGCTGAGCTCTGTTGTTTGAATGGGGTATTTGGTGTAGGCGTAGAATTGGACTTGATAAGGCTGAATGTGGATTTGGTTCGTGAAGGAGTAGAAATCCCAACACTGCTGCTTTTGGAGGAGCCTCTTTTTGGAAAGAGATATCTGACTGGTTTAGTTAGTGCGGTTTATTTCCCAAAACTCAGCATCTGAGAAGTTACTTGTGTGCATTAGGGACTAAACTATATGTCTGCTGGTTGGTGTCAAGGTGCTAGAGTGATGTTACCCCTTTAGGTGGGCTGGACCTGTGAGATGGGTACATCACCTGAGCCAAGGTTTTCCATTGTTTTCTGGGAGCAGCTGCCTTAAATTCCTGCTTTACCCGTGGTTTTGGTACGTGCCTTGAAGCTTCCTATGTGCCTGACCCCTGGGAGCTGAACATCTGGTTGGGATTGTTTCAGTGTTCTGCAGCAAATGGGTGAGCAAAGGCTGTGAAAAAGCAACGTGCCATGAAGCAGCATCACAGGAATACTCGGGAGTTGAAATGGTCTCTGGAGTTGCTGCTTATATGCAGAGTTAAATTAAGGTTTCTGAAATTTGGAGTCAGGAGGGAAAGGGGTTTACTTGAAGGTGTAGCTCACAAGAGCTCATTACAGAGGCCTGGGTAAAAAGGCTCTTAGGGATCTGGGGAGTGTGTATATGAAATATTGAGGAAAACCAGACTCTATTACAAATTTTGCCCTTAAATATGCTCCTGTCGTCATTAAAGCTAGCAGCAACCTTGCATATACATCTGAGGTCAGGGTTTTGCATATTAAAAAGAAGCAGGCTTAGGGTGTTTATTGTTGGTGTGCAGAATTGACTCTGCAGGGGATAAATGCAGTTTACTTTCTTCTAGTCTAACATAAGAATGCTTCAAGTAATTGCATGTACTAGCAGGGGCTTAAAGCAAAATCTGAAAAAAAACCCTCACATACTTAAAAGATTGAAGTACAAAAAATCATTTTATTTCAAGGTTGGAATTATATTTTTCATTCTGCAGAAAATTAAGATTAAAAAATTGCTTTTTGTATGGGACTAATGGATTGGTTACATAATTTGAGCAGATCTATGCTCAAGCTAAAAAAAAAATCTTGAAAAATCTTGAGATGTGGCTGTACTGTGTGAAGGAATATTGACAGTGTCTCTGTGGAGTTTTCTATGCATTAACAAGCAGCCTGGGTGAAGCAAGAATGAGGTGTACAATACCCAGTTATCTGAAGATGGCAAACTGGGCGTGCTTTTCACATGGCAGCATCAGCTGTGAGATGGAAAGTGTAGGAAGACCAGGACAGCGAAGAAGAATGGGCAGCTCCTTGGCAGTGCTGGAATTAGCATAGGTGTGTGGAGATACTAATACTTAGGGTGAAAATAACTATCAGACAGAAATTAAAAAGAGATTATTAAAATGCAGAGGAGCAGAGAAAGCCTGAGGATACCTCCCATAACTAGCTAATCAAATGTGAGTATTCAGTTTGATGTGCTGCAGAAAGAAAATGTTATTTGCCTCCCAGGACTACAAGAGAATATGACCAAGAGCAAATAATGCATTCTTAAGTGGACCTGCTTAGCATTCCTGTGCGCTGGGGTAAAATAGGATGGTTTGTACTTGAGGCAGCATGAGAAAGGACCTGGATTTCTTTCTTGATATTGGTTATGCCAGTGGGAACAAGCTTGGGCTAGAAGTCACACTTAAACTTATTGTAGGTTCTTCTGTCACAGAAACAGCTGAAAACTAAAATCACTTTGGTATTTTTTCTTAATTGTCTGCCATGTTTCAAAGCATCTGGGAGAGCAGAAGAGGAAGTGATGTTTGATGTCTTGTTTCTTGGTTGAGAGGTCACCCCAGTGATCCATTGTTTTGGTGCTTGGGTGCACTTCCAGCTTTAACATACTCTTATGAACCTGTTCCTGCTGCTGTCATGGATGGGTTAATTCTTGCTGCTTGTGTTGCATGAATGACCTGACAAGGGAAGCTTTGCTGCCTTTTTTTTTTCCCCTGCTATGCTCACAAGGCGAAAAAAGGTTAAAAGATCCTCTTACTACTCACCCATGGCATGGAGAGACAAGGGCTAAGCCCACAAGGTAGGACTTGTGAGGGTTATGGCCAGGGTGCCAGCAAAGACTAGCTCTTCTCTTTTCAAATGATCTTATATGTCAGGTGCATTTGCTGAGAATGTGTGCCTTATGGCCCCTCCAGTTGTTCCTGTGTGCTTGGATCCTGTAAAAGTCACATTTCCTGTTCCTGGGTGTTCAGAGCTGGTGAAGATGAAGTGTTGAGTGAGTTCTTCTTGGAAAAGAGTTATCACAAGCCCAAGTAGTCATTTCCAACAGGGTAACTCAAGATAAGCATGGATTAACTGAGTTAGTAGGCTTCTGAATTGAATCCTGTGTTACTGTGGTTTTATTCACCCTATACAGCAGCCCATACCCTTGGTTTATGTCTTATGCTGGAAGATAAAAGTCAGTGGTGTTTTTAAGAGGCTCCTGTAAATATAGGTTGATAGTGTGGGATTTTTCTTTCATATTCATCTATGGTATTGCAAAAGGTTATGTATGAAATATCATTGAAGGCATTCCTAAATACCTGTAACACTGTTGCTTTGTTGGTCTGCGGTTATCCAATTATTCCAGTAAATCCACTGACTATAAGGAGGTTTTTGACTCAAAAAGCAGTTTGATGGATGTGTAAACAAGGGAGGGAGATCTTATCAGCTAGTTGACTTGTATCCTTCTCTGTTATCAGCCCATTTTGCCAAAATTGCTCTCTCTGAGCACTAGCCACCCTGTTGGCAGTGACACCAGGGAATTTGTTGATGCACAGGAACAAGAAGGGACCATTGCTTTCTTCCTGGTAGTACCACAAGGTAACCTTCAGCTGTGTGAGGCAACCAGCTACTGCGAGACTGTCTTTTTGTTCAGTCTCTTTTAACACCCCCAACCCCCCCCCCAAACAAATAAACAAAAGACCCCATCAACAGCACCTGAAGTTCTTCAAATCGCCTGTGGGTTTTTCTTCTGCTGCTACATGGACTTTCTTGCTGGGCAGCTTTTGTCCTGCACCTTGAGACTCTTTTAGGTTTACCTGGTTCTTGGGACTGGCTCCTTCAGCCAGTCTCCATGCTATATTGCTTTCCAACATTTTCTGCAATTGCCATGAATATTTCTGTTACCATCTTTCTAAGCTCCTTGATCCTTCAAGAAAAGCATAGGTTAGACTGAAGGTTTTTGTAGGACAACTTGAAGATTTTCCTAGGATACCAAGGCCTGATGCAGTCACAGAGCACTCTTAATGCTTTGAGCCATAGAGAGCAGGCTTGTGGAATACATCTTGCAGGACATTGTGGCCATAGAGCACCCACCTTGAGTTCCTCAGGGCTCACAGTGTCCACTGAAAATTATTGTATTTTCCTTGTGGGATGCTCCCTTTGTTCCTCCTGAGTTTAAATTCTGTCCTTGGAGCCTACTGCAGTGGCAACAGCTGAGACATAATGAAAGAATATTTATTCATTCAGGGAGCTTTTCAGGGACATAGAAAAACATTTGAGGTGACTCCCTTCCTTTTCAATAATTACGTGTGAGTGTTTTCACGTATATTGAAGAGGCTGAAACCACTGCTGACAGCTCTATCTTCTGTATTCTGATGCAGTGTTGAGATAACTCTCTCTACTTCGAACCAGATTGCATCCCAAGAGAAAATCTCTCTGGGAATGAAATTGGGCAGCTGGACTGTATCATTTTATATTGTCATTTGAAAGAATCATTTCTCTGCAGCTGGGACTGTTCCTCTGAAAGTAGTGAAGGTTATAATTTACTTAGCTCCAGCAGGGCAGGGTATGCTGCTCAGTCACACTTACAGTCTTATTGTTTTCACAGCACTGAGCAGCACCATCTTCTCAGACTTGGAGCATACGGTTTAATACAGCTTATGAGAAATGGCAGCTTTGGTAAGAAAATAGAATAAAAGTGTTAGTATGCAATGCCTTTTTAATTCCCACATGAAGTGAAAATTAGCCTCCTTCCACTTCACAGAAAAAAAATTACCAAGAGTGGATCTGAAGAAAAGATTGTTTCATTTTTACTTAATATGCTGTATTGCGTTTACCTCTTTGTTATCAGTAACTGAAACCAAGCTGCAGTTGTCACAACAGGCAAAGGATGTTTTGGATACGTATGGAAGGGGGGTCTTTGTGTGTTGAGTTAATGCTTGATCATGGATGGTCACCACTGACCTACCAAATGTCCACCTACTCTTCCAGCCTCTAGGGATGGCATTTGTGGTCACTTGTGGTCTGATCCAGCTCTCCCAGGTGTGTCAGTGGAAAAGCTCTTGTTGACTTAATTTGGAGCTGCCTTGTGCCCCACACTTCAGTATGCTGCAGGATTACTTTCGTGTGGGGATGGATGGGACCTAATACTCCACCCTGAAATTAACTATTTTAGCTTGACATCCAACTCCGTGCTGCATGCTTCATTCGTGAGGGTGATGGGACATATTCTCTCACCGGCAGTGTTCTGGGGCCAGGGAAACATTCCTGCCCTTCCTGCAACAACTGGTAGAAAGCACCTGCTGGGGGATCCCATTGCCTGGTGTGCTGTTACTTGTGCTTTAGTCTGTCAGCTGTTGTGGCAGAAGTTACAATTACTGGCTGTTGATGCTGTGGGATAGGATCAGATTGCTCCTTAGGGTGGAAGACTTGAATGCATTGGTAGATGCTCCCATATATAGTGTGCTCTCTGCTTAATACATCAGTGCTGCAGCAAGCTTACCAAAATAGTGCAGGAGTGGAAGGTACGCACCCAACAGATGTCTCCATTCCAGTGTGGAATGTGATGGTTCTGGAGATGAACGCAGCCATGCCCAGCTGGAAAAGTCAATTAGAGGTCAAGAGAGAAGGACCCAGGTATGGAGAGCTGAGAATGTATGCTGTGCTGCAGCTCTGCAGGAAACGCCTCTGGGCCGTGAAGTGGTTTCTGATGGACACGTGGAGAGGATGTGGCTTGGCAGAAGTCAGGCAATGAATCAGATGAACCCCAGAGGTCTAATCTCCGAGGAGCATTCTGTGGCCATTGGCAAACTCCTTCTCCTTGCAGAACCAAGGACAACCAATAGATCAAGAACTACTGCAGGAGCCAGATAATACCTTGAGTTCCAAAAAATGGATTTTATACAGACTTGCATTCGGCAAGCTGGTGTGCTTGGAATTTGATTGCAAACAATTTTTTTTTTCACTGAAAGATGAAATTGTTGTTATGTGAGTTTCCTTTTTTTTTTTTATTTGGCAGAAGTTGTTTTTTTTTGTGAAATGACTGAAGGCATTGCAGAAGTTCTGAAGATGTAGATATGGGTGGTCATAAGCATCCCTAATGTTCTTACATAAAAATACAGAAAATACAGTAAATACACCTTCATGCATTAAAATGTGTATAGCAACACATGTATTTATGCCAATTTAGCAAATTGTGACAGTAAACTCTTTGCGTTATTAAAAAAGAAAAAAAAAGCACATGTTGTTTCCACTTCCAGCTGGCTAAATGTGGGTTTATTTTTTTTTGGCTAGACTGCTCTGGAAACTTAAGTCCAATATTTACACACACTGCTCGTGCTAGAAGTGATATAATCCTATTTCAGAGCAGTTTAGTCATTTATACTAGGGTAGGTTCGCTGAGGTTAGATGATGCAAACATAAATCAGCAGAAGCTGGGTTCCAGTGAGAGTTTAAGTTTTCAGAGCCCTGGAAGGCACTGGCAGTCATCTTAATGTGGAAAACTAACACACAGGCCATAAATATGCTGAGTGCAGTGTTTTTTGTGGCCATGAGCAAAGCATGTATTTCTTTCATTTTAGAAAAGAGCTGTTTGTATATGTTTGTGCAGCATTTTATGTTGTCACTGCCAATCTAACTTCCTTCTTTCCCCTTTCTAAACTCTTTTAACTACAGCCACCTCTCTGCTCCCTCATCCTCCCACTTACTCTTTTTGGGGGATCCAAATATCATTGTACTGTGCTTAGTGGAGGTTAATACCTGTTTCAAAATGAAGCAGCAGCTTAGGAGATGTCATGTCACTCTGCTGCATCTTGTACAATGTGCTCACATGTTCTCCTGAGCGTGATTGTGCCCCACCTATCCAGCTTGCCCTCTGTGGAGCCTTCCTGCTCTCCAGCAGCTCAACACTCCTGCACAACTCAGGGTGTCTGTAAACTTAACCTTAGTGATAGCTTCATGCTGCATGAACCATTGTCTTTGGTCCCACTTGCAGAGCCTCATGTTAATGGTGCCAGGACACCTGGGAAATTCGGGTAGTCACAGAGGAGATGTGCCTGCTGTGCTGGGCAGGAACTTGTTGCAATTGCTTCCTGTCCCTCTACAGCCCTGTGTCCAGGTGTTTGTCCTTGCCTTGTAGCGTTTTCTTTTTTTCTATTCCAAAGACTTTTGAATGGATCCTGACTGCTGCTCCTCTATGGGACCATGAGGGTCTGTCTGTCTTGGTGCTCACCATGGTACTTAATGTCCTATCTTTAATGTCCGGTATCTTTAATTCAGGACGAAAATCATTGCATTCATCAGGCTTAGCTTTTGGCTACTGAAGCAGCAGATCCCTGTGTTTAAAAACTGAAAGGAGAAGTACAGCTATGAAACTGTAATGCTGTGATGTACTTACACCCCATGGCACTCCAAGGAAATCAGTGGAAGAGCACAGAAGCTGGAGTCTGTATCATAAATGGGTATTTTGGAGAGCAGCCTATAAGGAGGGCAAAATGATCCTTCTCTCTCTCCTGGTTTGTGTGTTTGTTTTGTTTTTTCCTGAAAAGTTGTTAAAGTAGCAGTGTGTTTGTAGGGCTTTTAAAATGCCGGTACTTGTGAACCAAGAGAAAACATGATGTGGTGTGCTTCAGTAATAAGTAGCTCGAACAGAAGGATGTAATTGTGCTACTTCTTCTGGTGACCTCATGAACCACATGAGTGGGCTTGGGCTGGCCTCTCACTACATGCCTCAGATGGGAGGTGCTTCAATTGCACAGTTGTATTTGAAAATTACACCAACAGTACTTTCATTGCTTCAGCTTGGTTTCTGTGCTTTTTCCTTGCAGCTGTCTCAAACCCTCCCCTTTTTCCATCCAAGGGTGATTTGAAAGCATGCTGTATTTCAGTATCAGTATGGTGTGGGTGTTCAGCTTCTGTCTTTTCTGCCCTCATGGCTCCTCTTGGCTTCCTCACCAAGACTGCTGTCTGGTGTCCCTTGCGCTTCCAGTTAAACACCTTCCCACTGCTCACCCCCT
This sequence comes from Cyanoderma ruficeps, assembly GCA_008694505.1. Taxonomy (NCBI): domain Eukaryota; kingdom Metazoa; phylum Chordata; class Aves; order Passeriformes; family Timaliidae; genus Cyanoderma; species Cyanoderma ruficeps. Next base: position 10,351,758 of record VZDJ01000426.1, read on the forward strand.
CTGGCAGCTCCTGCCTGCGCTTTTGCCTTCAGCCTTCCTTAACTGAAAATGATGATTTTTGTTCTGACTGGGCGCTTTTGAACCTACTTGTGCAAAATATGTGCACAGTGGTGCAAATTGCACAGTCTGTGTTCAGTGATGACTTTGCAAAATCTAGCCTCTGGTGCAGCAGTAGTTGTGCCTTCATGATTTTGTGTCACAGCACACAGATACTGGGGATGTGCTGCTCCTGGTGCTGCACATGGAGCAGAGGGCATGAGCAGTGGCTGTCAGTAAGGATGCAGGGCTGTCACTGGATCCTGTCTTAGGGAGATCCGTTTATTTCAGAGCGGTTGTGGAGGTGCTGTTGCAATTCAAAACAGGGTGACATCTCAGATGCAGGAAACAGTTGGAGAAATACTGCAGCTGACACTGGAGGTCTTCATCTGTACAAGTTTCAGGACAACAGTGGGCTTGGTTGGTGACACCCTGCAGCAATTTGCAGCTTCATGTCCCTTCCTTCAGTATCTTTTCTTCCCACCCGCTCATCCTCCTCCTCCAATCCCAAGACCTCGTTTCCATCCCATACTGTTGCAGAGAGGGCCAGAAGGGAAAGAGCCCTTTTCCCATGCTCAGGGTACTTGGCTCTCTGGCTGCTGCTGCTGGGAGCATTTCCACCACTCTGCACCCAAATTGCTCTGCCAGCATCCTTTGACACTTTGATCTTGTGAGTGACAAATAAGATTAGTTTTCTTCTTTGCCTCTTGGGGGAGAGCCAATGAATAGCTGCCATTGAGAGAAAAAGAGATCATGGCACGAGCCTGCACGACAGCTCTAATCATTAGGATCCCTTTCTTTGGCTACTAGGTGCCAGAAATGTGGGTTTATGCTCTTCTTGCATAGCAAGCCTCTGCTGTTACCTGCAGGTGGGGTGGATTGGGGTAGCAGTAGCTTGGCTGGAAGCAGTCCAGTACATGAGACTTACCCAGGGCCAGGGTTGGGCTGGTCAGCTTCTGTGTGAGATTTCCACCAAGGTCTGTGGGATTGTTTGGTACCCAGGTGGGAGCTGGTTCCTACCCCAGGTTACATCTGGTTAACCAAAAGCGTGACTTCAAAACAATTAAATATTCACGTATTGCTGGACTGCCTGGGCCAGGAGATCTGCATCAGCTGAGCTAGGGTGGTTCCTTTTGCTGGTTTCCTTGAATTGGGACACAAATTATATATAAATCTAGTGATGAGGATGCACATGGGGGATTATGGTCCAGGGTGCCAATTTCCATGGGACTTCCACTGAGTTCAGTTCACTGAGCAGTAGGTTGGGCACGGCTTTTGTGTGATACTTAACAGAGCTGGTAGCACTGGTTTCCTTCACTTTTTGGAAAAGAGTGCCTATTTAGAGGGAGGTATAGCAACTGTGAGCGGGTACATATTGCTTGATGAATAGCAAATACTGGTTCGCATACAATCTGTGCTTTGTTCTTTGGTTCAAAATTTCCATTTTTTTCTCGGGGGTTCGCTGATTTGTAATGTGAGGTGTGACCATTACTCTAAGCTGCCTCCCTGTCAGGAAAAAGCCCTGATAAGCAGATGCCTGCCTCTCTCAGCTCCACCAGCTGTTGTGCAGACTGACAGCTAAGGCTATGTTTTGCATCTTCCATGGGGAGCAGTTCATGTTAGGGAGGAATTAGCATTAATAATAATTAAAGTTGGGTAAAGATAGTTTATATGTCTACAATGCATTTATTTTGAGTCTCAAAATGCATGTAGTTGTGGGCTAGCAACCTGGAATAAATCTTGATTCGGCTTGAGTTGTTGGCTTTAACCCCACTACTCCCTAATAAAAGGTGTGTGAGAGCTGGAAATAAGAGCTTGGCAATTTTGCTTCTCAGCAACAGCAAGTTGTAGGTAGCACCCCTTCTACCCACACAAGGCTGCTTGTTGTAGATCTTATTAGATATCTATTATAGTAGCTCTTGCACAGGTCAGCCGAGGTCCATTGCTATTCCCACGGAGCACAGCTCAGGAGGGACGTGCTTGCTGCCCCAGGCAGCCCCACTCCCCAGCAGCAGCAGCATCAGGCTGCCCTGGTGTGAACCCTGGCAGCAGCCAGTGCTGGCACCCCACCTGGGAACGTCTGCTAGCTGCCTGCAGAACTTGGATGCTCTTTGGTGGGGTGGCAGTGGAAGGGGTGGAAGCAAGTGGGAGGCAGTGATGGGGCTGCTCAGGAAGGGGACAGTGGAGGTGGTGCCAAAGGAGGGGCAAAGCTGGTGTGCTTGACCTCATTCCTGCCACAGACTGTGGGTTGTGAGCTTGTGGAGAGTACCCAGAGCAGAGCTCTCAACAGCCTCGTTTTATTTAATGACCAAAGTCTTGTGAAGGCAAAGATTCTTTTATTGGATCTGTTCCCTGTGTTTTTTTCCTAGCACTTAGCTGTGCTTTACGTGTTACTTGGAAGGCTGAAAAGCAGGATCATGTCTATTTATTAATCTTTCCCTAATAAAGATGACTACCAGACATGTTCTTTGGCCTTAACAAAGAGGTATAATTAGTGATGAGATTAGACATGACTCGAGAGGAGGTGCTTTGCTTAGGAAAATATTCAGCGATGGCATATAATACAGTCTGTCTGAGGCACCACATCCTCCCTGGGGGCCTTGTCTCGAGCTGAGCAGTGACCCTTCCCAGCACTTTGGTGCCATAGGAAACACAGGAAGAATATTAATGATAAGGGGATACACAAAGCAAGCTTTGCCTCAGTCAAACAATGCACCGCCAACCTAAAATTATTCAGCAGAAGTTTAGTTGGCAAAGTTAATAATTTATGGCTCTGGCTGATAGCACCCCATGCAGTAGCAGTGTGTTCAGCAGCCCCAGACCTGATTAAATATGCATGGACTCATTGGATGCAATTTCAGTGCAATTAGTGTATGAAGGAAGAAGGAGCTCTATCATTTCTGGAATTGTACTAAAAAGGCTCTGGTAGTTCTTTCATTATAACATTTTACAGGATAGTAATTGTTCCACATCAGCTGTATTAAGGTACAGTGGTTTAAGGAGTGGCTGCCTGCTGTGTTATGTGCCATATGAGAAGACAAGTACTCTGCATGTCACTAGGCACAGAGACTGGAAATACTAAACTAGTTCAGGACTAGAGAAAGCTTGGTGCAGTAGATCGCTGAGATTCGAGTGCACTGGGTTTGTGTCTGCAGGCAGTGAGGAGCACAGCCCGAGGAAAGGTTAGATCACAAAAGATCATCCATGTCATTTCTTTTTTCCTTTCTTTTCTGTAAAAACTCATGTATTTTGCTCATCACAGGCTTCTGAATACAGACACTTAAATACTTGTAGGAACTGTTAAATAAGAAAGGGGAGAAAATGGCACTGGATGTTCCACAGTCAACATCTGGGTGTGTATGCAAAACAGCAGGTGCCCCAACAGCTTTTCTTCCTAGAGCCACATCACCAAGAGCTGAGTTTCACCCATCCCCAGCATGGCCAGCTCTGCAGATGGAGACACGTCTGACCAGTTCGCACTGGTTGCCAGTCTGGCTTATTTTGTTGAGTGACCAGGGAAAATCCTCGCTCTTTTCCACAGCTTCCTTGATTCCTTTCCCTTCTCTCTCCCTCTGTCTACTTCTTGTTCCCCCTTCTCAGCACTGGCTCTGTTTGCCTTCCTTCTAGCTGAATGCTCTTCAGTTTGCTGCCTGCTTGTGAGCCATGTTGCCTGAAGCTGTTCCAGTTTTCTGTGTTTGTGGCCATATCCTATTGTTCTCCAAAGTACATAATTTTACTAACTTTTCACCTGGTGGTGGTTTAAGGCAAACCTCAGAAGGACTGGATTGCTGTCAGATGTGGTTCCCCCCCACACAGAGTGACCTGTATGAGTAGTTCTTTATAGTGGGTGAAAGGGGGTTCAAGACCAAAAAGGAGCCAGAAGGGAGATGTGGGCTATGGACATTTGTAAGGTTTGTAGCACTGCACTCTGAGCCTTGCAAATCAGCAGTGCAAAAAGTGCTCCAGTGCCATGGTGGAGAGAGAGAGACCAAGAAGGATTGGGGCTTGAACAGACTGGTGGAGAGCATCTAGTCCAACACCTGGCTCGAGGCAATACCAACTTCAAATTTAGGTCACCTTGCTTAAGGGCTGTCCAGTCAAGTGTGTTAAATTGAAAGAGCAAGAAAAAGAACCTGTGTTCCTGCTCTGCAAATAAATATGCAATTCAACTGTTTTGGCCAGCGTAGGTGAATTGTTCAGGCCATGGGAAGAGCTTTCGTATTTTTGCTTTGGTTAAAATTCTAAAGATGTGCAACCTGTATTTACTGGTGTGCGTTCAGACAGGTGTCTGCTCACCTGGTTGTTTGATCTTCGTGCCTTGTTGTGTCTGTCCAGCAGAGGCCTGGCTTTGTGTTATTTTTTGCAGGTTGATGGTGTGGAGAGGGGACAGCTGTTTAGTCCTGACCACAAGGCTGAGGCTGGGGGCTGCTCATTCAGAATTGTGGTCCTTGCATCCCTGTGTCTACATACACCATGTACCTGGGAATTTGGGGTTGCTGGATACTGCCCTTAGTGCCTTTTGGTCCCCTTGAATATTCAAGTCTCCAGCTCCATCCCTTGGCTTCACAATCAGTAATTTGGGGATAACAGAGGTGTCTGCTTCTCAGAAGTGCTGGTGGGATTAATGGGTGAGTGTTTGGGCAGTGCTTTGAAGAGGAATGTATGTGTGTGCCGGTGGTGTTTCAGGTTGACAGCTGGTATTTACTCCACATGTGCAGAGGGGAGGATGACTTGAGCCAGCTGTGGCAAAACTGCAGTCTCACTGATGTTTGTAGCATGCACAGAAGAGTCTGCCACTTCAAAATAAGTATGTGCCCCGTTTTCCACACCTATTACTGGCCTTGCAGATGCAAACACAGCTCTGCTCACACAAGTTGCTTCTCTGCCTGTGATGGCCTTCTAATGGGTTGCAGGCACCAAGAATGGGTTCAGGAATGAATGGTATGTGTGCCAAACTGGTTCTCAGTCTAGTTTTTGGAGCCCAGAAGAGGTAGTGCCTGTGCAGTAGTGCTGAAATTTAACATACAGTGTCTAAGTCAGCTGTAACATCTGCAAGACCCCCAGAAGTCACTGGTTTTTCTGGTGCTTTGGAGAAAGGTCATGCAAATAGCTTGCTCACCATGGGCACAGACATTGACCTTCATCAAGCATTTACTGCTTTTCGTCATAGAAGGTGTTATTCTCAAGTGCAAAACAACCCTTTGAAGGAGGCAGGTATTGTTAGGAAGATGCAGAGCTCAGACACCAGTCAGTCCATCAGGAATTACATGGAAAAACCTGCAGGTGGGCAGTGCTTGAAGCTAATCCAATGAGTCTGCCTGCTGGGCTCGTGTTCATTTCTCCCTTTGTCCTTGGGCTCTGTTGAGACACAGAAAACTGAGTGATAACTTGAGTCTGTCCTGTCTGGGTGTCGACTTTCAAGGTATGATGATGGAATTGCAGGTGGCTGGTGGTAAAGTGAGGACTTATCAAAGGAGAAATCTGGAGCACAGAAAAGGGGCATGAGGAGGCAGGGCAAGGGAAGGCAAAAAGGACCAGGGAATGATGGTGCAGGCCTGAATGGCTTTTTGCTTATTTATGTCAGTGTCACCCTAAAAAATCCATGTGGCAGGATGTTGGCTGCCAATTGGACGTTAGCTCTGTGAGGGGAGTCTTAAGCAAGAAGGTAGAAGAAAAAGCATGGCCTGGTGAAGAGAGAGAATAAGAGAATTTGTCCGTGGAAAAAAATTAAAAAGCACATTTTAAAAGTTTGAGCTAGAACATTTGTAGCGCATAGAAATTTTCATTCATGCTTCTAACTTTTTGAAAAAATTCTAATAATTGTCTTTTGCTATCTTTAAAAATGTCATTTTGATTCAATTTACATTTTCTAGTACATGCATATTTTGCTTACAATCTGAAAAACAATTTAAAACGACATTATGAAAAACAACAAGATTCAGCTTTGCATCTGTCTGTCAATTATTTATTTTTTCTCTTCTCTTAGGAAAGGATTTCCCATACTTTATTTTTTCATGCTGCTCCTTCTAGAGGATCTGATCTTTTCAAAGAATTAGCTTTGGCACATCTGGCTGTCAGTAGTACTTGTGTGGTTGTTGGGTTCTTCCCCAAGACAGGAATTTCCTTGAGTTGTGATTGAATTAAAACAATGTGAGTTTTGTGTGTAAAGCTGCTTTAGTGCTCTTGAGTAGTCTATTGGTTGTTTTCCCTCTAAAACAGTACTTTAGATATTATATTTCCAGAGATGTCCTTCCTTGAAGGAGAAATCATAAATAATAAGGTTTTCATGGATGTTGAATGGATAGAGACTCTTGAAGTGTGGGGAAGCCCCTATAGAATTCTCTCCTTTTTCTCCTGTAGGAACAGGTTGCTTTCTTTTGCATGAAGGATGTGGAGGTTACAGAAACAGATTGCCCAAAAGGGTGGGCAGGGAGTTAGCTGTTCCACTGCTTTACAAGGCATTTAATAGTGATTTGTAAAGCTGAACAGTTCTCTTTGCAGCATTTTTCTGTGGTAAAATCGTCTGTTTTTAAAAACAGCCTGACAGTTTTCCTGAACATTTTAATAAAAATTAATTATTGTGATTATTCATTAGGCAAGGCATTCAATAACAGGATGAAGTGTGTATGCAAGGGACAGATTATTGCCTTTGAGGTAAAGATGCATTCACATTAAGTTTTGCATAAACATAAATTGATACATAATCAAATAGACCAGCTGTATTGAGGTTCTTCATATTCAACAGCTCTGAAAGAGATGCTGGTTCGTATCTTCCATCAGTTTTCAACAATGGAACCATGTAAATAATTTTCCCATGAAAATTAAAATTAGAGTTGCAATATTATTAATCTGGTTACTTAAAACAACTTTTCTCAAAAGCAAGATAAACCAAAGAACTATTAGTTAAACACTAGCCTGCAAAACCAAACCAAAACAAAAAGCAGAATTTTTCAGTGGAAAGCATTGCTTAGTTGGGGACATGGGAGCTGTTTATTTAATGATGTAACTTAGTACAGTGGCGGTTTAAAAGCATAGTATAGGAAGGATTTAAATACTTTTTTATTTCTAGCATACCAGCTGGTAACTTGGGTATAAAGAAAATCCAAGTTCTTCAGCCACCCAAAGCAAGGTGATACCATCATGTAACTAACCTTACGGTTAGTGCAGATTGCAAGCAGGAATGCTAGATTCCAAAAAAAAAAAAANAAAAAAAAAAAAAAAAAAAAAATCAAAATCAGTTAGTGTTTTTTTTAATCCCAAACCACAGGGTGTTTTTGATTAACCAGTTATTCCTGGCCTCTCAAGGGAGAACTTGGAAATTCAGTGTAAGAAGAAATAGCTAAACAGATGGAAGAAATTGACATTGTTCTGTTTCACATCAGCTTGAATGGTGTTGGGGACAGAACTGGTGTGATTGAAAATGTGACCACGAAGTCTGTCTTTGACTGGATTTTAAACCTGCTTCCTTTTTTGGCAGAAGAAGCACAGAAACAGGCTGCTGTTGGTATGTAACCTACAGGGTTTTTTCTTTTTCAGTGGTGTTTGGGGATGGTGATTGTAGACAGCCAGTTCACTGAGGTGTGGTGCTTGTGACCATCTTGAATAGTGACACTATTGCCAGCTTTTATGATTTTATTGCTAGCGTTTTGGGGGCTGTTTGCTTACTTCCTCTAAAGTCCCAGCTACTGCCTGGAGATTTCAGAAGAATTCCTGTGCTCAGTGAATTTTCTTCCTTTTCTAAAAATCAATCCCCACCACCCACATCAGTTTTCAACATGCTGTGGCTGTGCAAAAGATCTCAAAAATATGAAGCATGTGTGCTCCAGAGGTTCAGAAGGCTGACAGCAAATAAAAGGAATTATGGTTTGAAAATACATACACTGGACTTTTTCAGCCAATCACACATTAAGGGGGAAGAGGGTGGCTGGCAGATGAAATAAAAAACTTTGTGGTTGGCTGATCTGAGCCCCTGACCCCATTTACTGGTTATGCATGTCAAAGAAGCTTTAGCCAGGCAAGCACAGCACACTGGGAAAAGTGTTGGAGAACATGTTAAGCGTGAATGCATTCCACATTTTGTTATAAATGAAGTTTAAACAGTCTTTTATTTAAATAATTAACCTTAGCATCCTAATGCTGTTGCCACATTGCCCTCTAAGACATAAGCTTTGCCCAAAGAATAATTGATCCAGGATGTCCTAGAATGTCATCTAATTAATTTGAGTGGGTCCTCCAGGTCATAGAGAAAACACATGGAGGAATATGGCTGGACTTTTCTGCCCGTGCTGTAACTGCTGAGTGGATTTTACATTGGTCTCAGCCTGGAGAGGCTGTCAAGACCTGGCTGTCTTGGGTGTGCTCAGGAGCAGACCAGCGCAGAAGCTTTCTTTTACCACATCACCCGAAGATGTGGGTATCCATGGACCCATTTTTCCCTCATATGTCACTGCTAAATTCATGCAGGTGGAGACAGCTGACAGAAGGATTCATGTGCTGTTTAAACTCTTACTTGAAATACCAAAGCATAGCTTGATCTTCTTGATGTATATGCCTGCATTTGTCACTGACTCTCTTTTTCTGCCAAATCCTTATTAAGTGAGAAGCAGCAGTAGCTGGTCATCAAAGACATGAAATGCATTTGTTATTTTAAGACCAACAACCTGCTGTACAAACCCATGTCTTGGTCCTCAGAGAGAGGACTGAGGCTTGAACCTCCATCTCCAGCTGTGAGAAGTCGGCTTAAAATAACCAAGTGGGTTTTTTTAAAAATTGTTTTTATTTCAGAAGTGATCCTAGATACTTTGGGTACTTTTTTTTTGAGTGAAAAACACCCTGTGCTTCTGGGAAGCGACAAATTGTGTTTTTTGAAAGCCAGACCTCTCCCAGTTCCCATGGAATTGGCATTCAAAGTCACTGGTCTCTAGCGAGTAGGCATGTCGGATGCAAAGCAGGGTAATTTATTCTGCTTTGCTTCCAGTGCTGCTTCCTCTGCTGTATTAACTTTTGGGTACCATTGTTAATCTAAATGGATATTCTAGAAAATAGTCAGAGGGGATCAACAAAAGAAACCGTAAAAATATTTGGAAGCAGAAAATGTGTAATAAAAGAGGCTGAGGATGAGCTCTGTGCAAAGATTCAACTGAGGAGACACAATATCTACAAGTACATAAAGAACAGTTTCAGAGCAGGCAGGGATCAATTATTTCCAGTCAGTTGGGATATAAATAGTGATGAATGAAGCAGCAGAGGGGAAAAAAATAGGTGGAATGAATGGGGAAAAGATGAAGACTGCTTCAGGAGAGGACCACAAAGCCTCCACTGGAGATGCTGCAGGCTTCTGGAAGCAGGGATTGCCCATTGTGGGGCACAGCCAGTGGCCACCATCATGGAAGGCCCAGTGCTAGAAATTATTTTGAACCCAGATCCTGGTATTTAGGAAACACTTGGGCACCTGCTGGATTTGAGGTGAATGATGCAGTCCTGCCAGTGGTAGCAGGACCTTACTACCTGCTTTCCTGGGTTGTGGGCCAGGGGACATTCGCCCAGAAATGTAACTCTTCAGTTTTTGTAAGTTGAGATAGTTTCAAAGTGAGTTTTTAAATGGTAAAATGAACCCAGAGCACTGAAGGAGATGTTTCCCATGGCAGCTGGAGCTTGAGGCATTAGTTCCAGGTCAGGAGCTGTGTATTTAAAGCCCCTCAAGCTGGAATGACCTGATAGTCAGCAGAGAAGTGTGAGTTGTTTGCAAGAGGTAGAGGTTATTTCTGATGTCTCAGGAATGAATCCTTGGGTGCTATGGATATAAATAGATGCTGAGATGTTAACTTGGTCGATGGTGAGGAAAATGCTAGTGATAGAAATTAATGGTTCCATTTAAACTTCCGTGAGCATTTCTTCTTTTTCTGTAAGTGTAGTAGCTCCACACACATGCCATCATCTGAATGAGCTAAGGAGGTTTCATATGGGCCTGGGACCAGATGTTGACTTCACTTGGTGTACTAAGCTGTAGTAAGATCAGGCCTTTGGTAAGGATAGTTTTTGAGTAGACATCTGATTTGAAAAGATGTTTGCCGTTATCCTAAATATGCATTTACTTGTTGGAGTAGACTTTATTTTGTTGGTAGCTGCCACGCTAAAAGCCCAGTTTGGTTGTAGAAGAGTTGTGAGCTTGTCCAGTGCTGTGGGGTCAGTTTGAGTTTTCCTGAGGAATGTGTCTTTAGGGATGTGTAGCCATGCATGTTTGAACAAACCAGCCCTGTTTAGACGAAGGTGTTTCTCTGCACGCTGCTCCTTCTGGGAAGAGAACAAATGGGTGCGAGATGGCAGTAACTCAGCTTGAGCAAACATAAGAGGAGACCACCTCGTGTCAGAAACCATATAGATTGGTGTGTTTATCACTATTGATCCGGTGTGCTCACAGCTGCACCCAGACTTCGTACCTGTGGCAATTGCCATCCATCTTGGCTTTCTCTTCAGCTTCATTGTAAGCGGCAAAGAACCAAGACTCAATTACCCGATCACTGCTGTAGAAGGCAAGCTCTTAATCTTTAGCATTTCTCATCCAAATGCAGTTATTCTGATTGCTACATTTCAAGCCTTGCTACAGATGTTAACCCTCTCCTACCGTCTTTTTATTCCTCTTCTGCAAAGCTTTTAAATCCCCTTCCGCTGCTGTGGCTCACGGTCCTATGGAGGTTCTTCGGTTTTGAATTTTTCCCATCAAAAGGAAATCCTGGACCGAGTGAAGGTCTTTCAGAGGCTGTTCAAACTTAAGTATGTGACTTTGTCCCATTGACTTCAGTATAGCATAAAATCACATGTTTTTGACACCCAGGAAGACCCAGTCCTTCCTTTTGTGAAGCATAGTATGGTGATGATGGAGCTCAGGGAAATGGAAATTACAGCCCCCATGCTGCTTTCATTCCTTTTCTTCTGTATCTATTTTCCTTGGCACTAAAAATATACCATACTTCATTGTCTTGGAAACAAAAACAAAACAACCTTTCTTTATTCATGAACTGATGTCTGTTTTGAAATCTCATCAGGATGGGAGGAGAAGGGAAAGAAAAACCAGACCTGTCAGTTTCTTTATTTTCTTACTGGGTTGTTTTTCACCACTGGGTGCTGCTGGTGGAAATCCTGCAATAGGTATTGTAAGGGAAAACACATTTTGGGACACTTCCCAATTTAGCACTGTGATTCAGCAGGATCCTAGAGAAGAAGCTTTGATGCGTGGTGGAATTATGAGCTAAAATCAGGAAGAGGGGGGAAAAAAACAGCAGAGCCTCAGATGGAAAATGAGTAATTTGTGATTAGTTGTTAAAAGAAGCTTTCTCAATGAATTTGTGCATGCCTGTGTTACCCAAGCACACCAATCCTAAATCTCTCCTTGACAAGCCCCCCGTGTCCCCTATTTGTCTCTGTGTCCCCAGGCTCCATCCAGCCCCCTCCTGTCCCCCGCGCTGCAGGCAGACGAGAGGCAGCAAGCCCTCTGGCTCCTTCTGACCCTGTGTCTCATTGTCAATTTTCATTCATTTTGGAGAGCCTCGACGTTTTGGAAACATTGTTCTCTCCCTCAGACAGGAGTGAGGGTGGTCATCAGTTCAGAAGGGACCCCAAGGGAGTGAGGAGGTGTGGGACTCCCTGTCTTGGGATAGCAGACTGCTGTTGAGGGGCACAATGGAGAAGAACATTTAGAGCAATTTCTGTGTAGATGGAGAGGCAATGGTTGAGCTAATGCAGTCAGTTAACTGTATTATATTTATGAGAAAAAAGCGGAAAAATAAAAGCATGAGCTTTTCTGGAGGAAATAATGTATGGTGAACTTTGGTACTGATTTATAAACAATAATGTTTCACATTAAGTGGGGGATTTGGCTTATCATTGCTGTTAATTTTTTCATTTTATATTCTCCTGAAGCTATGTCTAATAACATTTTAAATTACCTTTTCAGTGTTGTTCTTTATCATAACGGTTTTATTTTTTGAGGCCATTCTGTGTTTTCCAGTTAAAAATTAAGCTTTTCCTTAAGTTTCCACTCTCCTTTCAAGTTTACTAGGTGCTGTCAAGCCAAGGGAAGCCATCAAACTACTTACTTATTTATTTATATATGTATTTATAGAGATTATGTAATTTATGTCAGATACTCTGTTTTCCATATGAAAGTAAAACTAAACAAGTTTTGTTCTTCGGGACATAGCTGCTTGTCTGGGGATGAGGAGAGACAGTTTGTCGCATTGCACAGTGGCCTGGGCGCCTTGGTCCTGCAAATAGCCAAGGAAGCTTGAACATCCTTGGGTGCCCTGTGAAGGTTGGCAGCACTTTCACAGGATTGCTCAGGACCTGGCAGACCGGGAGCCTGGGACCGTCCACTTCTGCTGTAAACATCATGTATTGCTCACTGCTGGAGGCAGAAATATCAACCCAGTGACCTGCTGTGTTAAAGTGAAGCACAAACTTCTCTTCATCCACTAGACGGTTCTTACATATTTTATAGTGAGGATCCTGTCTCTGCCTCTGTAATTTTAAAATGGAGTATGCAATGCAGGTAGCAAACTCTGCAAAGTCCTTTGACTGACTTCTTGCACTTTGGGACTTTGCAATCTGTTTGCAGGGTGCCAAATCATAAATCTCTGTGCTGAAGTTTCCCGAGAAGGTCAGGCAAAGTGATCCTTTTGTGTTATTTTATTTATTTTGGAATGGGAAGGAATTACATCCAAAACAGCTCCGGTATTTCCAAGAGTGAGATTACAAGGAAATAAGTTGCCTGGCCCAGGTGACCTATTTGTGAGAGTAAGGAGCTGGAATCTGGCAGAGAAGCTGCCTGGTGGCAGGCATGCCTCCTCCCCGTTCTCCCTGTCCTCCCAAGGATATGTATAAGGGAGGTGAAGTGCAAAGCATTGGAAAAATGTCATTGTGGGAATAGACCAGATTTGGCTGCTAGCTTCTCCCTTTCCTCCATCCCACTGGGCAATGGCCATCCCTGCTGGGGCAGCCCTTGCTGCTGGACTCCTGGTGCCTGGCGCAGGCAGGTGCCATTGCCTTGCTCCCTCAGCTCCCAAGGTCCCTGTCACAGTATTTACTGATTGGTGTCATGGCTGTGGTGGAGCTGCCCCGGCTGCTTTGTGGTGCTCCCATTCTCCCTGAACTCTCCTGGGTTTAAAAGACGTATGAAGTAACACAAAGTAACACACAGATGTTGTGTACCTCTTTGAGATAAATGAGTCCTTACTTGGATAATCTGGGAAAGCCATCATTTATATCCACAGCCTGTGCATTCATTTCCTGGCCTCAGTGCATTTCTCACTTCAGAGCTTTTATTGGGCTCAAGTGCCTGGGGTTCCCCACTGGCTGTTGCAGTCATGGCCAGCGGGTCTGGGAGCTTCTCATCCTGTTGCCGGGCAGCTCACTTTGCCCTCGGCTGGGCTTGCAATCAAACAGCAGTTCTGCCTGCTAAGAAAGGATGTTTTCTATTTGCAGCCTCCTTGTGCAGCCTGCTCTCATAGCTGCCCTATAGTCTCTGAGCAGAGCATGATCAGCCAGTTGCTCAACTCCTTGCCAGGGCTGTGCTGTTCCCAGTTAACGCAGATCCCAACACAGCAGCGGCTCTGCTGGATTAGCTTTCTTCCTTCAAGAGAGATTTTTGATAGGTGTCTGCCACTATTTCACGGTCCTGTTCCCTTGTGCTTTATTTCAGAAGTGCAGTTATTTTACTTCTGCACTTTTCCAATAACTGAGCAATAGTTTACGTTTGCTCTGCAATAAATTTAATTTTCAGTGTATTGGCCTAGTTACATAAGTGATCCGAATCCCTCTGGATCTCTTTGTACTTGCTTTGTATTTACTACTCCTTTCAGTTTCATGTCATCAGCAATTTAGCAATTTTACAGCTGGTTTCTTCAAGTAATTTATAGACACTATCAAGGGTGGAATAGATAGTGAAAATTTGCTGCATGCGTCTCACCCTAAGTGTACTACTTTTGCAGGAGCAAGAGTTGTTGACTGGGAGGTGATGGCAAATATTCCCATCTCAGGTAACATGTATATGCTGATAATCGGGAGGTACTACAGCTGTAAATTTTAGTGCCAGCATTGGGGAGTTTGGTATTGATGTCTCATGACTGTTTCCAGCTGGGTGCCTATGCTGAGATATATAAGCTTTTGCAGCTGCATTAACTGCAGACACCATTGTCAGCATCACCTTGTAGGACGCTTGCAGTGAGATGCTAAGCCCTTCTTTTGGGAGATAGAGGCGTTTTTTCTTCTTCTTCTTTGAAAGGAGTGCCTAAGGCAAGGATCTCCATGTTCTCCACAAAATAAGAAAAGATGCAGAGATCCTAAGAACCACCATGTAGCTGAAAATCTTCGGTTTGGCAGGATGAGGAGTTAAAAAGAGGCAGGGGAACGTTTGTCCTGAACTGCTTGGATATGTGTCTTGTAACCACAGCTGTAGGGAGCAGAAACTGCTGAGAACTGGGCTGTTCTCCTCTTCCAGAGAGTGCCATAGCTGCTGCTCCCTTACTGTGTATAGCAGGAACAGGCTCAGTCCCCCAGGAAACTCCAACCCCAAGGTGTTTTGCATCATTGTGTGTAAAACCCATGACATTGCTGACCTCAGGGCTGTGATGGTGGATGTGAAACTGGGAAGATGACTCACTCCAGATGGTAATTCAGGCTGAAAGATGGGGTTCCCCAACCTTTCTTTGGTATTTAGGAGGTGTCCCCCTCCCTCTCTGAAGAAAAGTTCAACCCAAAGTACTCCAGCCAGTCTCACTATTGCTATGTCATGTCAAGGATGTTCTTTATGACTGCAGGCACTGAGAGATGAGTTAAAACAGTAAAATTAAAGCTGATGGTGGAAAACAGTGGGGAGGGCAGGTCCCTGCCCAGCTGGCTCGCTCTTCCTCTTCATGAGGGGCAACCTGTGCTTAGAGATATTTTACTGCAAATATTTATTATGAAGGGCAACAAAATAGATTCATTCTTGTGTGGAATATTAAATGTTGACATTAAGTAATAATTTAACGGATGTTAGAAGTTTTCAGTGAATAATACATGGGCTTCCCCAGTGAGCCTTAGATATCTAGGGAGAAAAACTCTCGCCTCTTCCCTAGGTGAGAGCAAGATGCATTGCGGATGCTGCAGGCAGCAATAGAAACCCATTGGGTACATGCTGATGGAGAGCAACCTGCCCTCTGTTCTCAGTGGGAAAGCGTTACAAGCATCACAAAATTTGTTTTGCATGTTGGCAAAATTTGCCCCCATTTCAAAAGAAGAAAAAAAAGAAATTAAAAAAACTAGCCCTTTGCAAGTAGTGGGGATATTAGATAGTTCTAATTGCTTTTTTCTGCAGTTTGAGAACAGTGCCCTCCCTGCCAAACACACTTGTTATCACTGGTATTTTCTTTTTGCTTATCTGTGCATAACTGTGCCATGTTTTCCTGGTGACATTTCATACCTGGTTTTGAGACTCTTTGTTTTGCTGCTTATGCTTTGCTTCTCAAAAGGGATGAGAAAATTCAACCTTCCAAGGTACAAATAAGCCTCTTAGCCTCATAATATCAAAAGACTGATTAAAGGAGAATTTCAGGTCCTTTTTCTGGTTGATTTTCAGGTCATTTTCCAGTTTTCCATTTGCTTAAGTAATTCCTCAATCCCAGAGTTAACTTTCTCGATTTCTCAGTTGATTGAAGCATTGCTAAAACACAGAGCAAGACTGGCAAAATGGGTCTGTGAAAAAGCACCCCAGTAATTTAATAGATAGCACAAACTGGGTGTTATATAAAACCCAGCACACATTCAGTTCCTCATAGGCTTCCAACAGTCATATCAGTGGCAGTTTCTGCTTTTTAGTCAGAGAAATTCAGGCACATGTACAGCCAATGGTAGCAGTGAGGAAAAAGTCTATAAATGTATAAAAAGACATTTATATACTGGTCCCAATACTATTAGGCCAGCAAATGTCCAATTTCTGAGGTTTCCCTTCGAAGTGCAGGCTCAATAGCCTGCTTTGTCAGGCGTGTGCAGTTTTCTTTGTCCTATATTCATTACTGCATCCTGCCTGTGGTTAATGGGTCACTTTGGAGGTGCTGGAATGTCCTGCCTGAAGACATTAGTGAGGAGCACACCCATGCACCTGCTTCTGCCCAAAGCCTGCCTTGCAGCAGTGCTGCCCACACCCATCAGACATCAAGCATTAATGTGGGACTTGTTAGTATAGAAATCCTGCACCTCTTGTAGAGTTCCCCCCCTCTCCCTGCTCCCCTCTTAGTTTTACATGACCTGGGGGAGGCTGAATACAAACAGGACTAGACCTGCCAAGGGTCAAAGAAAGGAGGCAATCAGGAAGGCAGACTTTTCCCCGGGGGGTTCGGACTTGCTGGCTGACAGCCGGGTTAATGAAACTGCTGGGGAGAAATGTCAGCTTAAATGAGAATGTGCAAAAAGCCAGTTATTGCAGCAGGACTAGTGGGCCATGGCCCTTCGCAGGATAACACGCTGGTTTGGTCTCGCCAGTGGTTAGTTTGTAATGGTTACAAGGATGATTGCTTGCCAATGTAAATAGTTGGATAAACAAACATATAGGAGAGTGACTGTAGATGTGAAAATCCCACTCTTTATTTAGAGGATGTGAGAAAATGTGTAGCTCTAATCACATTTGCTGGGGAAGTGACTGCGGGGGAGATTCGGGTGGGATGAGGAAATGGAAATGTTTGCCTGGAGAAGAGCAGCTGAGCACCGTGGCATGGGAGCTGGAGACCCTGCCAGAGGGTGGTGCCTTGATCTGTGAGGCCGAAGGGCTTTGGGGCTGTTGTAACCATGTCACTTCCAGGGCTGAGGCTGTGGGGGCAGAGCAGTGATTTTCATGGCTGCAGGCAGCCCTGGGGACCCAGGTGAATGAGGGGAGAGAGGGTGCTTTTTTTCCCCTCTTCTTTCGCCAGCAGCCTGGCCAGCTTTTGCGCTGAGCGGCGGGGTTTGTGTGGAGCCTCCTCCTATTGCCTTTCCCTCCACTCGCCCACAAGGGTGATGTGGGTTGAAGCATCCTTTCCCCTTTGGGTTGGTTTGCTTCTCTGCAAGACTGGTTGAAAATCAAGGGTAAGCTGAAGCTCAGCCAAAAACTTAGCAGTGGTGTGCTAAATTTGTAACTACCCGGAGTAAGGGTGCTTTAATTCAGTGAGTCATTGCTTGTTGTTACTGAGGAATCTCTGTGGGGGCAGCTTTTCTGGCACACATGGCAGAGTTGAGGTGCAAAGGGGAGCTGCTGTGGTCTGCAGCCAAAGAACTGGTCCCAAAAGCATTAAAGTGGCTGGAGGAGGTTGTGGAGGCATTTTCTCTCAAGAGATCATTGGTAGCTCAGGACATATCAGGGGGAGAACTGGTCAGAGATGATTCTGTCATCTCAGAAAGATCACATCTGCTGGTGGGAACAGAGCCATGCTGCCTGGGCACCCTGTGGGACAAGAGCTGGGGTGCCCCAGCTGTGGAATGTGGGAAAGGGCAGTATGGATGTGCTGATGGCTGTGTGTTTTTCTCCTTCAATTTCCTGTGTTAAGACAGGAATATACAGGTTTTTAAACCAGAGCATGCTTTCAGTCATCTTTTTTTGCCCCCCGCTGTGGCGAGCAGAAGCTGGTAATTTACTTTCTAGAGTTGATCCCCGAGCGTGTATAAATAGATGATGTATGAAGGGAAGAGCTTTGGAGAATGGTGATGTTAGGCTGTGCTTTTTGAGAATTTATCTGCTGTTGAAGTACCTGGCATTACCTTACTACAGTTAAAATTTTTGAGGATGGGTAATAGTCTTCAGACTGCGGAGTTAACAGTAAGGTATGCCATGGGTCATGTTGCCAGTCTCTTGCTGGTGGTGGCTTAGTGTGTGACATTGCAGAGAAACCCTGTTAAACTTGAGGTGCAGTTTCGTAGTGTTCAGTGCAAGTGCAGTAAGAAGGTCAAAAGACCTTCTCCAAGTAACTTATGCTGTTGATTTAATAACTTAATGATTCTCTTTTGGTCTGTTCTTAGCTTTGCAGCTTCTTCATGTAAGACCCATTGCATTGTTATGTTTTGATTCTGGGATCTTGTTGTCTATGTTGGTGGTATTTTCTATTTTGAGATGGTACCCAAGAAAATCACTGAGACAAGCCCATTGAAAATTTGGTGTCATCTGATTGTAGCCTGTACATTAGTTGACTTGCTTCGGGTCTATAGGTTTGGTAGGAGACATTTTGAAATGAACATTTAACATAAATATTTGCATTCAAAATAAGCAAAGGCTTGGCTGAGCACTCAGTAAATCTATTTTAGATGAGTGAAAAGTAAGGTGCAGCGCCCTGCAAGACAATAAAAAAGCAGCATTCATAAAGACTATCTTTTTATCCAGTAACATTTTGCATGAAAATTAATTATATGTAAATACATGAAAAGCTAAACTGATGCTCACCTAATCATCATTGCTAATTGGTACTCCAAATAGCTGTATTATGTTTGATAACAGATTGATTGAATAGAGCAAAGTTTGTGTATCTCTAGGATAGAGACAACTGAATTATCATTCAGAAAAATGCCGTGATGATTATACCATATCCTGTAGTTCAGAGATGCTTTCTTCAGTATATTGCCTTTAATTTTCAATGGGTAGCAGTGGGCTTAGTATTAATGTTGCCGTAGTTAACATACAGCCTTTATGTGGATGTAGGAATAGGTTCAGGAGTCACCACATTCTGTACTGCAAGTCAGACTTGAAGACCTGAACGCCTTCATCAGACTGGATGATGAAAACTTAAATTAAAATAGCTGTCAGCATATTTTCTCTTTTTAATGTTTGGTGGATAGCTAAAGCCGGCACATGTAACAGCAGCATCCTTAAGATGAGCAAAAAGATGGAAAACACAGACTTGTACATAAATTTCTTGGATTCAGTGTATGCTCACAACTGAGAGGAAGCAAAAAGCCACAGGGCACAAAGTGCCACATCTTTGTAGGTGGGCCAGAGCTTCAGTATTCAGAAAGGCACTTAATTTTTTTCGTTATTCATTTTCCTGTACAAGAGTTTTAAGATTACAGGTACATGGAGTACAGAGCTCCGGAAATTCCTCAGCAAAGGCAGCAGCAAGAGGATAACAGAACTGCATCTAATTGGAATATTTCTGGCACTTCTCTAAATAATTAACGATGCTTAAGCTGAGCCATTTTGCAGAAATGTTTTTGTCTCGGGAGAATTATATTAAATTCTGAGATTCAGGATGCCTCCCTTATCATCTACCACCCCATCACTTCCGAGGAGGTGGTAAGAGGTATATTGGGGTGAGGAAGGAAGGGAAAGGGGGGAGAAAGAGAAGCTGTTCCATACAGTTTGTTGTTTCCCATGTTGTTTCCCTGCTGCTAGTTGTGCCTCTAAAGCTTCCAACTTACTAGGCAGAGAGAGATCCCAAGGAGGTAAACTAAATCTAATTCTCAGCTTGAGAAAGTATTTTTCCTGGGGAAAAAAAAAAATTCTAATGAGCAGCTGCTCCTTCTTAAGCAGCTTGGAAACTTTGGGACCTGCCCTGAAGGTTAGTATTGGCGTCTCCATATTCAGTGGTTTGACAGGAAAATGTCTTTTACCATGTGGGCAGGAGTGATCCCTTGGGTGAGAAGAAGATTTCTAAGAGAAATCCTTATTTTGTGGTTGTATCATACTAAATGCAGCACATTGTAAAATCTTACTAGATTGGAGGAGGTTTTAGATAAATATGTTGTCAAATAACTACAGTTGCTGAAACAGATAGGGAAATAACAGCTCTGTGAGCCATCTAGCAATTGAAATGTATTGAAGATGTCCTCAGATGGCTAATCTGAAGATCTAATGGGCATGCTTATAAATAAAGACATCAGAGGCTAAGCCTTCAGGGAATAAAAATGGGGCAGAAATCTGTCCTCATTTGAGAGCCTACTGCTGAAAGGTGGTGTCAAGGAGTGAAATGCCAAACCTGAAAGCTGCTGCCTAGAAGGATGGTGGTCATGTTGCATGCAGGATGGATTGGCTGAATAAGATTTTTTTGGTGGGTGGCAGGACCCCAAGAACTGGGATCCTGCCAAAACCTGTGTTCAGCATCATATAGGAAAGTGGTACCCAGTGTAATAGATGTCCCCCAGAAAAAGCCCTGAGCTGAGCATCCCTGCACGAGGCATGCATTGCATGCTGCCAAGCCTTTCTCCCTTTGACAAACCTAATGCACTGGTTCTGTGTTTCTTCATCACAGTGTACATAAAGCTTCTCCTGACAAGGTTCCTACCTTGGATCATCTGAAAAGTCCTCATGAGCAGGAAGCCACATATGGCAGTGAGTGTCCTTGGCTGCTTATGATGGTGGACTTTCAAAAGGTCTTTTTTTAGGTGTTGCTAGTATGCAGGGAGTGATTTTTGCTTTTTTTAGACCAACATTTCATAAACTTGGAAATGAGACTCCAAGAAAAAATTTCTTTTTGACCGCTGTCAAGGAGTTTCAATAATTTGTTTATCATATCTGTACCAGCTCTTCAGAGAGCCTGAGAAATGATGGTTTGGGACGTTATCTGCTTTCCCAAGCCTCCGTTTGCACTGAAGCAGTATTGTCTTGTTCCCTGGGGATAGCAAACAATGCAAGCAAGTGCCTGGAGCAGATGCTACTGCAAAGGTAACTGTGCTGTCATTCTTTTCACCTGGAAGTGTACTTGTGATTTTAGGATTACATTTGGGTGAAATGTTACTTGATGTTTATAAATACACCTACGTGCCAATTTTTTTTTCTTTTTTTAAATAAATGTCCTCTAATACAAAACAGAGGGCAGACAGAGGAAGCTGAAAATTGCTCATATTGTCTTGTTCAAAAAGAGATATCCTCAGTTCCTATGTTTATCAGTGATGGTTTTCTAGTCTTCTAAAGACCCATTTTTAGCGGAAAAAAACAAAGAGACAGACATATGAATCTGAAAGCTAATGCAGTTCCAGAGCTTGCTGAGCTCCTGGCAGCCACCTCTGTCAGGTAATTTCAGACCCACGCTTCCCCCCAGTGAGTTAGTTCTCAATCCTCTGGAGTCCCTGTCATTCTTCAGTTTAGGTCTGTGACCTCAGGTAGTCATTAAGAATTCAGTGGGTTTATATCAGCTGGAAATCTCATGGCAGTTAAAATAGTTCTGGGAGGATGGGAAAATCATGAGCACTTTGGGGTGTCTGTACCTCCCATCATGATGACCTGACTGGAGATGGAAAACCAAGCTGTCTGCCTCACCTCTCTGTGTAAAGTGGGGATGTCATTGCCCTGAGTGGGAGGCTGGTTGATGTGCATTGGGTTCTGAGGCATGAGGACGCATCTGTGTTTAGCACTAAACAAGCAGTGCATATATATTATGGCTTAACAGTTTCTGTGATAACAGTCATTAGTTTGCCATTTTGAGCTTAAGCAATGCCAGCCAACAAGAGTTTTGGAGGCAAATCGTGTTCCTTCCAGCCTTCTGTCAGCACTATCCTTCTTCCTGTCCTCGCCCACAGACGGGAGCATCTTCTCTATTCTCGATAGTGACATTTGCCATTTCTCAGTCCAGGAATCTGTCATACACTCGTAAGTGTAGCTTGAGGAATTATTTCAGGAGTCTACCTCCTTACCCCTGCTAGACTATCGTTGCCATGTTTGGCAGAATTTGCGTATTCAGTTTGTAAAAGTCTAACATGGGAAATTCCCCAGGCTCCCTCAGCAAACCTGCCCAGGGTTATCTTTACCGTTGGAAAAAAGCCTTCCCTAATGCCTAAATTAGATCTTCCTTGCTGCAGTTTGAGTCCGTAAGTTCCTGTTCTGCACACTGTCATTGTGGAGAACAAATCGGTTTGTTTCTATTTGTGGCAACTTTTGATATGTTTGCTGACCTCAGAGCAAATCTGATCACTTTGAGAGACCCATCTCTCACAGGTCTACACTTTTGATTATTCTTCTCCTTGTCAAAGTGTTTCCTTTAGTTAGCTGATCTTTTGTTCCAAATGCAGGCACAGATTTGGTGGGGTTTTTTTGTAACACTAGTTTTTTTGATATGTGCGAGTTCTATTTGGTTGACTGAAGTAGCTCTTGAGTCTTGAAAACTGTCTTTCATAGTACTATCAGCCAAGTTGCCATTCTATTAATTTCTTATGTCCTTATTTCAGTCTTGCTGCCCTAAGAAATCAAGCTCTTAATTTTGAAGGTCAGGTCTTCTAGGAATATTTTGATCACTTGTTTCCTTTTGAGATAAATGATATTTTCTTTCCAGTTACAGATGACAGCAGTTTATTAGCAAGTGCATCACAGTATTCATGCATAAAAGTCATGGGCAAGTGGGGGGAGAAGCAGTCTAAACAATAAAACATCCCATGATCCAGTAAACTTTGGATTTTCCTTCAAAGTCTTTAGTAGTCAGATGTTACCTGACCTGTTTCCTGTATTGTATTTACTTGAATGGTTACTTTGCTTCCCAGCCCATTTGCCCAGCAATTTCTGACCTCTATTTGGCACTTTATAGTGTATTATCTGTGAGGTCTTTGCAAATGCTCACTGTCATCAGAAAAACTCTGAATCTGTGGTGCAGATAGAAAGTTTTTAGGAATTGGAATTTATAACCACTCTTCTCATTGCTCCAAAAGTCCTTATCTTTTCTAAAGTAAATAAATGCTGTTCTTATTCTGTAGCTCTAAGCCCCTTTCCTGGAGACTTCTCTTCATCCTCAGAGTTTCATCAGAAAAAAAACAGTTTTAGATATTTTGATTGTCCTATGCCAGTTAGGATGACTACTATTACTTAAATTCTTTGATGTTCAAAACAGACAACATCTGATAACCTTGTTGGTAGCTGTTCATTAAATGTGGTAGTAAAGCCCAGAGTATTCTGTGAGGTAAGTTTTTTTTCTAAAGTGAATGTAGCCACAATTGCAATTTTTTTCCCTGTATTTTTTTCTCTTTTGAAAGTGGAGGATGTTTTAACAATAAGCATACATTCAAAAATAATACCATGTGAAGAACACTGATATGTGTGTGGAGCTGCATTTAAATCATTTACCAGACTATGCAGGTTATAAATGACTCCCTGTCACTCTGAAAAGCTGCTTTTCTACATTCTACAATAAAATTATTCACAAGGTCACAGAACACTTGCAAATACTCACAGGGTACCATTCATACAGAATGGCAGGTGAAGGTGGAGTAATAAATAATTTTAGGGTCGAGTCTTTGCCTTGGTGAGTTTGGGATTGGGACACAGCAGCTATCTGGCAAATATAAACTGAGCTAAAAATATTTGATAAACTATTTGTTTCATGGCCATGAATGCTGAACACACTGGGAACCTCTACAGCTTCTTTGAAGATTATATGGAGTATATAAGGGCAAATATTTAGGTAAATAATATCCAGCCAGCAATTTGTCAAGATTTAGGTTTGCTGCTCTAAGAGGCAAGCGCTTAAGTGTCCTTGTAATGTGCAGGTGAAAAATCTTGACTTATTTATTGTGCGAATTTTAAAAGAAGTGAGAAGGTTTGCTGAGCCTTTAGGAAGTCTTGTAAATCTCCTCTAATAGGAGGCTTGCCTCGACACAGAAGACAGCAACATGTCCAGGTGCATTTATAGAGTGCTTTTGTAAGGAATGAGTTCTCCCTTGGCAGAAATGAGGGGGAATTTACCTGGGCAGAGGAGGCACAGTGGTCTTGTCTCCCTGTCAAGACAGAACTGATGTCAGAAGCAGCGACACAGTAAGCTTAGGGGTGTTCAAAATCCATTTGCATTCTCTGAATTTGCTTGCCTAATTTGGCTACAGGTAGTGGTATTTTGGTGCTAGCACGGAGAGGTGGGGCCTCCCAGAAAAGTGCAAATTCCCACCTCATCCTTGAGGGTACAGCTGAATTTTAAGCATGATGGAGGTCCCAGGGCCTGGCTCTCCTTGCATATGGGGTGGGGGGGAGTTTTGAGTGTCACATAGTGACACTCAAAACCAGACACTGCTGATTGGCAGGAAGCATTTATTTGCAAACCTTGAAAAACTCTTTCCTTATCCTGATTTATTTATTTTTTTAATTTTAAATCCTTCTCTGGGAAGCTGATGGCTTTCAAGAGCAGTCAATAATACTTAGATGCATTGTTTAGGGGAGGTGTTTGATGTTTTTGAGGTGTGATGGGGAAAAATAGATGGATATGAAGAAAGTTGTCTGTAGAGAAACTTCACAGATTTCCTTTGTTGGAAGCAAATCTAAAAGTTGGCACTGGAATTAATCAGTGATTTTTTTAAAATTCTTTTTTACAGTTCTCATACGCAGACTCTCTCTGCCATGCAAGAATGGCTTGGGTATTCTTTTGGGATGGTATTTTTGTTGTTTTGGAATTAAAGTTTCTATACCTGTAACACACTTCTAAATGTGTTATTTCAGAGAATACCATAAATTTCTTAGCCTGTTGGTATTGCAGGATTGAAGAAAGATTGAACGTGAAGTTTTATTAACTGGAGCCCTAGCAATTTCAAAGATACCAGTTGTGCCAGAAGCTTTTCTGACAGGTCTTATTCATAATGGCCTGAATGTGTCCAAGACAGCGTGATCTATAGCTTTTAATCAGCTAATGGATTGAACCTCACTGTGAAACTTGGCTATATTCAGTTTAGAACAGAAAGGATTTTGCAATTTCACAATTTTCAGTCTGGGACAAGTTTCTGAGGGAAGCAGCAGCGTCGTTCCTGGCCACTGGTGAATGACAAAGCAATGTTAT
This sequence comes from Cyanoderma ruficeps, assembly GCA_008694505.1. Taxonomy (NCBI): domain Eukaryota; kingdom Metazoa; phylum Chordata; class Aves; order Passeriformes; family Timaliidae; genus Cyanoderma; species Cyanoderma ruficeps. The sequence continues at coordinate 10,376,525 of VZDJ01000426.1, forward strand.
AACACAGAATAAAAGGTTGTGTTTAGCTCAGCTTCACCGAAGCAATTGTAGTGGCCTTTGCCCTTGTGCTGGTTTAGGATTTTGGATCTTTATATGGTTGTGTTTTGGTCTGGCTGTGGGTGAGAGCAAGCAAGGCAGAGCAGAGGGAGATTACCACAATTAAGGGATTAAGATTTTCCACTATAAAGCTTTATAATTTGTGTTTTTCTCCTGGACTGAAAGTTCAAACAGGTGGAAAAGAGAAAGGGTCATGTGGAGAAATAGGCAGTGATTGGGGTTGCCACATTTTGTCTTGGTGCTGCAGGGCCAGGGAGAATGTGCTGTCAGGGAAGTCCAGCTGTGGGAGATGAGGGAATGCAGGAGGCATGGCCAGGAATGCACATTGGTGTTTATGTGGAGTGGAGGACCCCTGAGACCTCTCAGGCAGATACACAAATACACAGGATGTCTGAAGCAATATACTGGAGTCTGTGCAAGTCCCCTTGTCAGAACTTCTTCATGTCTGAGAGCTCTTCATGTTGATTAGCGAGATTGCATGTTTCCGTATTTAGTTCTTCTGTCAACTCTCTCCTTTTGTCTTTTCGTTCAAACTTCCAAGACCAGGGAAAACAAAAAGTTAAAAAAATAAAAGAAAAAGAAAAATCAGGCTGATTTAGGTCTTGAGGAGTAGGAGTTGCTAAGAGATAGAGAGGAGGAGTCATTCTGCTTTGAGCAGAGTGAGAAGATGAGAATTGTCTTGTAAATATGAATTTACTGACTTTAACATGTGTGTGATGAAGGTCCCGAGCTCTGTGCCAGTAGTCACAAGGTAAGATGAACCTTTCCTTTTTTCCCCTTGCTGCTCTCCCCTTCTTTCCAAGAAAATAAGTGGGGTATTGACCTCAGTATTGGCCAGCAGTGGTGCAGGTGATGCTCTGGGTGCAGGTGATGCCGTTGCAGCAACACTTTTGGGGGATTGCCCACCCTTCCAAATTCTATGCCTGTAGGGTAAAACCTTCCCTTTAAACAGATTAAGATTTCTTAAATGTTAAATGTGATACTTAAACCTGTCATTGCACAATATTTTGGGGGTTGGTTTGTTTGTTAAAATAAGCAAGAGAGAAGAAGTTGTATTCCTTGATAATACCCTTTTTTTTTAGACTGGATGTTTTTTTCTTTTTTTGAGAAGAAGTTCATTAGTCTCTGCAGAGTGGGATGCTGAGATGATTGTTACAAACATGGGCCTGTCAGGCACCTGAGTATCTCGAGTCATGGGAATGGTGTGGTTTTGCAGGTGGTCCTGGGAGCATCCTGACTGCCTCTTTCTGCCAGGAGCAAGGGGGCTCTGTGCAGGAGTCTTTTGTGGGGATGTCCCTCTCCCAGCCCATCACCATGTGCAAAACAGGACTGAAGGTGCTGGAGAGCTGTGGCAGAGGTGAAGGAAGAGGAGTGAATTCCCAGGGTCTCCCCTCTACTTGGGCAGGCTGTGGCAGCACAGGCAGTCCCTGGGATGAAGCAGCTTTGGGGACAGGGCCGACCCACTCCCAGCTCTGCCCCCCATGCTTCTCCATTTTGGCAGGGTGATGCAGGAGAAGAGCTTGGGGGGGAGCTGCAGTGGTGCAGAACCTCCTTGTCCCTGTCCCACTGTTGCACTGGGATAGGTACGTTGAGCGGGTGTTATACGGGATTGTTTTACAAGCTGTTCCTGTACAAGCAGGAGCATGCTTGAACCCTTAATTAAAATGTCCTAGTTAGGGGCTGTCTGCATAGAAGCAGCCCGGTTTTCCCACATAAGAAAGGCTCATACTTGAGCCTTTCAGGGAACCACCCAGAAAGACGGATTTTAAAGTGTCATGGAGAAACTTGTCTTCACAGACCATTGTCTGTGAGCCAAGGTAATCTGTGCTTCAGGACTGGCCCTGCCAGCAGCAGGGTTGTACTGAGCCTCATGTATTATATGCAGAGGCTTTTTTTAATGGTGAGTGGAGAAGGAAAGAGCAGGAACGAAGTCTTGTTCCACACAGGGAACACAGGAGTGGGTCACAGCCTGGGTTTGTTGCTGCGATGACTGAGTGTTTGCCTGGCCCAGGAGGTATGTGACAGTGAAGTCACTGCATCTGAGCTTCAGATAAAGTGGTAAGGGAAAGAGAATGGTGGGTGGTGGGGCGAAGGTGCTATTTAATGATGTTGCAAATGTGAGACCCACGACCAGCGTGAGTACCAGTATTGCACTCAAAGTCTGCAGCAGATTGGACATGAGCCCCTTCTGCCTTCTGCAAAATTTGTTTGTAGAGGAGAAGCTGTGTTTGATGAAATGGCTCTTTGATTTTAAATGAGAGTGAGTAAGAGTCTTTTATGAAGAAATTAAAAAAATTGTCTCATGACAAATTCTCATGAGTGCAATGGATGTATTGGTCATTTTGATGCACTATCATGGGAATAAGGTCTATTACTGTTGGTGGAGTTAGTGATCAGTACTGATCTCCAACTTGATATGGCACAGGGTGGAGTGACCTGTTCACATCCCTTCTTCTGGGACAACTACTATACCTGCACTGTCTAGCCACTGTTTTCATAGTAACCCATATGTACAAAAAGTTCTGAATATGTTTTGATTTTAGCTTATTATTGCTTGTCTCAGAAAACTGTGCATCAGAAGCTTTACCAAGTTTGGTGGTGGTGGAGTTAATTGTGCCTGGGGAGCCTCTGCTGATGGGAAGGTAGCTGAGGTCTGGCTCACACCTTGGGTCCAAGGAAGCCTGGTGTCCCCACAGTGAGGGGGTGCCAGGGGTGGGGCCAAGCACTGCCACAGGCTGAGCCCAGTGTGCGCACGGTCCTGCAGGTTAGAGTGCAGCAGGCGTGGGCAGAGTGAGCCTGCTAAAATCCCACACTGAACTGCTGGAGCTGCCACACTCCCACCACCTCAGCATGAAGGCCTGTCTGGGCACACAGCTGCTCCCAGCATGCAGGCTCCCGCACCTTCTTTGTAATTAGGTTTCCCAATATCCCCTTGCCAGATTCTTCCCAGCTCTATGCACTTCTTGGTGAGATAGTAACTTTCCCAGAGAACCAAGGAACAGCCTTGTAGTGGAACAGAGTGGGATGGAGGGCAACACAAAGCTGCATGGGTGCAGGCTGAGCCCAACAGATGTGTTCCTGGCCCTTTGGCAGTGTGGGGAAAAGCCTAATCATCCATCAGGAGCAGGAGGAGGGTGGGTGTCATCTGCAGGCACTGAGGCTGTTGCATATGGGGGTGCCTGTGCTGTCTCCCTGTCTGTCATCTGTGCTGCAGGCAGATAGATAGATGGACGGTGAACCCTCATCCCTCAGGTGTAGCAGCACTTCTCTCTTTGTGCACTCCGCCTATGAAAGATCGCACTGGCAGGCAGATAAATCTTGAATATTTGCACTTTGTAGGAGAGACTGGTCTGGAGAGTTTGTGTGTGTCCCCTATGGGGTGTATCAAAGGGATTGCTCTTTTATAGGATGTTTCTGCAAGTGGAAATTTTGGCAGACCCCTCTCATGGCTGGTCTCTGATTCCAGCTGTCCCCTTACCATAGTCTTCAAGGGTTGGTGTGCTGGGGAGGTGGCAGAAAATCCATTACTGTGGGAAGTTAGTAGGGGTCAGATTTATGCCAGGGTCAAGGGATGGCTGGACTTTTCTTTACCACTCCTGAAACTCACTTAGCTCCAGGTGCTTTCCTTCATGGAGATAAATGAGATCTAGGTGTATCTTTCCTAGCTCTATTTTTTGCATATGGAGGCCTCATAATGCTTGAGCAGCTGCCAGTCTGTGTTCATGTGGCTTGCTGACCATCTGCCAGCATGGCTGGGTTTGGGGGCACGAGGGAGGGATTTTAGGTGGATTTTTCTGATCAGTTCAGGTCACAGGTATCTAACTCCCAGCATTTTTAATGGGAAGATGGTGCTTGAAATATCTGCATGGAAATTAAACTGCAGCGTCAGGGAGTGCTGGGGAAGCCTGTAGGGAGGCACAGGAAAGCACCCTGGGTGGTGAGCAGAGTTGGATGGCACATCCCTTTGCATAAGGGTAGGGTTGGCCATGAGTAGATGGTTGTGGAGTGATCCAAGACTGCCTGTTCAATCTTCAGCACAAACACCAGGATTTGTCCCATTTAAGTTCAGGCACTTGATTATAGCTTTTGAAGGAGGAAGTGAATTTTCTATCACCAGCTCTGTGGGAAGCAGAGTTCAAGAGTTCAAGCCTGAATCTGGAGATGGTTTTATCTAGCCTTTGTCCTGCCAGAGGGAAAGTCTCTTGCTCAGAAGAATGTGCTGTCCAGGGAAACCACAGCTGTGGTGGAGCAGGTGCCTTGGGCTCTGCCCTGCAGATGGCAAAGACTGTGGTGGATGTGTTTTCAGGTTGCTCCCCTCCCTCAGAGCTTCGGAGGAAGACAGAAGCTTGAGCCTGGCACAGGTAGGAGGAACAATTATTGGAAGTACAGTTAATCTTTCTTTAATTAGAAGACATGCTAAATGAAAAGACCCAGGAGTGATCTCACAGATGTTGGTTTACTGGGAGATAATAATTGGTGTGAGAATCAAATGTTTTGCTAAGCTCTGGATCTGCATTTGATTGTTATGCTTTTACGTACATTAGTTTAAACTGAGAGAAACTTGACCCAAATAGAGAGCTCAAGCTTTGTGTTCTGTCTTCTTCAGGACTCATTAGATAGGTTTACTTAAACATTAATGATATAGTGATCATAACAAGAAGAAGTATCGTGATGGTCTATTGTCTGTATGCTTGGAGAAAATAGCAACTAGCTTTAGAAACCTCTGGAGAAGAAATCTGTTGCGCGTTTCTATAGAAATCTCTCTCATGATAACTGTGGGCTTAAACTTTTGACAGCAGCATTTCTGTGTAAATTCCCAGCAGGATAGATCCAGGCTGTGAGAGGCAAGACATTGTTTGCACAGAGCAGACAGCCCCTTGCTTTGGGCATCTGACAGCAGAGATGCCCCAGCTCCGCTCAGCGGCAGTTAGGAGAATCTGCCATCTTCTTCTAGAAGTACATCAAAAAGTTTTCCTCATTTTATTGTGGAGTGGTTTAGAAAATGTCTCTGCTGCTTTGGAGGTGGGGACTGCCTGTTAAACCCTGGCTTTGTCAGTCTTGAAGGACAAATCGCTGTTGAAGTCCTTTTCCACACCCCTTGCTGCAGGACCCTGGGGTAGCTCTGAGCTTATCAGAATGTGGTGTGGGGCATCACCCTTCATGAGCATACAGCAAAAACCAAGCACTGAGTCATGGTTGGGGACTTGCCTTATATATATAAAATTTAAGCCACCAGTTTTTTGGTGTATGGCATGGGACCGTACTTTCCGTATAGTTAGTAGGGAACATCTGCTATTGCTTTATGGGATGTCAGTGATGGGGAGGCTGTCCCTTAATCAGAAAAAAAAAATCCTCTTTTGTGCACAGAAGAGTTTTTGTGGCTATCCTTAGAGAAAATAGGAGAAGCACTTCCATTTCTGTTGAGGGAAAAGCACAGAGGTGGAGAGGAAGATAGCGTTTGTGTCTGAAGATCACTCAGCGTGCTGGATGTGCCTTCAGCCTGGGTGCTCTGCAGAAGTAGAACTTGTGGCACATGAGAAGGAAGCTTGTGAATTTTTATGGGCCTTTGAATTTTGACTTGAAAATGCTTTCTATTACAGTCTGAATCTGAGCAGCAGCCTTAGAATGAAGATAATCATGGAAATTTTATTGATGGTAGACATAGTTACAAGGAAATAAGGACTATTCTTTTGAAATCAGCTTTTCAGTATAGTAACACATTCAACCCCATGCTTTTCTGACTTAAACCTGTTTTATACTAATGTTTACATCAAATGTGATGGAATTATTCCCAGTTTACTTTGGTAAGTGAGAGGAAAATCAATTGCAGTGTATCGACCCTGAAATGCACTAATTACTTGCTGTTTTGAGCTGGGTGTAGGGAAGAGCTGCTCAGTGTCCCACAGAACTTGCTTCATTACCCCTCCCTTCTTGCAGCTGCCATAGAGATCTGTGGTTTAACTCCTAAACCAGTTTTCCTCCCCTTCAGATGGAAGATCTTGACCCAGAGCTTTTCTTTTGGCAGTCGGCATTGTGACAAAGGGCAGTTGCTGTTTTCACAGGCATTGACATGGCAGGGTCTCACATCCCAGGGAAAAGGAAAGTCTGGGAGATGCTGTTGCCATCTTGCATTTGCCATGCAGCCCCCAAGAGGAGAGTCCCAGCAGAGCCTAGAGCCAGGGCAGGAGATTGATGTGTGGGGCCTGACTGGTCCTACAGCTGCCACAAAGTGGAACTGTGAGGTTCCCAGAGCCTCATCCCAACCTCAGAAACACCAGACAGTTGTTCAGCTCTGGCCAGCATGTGCACATCCCTTGCCTTCCCCCCACTCCACCTTTTTAGTTTTTCTGAGAGAGAGGGAGAGTATCTGACAGCTTAGGTTTTATTTATTTTGGAGTTGTTCTTAATATCACACAAATGTGAAGTGAAACCTGAAGTTGTATCCAATGTTACATAAATAGTTAACCCTTCTCTCACATACCTGTTTTTGTGTGTGGTATATCTTCAGGTCACAGAAGGGTGTTTTTTCTCTCCATGCTTAGAGTCTTTCGATCTGGCTCAGTCATAGGATTAGATACAAGTAAAAAGAGATCAAAACATCAATCCAGTAAAGCACTTGCATTTAATCCTGTGCCTCCCCTTGACAATAACAATTCTTGCATTGTGACTATTATCAGTGTTTACTATCTGAAGTGTAAGTGCATACTTCTCTGCTTGGCTGACTCAGTGCCCAATTCTTTATGTATGGAGCAGGGGGAAGAGGACTACTGGCTGAAGAGCAAATATTGCAGATGCACTCTTATCTCATCTGTGTGCTCACATGGCTTTACATCCGTGCAGTCGGGTGGCTCTGACAGCAGCACAGGACCCTGCTGAGGGTCAGGGTGCTTTGGGAATGCTCTGCTGGCTGATGGAACCACGCACCTCGCCAAGGTGATTGCATGCAGAACTGGTTTGCATTTGCTTTTGCATTGGGCCATGCTGTGGTGACAGATCTAAGGTGCCTCCTAAAACTATTCAGCAAATAAATGGCAGCTTCTTTTGGAAAACCTTCAAGGAGAACTGTCACTGGTAACAGTACAGCCTCTGGAACAAGAACCGCATCCACCTTGTGTTTACAGCAAAGGCTGCTTGGCTATCTGGAAAGTGTGTCTTCCCTTTTCATCTCCAACACAAGGAAGTCCTTTTTGTGTGTCAGTTGAGAAAGAAAACCACAGAAGTTTCCTCTTCTTTCGATACTCTGCCCAAAACACACTCTCAGGAAATGCTTGTTCCTGCCTGAGAGAGTGCTGGAAGCTCTGCAGTTTGTAGCACAAAACACATGAGGCTAGATCATTTTGCAAGCTGTCTTCATGCAATCCTCAGTAGTCCTAAAATGAGGCTAAATAGTGCCAAGTAGCTGACAATAGTAATTTAAAGAAGACATGCCAATAAGCAAGTTTTCCATCAAAACTCATTAAGCTCATTAAATATCGCTAGTCCTGCTACTTTTAGATATGACAGCTTGCAACTTCTGGCTACTTGTGTAATTTGTACAGCTTTGTTGTAAGCATTTAAAACATTTGTTACCTGCATTTATGTTCACAGCTTTTTCTTTGCGTTTCCTTGGGAGGACAGTGCAGGCTTTGAAGAAAAGGATTAGCTGGTGAATCAATCGATTTTCTTTAGTGGTCAGAAACCATTTATCTGACTTTCGACTAGAGCTCTGACTCTCCATCACTTTTATTTTAAAGTCTTTCAACATTTCTCATTCAGAGAGAAGTCTTGTATTAAGTAACATAAACCAGACATCTTTTGCAGTCAGCCATGGAGTCTGATTGATTGTTTGTATAAGTTTTGTGCAAATGTCAACATTACGCTTTGCTTTGTCCATGACTGATGATGATTGATGTGTTTTGGCACACTGTATTTGTTCATAATTCATGAACTTGCCTTTCTGCCTGTGTTCATAAGTGGCCAGAGTTTAGAGCTGTGTAAATCAAGGTGGCACTTGAGCAGTCGTGATCCCTGTTGACCTGAGACTCCTTTTGAAAGGACAAGTTAAGATTGTCTTATCTCATTTACAGATGTGGTGTTTGCATTGCTGTGGGGCAGAAAAAAGGCATTTGTGGTGGAGATGTGGGTTGTGATTGCTCATCTCCTTGAGTTTGAATTTGTACCCAGCTCAAGTGGCAAAGCAGTTGAAGCTGGGGTTGAGTGTGGATGCAAACAGGCGCAGTGTTCTTCCAGGCTCTGCTTTCCAACAGATCTGCAGCACATTTTATACACAGGGAGGCTCAGCAGTGAAAGAAAGAAATGTTTTTGCATCACACAGCCTGTTTCTGCTCTCATTTTCATTGCTGATGAAAATGCTGATGGTAAGCTCTGATTTTTGCAGGGTTTTCTTGCTTTTAACCCAGCTAGTGACCTTCAGAGTGCCCTAATCCACGCAGTATGGTCTCTGGACAATATTCTGGCCAAATTACTCATCACGGCAGTACAGTCCCCAAAAGGCTTTAAACGATGCATTAAGCAATGCAGTAGCATCTGCCACATGTGGTTCCTCCTCTCGGGGATGTTTGTGTACAGACAGCTCTGTGTTTTTCTTTGTGCTTTGGAGGGATAGGGATGGGTGTGTGCCTGTGGGTGAGAGAGACGTGCATGTCACCTGTGTGCACGTGGCTGGTCATAGAGAGGTGCACTGGGTGTCAGAGCTGCAGCCTTGACCTGGCAAAGACTTCAAACTCACATGGTGCAAATAGCAGTGGGCGTTCAAGGAGACACCTTAAGTGTCTCCCTGGACGACAGCCTGATAACTCAGCAATTATTGGATCTGGGTCCCAGGAGCACAGGTGAGGAGATTGTGGATGCTGAAAGCGGTGGAGATAAAGAAGTTCCTTGTCCAGCGTCTGGCAAGCAGTATACATGACAAAGAGGCAGCGGACATTTGGAGCAAGGGCTCCATTCTGTAGGAATTTAATGCTGTGGGCAGCCTTGCTGGATCCTGTTGGGCTGCTCACTGGATGGGACCAGAGCAAGAGGAATCATCCGCAGTGGAGGGGAGAGCACAGCCCCACTTGCCTGTGCATCTGGCCATACAGCACAAGTCCCCCATTTGCTGTGTGACAGAGTTGGGAAGAAAAAACCTGCTGAAACCACCCCAGCTTTTGCTCTGGTGGCGTGTAGGAATGCTGATGTGACAGTGACAGCGTGCCTTACCCTCCTGGTTCACTTCCAGGGTGACCTCTCTGTGACACTGTGAAGGCTGCACTGCCATTGCTATGACTGTGAAGGGCTGCACAATGCCCGGGGAGATGCGAGTGCTTGTGCCATGTAGTGGAACAACTACACCTCTGTGTAGACGACTTGCTGTAAAAATATACTCTTGTCTGCAAAGCATGTCTTGAAACACGGTTATCTTACTCAGCAGGAAGTTAATAGCACTGAGGATGCTTGGCCTGGAAGAAGAGGAGGGTGCAATCTTCTGTACATCAGTAAATTCATGCCAAAATTACTGCAGAATTTAAGTATGTCTTTAGGGACAGATATTTGTGAGGACTAACATTTGCCTTAGCAAATTCAGACCTGGAGCACAGGTGGGTTTTACTTGAACCGTATATGTTTGGGATGCTGGTTGAAATAGCTGGGGTTTTGACCCATAACTGGGGAGTCACAGTATGGTTTGAATTGGAAGGGACCTTAAAGATCATCTGGTTCCAACACACCTGCCATGGGCAGGGGCGCCTTCCACTGGACCAGGTTGCTCTCATCCAACTTGGCATTGAACACGTTCAGGGATGGGGCGTCCACATTTCCTCTGGGCAACCTGTTCCAGTGTCTCAGCAATAACAGTAAAAATCGCCTGTACACAACTGGGCCTTGGGGGTAGTGTGACTATCACTGATTTTATTATATTATCCAGAAGGTTCTGCTGCTGCTGGTTGCATTATGGTGGGGACATTTCTTGCATTCAGAAAGACTGTCTCTTTTCCTTGAAAGCCCGGTATCTTGAGGGCAGATATGGGATGGGAGAAGATTGGAGGTTGGACATTCTCACAGCTGCTTTGTTGCAGGCCTCTTGAGGAGTTGGTAGAAGTGGATCCAGTCTTTCCCATTTCAGGCTAATGCCTGAATACTGAGGTTGCATTTGTTAATGACAAAGCAAAATGTAATAGCTCAGGGAAAAGCATGACATCGCTAACACTGACAGATGCATTGTAGTACTTTTTGGGATCCAGGGCTTGGTATTCAGTATAAAGAACCTGAGTGGATTCCTTGCTGAGATTAACACCTCTGACTCAAACCTGTGGAAAGCAGGAAAAAATACAGATTGCCAATTATTTTTGCTAAGATTAACACCTTTGAATCAATTTGGTGTATAGCAGGAAAAAGATACAAATATCCAATTATTACAGAATGGAGACAGTATTTCAAATCCTATTTATATTTGGAACAGCATCCAAATAATCAGCAGGGTGTTTCTGTGTCTCTGCAACCCTCCTGAAGGGCAAGGAACAGCAAAACAACCCCGTGTCAAGGTTCAAGGTGGTACAGACCTCAGGATCAGTGGATTTGACTGGCAGAAACCTGAGTTCAGCCCCAACTGCAGTAGCTGCAGTCCCAGTAGCAGTGGATATTGAGAAAGGCCTGTAAGGTGCTGTGATGCAGAAGTGTCTAGCAGGGAGGGGACAAAAAAGCTGTATTTCTTGGTTTTTTTAGCCAAGGGAGATGGAAATACTTTTACAAGGTTATGACATGCTCCCCAGTATTTGAGTTTCAGAAAATCATTAACCTCTTGAAAGAAAACTCAAGGCAGCTCCATGAAGAGCTGGAAAAGATCAAAGAAAAAAATTAACTTTATCTAGAAGTGCATTTTTTTCTGCCAGGGCCATCAGGATGAACTGTCTCCCTCCTTTATCTTGGTGAGGCAGCTTTTTTGAGTGCAGGTGGCATAACTGCTGAACTGCCTTCTCAGTATGTGTTCCTTTGTATTATCATTATCTTGAAAAAAGTGAAGAAGATAAGACAAAACTGTGCTGGCAAATCCAGACACAGTTAATGCAGTACTGTGGAATTTGTGTCGACAAGCTAAGTGATTCTGAGGTTACGTTGTAGTCTATTCTGGAGATACTTAAAGCCCTGTCGGTGGCAATGCTGAGAGAAGTAAAGGGTTTAGAAAACAGAGTATAGCTTCATTTGGCAAAGAGTAGGTGTGGGTCATATGGAGTCCAGATGTTCTTGGTGCCTTCTGAAAAAGTAACAAGTCCAGAGTTGCTGAAGGAAGAATTTCAGACTAAACAAATGAGAAAAATATGTGAACACAACAGAGCTTTTGAGCACGGCAATCTTTCCTGCCTGTCTCACCTCTTTGCCACTGCCCAGTTTCAGTGCCTTCTGTGGGAAGAAGGCACTGAAAACTTACATTGTATTATATTATAAACTTATATTATTAATTATATTTAAATATAATATAGAGAAAAGCACATCTTGATAGGCAGAATAGTATCTCAGCATCTGTCTGCAGTCTGAAGTTGCCAAACAAGGCAAGGTGCTCCATTTCAAGGGATAACAAAGAGAAAAATGTTTAAGAGGCAGAAATAAGTAGAAAATGTAAAAGATTTTTAAAAATTGCTAATTTTCAAACTCCTTTCTTTCAGTATAGGTCTCAGTATTTTCTCTTTATATCCTGTCGCTGAATGGTAACTTTTTATCATTAATACATGATTTGTACTTGTGGCACATCACCTCATTTGCATTTTACTTGCCAAGCAACTTGAATACAGAGGTAGAGGCCCCAGCTCTGCAAACATCCACATGTATGAATAACAGCTCAATTAAGCAAAGATATACATATGCATGTGTTTTCAGGGTGGAAGACTGTGCTCCTTGTGAAGTTAATTTTGGAAGTTTAGGGTTTCAAGTTGAGAATAGAGTCCACGTCTCTTGATAGGTGGAATACTCCAAAGACCATTCTTTTTAAAGTGAGTGAACCTCCCTTGTGTTTGCATGGAAACCAGGTTTCCTGATAATTCAAGTTACTTTTCTGTACATGAAGAAGCAAGAAAGGATGGAAATATGTGTGACAGGTAGTATTTAGGAATTCAGGACCATATTCCTTAAAAGCCTGCACCACAATTTCTTAGTCTTGCATCAGCTGCATTTTTCTGCTAAAATTACCAAATCCTTAAAATTTGTCCAGCTGAGATACCTGCTAGTAGAAGCCCCATGCCTAACTGCAGACATAAAGGCAAATTATGTCTGTTGTCAGATCAATTATTTTGGTTTGGGTGTACAAGAGGAAAAAGAGAGGTTGAAATGTAAAATTGTTCTCTAGTTGACTGAAATTTTATAAGTGTTAGGAAAAGCCCATTTCTGTAAGCTGTGTGCTAGGAAGATGCCCCCGTTGCATACCTACTCTAGGAGTGTGTCAGGTGTGGGATTGTGCTTTCTAGTATATCTTGACTTTCCCTGACCATCTTCTGAGGGATAAGTAAACCTAATCTGCTGGAAAACTAGTGATGTCTACTGAGTGGACTCCTTGTAAAAGTAGCAGCCCCAGGTTTGAAGCCAGCAACCTCCACCTGCCCTAAACTTGTAGGTATGGCAGACGAAGTATAACTCCAATATCTTCTTGTCAGGTTCACCTTGTCCAAATTAAGCTAGGAAATTGGTTTTCTTGAGGCATGCTCCCAGCATTTACTCTCATTAAGACTTCCTGCTAATGTGAGCACTGGGCAGTGTTTTGCCTTTGCAGATTACAAAGCTAATGGGTGAAGACTGCAGCTAATGAATGGCCTCCTCAGTATTCTGTGGGCTGAGGAAAACACCACTCAACTTGGAGGATTTGGCCTCATTTGCAACATTTCGTGCTTCTGGATAGCTCATGAAGTGCAGGTACCATGGGCCAGCTGTTCCCTGGCGTCGTGCCAGGTCCAATCAGGAGAAAATTACCTTGGGCCCCCGAATGCAGGTGGTCACAGCCGACATGGTGGCTACCTGCTAAGAGGTTCAAGCCATGGGCAGAAGACCCTTCCCTGTCCCAGCTGCTCTGGTACTTTCACAGCACCTTCCCAAAAATGCCAGCCCCCTGCAGAGCTGTTGATGGCCCAGGTGGCCTGCCTACTCCCCAGCCCATGATGGTTCCATGGCCTGACTGTGTGGACGGGAGACTGTCTCCATCCCCATCCAGGAGCCACCATGAGCAAATGGAGAAATGCTGGCTGAATTACTGAGGACACATTTGGAACCAGGAGAGGACATGATCTCAGAGGAAGGGAGGGATGGAGAACATCTGGGACATTTGCTTTTGCACACCGTTGAGGTGCAAAAAGACCATCAAATGTGGGTAGTTCTCTCCAAGGCTGAGCCACTCATTTTCCTTTTGTTCTCTCTGAGTGAAATAGAAAACAGCAAAACAAAGTAGGGTGGCATGAAACATGAGGGTCAAAGTACATGTTCCAGAAAACAAAATAAAGAGTTTTGAAAGGGATGTTTTCTAAGATTTAGAACATCTTACTTTTATATGTGTGCGTGCTTCTTTATTAAGATGCTTTGAATCTTAGGCTGGAGTTTTTACGTTGTGCTTCCTTTTCTGCTTAAGCAAGGTGTTGTTTTGTTCCTGCTTTCAAAGTTTTTGGTGTCAGGTTTGGTTTTTTTTTGATGTCCTGAAGCACATGTGTAAGCATCTGTGGCAGCACCCAGCTGCTGTTTCACTGGGAAACTGTGAACTCCAGGATTTCCTCTTTATTTCAGAACTTACATCAACAGTTTGTCTGACATTTGAGGCTGTTTGTTTACTATGTGCATGCTCTAAATATATCCTTAAAGGTCTATTGTGGTGTAAGCAGTCTTGAAACCTCCTTTTGGTCAGGAAGCATTTACCTTTTGAAGGTTATGAAGCCCTGAATGTTCACTTGGTCTGTTGTCAATATTAGCTGAGAGTTCCTGAGCTTGGAACTACACACAGAAATATGTGGAAGGTGATCAGAAGGGCACTTTAATGTCTGTTGCCTTTGGAACTACAAGTAGGGTCCTGTTTTCTGTGTTAAGTGGTGTTCAGGGAGAGAAATGCCATTAGGACATTTTGTTTTCTTGTCTTGTATGCTCTCAGATTTTTTCAATTTATTCAGTAGCTGTTTTAGCAAAGTGAACTTTGTGCGTGTGATCATGTGGGAAGGTCAGAGAGGATCATTAAATGACTGAAGACCTGCCATTGAGAACACAGATGTCAGTCTAGATTCAGTCACCCCTGCTTCTGACCTCAAATAAGCATGAGATTTAGGATGTATGGACACACAGTGGTACTTCAGGTGTTAAAAAAATGATGGCTACACTGCTGTAATGCTCATCATCTTGTTCTATTGAGGAACCCCACCCTTGAAACATGTGCTCTCTGTGCTGTGTGAAGGTCCTATTAAATAACTTAGTAATGCAAACATTTTTACATGGAATTAGAAGGAGTCAGCAAGCTCCTGCAGAGGATTTTAACAGTAGAGTTGTGAGAGATGATTCAAGGAACTGAATTCATAGTCACCAAGAAGTACTAATGATGCTGATAGTGAAAGACAGTGCTTCCCCTTGGCGATTTAATGATGGAGAGAACAAACTGAAGGCTCCCAACCTCTTGGTGTCAGGGTCCTTGGAGACGGCAGACAAATCTTTGCTCAGTGCAGCAAAGAAAAAGCTCTTGGACATCAGCAGTCCCTGAATTCTCTGGGGGTTTTGTGCTGCCTGTTAGAGCAGAGAACCTGCACCATGACCCAGATGGGCTGTTTAATGAGATGGTTCTCTAATGAGAGGATATATCGTTTTAAAGCTGAGCAAATAAAGTGTGAGATGTAGTTTCAGATGCTTCCTTTTTTGAGTTTTACTGTGTGTTTGACTGTCCTACAGTTGAACAGGAAAAAAAATAAGGTGAACAAAAACTCTGGCATTACAAAGCAGTATTTCACATAAGCAGATTTGTCCTGTGTTTCCAGATTGCCTGGATTATTACCTGTTACAGATGGAAAATCTGTTATGGTTTTTTATTTTTTGTCCCAGGAGAAGGTATCACTCTGTAGCTGTTCAGCCAGAGAAAGGGTAGCTAAGTGTACATTGCAAACACATCAATGTGAAGCCATCTATCTCAGTGAC
Source organism: Cyanoderma ruficeps (assembly GCA_008694505.1). Lineage (NCBI taxonomy): Eukaryota > Metazoa > Chordata > Aves > Passeriformes > Timaliidae > Cyanoderma > Cyanoderma ruficeps. The sequence goes on from VZDJ01000426.1 coordinate 10,391,696, forward strand.
AGGAGGACAAAGAAACACAGCGGGTGTTTTGGTTATTTTTTCTTTCTTTGTTATTGTTTTTCTCTAGAATGAGGGACTAATCACTGTAATCTTCTGTTATTTCTGCTTTTCTTCCAACTTTACAGTAGTTTTTGCGGGTCTCTCTCAGTTTTGTGGAAAAGCCCCAAAAACAACAAAACCAAAACCTGGCAGTGGAATAAAACCATGTATGGCAGGGTGCATGCACAAGAGAACAAAATGATGATTGTAGTAGTAAATTTAATCTGGCAATTTTTAATTCTGAAATACATGACTTTGAGGCTTTAATTTTCCTTTTGTGTGGTTTGGGCATACAGTAACTAACTTGTTTCTATGTTATGGTTTCTGATTGAGCTGTGTGTGGAGTTTCCTGTAACTTTCATGAATTATCAACCCAGAAGTATTGATTTGTTTATTTTGTTACCGATATATTGATGAGTACAATAACTTTCCTGCATGCATGTGGCTTTTTCCAGTTTTTAGGATTCTTTGGTTTGTATTTAGTGCATATCTTAACATATATGCAGTTTATGCCAGCCATATAATATTGGGCTGTGAAGTTTATTTTTAGTCCAGGTCATGCTCACACTGGTGACTTAAACACTAGTGGATTGTTAGTAGATGCAGTATATTAAAAGGCATGGACTTCTTTTGCTGTGTGGGGGGATGTACATAGCTTTAAAAAAAATCAAGTCTTTTTTAAAAATAAACCTTTACATTTTACAAGCTTACAATAAAGACAGATAGTATGTGTGTGCGAAGTATTTATAGAAACATAAAAATTGTAAGAACAGAAAAGGACTCCCTTCACATCCCATCTCATTTCTAGGTGGTAAGTGCCTCATCTCTTCTGCAGCTCTATAAAACCTTTCTCTTTGAATGAAGATCAGTTACATAGGGGGACAGGTTTATTGCATTCCCCCACATACTTGATTGTGGGCAGTTTTTTATGAGTGTTGTTTCCACAGGTTGTATTATACACGTGTGATGGCGCAGTGGCTGCCCGTGGTTGCTGGGGACGGGCGAAGGGCAGGCTGGATCTGTGCTGGTGTTGCCAAGTCCTGCTGGTGTGGCTGTCAGCTGGCAAAGCCTGACCAGCATAAAGCCCCAAGGGTAGATTCCATTACATGACCAAAACTGCAGCATTTTAGGATTTCTGTATTGCTGTGGCCAGGATATAATCATGCAGTTTTTTGTCTGCTTGTGTAGCTGAAGATGAGAAGCAACTATTTCAAAAAGCCACCTGTGCTTGCAGAACTTCCAGTGTAATTTCCACTTTTTCCAGGTTCCCCCCTTCCTCCTTCTGCTTAATCCCCACTGCACTTGCCAAATGCTTCCACCCTGTTTTCTCAGTAACCCTACAGATAAGAGACAGCCTTTGGGGTAAATCCTTGTACCTCTTTATCAATTCATTTTATGCTATACCCAGGTTTTTCTGATACGTTTGCTTCTAACAGCATTGATCTGTCTGTACCGTTCACGGATTTACAGCTTTCTTGTCTGTATATCAAGGCAGGAATAACATTCTGAATTGAAGGCTTGTAGTCTTCATGAGCTTGAGGCGTAGATAATTTTTTTTAATTAGTGAATCCCATTTAAGATGCTAAGAAGTGCCCTCTTCTCAGTTGGTGAAATTATCCCAGTTGACTGTGAATTACACACAATTACTGTATAAACTGGATCATTTCTAAGGTGGAAGTTGTGTTCTAATTACACTTTTCCCTTGGCAGCAACTGCTAACTTCACCATCCTCCAGTGCTGGACCCAGCTGTTGGCCTTTATCAGTATTGTGTGTTGGGTAGGGTACACTTGGAGGACTTGGGGACAGCTGCAATGGCCAGATTTTAAAGAGGACTGTTGTTAAACCTTATATTGTTGCATTTATGTTTGTTTTCCTAATACAGTCAATTGTAGTGCCCAGCTGTAGAAGTTTGTGATTTCTTGCTGATCTGACACCAGCCTTTGTGTTGGACCCTGTACTTAAATCTCCAAGTTTTCAAGCTGCAGCTTGCTATAAAGGCTTGATGATGTAATTATTTTTGTTGGCAAGCCTAACACTTCAAGATGTTCCAGAGTGAATAGTGATGGAGTCTGTGAAGTGCTTTCTTGAAATCTCTGAAGTTTATGATGAGTGAATTTTGCCATTTGGTGCTTTCCTCAGTGATTAGCCTTACAGTGCAAATCTGGTCAACACATGAGCTTTCAGGTCAAACTGTTCCCTCCCTTCCTCTTTCAGATTTTCATGGACATTTTTATTTCATGTTTTTTGTTAAAATCAGTTTTTCAAGTTCACTAAATAAAAGTTTACAGATCTTGAGGCAAAGTTTACATAAAATGACAGAGAAAAGCATTTTTGAAAAAAATTACTAGCAAACGAAGTTAAATCTTGCCAGCTTTTTGTGAGTACCCATCACTGAAGCTGGGTATGGCTGCCAAATGTTGTTTCCAGCAAAGACTGACAAACCCCAGATGAATTTTAGGTTAAATTACTTGTAAATTTAAGTTTTCCATGTGTTTTCAGCTGAGGTGGTTAAACAAAGACTTTGCAGAGATAAGTGTGTTCTGCCTCTTGTTTGGATGGGTTGCACACCTTATGGATGGCTCTCTTGGCATCCGCTGCTTCCCATTGGGATTTTGTAAGTGATTAGCAAGCTGCTGATGAGATCTATTTATACCCGAAAAAGAAAGAGGGGACCAGATTTTCCCGAGTGTTTTGCTCAGTGGTCATCTCAGTGACTCTATTGCTGTTACTTCTCATTTTTCACTGTAGTGATGGAGAACTTGAACTTGTATATTATTTTTATGGTAGGATTTTAAAAAGCCAAGAAGCAGGTGAGACAAATTGACAAATAAAAACATCCCACTGTCGCTAATCTTTATTGTACTGATGATAAAATCAGTATTTGTTTTGCCTTGTCTAAAAGCTGTTTCCTGTGGGCTTCATCTGGTTTAGAATATTCTGCTGAATCTATGGTCGTGTTAAAGTAATTTATCACTGTCTCTTGGTGTTTTTATTAAACTTCTCTTAAGAACGAAAAGGTGATGATGCATTTATGTTTTTCAGAAGAGCTGAACGCAAGGGAATGCTATGACATCCAAGCCAAAATTTTCAAATTGTATTATATTTAAAATCACCATGGTTTATACAATTATTAATTTCTATTAAGTCCTTTGTGGCATGTTTGTATGCAAAGCATGACATAGATGGGGTTCTGCACAGCACTGGGGCTCTCCAGTCCCACCAAGCAGTTCCAGCAGTGAGGGGTGGTGGGACCCTGCTCCAGCACTTGGCCCCCAGCTTCAGCCTCTGTCCCCAGACCTGCAGAGGTCTTTTCTGTTTTCATACTGCTAAAGCTCAAAGTGTTGAAATGCTTTAAGAAATAATGATAAGATCATGAAACAACTTGCAAGGAATGATCTCTTGTTTTGGCACTTTTGCGTGAATTATATTTGTATTACTCCATAGTTTTACAAACTTTGACAATACAGATTCCCTTCTGTAGCAATGAATTATTTTCAGTCTTTTCTTAGAAGACAACACAAGCTTTTTCTTCGGCATTCTTCTTTATCTTCCCCTCCCCCACCCCCAGAAAAGATGAAAGAAAAGCAGAAGGCTTTGATAGGTTTATTGCCTGTAAATCTATGAAAGGTGCTACTAAAAATCTCAGACTGATTGGCTGAGATACCAGTGAGGATACAGTTAAGAACCATGTCTGATGTGGTCAGCAAAGTTCTCTACCTGTTTGATGGTTTTCCTAAAGCTCCAGCTCTTGGAGTCCTGGGTTTTCTTGAGAACTTCTGCTCTGACATAGCAGAGGTTTTTCTTGTTTGAAGAGATGAGTTTGACAACTTGACTACAGCAGAGCATGCGCTGAGAGCCGTGGAAAAAAAGCAGCAAATGAACGAACTCCACTTCTACTCATAAAAAAAATATTTATTTTTAAGCCAGTTTTGGGGCTTTTTGACATTTGGTTTTCCCAGTAATGAAATGTTTAAAAGTATCTTTGAGACTGTTAAACAGTTCAACTACACTACTTCATAACATTTCACTGGCCTTGAATATTTGCTGTGTGTGATTCGAAATGTCTGTACTTTGGTTTTGGAGGTTTTTCCCCTTTTCCTTTAACTCTCCTTGTTAGGCTGTACAATTTAGTGAGCTCTTTAATGAATATAAAGTGTGCTTTTGTCCTTGCATTTTTCTTTAGTTTTTTTTTTTTACAAGGTGCAGTTTTCAGATTGAACTATTAAACATCTGGATTTATTAAAGTTACAGTGCTGGGTGAGTGGAACATATTAAGAGCACTTCATTTCCACCTCTGGATACCCAAGTAATCTTTGAAATGCCCCCAAGGAGCAGAGCCTGTGCTCTTCTGCTATCGAGGCCAAGTCATCTGCCCATGTTCAAATGAGCCACCATGAATCTCCCATTTTCATACTTTCTTTTGAGAATTGGTTTGTTGATAAAACCTACTGAGGGAGCTGCTTGTGTGGCATAATGCTTCTCAAAGTGCTTTCTAGATGACACTGAAACAAGCTTCTGTGGCATCACTAGTTTTATACAGGGATAAACAGGAGTGTGCATTGGTAGTTTCGGATGCCAGGCAGGGTTGGGCTTGTGGATTAAGACCTCAGAGCTCTGGTTTTGTTGCAGGTACTGATACCTTTGCTCTTATTCAAGGCAGCAGATTTGGAGTAGTACACCTTAATTGTGTAAACTGAGAGGTCTAACCGTATTCACTGGAGTCATGGAGGCCTGAGGAAAATGAATGCTCTAATATTAGTTAATTGCTTTGAAGATATATATTGAAAATAAGAGTTCTAAGTATCTTGGTAAATATTATTTCCTTTATTACAGCAGTGTATCTCATTTTATGGGAGTCATTTGCAGTAGCACTCAGTTTGTGGTGCTAAAGCAAACCCATCAATGTGCTTTACAAACTTGAGGGCTGCTTTGTGCTAGTGGCTCCCCTAAGCCAGAGGATGCTCACCCACACGTGCAGCTGCACGAGCTGAAAACCAAGCCCGTTTCCGTGCCTGCCTGCAGCCACAGCCCGCAAACCACACGGCACCTGCGGATGTCACGTAGGTCCCTCAGGGGGAGAGGTTGTTCCTGAGCCCTCCTGCAGCCATGAGGAACCAGCCCAGCTCAGGGCAGTGCTGGTTTCCCTTCTCTTGGGCTGGCAGTGGTGTGGCTGTGTCATCAGCCTCCCTGCTATTCCCTGGCCACCCTCACAGAATCCTGGCCGTAGGCTGTGGCATGTGGAGATTTGGTCAGCAGCCAAAAATAACTATCAGAGGGAATTGAATAAAGAGCAGGTGTTGGCACAGGCACAGCTCACCGGTAGGGAGCTGTTGCTGGAGCAGGATTTCCACAGGCAGCCAACTAACTGGTGTTTGTCACCAGCTGAGTTCCAGCACTTGAGGCAGCTTGCAGGCCTGTAAGTCACCTTCCACATCCAAAACTCTGGGGTCTGCCAGGCTTAGCGGCAGCTTTTCCATCAGGTCCTGTGTGAATCTGCATTCAGTATCAAAACAGGGTGTTAGCCAAACAATTTAGTTGTTACTGGTCAAGTATCTTGCACCTGGATTGCAAGGTGGGACACCATGGGGCTCTTAGTTCAGAGAGAAATGTGGTGGCTTAGGTGCTTGCAGGGGGTTGTGTGGCTGAGATGATGGGCTGCACATGTTGGGGCTTGGCAGAGCCTGAAGGCTTCATGGCCAGTAGATGAACTGCCATTATCCAGCTGAAAGTTGATAAACACATGTTTCCACCCATCCTAGATTCATAGAATCACAGAATGGTTTGGGCTGGAAGGGATCTTTAAAGACTATCTATTCATACCCCCTGCAGTGAGCAGATATCTCCAACTCAGTCAGAATCCTTTGAGCCTTATCCAGTCTGACCCTGAATGTTTCCAAGGATGGGACATCCTCCATCTCTCTAGGAAACCTGTGCTGGTGTTCTAACTCCCTCATTATAAACAAATTTTGTCCTTATATCTAACCAAAATCAACTCTCCTTGTCTCACCAGACCCTTCTCTTCTGCACGTTGTACAATGCCAAATCTCTGTCTGTTTTCTTAGAAGTCCTCCAGTCCTCTTGTCATCTATAACCTTTTCTGGACCCGTTTCTACAGGTCCATGTCTTTTGTGTTTTGAGGACTCCAGAGCTGGATGCAATGCATCTCATTAATATATTATTGGTCTTTGGATAAGACATTTCTTTAGCTATTGTCCTGAATGTTGCCTTCATCCAAAGAACATTTGCATGTTCTGGCTGTTTCCAGGATGCATAATCTGTCTCTGCATTAGTATTACATATTTTGAATCTCTCTCCCTGCTTCCTTCAGAGTGGTTTCTTGGTCAGTCTGCTTTTGAAGTACATAAGGTAAGGTGTGCTGCACAGTTAAAATGAACTGCAATGGTGTTTGCTTCAACAGAGCTGTCCTTATATGTTGCTCCCACACACCCCAGTAAGTTGCTGTTAACTCATGAAGGTAAGAGGATGGTAGATCACATGAATGTTATCGCACACTCAGCTGTCAGTTCATTCCCCAAAAGCATACAGAGTGGCTTAGTGTTAGGACTATTTCCCATTATTTATGGTTTTATTGTTTTCTTTCTCGACTGCTGCTTGCATTAATCTTGTATGTCCTATCAGTAAACCACAGTTCACGAGCTCCTTATCTCTCTTTTCTACATCATATTGGTCTGTGCTGATTCTTGAGTTATGTGCCTAATCATACTTTTATGGTACATGAAAGCCATTGCTTCATCCTGTGTATTTCCCATGATTCTGAAGTCATCACAAGAATATTTTGCTTGTTTTCTTCTGAGATTTTCAAGCACTGTCTGTAGCAGTCATATTTTACTTCACCCCCTGTCATGATGTGCTGACCCCAGAATGTATTGCTCATTGTATGAACAATTCAGATTGTGAAGATCATGGCTGTGGATCCTGAGAAATGAGTTCAGGGCAGTTGGCGTCTGCATCTGCATCTTTTCCTATCTCAGTGTGCTGGGGAAAGCCATGCTGCTGCACTTGCCCTGTCTGAGTCAGATCACTTCTGAAACATTTTTTAGCTTAAGAACTTTGGTGATGGGATTTCCAGGTGGCAGCTTTATAATCAATCCATAGCCAAACCCAAAGGACAGTTCCTCCATTCCTCTTTCCAGCTCTCTCTGAAGAAGAAAATCTTGTCTCAAGATTTCCAGTTGTTCCCATTGTGATCAGGGCAAAGTCAAGTTTACTTGGGGATCCGTAAATGTGAACTGGTAGAACTTTTAATCTTTATGGGGTTCCGTGTAGGGTAAAACCTGTATTCCCAATGTTTGTAATTTTGAGCACTGGTTTTGAAGGCTTTCAGACTGTTATATTGTCATTGCTTTTGCCATGATTGTTACACTTGTTGGTTTAAATCAGTTGAATTGGAGGTTTTTTCCTCTCTGTTTGCCATAAAGTTTGTTCTAAATTCAAAGTTTCAAGTAGTGGCTGCCTAAGCAGACTGAGGAGAGAACCCATGGTCATAGGTCAGTACAGGTGGTGTGTTCACACAGTTGATTTCAGAAACCAAATGGAAATGAGACAAATTCCATAGCTAAACTAAGTGGACAAAGCATACCACCTGAGTGCTAAGCAAAGATGAAACTGCTCAAGGAAGGAGCTTTAGCTATATGAAGTGAAAAAGTTTCACTGCATTCCCATGCTATGAAAATACCAAAAACAATTTCTGTGTGGAAAAAGGAAAGATGCTTACCTTTTTTGTCAAAATCCTCAGGATTAAATGCAGTCTTTCAGTTCTTATACTGAAGGCTTTGCCCACAGCAGCCATGCTTGTGGTGACCAGTAAAGTAATTCTGCCCTTCCACTGGCAGAATGGGTGAGGAGGGAGGTTTCTTCCACATCTGCCAGGGTTAGAAGCAAGTTTCTTACACAACAAACCATTCTGAGCGTCCACTGAATCCATTGTTAGTCATTTAAAGACATGATTAACGTGAAGAACTTGAACAAAAGAAATTTCTCATTATGCAAACCTCACATCAGAAAAGATGACTCATGTGCAACATATCTTTCACATGTTGCATCTGTGTAGCTTATATCTGTAATGGTGAAAGAGAACATTATTGTTTCCCATTTAAAATGAACAGTTTAGATTTGCCTGTGCACAGACTAGTTATTAAATTTTTGTCTCTGAGTGGATTAAAACTTCATATAAAAGATCACAGCAGTGAGAGAAATTGCATTGATTTACTTAATAGGGTATTTTGTTGCTGATGGGTTGGTGCTCTGGGTGCTATGTTCAGGAGCTGTCAGATGCCTGTGTGGCAGCATCGTTATCACTGTACTGTGGCTTAACCCTTGCTCGAAATGCTTTGAGAAGAGTCAGATCCTATTGCCTCTTAACTTTTGAGGTGGAATGGAAGCAGAGATAAACAAGGGACAGGGCATGGTAACTCGTTGTTTGCATGTTGTTTCTTGGCTCCAGCAAAGACCCACCAAGAGGGGTGTATGTGGAGGCCCTCCAAGCATCTCTCTGCACAGCCAAGTCTAACTCCTATTCCAGCTCCTAGCTGCAAGAATTACTTCCCAGGTTATATATTTCTGGGCAAATGAGCTCAAAGTAAGTGACAGTTTTTCAGCAGTGGGGTACTCTCTGGGAAGTCTGGTGGTTACAAATGCCTGCTTTAATTTCACATTGTATATGCCCATATATATATATATATATGAGCTCTATTTAAATCTCTTAATGAAATTCATATATCACTCTTGGCCTTGTGTAGCAGTCCCTGTGTCTAGGGTCAATGGTAGTGTCTTGTTCTCTCATGGCTGGAGACCACAAATCTGGAAATGACTTCAACTGCAGAGTTCTGCCTTTTCAGTAGCATAGAATTAAAATAATTAATTTCAAATTTATTTTATTTTCAGACTGGAAGTTTAGTCTATATTTGTTCCTTTTCCTTCTGACGTGCAGCTGAGGCAATGAAAACTTGCTTGTAGGTCTTGTAGTGTTGTGCATTTCAATTAAATTTCATGGTGTGCTTTTATGCTGCAAAACAGTAGTTCCCATTGAATCCATGTCTTTCCCAAATAAAACAATCTTCATAATTCTCTTGTAACTCCCCATGCTTCATATAATTGTTACTATTAAGAAATCTAAACCAGGGAGCATTTTGTTGTGTCTATCCATAGAGAATGTGATTGGAATAGGTACAACTTTAGTTAGTTTGGGAGCTATAACCACCTGCATGATGCCATGAACACATATCTGTTTGGGTACTGTACCTGAGTGAAAGAAACGGAGTTTGTTGTTACTGGTTTATTGTTTTGGGGTCTTTCCTGTCTAAGATTTTGACTTGAATCAATTTTGAAGATTTACATTGAATTTCTATGTCCTTCATTGCATATAGTGCTGCTTAAGTCAGTCAATCAGTTATGTAATGCTGACCCATTGAAGCCCTGCATGGAAGTTTCCAAACACCATTTGGTTTCTTTCAGTCTGCTTAAAAGTGAAAAGGCTAGATAAAATCAGCAGATATGATGTAGCTGGTGAGGCAGTTACAGCTACCTGCTGTATTGTTATTTGTCTCTGATCTCAGTTGCTTCTGATATATATGGTCCAGCTGTATTTAGCTTTTTCTAGGGCAATCAGTTCCCCCAAAATGATTTAAAAATACTTCTTTTTCCTTTTTTTTTTATTTTTTTTTAGTGGTGGGCTTTTTTTGTGTGTGGTGTGGGTTTTTTTGGTTGGGTTTTTCATTTTCGTTTCAGTAGAGTTGTCTCAGCTGTTTCTAAAACCAAGGCTGTGGGGGCAGAACTGTTCCGTGGTTTGTTCCTCAGCCTGATTTTGATGCTTTAGTATTTGGTGCAGCTGTGTTTGGAGGTGAAGCAGCTCCACAGGGCGACCAAGGCACTGCTGAGGATTTGTCTCAGTCCCTGCAAGGGCACCAGTGGGAAGATGGGAGCCCACAGGGAATGGAATTTATTCAAAGCCGAGGATGGATAAGATGTGGTCACATGAAAGTCATGCTGGAAACCACAATGAACTACACAGATAAAACAGTGAGCGTGTTTATTCATTAACTACTGTCTGTTCAGTGCTCTGGAGAAGGCTCTGAAATAGAAATGGTCATATTCCTGTACTACAGGGTTTTTGGTGTTTGTTGGTCTGTGTTGATCTGTGGGTTCCTAGGTGAAGCAGAGGAGAAGATTATTAATGCAGAGGTTCGACTCTTCAGGTTATGCATAAATGAAAACTGCGTTTGACCTTTAACCGCTCTGAGAATAAATGTGCAGCCATTTCTCTCTGGGAAAAGTAATAGAGGGCATATTTTTAAAAAAATATTAAATATTTTAGGAATAAAACTGTGTATCTTCATGTAAAATCCAGAATGTACAAATGCATACTCTGCATGGATTCAAAAGAAGTATTAGATGTCTGTAAAATAAACTTAAGTCTTTTTCAGATAAACTGGTAGCCATGTAATGAGGACATGCACATGAACACAGTTTGTATTATAGCTGGGTAGGGAAGAGTGTGTCGATCACCTCTTTAAAACCTGAATTATCTGAAATGGGTTCAGCCAGGCAATCGGTAAGGCAAGCAGTCATAAATGTGTGCTAGCAGCATAGTCTAACCTCTCTTCTTGTAAATTTTTTTCATTGTCTGTAATGATTTTGCCATATATATATGTATATAGGTTAACCTTTACTGGTCAGAACTGATTTATTGTTGTGGGTGTCTATATATCAAAGGTTTGAATGGTAAAATATGTGCTATTAACAGGCAATTTCTATTTAGTAAGCCAAGTGGAATTTTGGAAGAATGTAAAGGTTACTTTTAGAAAGGACTGTCATTTGGCTGGCATCCAGGGTTTCCAGTCAGTGAAAGTTTTAGGTGAGTGTTTGGCTTTAAATACGTGGCAAAAACCCATTGAAGCACATGCTGAACGTTTCCCCTTTCCTGAGGGAGGATGGGTACCTTGCTCCCATGCAGGTCATGGCTATCAGTCCCTGAGCTTAGGTGTTTCCAGGTGGGGACATCTCACCTGCTAGAGATACCCCAGGTGATGTACCAAGCCATACAGAGATTGTGGGGCACATCCTGCTGAGGGCTTGTAGGCAATTCAGGAGATTGCCATAATCCTGTACCATAAACTTTGTGGGTAGGTGGTTCTTATCCTGCTGTGATAATCTGTTTGCTTAGTGCGTCCTTAGCATGGTGGGAAGGAGTATAGTCAATTCTTGGAGTGATGGGACACTGCCCTAAAGCCAATAAATAGCAGCTTGTGTTTCTAAACCATCTTATCATTCTTTACTTTCATTAAGCATGGACTTTCATGATGAGGATGGAGTGGCTAATCTGATAGGCATCTGTGCAAGCAGTTGAAAGGAAATCTTAATTACTTACCCTTTTCTGTGGGCTCCACACACTCTGGTTTGCCCAAAACTTATTCCTTTGGGGACTAACATCCTGATCCTAAGTCAGTGAAAGTTCTGTCAGAGCTGCCTGCATTTTCTTGCTGAGGCATGGCAAACATGCAGCAGCAGTGCAATTTTGTTCACATGTATTCATAGGCTCAGGGGTTTCCTTGCAGCCCCTGTATGTCATGTGTTTTTGGGTTTGATGCCTTACTGACTGCAGACTTAACTAATTTTATTAATTTTATATTTATTTCATTAAAACACATACCTAGTGCCTTCCCAGAAACCTTTAGGGGTGATGGTTTAGTTGTTTGAATTGAAAGATGGTGATGATTTTAGCAGCTTTGTGATATTATGGTAACATTGCTTGGGCCGGAGTCTAAGGTTTTGGCATTCGTGGAAGGTGACTTAAAAAGCAAAGAGCAAGCACCCAGCTCTGCAGGAAGTGGTGTCATTCTCCCATCAACCAGTCACCTCACCCATGTATGGTCAGGTGTTTTCACCAGTTTGTATTGCAGACCATCCTTCTTCCTGTTTTACGTATCAGGTTTGCATCAGCTATTGCATACGTAACTGGCTCCCAGGTGCAAGTGATGGCTCCATAGACCACAGGTGCTTTGTCACACTGCCCTCAATCGCATTTCCAGCTGCTTCCACCTGGGAAATGGGAAGGGGGCAATTGGTACCTACAATGGGAAAACCCCATGCTCAGTCTCCGCACCATGTGTCTGGTCTGCTGCGTCTTATTTAAAGGGTTTTGTATAAGCTGATGGTGTTCCGAAGTGAAAGGAGGGATTTTTGGCAAACAACTCCTTGTTTTGTAAAAAGCATACTAATCTTTGCAAATATTGAATCAAATGGAGGAGGTGTTTTTCAGGGTTTTCAAAGTATTCTTGCCAAGTGTGTTGTAGAGTGTTAGTGCAACTGCTCAGAAATGGAAGCACGTGGGTGTTTTTGAAATGATGTGCCTGACCCTTGAAGACATCTGACGGATGGTGCCTGTGCCAAAAGCATGGTGGCACACAGAAAAAGCAACAGAAAATACGCTCTTTTGGATCAGGCATTTTGTGCTGTTTTACTATAGCTGCAGTACCTGAAATACAAGCCTGTTTGGATTGTAGATTATGCAAAACCAGAAGATTGTGTACTTGTGTGGGATTACTCATTTACAGTCTGTCTTCTCAAGAAGCCCAAACCAGCATTGTTACAAGAAGCTCGCTGCTCATACATGATAGTGCCCAGAGAGCTTCTTCTAGTGCCTTGTGTGTCAAGCACTGAAGGAGACAGGACTGGGTCAGGAGAGGTGCTGTATCAGCACTGTGGGTCTCTCGGGCTGTGCCCACATCACAGTTCTGAAGGGAAAGCTTCAGTCTCGGCTGGGCATTTCAGGGGGGCAGGTAATTAATGAAGGAAATTACAGGCTCTGGGAAAGCATATTATAAGCCATGAATCACGGAATCCTCTCTCATTCTGCTGTTATCAGCTGACAGGTCTTTTTCTGTAAAATAAAACCCATTAATGCATTCTTGGTCATTTTTGGTGACTCAAAGGCTTAGACTGTCTTTGAACTCATAGTCTAAGAGGAACTTGTGCTTGTTTTTAGCCAAACCCATTTTTGCATGAGTTAGTACTTATGTGCATGCCCAGAGTCACATTTCTACCAGTGCACATCCTCCTGAGTGTGTCTTAGGTCTTGCTGCAAGAGGCACTCTCATGGTTTGACTGCCATCAAACCTGCATTTCTCTGAACTTTCTCACTTGGCTGGTACTGCCAACACATTCATTGTGATCTTTTCTTCCATCAGATTCCCAGTGATCTCTCAGCTTCTTGGGTTGCCACACTGAGGGCTGCATGTGTTATATTTATTTGCATGTAGCAGAGAAGGAAGATGATACCGGCATTTTTAATTATTTTTCCCTTTTTTTGTATCTGAATGCCTCCTGTCAAAGAGTAAGACAAAACCTTTTTCCCATACATCGTGAGTTCTAGGACAGCATAGCTTAGATCAGGGTAATCTCAAGCTGATGTGTGTTCGACATGAAATTAATGCACTATGTCAGCTCTAACATCTCCCTGCCAAAAAAATCACAACTCTTACTGAAACTTCTGTGGTCATTATGACAGTGGAACAGCATGACTGAGCAGAGTGTGCTGTCGTGCAATTTTTTTGTTGCAAAGTTGATAAAATGTCCCTTTGTGGCCAACAGGGAGACAGAAGTAGTGAAAATCACAGGGAGGTGAAGGCACAGGGTGCACATCAGTGCCCCCAGTGTGGCATCAGCTGCCCCTCACTGTGCTGTCATCCCACGTGTTGGGTGTCCAGCCCGTGGGTGCATGCCAGAAAGCAGCATCTGCAGCAGTGCCACAAAGACCACTTTAGGAAACTGAGGCAAGATTTTGGGGATAAGCATGAGGAGATGGAACTCTGTTTCTTCTCTTGTGGACTGGCTTGTTCCGTGTTCACTGCTTTTGTAGTTGTTTCTGTGGTGGTTTTGAGGATTTTGAAGTTTAGCAATTCATTTTGGAAAGACTTAAGATTTCCTTTTCTCTATATCCTAATAAAAATAAATGTAAAGCTGGAGTTGGTGATTTGGGAGCTCAGTTTCTATGTTTAGGGGGATTTAATTTCCTGATTCTTCTTTGTTTTGTAATATATAGCCTGAACAGTCAAATCCATCCTGCGTTCCACTTGGTTGTGCACCACTTAACTTCTTGGTGCTAGCAGAATGTATCCTAATTTAGTTGAATTGTTGTTATTTGTATGCCATTTTAAGCAGCAGTGATTGCCACTCATTATCATTAGGCGAAAACTATTGCCTTTAGAGGGATCCTAATAGGGAGGACATCCCAGTTAAGTAGAATGTGCTGTGCTAAGAAACTTCATTACAAGAAAAGATGTCACAGCTGCACTTATATTACAAAATTCTATTATTCTTGTTTTCCTGTAGCATCTGCTCTGGCATCTCACAGAGGTGCTCTCTGCTTTGGAGGATTCAGTTAGGCTCTCAGTTCTGTAATTTTTAAGTATTGTTCATTTGCTCTTCTCCTGGTTTTTCCACGAGAGAAAGGGTGATCTCCTGTGGTTAAAATGCATAATTAGAGGCCTTATGGTCTTTTTTCTGGTTTTCTCTGACACACTTTCTTTTTTTTTCCACCTTGAATCAATTACAAAACTCTCCTGTGCTTTACTTTCACTTTCTCTATGTATTAGACATCAATATTACCTTACCTGCATAATGCCAGTGTCTTGGGGTGAAATACAGACCTTTGGGCTGCCTTTTCATGTCTTTGGGTACTGGGTGTGAAAGACACAAAAGGCAGTGTCCCTTTAGTCTCCTGATTCCTGTGCCTGCTCCACCCTTCCTGGTTTGGGCTGCTCTGCCCAAACTGTAAGACTCCAGTTCTAGAAACTTGATCTCAGCACCTAACTGTCCCAAGTGCTTTGTGTTTTCTCCATGCAAAGCCACTCCTTGTTATTTAACCGGGTTGGAATGTGTGGAAAGAAGACACTTTGCTCTTCTTGCCTTGAATGGTTTCCAGGTTGTCTGTTAGCTGAAAGCAGTGGGTGATATGATTAATTTTGAAGTTTTCCCCATGGTCTCATTTCTGTAAGGAGAATGTTTTCCATCTGTCTTGCCCATCAAGTGGACAACCTGAGCCTGGGAATGATGGCACAGGTTGTTTAAAACAATGGAGACCATAGGGTTTATTTCCAGGTGTGGGCTTTGACTGTAGCAGTTTGTGTCACTTTACATTCACCAGCCCTTGCACACCAGGTGTCAGGGTGCTGAGCTCAGGGTGCTGCTGTTCCCATACCATCCCTCAAAATCTGCTGAGCACCTGGATGGTATCCTTCTCATGTACTCATGGTTGCTACAACTGCAGAATGTGGGGTCAGGGGAGTTTTTCTGCATGTTGGAATACCAACCCATGAGGCGTTTGCACCTAGTCAATATTTTGCTGTTGCAAAGGCAACTGGCAATACCTTTGATCCTTTTTTTTTTTTCCCATAGATGTTTATATTGTAGATCTCAAGAATGCTCTCTGGTGCTGGAAAGTATTTTTGTACGTGAGCTTGTGGAAGAAAAGGGGTTTTGTTTTTTTATTGGATGTTTTGTGAGCTCTTGAACTTCACATGATTATTTATGAGAGCAGGAGACTGGACTCAAAGACTTTCTAGTCCTGTGTTCCCATGTAATAAAATTTACAAATTGTGATGACTGAGGGGATTTCCTATGCCTGGAGGTAGTCCTCCTGGGTAAGGTTGGCATTTACTTGAGCAATGTAATATGCAACACCACGTATTGGGGACAGCTCAGGGTTAACTACCATTTTCAGGCTTATTTTGTGTAGCAATTTGCCTTATATCTATCCTGCACACTTAAATTCTATAAACTGTTAGTGAGAGCCAGCTATTCCTTGCAGTGGGAGTATAAACGCTTTTCCAGATATATACATTTGCTTAAGGTGTAATAAAGAGGAAGGTCAAAGATTATTTGAATTACTTTTTCTTGAAAGTAGGAGCACTTAAACAAATACAACAAGAAACCATTCATGCTTCCATTCAGGCTCTAAATTGGTATAAAGAAGTCTGGCAATCTTTCCAAAGGAGTGGATGGTGGAATGTGAAAAAAGTATTTTATGGTGTTTACAGCACTTACAATTTTAGTGAGATCAAACACATTTGTATTAGGTTTCTTTTAGATTCCTCAGCCGTGGGTCAGTTTGAATCACATTGTTCAGTGGGCATTTTTCTTAATTTAAAGTCTTCGGAAATTTGTTTTGTTTAGAACACGAAATTTGAATACTAAAGGAGAGGGAGGAGGCAAAGAATTTAAAATGTGAATGACATTAGATATTTCAGGCCCATAATATAGGCAGTGCACACTTCTTACTTGTCTTGTTCTATCACTTTACATGCATATATATATATACATAAATTCAGCAATTGTTGAGGTATGGGCGTGAAGTGTGAGTATGGGCACCATAGTTGCCACCGCTTCAGGAATTAAATGTTTGGGCAAGAGCTGGTATATAAGTGGAGGTGTCTGTCTAAACTATGAAGCAATGGAGAAAGCTTAGATTTAAAAAAAAAATAATTTTCAAAATTACTCTTCTGTATTTAGGTGAAATTTGGTCTACAAACGCTGTGTTTCTCCTGCTCTGAAAAGCTGTAAGAGGTCACAGGATGCCTGCTGTGTCTTGTGTTGGGGTTGCTTTTGGCTCTCGGGTCCTTCAGGCTGTTTTGCTGGGGAGGCACTGAGAAGCTCTGCTGGGACTGCTTCTGGGTACTGAATTTGGGATGTTTGTGTGATGCACTCAATCTTCTTGTGCTGCAAGAACAGCATTGGTCAGCTCTGTGGCAAGCTCTGAAAGAAATATGCAGGAAAGCATATATTTTTGTGCCAAAATCTGCTTTGCAGTGCAGGGTAATGCATCAGCTTAGCCCGAAGAGGTGGGAGTGTGCAGGGGGAAGCTGGAAGAATTACCAGGTACCCCAGTCTCTGCATGAGTTTGCAATGAAGGTTTAAAATAACTGCTCCTTTTATAAGCTTGGGCACCTTCACGTTGTCATTTTGTGCAATACTTCGGTTTGGGATTTTTAACTCCTTAAGAATTGAACTCCAGCTTGTGCTTTGGCCGAGCCCAGAAGGCAGGAAAACGTGAAATGTATTAATTGTGCATCAGATTTTTTCTATGATGTTGCTTTATCTCTAGAAATTTCCTGGGGGGGAGCATTAGGAGCTTATAACTTTTTTTTTCTTTTTTTGGGGGGCATCCTGCTAGTTTTAAAATGTATGGATTTCTCTTCAGTCTTTCACCTGGGGATTGCAGGGTACTCAGGCCAAAGGCAAAGTGAATACAGCAATGTTGGGTGTGGCCTGTTCTGGTTGTGTCCATGCAGTCGGGTGCTAGGTGGATCCATGCGCCAGGGAGGGTACAGAGACAAAGGGAAGCACCAAAAGAGGTGACAAAATCGAGACACACTGGAGTGCTGTGGTTGTCCTGCCTTGCCCCAGCACTTCACAGCAGTTGGTGTGTGGCTGCTGCATGTTGCTGGGTGGCACAGAGCAGACAGGGATGTACCGACGGAATCTGGCCCGGGATTCATCGGGCAACAGCTGACTGCTTAATTTCCAATCCAGTGAATTGCAGGGAAGAGGAGGAATAAAATAATGGGCAAAGAAGCACACAAGATTGAGTAACCATGCAGAAAGGAAGGACATTGAATAGTGCTAGTTGAGAGAAAAGACAGGTACCACTGTTCATTTCTGAAGATACTGCACAGAAATCTTCGCTGTGGAATGACAGATAGAATTGGTGGTGGCAGCCAGAAGAAGAACAGGGAAAATCTTCTGGTTTTCAGGCCTTTGGAAACTTGTCCTCACTTGTTTCTCAAGTTCAACACAATAAGGCTGAAAAAGCAAGTGAATAATACCAGTTGGCAGAGAATTAAAATAAGGAAGTTGAACTGTAGCCAAACCAGTGAAAGATGATGGTGGCTTTTTAGATGTTTCTATCTATAAAAAAGATATTTATAATCACAAAGTGTTCATCTTTTCCCCCTCCCCTTCATTTTAGTGTGCTCTCTTCTTCCCTGCTGTAGCCTTTCATCAGAAAATTTGAGCTTTACATCTAACACTGATAAAAAGAGAGTGGGTTTTTCCTCTAAAAAGCATTTTAGTTGCTTTAATATTTTTGGAGGAAACAGTTAAAGCTAGAAGATTGGCTGAGTTGCATGCTCAAGCCATAAAATTATTTTTCTCTGTGCTTGTGAAAACCAGATTTGATCCAGCAAAATTATGAGTTACAAACAAATCTTCCATCACTCCACTGGTCACTCGCTGTGGTCAATTATAGTTTTGAAGCTGATATAAGAATCAGATGTTTGGCTATTGTGTGTCTCTGCCAGTCTCCAACCCAAGTGTAACCCTTTGGCATGACACATCCTATAATTTGTTAAGTTTTCTAATAATAGCTCATTTTGCATTTCATTGGTGCTTTTCTCTCCAAGAGCCTAAGAATATGCTCCCCTCACTACAGACCAGAGTAATTAATCATCAGGGCTGTTAGTGAGGAAAAGGCCTGGCTGTGGGAAGAGAGTCATAGGCAAGTAGAGAATAACATTTTTATATCCCACTGCATAAATCACTTGGAGAAATATCTTTTGTACATAATTATAATTTTAAGCCATTTGAATTTTATTTGTAAAGTTATCTTAAGTATTTTTTTCTCCACATTAAGGTGTGTTTTCGTAGAAAAAAAATACAATTCATTTTTTAAAGATGCCATAAAGCTGCTTGTGCTCTATTTCTCATTTTTAGAAATCTCTTAGAATGTTAGATCATTTTTACATCTGTTTTCTGTGGGGAAGACTCTTCCAATTTTGTCCTAATTTCTATCCATTAAAATGATAAAGAAGAATCTAAAAAAAATAAGAGGGAATGCTTACTAAAATATACAGGCAAGCCTGCATTTTAAATGCAGGTGTTGTACTTCCTGAGCTCTGTACATCCACAGAATATAAATGTTGATCAGTACACCAAGTGTTTATCTGAAGAATTTGTTTGATAACGTGTTGTCGCTGTTTCATTCCCTGCCTCTTGGCCTGGAATTCTTCCCTCGCCGGTGCTGTGTCAGGTGTCCTGCTCTTTCTCCCCAGGGCACCTTCTTATGAGTTGAGTTACTCTCTCATGACCTTCTACACATTCATGGGGTTGTTAGAAGCCTGGGACCAGGGCCAGGGGTTGGAAATTACATCTGTTCCTGCTCCTCCATCTCCAAGGTTCGAACTGGCTATTGGGGATTTTGTTCTGGTGCCACTGCTGCGTGCAGAGGATGATCCTGGTTTAGGCTGCTGTCTCATGGCCGTGATGGACAAGACCTTTGGTCTTGGTTTTCCCAGTGTATACCCCTGCGTTTTTCTTTGGAATGGGCTCATTTGAACCTCTGTCACCTCCCTTCTCCCAGGATGGATGTTTTTAGGTCTGTGCTACAAATATAACTTGCAGACTGAATTGGTTGCAGGGAGGAGATGGATGTGAGGAGGGGAATCCAAGGCAGTTTGGTGAAGGTAACAAGATGTCTGAGAAGCATCTCCTTTCAGGTGCCTTTCCTGGTCTTGCAGTGCTCCAAAGAGTTGACAGTTCCATCAATCTACTGACAGAATTATTGGTTGGTAGAGCTAAATGTCATAGTTTCTTATTTTCCCCGCTCAGTAAATATAAGTTCTTCCCTTGAAGAAAAACATTAAGTATATAGTGGATACTCTTCCTTAATGGATTTTGCAGCCTTGCTTGGTCTATAAGGGCAGAATCTACACTCTGTGTTTAAAGGAAGGAGTAGTCAAAATTAATGGAAAAATACATCTCCTACTCTGGCTTGTTTTCAAAGGTAATATTTGGAGATAAGATGTTATTTAGTCATAAAGAGGTACAATTCCACTGCCTCCAGTGGCTCTCCACCTGTGTATGTCCCAGTGGGATAGGAAGATGATGCTGTGAAAAGCATAGCTATAACTGACTGTACACAGAGCCTGGGAAGGGAGGAGAGCTTCCTTTCCAAGCTGGACCAATGCAGCTGTTGCCCAAGGCTGGTAATGCAGTGTTTGCTCTTGTAAATATGTTCTCATTTTTAACATGACAATGATTTTGGTGAATAAATAGATGCCCTCCATCTATTCCTGAGGGTTTACATGTCATGGCAGAAAGTGACTTTTGTGCCTGAATGAATGTGTATGTAAATCATTTTATGTCAGTAGCTTTACTTTTGCCCTGCACCTTAAAAATTCACTGCTCTAAGGGCTTCTGCATAATGGGCTTTTGGAGCCCAAGCAGTTCAATTGCTAGGAGCTGTATTTACAAAAGAAATTCAATCAGCCATCAATGACACTTCCAGCATCTTGATGCTGTCCCTTATTTTGGCAATTGACAGTGAAATCCCCTTGCAGGAAAAATCTGTAAATGTGTTGGCTGTCTCATATATAATTTTAAAACCAATCTTTAGGAATTCTGAGATGCCATTTTCTAATATTTTTTTTTATAGGTTTGGAGTAGTTTCTTGGAGGCTTCGTTGAAATCCTCCTTGAGCAATCCTCCTAGGTTTTTCTGTAAGAATTATCCTGAGGTGACATAGTAATCAGCTTGAAGATACTCAGAAGGGCTGACAAGGGCCACTTCTGCATGAGTCATCTGTGACATTGTGTTACAGATGTTGGTTGCTTCGAGCTCTGCACACACAGGCTGTGTCTTGGAATGCCCCCAGAACGATGTGGTGGTGGCAGCAAAGTTACCGTACTCACTGAAATTACATTGGACTTCTCCTTTCTTTTTATGCACTGTAGGTGTTCTCTGCCTGCCAGACAGCTTGAACCTTCACAAGGACCAGCAAAGGTCAAACAAGCCCGGGGAGGTGCAGATGTTCAGCCAGTCAGAGCTGAGGACCATCGAGCAGTCTCTACTTGCCACACGCGTGGGGAGCATCGCTGAACTCAGTAAGTACCAGCCTGTTGAGAGTGTTTGGATTTCTTTCCTTGAAGTAAAGCAAAGTGCATTGCCTGGTTCTGCTGAGGAAAGGTGAGGGGGCTGTGTAATGTTGAAGGGAGATGTTGGGCAGATCTAGCTGTGCTCATGCTCCATAGTTAGTTCAGAAGCTGAAGCTATAGGAAGAAAGAAGTGTTGTGCAAACTCAGAGCAATGCCTATGGCTTGTTTGCATGCATTGCTCTCAGTTTTAAAGGTGAAAGATGTTTTATTCCATTTTCCCTATGTTGTATTTGAGAGCACTTCTCAGCCTGGCCAGATGTGCAAGTGTCTGTTGTAGTGGTGTCCTGTCTCATTTCAGTGGGATGTGTCTTTTATGATGGGCAGGCAGAAAGCTAAAGGCTGCAATAAATAAAGGAAAAATTGTCCCACATTTAAGGCAGAGCTACTTCATCCTCTGTTGAAGAAGATCCTTTACCTGCCTTTTCTTCTCCAGCCCTACAACTCGAACCTGCACCAGAGGAATTAATTCCTGAAAGATAAATTGCTTGCTATTAATCAAAACACTTTTTGAGATATATGGGAATCTGTGTAATTGTCAAAATCTGAAAACTTGCCTTCTGGCACTAATAAGTGGTAGGAGGCCATATGCATCCTTATGTGGAGATAAAGTTAGCAAAAGTGCTTTATTTAAACTTCTTTTTTCTTAAGAGAGAAGCATTCCAATCACATGTTTGTGGTATAGTCAGATACAGGAAGCTATGTGTGGGAAAACAGAATCATTCAGACAAAAAAGTGGGTTTTTTTCTGAGGTTTGTGAGAGATACTGCCAAGTATTCTTTTCCTGAGGTCTGTTACAAAATTTTGGGGAGAAATTAAAAATACTCAAATCCACGAAGATATCGGCTACCAAATCCATGAAGATATAGGCTACCCAACGTACTGCTATTCTTTTATGAATTGTGTGTTACCAGCATCATAAAGAACTTTTGTTCATGTTTTGGCACTTCCTGTAGCAATGGGAGTCTCCTCTGTAGCTCCATCCTATCGTCATGGTTCAGTTTCCTCCTGTTCATGAGCCATGTGGGTGCACCAAGGATGTTTGTCTACAAGACACAAGATGAATTTCTGTTTTCAGCTTGCTAATTTTAATTTGCTCCGGTGCAGTGTCAACAAGCCAAGAGTCTTAGTGTGAAGAGTTGCTCCATCTCTGGAATCAGGTGTTTGGTGTTATTCAAATGAAGTAATTTATGCTCATTTATTTCACGCACATGAAACACACAACAGTACTGTCTGGGTGCCAACTAAATTATGCATGATACAGCTCTCTTTCTTACACTTCATATGATTGGGGTTTAATAAATAAGTAATTTGTGGGTATTTCAGGGTGGGTGGAGTTTTTATTCTGGATTTTTTTTTGGACCTTTGTACTCAACCCAAGAAGCCAGACTTCTTAGATGGAGCATCCCAACCCATTTTACAGTTTAACTCTATCACCTCTAAGTGGCCTGCCTTAGATTCACTTGCTTGGTTGATAGAGTTTGATTTCTGTATGTCTGTTGACTGCAAACACAGGCAAAACACTCTTCAGGGTGGCCAGTTGGAAGAACAGAACACGTCAGTGGGAGTTGGATGCAGCTGTCGGAGAGGCTGGCACATCCAGCAGGCTGGTAGCCCTCCAAAAAGCCCTGTGGCCAACTTGAGGGATCCTCCCTGGCCGCTGCAAGCAGATGCATGTCTGGGAAGCAACAGTGGGAGGAGCAGTAACTTGCAAAGCTTGCCAGGCTTGATATGCTCAGTTGGGTAGAAATCTGTACTGTGGAGCAGTGCCGGTGCAGAGTTCAAAACCAAGCTGTGAAATGTGGAAGGAATTGCAGCATGTTTGTGGGGAAAACCCTCTGAGTTTGGAGGAAAAATCATGAAGTGGGAAAAAAAATGCAGCAGTGAGGGGATACGAGTAGGTTTGCTCTTTGTTCGGTGCTTGTGTGTCTGTCTCTGGCATCAGCAGTGGCTGTGAACCAGAGGTCACAGCAAAACGTCTGCCATGGAGGGTGAGTGGGGAACCACAGTGTGGGGCAGAAATGCAGAGCAGTGGGGAGAAGGTGAGGGGAGCACCTGGGCATGAAGGCAGAAGGCAAAGGAGGATTTATTGTTGCCCTGGTGGTATGAGGGGGATAGACACTGTGGATAAGAAAGAGGATATGGCAATCACTGCCATGGAGAAAATGAGATATGGGGGAAGGATTGAATAGGGAAAAGTGCCTGCTTTTGTGGAGGTGAATAAAGGAGATGTGGGAGACTGTCTGGATAGGAGGGAATTAAGAGGATAGCACTTGAGAAGAGGATCACAAAGAGAGGGAAATGACAACCAGAAGTGGATGACAAGGGCAGAAGCTTGTGGACCAGCAGAGTGAGCAGTCCTCAGGCATGTGTTTGCATTGTCCCATTAGCTTGCAATATCCCAGGAGCCAGGATTTTAATTTATTGGTGTCCTGTCTCATTTCAGTAGGATGTCTGTTTTATGATGGGCAGACAGAAAGCTGAAGGCTGCAGTAAGTAAAGGAAATACTGTCCCACATTTAAGGCAGAGCCTACTTCATTCTCTTCAGAAGAGCACAAAAACAAGGGCAAAGACTGATCTTGCAATAAAGCAATTTAATTTTAATCTCAGGAAAAAAAATTTTAGAAAGCAATTCTAATTGAATGACACTTCCTATCGTTTATTGACATGAATAATTAAAGTATTGTAAGTACACAGAATAACTGAAATTAACAAGTGTCTGTGTGCAGAGGAAAGGCTTCCCCTGCTCTCAGTTCTACCCAGCATCCTTGCATGGAGCAGTATGACAAGCTGCTGAGCCTGCTGGAAGCTTTGAGACCAGGGAATCAAATCCGTCCCATGGAAGACAACAGCTTACAAATGAACCTGTGTTCTGCTCAGCATCTGTATTTCAGCTCACATTGTCTTAATTTCTTTAAGTCTGTCCTTGGGGGGGAAGAAGAGATTCACAGTGTGAAAAGCCTTGTGTCATGTGGTACCTTTCCCTTGCCCTACCCATGATGGCCCTCATGTGTCTCCACCCTTTGTTTATTCATGTTTTGTCAGTGTATTAGAAAATTTGGGTAAGCTGGGTCTTGCTGGGTGTGACAGAAGGTAGGGGAAAACTGGGGAAAGGTGGGATGGCAGACACGACCAGAGGGGGAGGGCAGAACCATCTGGTGATGCTGCCATTGAGGAGTCCTCCTAGTCAGACAGATGCAACTGGACCCATGGATGTTGCTCTGGTCCTGCCAAATCCTGCTTGCCTGGTGCTTCTGGTCTCATCTCCAGGCTCAGCAGGCACTGGTCCTGCCTGGGACACAGCCTGGCTGGCAGTGACCAGGTGAAGCAGTGTCACTGGCCATGGGGTGCTCTCCAGAAAAAAGGGAGAAGAGGTGATGTTGCTGACTTGAAGGAAAAAAAAGGGAAGTTTTGTCTCCAGGATTTTGGAGGAGAATGTCAATAGACACCTAATTCTGCACCACAATTTCAGCAGCAATGCGTGATTCCAAGGCAAAGGCTTAAAAAATTAATGTGAAACCTTATTCATTAAAATATAATGAACATGGCAGAAAGTTAAGGAACAACAATAAATCTGGTCTATGTTATATTGGCATTTAGTATTCAGCAGTTGTAATTGCCTACTACAATGTGTTTTAAAATAATGTAATTTCATTTGAAATGCTTATTATATAGAGAACATTGGGAAGAACTGAAGCACAGCAAAAATAATAGGATTTTAAACAGTAGCCTGACAGTATTCCACTGTTGAGTCTTAGAGAAAATATTTCACAGGATTTTTTTTTCCTTCTTTTTTCCCCCTATTTTTTTTCTTGACGTTTCCTGTATTTCTAGACCAGACTTACAGAAGAAAGGGAAGAGATCTGTTTGGGTTTTTTTCAGAAAGTTTTTGGGATTCTCCTAGATTTCTAGTTCTTCTCTTTCACTCCTTCCCTTTTCAGATGGGGAAAAAAACAAGTAGACTGAATAGAAAAAGACAGGAACATTAGGGAGAGCTTTTGCTGTGGAGAGATCCCATGATACTGCATTTTGACCTTTGAATATTTTTCCTAACTTCTTTATATGCATGTTTGCAATCCACAAACATTTATGTTATATTTGACTGCATAATGCTCCAAGACACCTATTCATCATTCATCTAAAAATACCGCTGCTGGCTTGGAGACCAAATGCAGAAGGAATGAGGCTCATAACTGAAGGTCGTTGCTGGTTTTGGGGGTGAAGGAGGACCCTCTTTCTCTTGAGTGTGCACTAAGTAAGTGGTGAGAAGGCAGAGCAGAGCCTTAAGGTGCACTGTGCACCAATCCTGGCACCAAGAAACACTCGTGCCTCACTCCCTGGAGGTAAAGGCTGTCAAGGTGTTGGTGTCTGACATGGGACAACCACCCTGTGCTGATGTGAGTTTGTAGGGCTGCAGAAGGCTGTGTGTCTGAAGCACCACAGGGAGATAAACCATGGCTTAGGATGCCATCCAAAGCGTTTCATAGTGTATGTCTTCGGGTTAGAGCGAAAAACTGTCTGTCTGGGGCTTGTTTTGGGTGCAAAGATGGCCAATCTCCTATGGCTTTTCTGAGTGAGAAGTTTGCCACCCAGACTTGTGCAAACTGCAGTGACTGGTGCTGGTGTCACTCTAAGTGTTAACCGCAGTGCATAATCATTTTTATTTTAAACTGTGATAATCTGAAAATATGACTTAACACTGCTGATATTACAGGTTTTTTGCTTTTGAATGGTGTTTAACTTAGAGCAGTCCCCAGATGTGATGTTCAGACTGGGATTCCCTCCCTGTCACCACTCAGGTCTCAGCAAGGTTTTTCTTTTCCTTTTTGTCATTAGAAAAATGCCACCCTCCATCCCCTCTTTTCGTTACACATCGTCGTCACTTTGCATCCACAGTGCTGAATGTATATATTTCCAAAATAAAAGCCTCCCACTGCATCTTGGCACCCTTTCAGGCATGAAAGGAAAGGTTACTGCTCAAGTGTAAGTAGGAATGTGATTGCACATACTGATACTGTTTTTCATTTCTCCTCGCAGCCTCAGATGAGATGATGAAAGTTGCATCCCCTCCCTTGCCTTTTCATCTAGTCACAATCCTCTGCAGCCAACAGGAAAGAGTGCTGTAGGAGCCATACAAATGGATTTATGTGCTCTAAATAAGAGGTTAAACCTAGGCCTAGAAGCAAATGCCAGGGTAAAGGGGCTTGCTGGAAGGGTGGCATCTAAAGGAGTTTTTTAAGTGCTCTGCTAATTTACTGCCAGAACAAAAGCCCTGTTTGTCAGATGTATTTTTCAGACTGAGCAGCACCGTAAAGACCAAGCTTATTCCCTGTGAACAGTTTGGTTCATGGAGCACAGTGCTGAGCTAAGCAGAGGTACTAGCCAAAACCTTCAGCATAGTGTTTGCCCATAGACTGACAGCCTGTGTATCACCTCTCCAGATACAGTGATGCTTTTCCCAGTTTTCAAGGGCCCTCCACTGGGTTATGGCCCAAGGTCTCTAGGTCCTCACTTATCCGCTTTCTGGGTGTCTAATTTGCAACTTCTCCTTGCTGATATCCACACATCATGCAGTCTGTGTGTTAAAGTTAGAAGCTGTTGAGATGCTCCTCAACAGAGAAAGCCCCTCCCCCACCCCATCAGAGAACAGAAGGCAGATGAATGCAGTGAATGATAGGTGTTTCCTTGCCTCTGTGTAGGGCTGCCTCATTTTAGGCTTCCCTAGCTGCTACCCCATTCTCCTTGCTGCCTTCTCTGAGTGATGGAATCCTCCATTCACTGTCTCCATTTGTGCACAGGAAGAGTTGTGGGTTACTTAACAGTCACAAACAACATTTTGCTTTTCTTCTCTTCCCCCTGAGATCAGCCCCACTGTCATCAGCCATAAAACAATATATTTATTTATCAGGTGGAATGAAGTGTGAGGGAGGATATTTTAAAAATACCAGGTTACAGCCTACTCAGGCTTTATCTTCCATTTGACTGCCCTGTTGACCAAGGGGGTGAATTTCTGTCTTGGGTAAGAAGGGCAGTTTGTCTTGTTTCTTGTCTGGATCCTCAGTGCTCCTCTGGGTGCTCTCTGGCTGCCTCCATGGGTGAGACTCAGCCACCTTTGCCTTTCCTGGGGACAAGCCCAGGGTGGTTTTGTTCCTCCAGGGCTTCTACCTCCTGTGTTTAAGCCTACTGAGGTTTGATGCTTAGAGGCAAAAGGCATCGCTGCGGTGGTTGGGGTGTGCTGGAGCTCCAACCTTCCACCAGCCTTCCCTGGTACACCACTGTGAACTCTCACAGAACTCAGAACTCTCCACTGTTCACCACATTTGAGGTACAGACTCCTGTTCCCTCTGAACCCCTGCATCACAACCACACTCGGGATTCAAATGGCATTTTCCTTTCTTTGCAGTCCCCTGTGTCCCTGCTGTACAGAGCACGCACAAGCAATTGGTTAGGTCAAGGTGTGCACTTTTAGTTGGCCTGCTCAGCCATGGGCACTCTTAAATTCTCTTTGAGGACAAGGATCTATGTCAGGCCAAATAAAATCTGGGAGTGGTGGTCCATAAGGCCGTGGTGTCGTGCAGAGTGAAGGCTCTGCATTATGTTGGCACATGAATAGCTTATCTGAGTCAAAGCTTGTGTTGTTTGCAGTTGATGTGGCTTAAGGGGAATCAGACACAAACATCACGCTTGCCACGTTGGAGAGTCTAAAGTGTAAGTGTTGTTATAATAGGTATGTGAACTTGAGAGGGTTTAATTATTATTGTGGCTTTTTAATGGGATATATCCAATCCCTAATTTATCAGTCTTCAAAGGTTTTGCAAGCACTAAATTGCATGCAAACATTTACTCTGTAATATAAATAGAAGGTTCTTGGTATGGTGGAGTAGAGTGAAGATAAAAAGATTAAATGATCTGTGGGAGGCCACAGGGAAACCCCTGCCAGGAAATGGGCTGCTTGCATCCTGGTCCTGTTTTCTCAATTCTGAATCTGGAACCACTGTTCCTTCTTTTGCTCTCATGTGGAAGAGATGAATAGCTTTTAAGAGAGTAAAAGGTTGCCTGTGGTAGCAGATAGGGGAACAGCATGGGACAGCAGAGATGGCAGAGCTGGGGAAGTTTTTGCAAGGTGGGCTCAATGATGAATTTGTTGCACATTGGATGCCCCACGACTGTGGGTTATGGCACTCCAAGCACACCCACAGCCTGAGGCAGCTGGAATAAAGTCTGGAATATACTGTGTGCCAAGAACAACTTGAACTTTTTTATGTTTGAAGATACTTTGTGCTAAGAGTGTGCACACTGGGAATACATTCTGCACACTTTCCAGTGTGCAGCCACCCTATCTCTGTGCACACTCTTTTCCTGGTATGGATGAGTAGTGTTGAGTTAACAATAGAAAACCTCACAATAAATCATTAGAGGACGGGTTATGCTGGAGCAGTTTTGGCTCAGCTAACTTTTGAAACATGGAGATTGATGTACCACTGGAGGCAGAGGAACGTGGAGGAACAGAGCAGCTGGAATCGAGCTTGTAGGGATGGCTCAAGTGGCTGAGGGTGACCTGGTACGGGAGACACAGCTCAACTGCTCATATTCCCCTGCAGTGATGTGCTGACAGGTGTGTACTGGGGCAAACTGCACCAATTTGTCACTTGGTGCAGAAACCACAGGCAACAGGAGATAGAAAGAGACTTAACTACACTTTGGGAAGGATGCAGAATGGCTGTGGCTACCAGCTAGCAGTCTGATTAAATAGAACATGGTTTATTTTCAGTTATAAATTCACGTTTTCAATACAGTCTCCCCAGAGCTGGTTGTGAGCAAAACCATAGATCCAAGACTTTTGTATTGAAGTGTGAAATGAATCTAGGTCAAGAAAATGAGTTTTGCACCTGGCTCACATGCTTGTAAGGGGGAAATCTACTGACCATGACATGAAGTTGGCATCTAGAATGCAGCTCCCTGGTGCATACTCCTCCTTTTCATGGTGTGGACAGGACACAGGAGGCTGTTAAAGGCTCTGGAAGACAGACACAACTCCTGCCTTTGGCCTGCTCTTTGCAGGAGGAAATACTCACCCACGAAGCACACCAAAGCAGTAATACTGCTGCTCCACTGCAGGGCATGATTCCCAAGTGCAGACTACACATGTAGGAGTCAAGGACAGCTGGAAGGGTGACCAGACCAGTGTTCTCAAACTGATGGGTGCTGCCTGCACAATGCAGTCATGCTAAAAACACAGTCTCCTGGTGCTTCGCACAGTGCCCTAGCAGGGCACCAGGTGGGAAGACAGCTGCGGTGGAAACAGATGCTCGTGTCTCTCCCCTGGGTTTTGAAGGAAAAACACAGGTCAAAGAACTGAGTGGCTCATTTTCAGTGTGCAAAGACATCATTGCTAAGTTGTTCTGGTAGTTTTAGAACATGCTTTTGGAACAAGAAAAATATGAGGTGGGTGTCATAAGGAGCGGCTGCATAAGGATCTGTCCATGTCATTCACCTCAGGGCTGTGCCTCTGCAGGCATACACTCAGCTGAATGGTTTTGCCTCTGGCAGTTGTTTGGTCTGGAACAGTTAGCCTGCTCCTAGGCAGGCAGGATAGATAGCATCATCAGGTCCATCATGATAGATCAGAGAATCCCACGGGAAGCTTCTCAGACATGGGCAGTGGGTATCTGTCATTTTCTTTCTATTCCTTCTTTTTTGCCTTCCTCTGTCCCCAACCCCAGTGCAGAATTGGAAATTTGGAAAATGTGCTATTCTTTAAAGATCAGGCTCTAGCATAGTAAAAGCAGTGATAATAGCATTTACTGAAGCCAAACATAGTTTAAAAAAAAGTTTCACTGGTCACTGCAGAGAGGGCTCAAGCTGAAGCTGTCCACTTGCATGCTGTACATTGTTGTTGTATGTTGTGTTGCACCCCCATGCAGATGGGAGCAGCTTTACTTTGTCTGTCACATCATATCTGTGGCTTGAAGTCAGTGAAGCTGTTCCTTAAATATTCAATGTTGCCTTAAATCAGGCTCATGTCACAACATGTGCATTACATAATATTTTCAATCTTTAAATCAAATGTATGTGGACCTTGTGTTCACTGACTGTGCTGAACTGACAGCAGCAGCAATGGGCAAGCCCCACTTTAGTAATGGGAAGGGTGAAATGCTGGGAGCTGCAGTGGCAGCTCTGCACACATTGTAGTGCAGAGGTGGTTTTGTGGGGTTTTGGTAGCTGCTGTGCGAGGCAGGGCCTTTCTCCTCCGGGCTGACAAGCTCCAGTGTGGAGCTGCATTCCCGGAGCCCTTCCCCATCCGGAATCAGGGCTGCAAGGCAGTGTCAGCCTGGGGCTTGCCGCTGCCTTTGCTGCCCTCTGAGAGCCCGTCCTCTAGTTGTGGCTTCCCAGCTTTGGCAACAAAAATATCCTGAAATGTCTCCCCACTTCACTGTTCCTTTTCTTTTTTCTTGTGTTTACCCTGCACAATATGATGTTTTTGTCTCCCTGGCTCTGCCTGCAAAGCAGTTGGTGCGTTGGCTCACTTGGCTTATGTTGCATAAATTACGGAAGTTTTCATTGAGTTTAATTTAAAAACAAAATAAAATTGGCAAGCTCTCTTTGTCAGGCGTATCATCTCCTCAGTCTGTTCTTCAGGTGGTGGTACAGAGTGAAAATTTGATCAGTGAAGGGCAAGGTAGGGATCCCTGCCAGGCCCCTTGGGTCATGATGCCACAGCCATCAGGAACCTCATTCATGGAGTTACAAGGTCAGTGCAGCTGCTGGGAATTTTATTTTAGATGTGTTCTGTCTGTAAATGATGCAGTGAGGAATTTATCGGCCTTTCAGATGTGTTCAGCTGATACAGCTGAGGCATATTTTCAGGGCCAAAAAAGAAGCAGAAAAGCCAGCAGTGCTCTGAGCAGGTAACCTGCCTTTGCAGAGCCTTTCTGTGCTGAGCGCAGCCCTGAAGAGCAGGGGTGGCTGACAAATGATGAGGGGATAGCACAGACTTGTGAGGGGGACTCTCTCTGTGCTTGGCCATAAATTCAAGGTTGCCTTCATTATTCAGATACACCACAGCTTTTATACCTGGCAAGGAGAGCATATATAGTTTGGGTTTCCAAGATAAGACTGGAGTTGGCTGATTGCTGGAGAGCAGACCAGTGAGTCCCATCATGAAGCTGATTTTGCATCCGTGGGCTTTGGGGTGCCTTGGAATCAAAGGGAGTCTCAACTCTCGATACATTCTTAGGAAGGAAAGGGAGAAGCAAAAGTGTATTAGCAAGGAACAAGATGTTGCTGTTACAACACAAAAGAATGATACGTCAGGTTGAGAGGTGAGCAGAGAAAGAGGAAGTTTATTATGATTTGGGGTTTAAATAGGATTTGGAATTTGATCAAGGATTGGGGGATGAGAGGAACACCCTTCTGACCCCAGTGGTCAAACCAGCAGTCCATCACAGAGAGGAATGGAAAACAATCTCCTTTGTTTATGTTAAATGCGTGAGAAACTCCGGTAGAATTATGTAAATAATGATCAGAAGGCTGAAATCAGAGCGACAACAATAGGAGGAGTAAAACCTGGTAGGGATTCAAGACAACACACAGACACCTAGAACCAGATGTTGCACTCTGCTACATTTTACAGAGTTTGCCTGAGTGCTGCCATGCAGTGTGTGCATATGCCTGTCAGCTTCCCCGTGCCGCCTTGGCACTGATCCTGGAGAACAGATATGCTAAGGCACGGTCTCTGCCCTGGAGAATGGTTGCTGTAACTGAATGCGGGTAGAGGAGGCAAAGGGCACTGGGGCAAGTATCGGATTGTTCGAGGTTACGCTGTGGAATAAAACAGAGCAGTGATTCCTGTCCTGCCTCCACAACTGTGTCCATCAGGTACCAATATAATGGGGCTTTTTATGCTTGCTTACTGTTCTCTGTGAAGCTCAATGTTTTACAGGTATTGATTATTTAGGCTTTAAGTTGACCCAAAGAAATAAGTCAACTTATTGGTAAAGAAATGTTACAATAATTGTTAATATAGAAATGATTTCAAATGTGACCAGAGAAAGCATAGGAAAGGCAAAAGAAAGATCTAAGCAATGAGTTCTTGGTATAATGTAACTAAATGAGGCTTAAATATAAAAAAGCCTTAATTCTGCTTCAGTGGTATGAATTGGTTTGGGTTTTTTAGAAAGCAGTAGAGGAAATACAGCATAAAAGGATGAACTCCTGGTCATATTGATATGGATTGGAGCTTTGCCTTTCAGCAAGGGTTGAGTTCCTCCAGCCTTGCATCAGCAGTGATGCTTAGCTGCCTGTCCCACCCAGATCGTTCTTGCTGCTTTCCCTTCTTATTCACCGTGCAGCTTCCTCTGGTCCTGGGCGTGGCACTGAGGTCACATCACCCCGGCGCTCAGGGAGGAGTAGGATGAAGTAATGCTGCTGCCAGAATCTGGGAATGAACTGCCAGATGCTGGGCCGAAATTGCATCTTAATTTTTATTCATCATTCATGACAGAGGTCAGAGGCATTCTCTAGTGCCTGCTGTCTCAGTCCACTGGAATAAGACCTGCTGTTTGCTAAACTTTACCCGTGTTCTTCAGTGCTGTAATGATGTGGGTCTGAAAAGGCTGAATTTAGTGTGTGCCTCCCTTTTCTCTGCCTTTGCTGTTATTGTTAAAGCTGGATGTTGCAGCCAGCATTTCTCTGCAATTTTTTTTGCCTTGAACAAGGCTGCTAGCAGTTAAATTGGCCTGTGTTAGATTTGGCAGTGCTCATCTGCTGTGACTAGAGTGGGCTGAGTGAAGGAGGTCCCAAACTTTCCTGCTGCTTGTGGTTGCCTGCAAATAGCCTTGTGCAGGACTGGGGAGTCATTCAGTGGCACATCTGTCTCTTCTGCAGACCTGATCCTGCATACTTTCCACATGCATAGTTTCTCTGGGAAATTATGGACATGCAAGGCTGCAAGATTGGTACTATGATGGCAATCTCCTGGCAGAGGGAAAAAAACATAAGCTATTTTAAATTAAAGCTTTGAATCAAAAGAATATTGCAAAGTGAAGTGAAAATTTGTGTCAAAACCCTGAAATGGACTCTGCAGTTTCCTCATGCTGGTGGTTTTCTTCTCTTCATGGTTTTAAGGCTATGTTTTTGGAGGACTGGGCTGAGATTTTTAAGTGAAACATTTCTACTCTCCCTGGTACACATTATCACTGCAGCAGCAGCATTTTCTGTGTGAGTCAGGCTGGAGAGAGGTGATCTGTTGTGTTCAAAGGGGTGGGACTTGGCAAAGACCTGTAGTTCAGCCATGCACACGGTCAGAGTAGTTCTCCTTTAAGTTTGCCCAGGAGTTCATTATTTATCCCCCTGCAATTGGTTTTATGCTCCTACCTTGGTGTACATCCTAAACTTTTCCTTCCAAGTTTCAGTGCTCAGTGGTCACTTGGGAAAAGTAAGTAAGAGAGAGTGCATGACTTCTTCTTAACAGTGGAAAATTATGTCCTCTTTTTCTCATCACTTGCTTTTGTATAGCTTAAGACTGACCCAAAGGGCTCTTGCTCAGATTTTCATTTAAAACAAACCAACTGATTTGATCCGAGATCATTATTTCCCCCAAAAGCACTCTCAAAGTGATTTGAACATGTGAGAAAAAGGCAGTTTAAACCACAGTTGTTTCCCTGCCTTTGATAGAGTGGTCACTAGTCAATAGACATAAAATTCACTGCCTCAGAGTGAGATGCTTTAGTTAATTAGTTACAACCAGTGTCTTGCTAAGAGACTGTGCTGCTGCTTGCCTGTGTATTTGCCTGGTAATCTCAGTTGCTGGCTTTGCTGATCCCAGTCCACATGTTGTGGCTGGATTCCTGTATCTGCCTTGTGACAGAGTGCCCCAAACTATATTGGTACAGGGGAGATGATGAGCATCTTCCTCTTTGTCCATTTTCTGTGCTCTGGAAACCTGGGGGGGCCGGGTGAGCCTACTTCATAGGTTTTGTTTTTCTGCTAACAAGAAGTTTTCCAGGCCCAGCCTGGACTTAAAAAATTAATTTTGGTTGCACATTTTTAGTATCGTCTTTTAGCAATATTTTCTCTCTTTTTTCTTCACCCACATGCTCATTCACATCCTCCTGCAGTGTTTTGTGTGTTGTCTGATTGCCTCCTTTCTCATTCCAAGGGGCTGGATTTCACTGCCCCTCTGACCAGGAGCATGCAGCTTTTGGTGCCACCCTGCCTGGTCATTTTTTGGGTCTGTGGGATTTTAGCATCCTCCAAAGGCTGCTAAGTAGTTAACACGCTGGCCTCAGCATGCCAGCTCTCGTGGTGGTGCTGAGATGGGCCAGCCTGGCACTGCCCACACCACCATCTTCTCAGAAACACATCTCCTGCAGGCCTTTGTGGGCTTGTCTGCAGTCTGGGTATGTCACACCAGGCCACAAAAACCACCAGGAGGAGTTCAGCCCAGCGATGAGTAACACCCAGGATCCTGTCCTACCCTCTACTCTTTGCATATGTGAGGTTAAATGGAAGGGAAGACCAACCCAGTGTGCCTTTCAGCTTCTAACTCAGGAGAGGCAGCTGAACAGCCTGGCATTCACCCGGCTCTTGCTATTTTCCAGGTGACCTGGTGTCTCGAGCGATGCACCATCTGCAGCCCCTCAATGCCAAGCAGCATGGGAATGGGACTCCGATGCACCAGAAGCAGGGATCCTTCTACTGGGAGCCGGAGGCTCTGTACACCCTTTGCTACTTCATGCACTGTCCACAGATGGAGTGGGAAAACCCCAACGTGGAGCCCTCGAAAGTCACGCTGCAGACTGAGAGGTAAGAGCCTCTGCACGGTGCTTGGTGTAGTGGTGAGGATGTTTTGTTAATAAATCAGCCTGGCTGGCTAATTGCTAATTACAGCCTGTGCGCGAGAGGCTGCGGAGCAGTCTGGTTCGGTTTAGGATCACCTCCTTGAAATCTGCTGCTCTCCCCAAACTGCTGTGTGGCTGAACCAATATATATCAAAAGTGACACCCAGTGGCTGCAGACAGCAAATTGGTTCCAGATGTGCACTTGGGAGAGATTTCCTTTTGTTGCTGCTCAGCTATTCTGTGTTTTGGAAAAGAAAATGAGAACTTCTATTTCTGGCCTAGCAGGTTTGGGTTTAAAGGGTTTTTTTTTTTTCCCTGCGTGTTAATAGGGCTCAGCAGCTGTGATTGGGGAAATGGAAAATGAATAGAGTAGTGTGTAGAAAAGAGAAGCCATTAAAGATGCTGGGCTCCAGCCGCACTAACAGAGCACAGGAGTGACCTCGGGGCTGCCCTGGCCAGGGATGTGGCAAGTGCCAGCTGTGCTGCTCTTGTCCCTGCTTCAGGGATGGGCGGGGCTGGGGAGGTTCACCTGTGGCCCTGTCCTCACTCAGGGTGTGATGTAAGGTGAGAAGGTGAGGCCTCTGCAGCTGGCAGGCAGGGTGCCCAGCAAAGGGGCAGATTGCTGACCAAGAAAATAAATCCATCTC
Organism: Cyanoderma ruficeps; assembly: GCA_008694505.1. NCBI lineage: Eukaryota > Metazoa > Chordata > Aves > Passeriformes > Timaliidae > Cyanoderma > Cyanoderma ruficeps. Next base: position 10,427,167 of record VZDJ01000426.1, read on the forward strand.
TCATAAAAAGCCCAGCAAACCCTCTTTTAAAACATGTCTCCAGCTATGTGCCGGGGCACAGTTTGCTGCTTCCCTGCCACACTCTCACCAGCCCTAAACCAGGCATCCCCACTACAGAGATGAGAGGAGCAGCTGGTGCTTAGAAAGTTCTGGATATGAATTTTTAGGATGGGTATTGTGGTGATGCAAATGCAAGCTGCTTTGTCAGGCTGGGCTCCACATTTACATCCCAGGGTATGTATTGCAGTGTACATGTGAGCCAAACTCGGATCTGCACTTAGGGGGCTTGGCTATTGTTGCAGAATGAGCTCTACATCTCAAAAGCAGCATTTGAGGGTCTCATTGTGTGTGTGTAGTAAATGGTATATATTATGATATCTTAATTGAAATAGTTTTTTATTAATTACAGAAGCGCATACAAGATGAAATTCTGGCATTAATGATGTTACTGGGAATTTTGCCATTTGCCTTTGGATGGCATTTTGTTTCTTTTCAAGTTTGGGTCGCTCTATGAGCATGCTTGTCACTTTTTGTTCTGTTATTTCCAAAGTATGAAAAAAAAAAAACAGAAGGGAAATGACAAGAATCCAGAATTTTCTCTTTTTTAAAAAAATTGGTTTTGATTTAACAATTTGTCATCCCGTCTTGCTATTGTGGAAGGCCGAATGTCCGAGAGTGGTTTGTATGCACAAAAAAATTCGAATGTGCCCTCACCTGATCTGTAGTTCCCATCTGTGGGAAAAATGCCACTGGAACCAGAGGAAATACAGAGATAAATAAAGCTGAGCCTCTGGTTTTGTAAGATTTCTTCAGACTCCCCTGTGCAGAAGTGAAAAGGGCAGGGATATTTGAAAAATCACTTTAAGCATTTGCTTTAATAGGTTTTTCTTTCTCTGAGGTTGCCTTAATACACACCCTCTTCATTGGGGTACTTGAAATACTGATTTTGTAAACCGATTGTTCTTTGCTTTATTTTGAGCACTCGGTCTGGCAGGACGCCTTCCCTTGGCAGGGCAGTGAACGACTGCGGCGTGCGGTGAGGGCCAGAGCAAGTACTTGGTGTTACTGCCAAAAGCCTGTGGTCACTTCTGGAAGGAGCAGATTCATCTCCTGCTGCCTAATCAAACATGCATTAGTACTTAGTGCTGGAGTGGGAGCGGTGCAGGGCTGAGTGTGAGCCTGGATATTTCCATGGAGCTGAGCTCTGGAGTCTCACCAGCTGGATGTAACCACCCTGTGCTGCTCAGAAGGGAGAACAGTGAGGCTGACTTTTCTGAGGAGCCTGCCTACCCATTTCCCATATTTTGGTTTTTTACATGCAGTCATGCTTTGCGGTCCATGACTTAATCTTCGGTGGTTTCGGTTTCCATGATTGGGTTTTGTGCATTGCAGGGAGATGGGTTTGTTAAACATGACACTTTTATATGCAAATATTTGCAGGATTTGTGGTGTATCTGTGTGCTGTATTCACTCTCCAGCTGTGGCAGTTGCTTTTATTTTGGAAGAAGCCCAGAAGGAAGCAAGAAGGTCCAGGCATCTTTCCCCATCCTTGGCCTCTCTGTGTCCCTGCTAGTGCAGAGAAGCCAGGACGGTGTGGATCTGGCTGTAGGCAGTATTTTCATGAAATAGGGGTTGTCCTTGGCTCTTTGTGAAGCCAGCCTGGCTACTGTCTTGGCCCCCTCCTCCCTGACAGTGCAAGCCCAGGGAGGAGAGGGCTGTGGGATGCAGCAAAAGGCTTCTTCCAGCACTTTCAGGGCTTGGTGGCACCATGAAGCCATCCCATTCTTCCCACGCATCTCCAGCCCACCTAGATTTTGGCTCTGAACCAGGCCAACCTGCGAAGGCTGTACATGTGCTTCTGCAGGAACTGGATGTTGCGGGGGGGGGGAATCCAGTATGGTGGCATTGCTGCCTGGCTTAGCACTTTCCAGCTCTGAGAGTACTACCTCCCTCAGAGCCTTGGGGGAGACATAAAGGGGGATTTTTACCTTTGAATAAATCCGGCACTTCGTTTCTAGGGAGCGTTTCTCTGTGTTTGCGCTTCGTGGAGGTAAAGAAATGAGAATGCAGTATGTTTTTAAGAGTGTTTACCTTTACAGAAAATAAAAGGGAAAAATGATTATATAGTGAAACTCTTGTTGCAAGGGGGTTTGCTTTCATGGGAGAGGGAGGAGTGGAGAGTGGCCAGAATTGCTTAGAAAACCTGGAAAATATTCCCCACTTCCTAAATGCTGACAAACCCAAGCATAAGATGGATGTCCTTCCCACCCCAAACTCATATTCCTTCAATCTGGCCCCCTTGGCAGAGAGTCTCTGATTTCTTGGCACCAACACAAGCCATTTCTGCTGACCCTGGATACCATGTAGATGGCTGTTTTGACAGGCATGGAGCTATGGGGAGAGGGTGAACCTCTTTGTGGGGTCCCCTATTGCACCCAGTTGGGATGTGCTGGAGCCATTTATCTTGTGCTGGGTGTTGCCAACAAAAGCAGTGCTCTTCCAGTGCTTCCACCTGCAGGAGGCTGCAGATTATTTAGGTTTGTGGTTCTTTTGCTTTCCTGGGAATTAAAAAAAGGAGAACTGTAGATGAGGGTACTGTTGTCAAGATTTCTTGCTGCTTGCTGCTTCTGTCTTAATAAAAAGATCTGTCCTGTGGTTGTGCTTGGCTTCTCAGCCCCTATAATGCTTCCAAAATTATTGCAAATAATTTCTTAAGCACCGGAAAGTGCAGAATCTGTAGTTGCAGATTTGTGTGATTTTTTTTTTTCCTTAAGTGGTTCCTTACCCACTTTTATGCACAGCTGTATTGACAAAGTCCTCATTACTTCCTAACTTGCCATGTTCCCTGTTAACAACTCATTGAGAAGCTGTGGCTCAGCAGCTCAGCCAGTCCAGAACCACCCATTAATCCTGCTCACAGGCAGCCAAGTACCTTCTCCAGTGCTTCCTCAGCTGCTCCACCTTGGAGGAGCATTAGCTCCTTGTACCACCTGGCAGCTGTTAGCTTTTCTCCTCCAGTCTCAATTGAGTTGATGGATGTGTGTCTGGTTTTAACCTTCTTTTCATTTTTCCTTAACTGTTATTCCTTGTATGGGGAGCAGTCCCTTAGGAAACTCCCATGGGCTGTTATTGCTTGCTTTTCATCTTTCTGTCTTGCGTGCTCACAGGGACACACACACAAAAATATATATGTTCCCTGCATGTGCATACACCTGCAAATTGTAGGCTGTGATCATTCATGATTAATATAAAGAGTTTGGGTAACTTCAGTTTTGTTTCATGCTTCAGGTAGCTATTGGGGTAGCTGGCTAATTAATGTGATGCAGCCCCTCTAATGAGAGGAGTGTTTCATGCTATTAAAATAATTTTAAAAATAATTTGAACTCTATCAGAGTATTTTTGTAACTGCCACAGCCATGTGTGTAGTCCAGATTATACCTATAGAAAAATTTCAGTAAGAGAACTAGGGAAAAGTGTCCCTGATTTAAAGTATTATGTGGTACAAACTCCCTGGGTAGGGCAGTCTCCAGCAAAGACCAGAAGAGAGTGGTGAGGAATGCTAATGAAAAACAGGTAAAGCACTGGGAGTATCAGAGTCCTGCAGTGAAACCTGAATGAACCTGTGTATGCAGAAGGCATTACACGTGCTTGATGTGCCAGTATGCCATAGCCCCATGTAACCCTATCTATTTTTATAGATTGGAAACTTCACACAGTAAAGCTGTAGTCTTGCTGAAGTCAAAATTGAGAGCAGGGTTGATTTGACTTGTTACCACTGTAAAGAAATTCCAGTGCATCCTTACCCTAAAGCCTTTAGATTTGCATGCTAAATATCGAACTTCCCACTTTCTAGAAATCCCTTCAGCAATGTTATTGGAGCTGCCTGCAGCATGTGAGATGGCACATATTAAAAGAAATAGTTCAGGCATTATTTGTAGCTCGGCTGTTGCACAGCAATATCCTTGCTGGACTGGGTCTGTATTCTACATCTAATTTATCAAACTGGACTTCTGCTGTCCATGGGATGGCTATAGGATTTTCTCAATAGAGGAAACTGCAGCCCTGTGAGAACTGCATGGTATCCAGGCTGTTCTGTGCTGCACTCTGAATGCTTTTTGTCCTCAGGGATTTATGCCATTGCCAGTCGTGTCAAATCTGATGTCAAAACTGCCAGTGAAATATTTGCCTGTTGTGGTTGCTGGCTGAGTCGTCACTTTGACTCAGTTGTGTTTCAGGTCTTGGCCATTAATGTTTTTAATGCAGAAGAGGCAACAGGGACAGCTCATTCCAGCTCTGGATGTGGGTTCAAAACCCATGATTTGCAGATACCCGTTTGTGGGCTCTGGAGCACCAAAATTTTGGTGCACAACAGCCTAAGGGTAGATCCTTCTTCTGCCTAGGCAGATCTCGTGAGAGCAAGGAGGTTTGATCCTTCAGCCTGAACAAGATGCGGAACTCGCTACCCAGGTCACACTTAGCTGGGCTTCTGGGGGGGGCAGAGCAGCTGCCTGGCATAGAGTAGCTGCATGAACTCACATGGAGCATCAGCTGGCACTGCTGAGTTTCTGGGAAGGATTACGACTGGCAGCTTTTTGAGGGCATCAAAAAGTATTTGCCCCCTCGGAAGACAAGTAGCTTATGGTGTAAATATAAATGAGTTTTGCAGCCCAGAAAGCCGTCTGAAATGCGTGCTCTACATTGGAAAAACCCATGCTTTTCTGTCTTTTAGTAATGCTAAAAATGGACTAGCACTGCATATGTATTTTCATTGTATGTTCCAAGTGAAATCTTGTCAGAACTTAGGATGCTTTTCAATTCATATATTGGGATTTTCTTTAAAAACCACCCATGAAAAAATAAAAAAACCCAACAAATATAAAGAGCTTTTTACAATGTTAAAGTTGCTGACTCACATCTGCAAGAAAAAATATCTCCCTACCTTTATCTAGAAAGGCTTTTTTTGTGTAAAAGTACATCCTTATGCTTCTGAGAAGCACCTTTAACTTTTACTTGTTAGCTTTGGCAAATTTAAACACCAGCAACCTCTGTGTACCAATTTGCCTGTCATTTGCCACAGAGGTTGGCAGTCAGTAATCCTTGGCTGGAGCGAGAGAAGAAACTCCTCACCTACACCACCACCACCTTCCTCAGTAGCCAAAGCATCCTGCAAAGGCATCATCTGAAGCAATTGTAGCAATTGAACCAAGTTAAAGTAAAGTCGGGTCTTTCAGCTGTGTCCACTTCACCGCTGGGGAAGCTGAGGGAGGAACAACAGGAGATAGCAGTGGGAATTCATATCGGGATAGGATTATGCCTTGGGAATTTCTCTCTTCCCATTGTGACTATCAAGCCAGTCCTCTCCCTAAAGTTTGATTTAATACAGGCAGTGAATGAGTGCATGTGGTGGGGCAAGGGCTCCGTAGGTGTCTCGACAAGAGCAGTGTGAAGTGCCCCTGGAAATAAAGAGGCTGTTGTGTTGCACTTGAAATGATTTTTTTTTCCTTGGAGCATTGTGATAGTCTGGGAATCTCTCATGTGCACTGATGAGCTCTGAGACCTGGAGCATGTTGTAGGCTCTGCTGAGAACAGGGGGCTGTTGGCCCATCCAGGGTTTGTGAGCCTTTGTGAGGAGCATTCAAAGGTGATGAGTGTTCTTACTCTCTATAGTGGAGAGGGAGCAGCTGGTGAGGAGAACTGCTCCAGCTGCTGGAAATCAAAGACAGAGTGGTTGTGTGCAATGCCCCGCTCTGGGCAGAATGACGACTGTTGAAGCTGGTCAGTAGCTAGCAGAGATTCTGCACCCTGCAAAGATGGTAGGAACTGTGTAAAAACAGGGCCAGGGATTATTTGGAGCTGGAATTTGTCAGAGTGATGGCCCTAGTGCTTTGCAAATCCGGCATTGCAGCAGGTGGTGTCCAGGCAGGAGCTTCATCCATCTTCTGACAAACCCATGCAAAAATAATGAAGCATCCTATTGCCTTTTATGGTGCACAATTTCTCATGGTCTTCCACCTGACAATTCCTCCTGTTTATATACAGGTATACTGCTGCCATAACAACAATAACAGTAACAGTACTACTACTACTGCTAATAATAATGGAAAAGTCTGAGTTATTGCATATACATGACAGGATTTTTGATATCTCTGTGTGCCAGCAAGCGAGGGAGGGGGAGTGGTGGGCAGCCCAGGAAGGTTGTGTGTGGCTCTGGAGGGGAGTGCAGGCTTTAGAGATGTGAGAGTTGGTGGGGCACTCATAATTGCCTTTTCTGATGAAGTAGTAGAAGGCATATCCCAAGAGGAGCCAGCCACCTCCCTGACAAAGGCAAGGGGACAGGGCCCAAAAGGGTCCAACCCTTTTGGGATCTTCTTTGTGTTGGTCTCCCCCAGCCCTCCCCCACCTCCCAGCTTCTGTGTGTGGGATGGGAATTGCTTTGAGAGACCTCTCCCTGCATCCTGATCTGGCATATTTTTCCATTTAGATGTGAACTCAGGAAAATAAAAGTCTGTCGAGTCTGTGCCAAAATGCATTTCTCTTTTTTTTTTTTTTCTTAAGTTCATACTTGACTTTAAACTGCATGGAATTACAGGATGGAATCATGCATCTAAAGTTAAGCACAGGTACTGAGAAGGGCTGGAGGAGGAGGTCAGAGCACTCACTCACCTGCAGCCCAGGTAAGGTGTTTGTGCAACAGCTGAGCTGCTCCTGATTTCCCATATCCTTAAAGGAGAATCAAGCCCAGCACCATGGTTAGATTAGTTTAATTAAGGTGTGTGCTACCAAAGCATGTAACTAGGTGATTTACCTGCTCTGTGTCTGCTCTGGAACACAAAATTACTGAATTATCCTGGTTGGTACCTGCCTTTGTATCAGAGATAAATCAGTGTATATGCCAGTGATATGATGCATTTGGCTAACCGATTTTCACACAGTGCTGTTTGAAAAGTGAAATATTTCTTGCTGATGTCACATTGTCTTGTGGATTATCACACCCTTATAACACTGTGTTCCTCTTTCCTCTTTGGCACACAAGCAGTATTTAAAAGAAAAAACCCAGCCCTTCACATGGTGCACAGACTCTTGAAGGGTATTTTTAACCTATTGCACTCAGCCATATTTGGTTTTCTTCTCAAAATACAAATTTTCTTACATGCTGAAATATACAGTGATTTTTTTTGGCCTTTTTTCTTTTTTTTTTCCCTTGGAAAAAGGAATGTGATATGTTGTGAGAAAACTCCATATCCTCATCTAGGGACTGAAATTGGACTTAATAGAAAATTTCCCCGCTTCTGCACTGCAGAACACTGATTCTCTTCCCTCTTGGGATTTATTGCACCAAATAGCCATGCTCATTTCTATTTCTCTGTTGAAATTTAAGACTGGGAAGGGGAAAAAGAAAGGCAATTTTATACTGCAATTATCTGAGTTCCTGTAAATATTTTTATTTGCTCTGCTCCTTACTGTGATGGGGCAGATTTTGTGCTGGATGAATTTCTATCCTGTGGAAGAGGAGGAAAAATGTGAACCTCTGGGCCCCCTGTTCAGCCACAGCTCCCTGCTTTTCTGTTTGCCCAGCAGATGTTACAGGAAGGCTCTGTACAAGCCTGTCTTCATTTCTCTGATCCAAACTGTGTTCACTCTTGCAAAACATAACCTTGAACTGAGTTTTCATTTAATTGTATTCCTAGAACCAAGTTATATCTGTAACTACGTACAGTTTTACAGTGCGATTTGCAGCTCCCTTTCTGCTGTCTGCTCAGCAAGTGATGAAAAACTCTCACTGATAACTTGTTCCCAGGTATTTCATGCCTCAAAAGAGGGTCCCTTCTGCTATGAAGATGACCTGGGAAGCAGTCACCTTCCAGGAACAAATACACCCCTGCTTCCCCCCTTTTTCTCCTCTGGCTCCCACCACCCTCATGACAAATGAGCTGGGTTAGGAGATTGTTTCACATGAGCTGTGGGAGATGATCTTCTGTCCTTATCTGCCTCCTTATGGGGCTGTGGCAGGTCTGGGGAGAGCAGCAGCCTGGTCTTGAGGTGATGTGCTGGAATAGAAAAATGATGGAAGTGGCAACTCAGCCAAAGATGTCATATTTCAAAAAGAGGTTGTTCATTTACGTGCCTGTGAGATTTGGGAACCCGGTGTCCTAGGGAGAGTGAGTGGCCTCAGGGCTTCTCTGTCCTTCGGCACTTCTGAAGTATCTCATACCCCCTCAAGAATATTAATATCAGAGCTATGTAAAGCCAAGTCCTCAGAAAGGGAAATAAATGCATAAGGAGCTATAAATAGGAGAAAGATATTCCAGAACCAACATCTTCTTAAATAATTTTTCTCAGGGTAGATCCTTTTGAGGTAAAGTTGTACATTTAAAATGTAAAATATTTGCCTACTCTGCACCTAATGCTGACTTTTTTTTCCCCTTCCTCCGTGAAAAGGGACCTCAGAAGGAAAGGCAAGCAAGAGACTTGCAGTGACCTTCAAGGTGTTCAGCTGCAGTTATTTTATTAGTTTTCTTCCGAAACAGGACTTGAAGCTATGGTTTTTACTTATGGTTTGGTATCTTTCTCTTGGTTCCCAAATAATTCTTATCATAGATGAAGTGAACTAACTGTGTGCTGCATGCTTCATCTACAGCCTGGGCAGCTCTTGCTGGGACATGGGGCTGTCCAGGTATTGTGTAGTGAAGGACCATGTCTCTGACAACGCCCAGACTTTGTGGGGGTGTGATCCAGAATCTCAGCATTCACTTTTGGGGGCAGTGTTTTGTATGTTTTTGCGCTGTTGGCAGAACAGCTGGCACCTGAAGGTGTAGCAGTTTGATGACCAAACAGTCTGGTTTCTGATTTCTGACCTCGCTCACAGCTAACCTTCACATTGGCTGCAAAGTCTCCCACTTCCAGCACTGAGGACAAGGTGCCCATTGCAGCAGCAGGAGATGCTGGAGACTTCCTGCAGCATTCCCTCTCCATCCTTGGCGTCTCAATGTTGGGGCATCCCCTGTCTCTGCCCAGGTCCGTTGTCCTGTCCCTATTGCAAAGAGACAGGGGAGTGAACCCAGGCCAGCACATCAGCCAGAGCGGGACATGGTCCTGTGCCAGACTCCTGTCCTCTTTTTGGGATTACACTATGTGAAGGATGGGAGGAGGGCTTGCCAATCGGGTGCACTGACCTCGCAGAGCCCCATGGATGAGCATGGCTCATAAATCTCACTCTCCAAATAGTCCTGGCCTGGAGACAGGATGAGACATCTTTATTTAGACCTATTTGAAAATTGCTGAGCTGGTTTGCTCTCCCATTCTTTCATTTTCCTTGCTCCCTTCTCTCTGTATATATTTATGTTCTCACACATATATGCACACGCACACACCCGCACCCCCCTGCTCTCTGCTTCTCTCTACCTGTTATTGTGATGCTCGTGTGCCTTGGTGCTGATGTCTGTGTGCTCCCCAGGCCGTTCATCGTGCTGCCTCCCCTGATGGAGTGGATTCGGGTGGCGGTGGCTCACGCGGGGCACCGGCGCAGTTTCTCGGTGGACAGCGATGACGTACGGCAGGCGGCCAGGCTCCTGCTGCCGGGAGTTGACTGCGAGCCTCGACAGTTAAAGTAAGTCCCCGGAATGCAGATCGGCTGCTTTGTGCAGAATGTGTCTCTCCTTGCTGGGGAGCAGCAGGCGGGCGGGCACGGGGCTCTCGTGTTGCCTGGGGAGGCGCAGGCATGCTCCGGCTCTCACTGTGTGTGTTGCAGAATCAGCTCCTGGTATTTGCTCACATCCGTGGATAAGCTGTTTGCATGGTAATGGGTGCCTGACTATCTCACAGCTGGATCGAGCCCGTAATCTGCTCATCAGAGCTTACATGGTGGTGGGGTTTTTTTTCCCCTCTTCCTATTAGAGTCTGCTGGCTAATGAGGGGCTGAAACCTTCTGCTAATTGTCTGATTCACGTTGCTTTGCTATAAAATACTGAAATGTAATTGGCAGGGCTGCAGATATTTTTCAGGGTTTTGTTTTCAGCGTTAATGCTTAAAGGGCACGTTTAAAGTTAGAGGTAAGACTACTTACAGTAAAATCGTATTTTTCATGCTAATGTCAGTTCAAATTACTTGTAAATGTCAGCCTAGATAATTTGACTTTTTTGTATTTCAGATGTGACCTTTTGGTTTTCTAATGAAGTCTTCAAGTATTTATTGCCAGGATATGTTTTTAGTGTCTGTTTTGCCTTATTATTATGTACTTAGATAGAAGTATGTTCTAGGACTGTTCTGGAGTCAGGAATATGTTTGGTTTTGGTGCTCATATGAAAAAGCATTTTGAATCTGCCAAAGCAGAAATGATTCACTGCTATTGCTTCACAAATTTGTATTGAAACCCCAATTTTCAGCAGTCTGCCTCTTGATACAGCAGTAGATGCATTCTTTCTTGCAACACAGAACGTGGGGGGCTGATTGACATGATTAGCTGTGACAACCTGCATGGGAGCAGCTGCCTTCTGTTGATTCTGGCCTTGACATGCTCTTTAACCACAGAGTATACTTTACCGCCAGATCTACATAGGCTTTTTATAGTCACTGCTATTCAATATTTAGTTGAAGAAATATATGAAATTTCAAAAGCCAAATCATGAGTATTTCAGATTTCAAACCTTGGCTGCAATTGCTTCTCCTTGGTCCACCCACCATGGCCCTCGTTTCTAGATGTGCTACACTCTGTGTCCCTGCTGAAATGTCAGGACTTACAGGTACAGGTACTACACACTGTCTGAAGACCTGGCAGCTGGTTCTGAAAAGGCACAATTAATTTAATACCTCTCCAAGTATTTAGGTAGGATTGCAAATAAGGCAGTAATGTTTCTGTTCTATATGCTCTGTCATAAAAATTCAGGTAGAATACAGTAAAATACCTGTGGATTAAAAAAAACCCACAATATACGACCCAAAGTTGTATTTTGACTGTGTGTATATGTGTGTGTGTATATATGTATACGCATATATGTGTATGTATAAATCTCATCAACTGTTACACTATTTGAGTTTTTATTAGGAAGTTTTAGAATAATTGGAACTTGTGGAGAGTTGTATAATACTGCAGAAGAATGTATTAATTCCGGGGAACAAATCAACACTTAGTTTAAGGTTGCCATCAAGAATTTATTTCATAAAGAATACAAATGTTTGTTGTTGTCCTGCTTGTCTTAAAAGTGGGAATGAGCCTGAAGAGCACGGCCTGAGATTAATTAGATGAGAATGAAAAGGGAAAACTATTCCTGAGACAAATTCTAGATTTTATAGAGATCAACCTTTGCAGTGTGCCTGTATTTGACTGCAGGGGCTGGATTCATCCAGTGATGTCCCAAAATGACAATCTCTCTGCTCTGCTGGCAGATGAGTGTTCATGTACCTTGGGTTTTATTTTGTGCCTACTTTTATTTTATTCTGTGCCTACTGCTGGTGTAGTGCAGCAGATTCTTTGCGTAGCTGCAAATAGGACTCTGGCTGCCTGTAATCCGGAGATCAAAGGGAAGACTGAGCTTTTCTGAAGAATAATATGAGTCATCAGGATCCATTAATTTGGAACTTTGCAGCCTGTAATTTTTTATTTGTATTCAGCAGACCCTCAGCACTCCTGATTTTTGTAAGCCAAACACCAACCCTTCACTCTTCCCCACTAGGGAGGGTGTCTTTCCAACTCTTAACTCCTCAAGGAGCATCAATTCCATAAATTTTAACACTGGGGGAGGGAATACAGTGACTTTGCAGGGGATGGTTTTTCAAGTAAGCTGTATGATAGATGGAAACTGGAAGGATTTTAAGTGCAGTTAGCTTGATAAATTTTGTGACTTCCATGGGAAAGGTTTATTAAGTAGAATGTTGAAAATGGTTCAATTTCTAGGCTTTTTGTAGCTATCTTCTTTAGTCCCTAAAATAGAGACCTGAACCCAGAAGTTGCCATGGTCCCAGGTGATACTGCACCATTCCATGGTGGTGGTTCACAACCTGTCATTGCAAATGTATAGAGCAAAGTCAGCTTCCATGCTGCAAAAACATGCATATGGGGAGAGGGAGAGATTGGCAGGATCTCAAAGACTATGAAGTTCTGGATCAGTTTGCATGAAACTCAGATGTTCAACTTCTTATCTGAACTACAGCATGGAGGTCTCCCCACAAATCCATGTGACACTTCCCAGCACAATCACATACTACAGCAGTGAGGTTCTCATTCTGTGGCTTTGCAAGCCATCCCTGCTTTCTTCCTGCCTTTCATCCTCTCTTTTGCCCTTCTTCTGAGCCTTTTAAAAAAACCCCTCACCCTTAATTTCTGGCAATGTTTTCCTCTCCTGAAAGAGAAGCTGCTCTTGCTCTGAGAAGAGGAGTGAGGGAAGCTGGAATCAGTCAGGATCTGCCTGTCTCCTTCCTGTGCTTTTTTCATTTTACGGCAGTAGGTGTGCCGGAAAGTTTCTTCCCTCTCGCCAGCTTTGGGAGATGAGCAGGGATGTAAGCATTCACCTTCCTCTAGGAGTGAAAGCTTTAGACAGACCAGTTGGTTCCACCTTTTGCAAGGAGATGGGTTTCACAGATGGGTTGAGTGCTGGATGCACAACAGCTCACTGAGACGAAAACTCAAGGATATTGTCACAGTGGGACAACACAAGAGCCTCCTGAGGCAGCTGGATGTAGTCAGTTGAGGTGGCTCTCTGCTGGCATGAATCATGAGCAGGGTACTCGGCTCCCTATTCTAGACCTTTTTATTCATGAAGGCATCAGGAATGAAGGTAATTTGTTTTCAGGAAGGGGCCTGGTGGTAAAAATGGGTAAAAAACAGGTAAAAAATGTTGACCTGTCTCTCTATTAGGTAATAAGGTAGCATCACTCCTCAGCCTGCACAGGCACTATCTGGCTGCAAACAGGTGTTGGCTTCTCCTCATCATCACGTCTAAACACAAGAAGCTCTTTGCACATCTTTCCTTCCTTCATTCTGTGGGATGTTTGTTTAAAACAAACCCCAGTGTGTTAGACATGTGGTGGGGAGGATCACTGGTGCATGACTGCATCTGGGGGCTGGAGGCTGATGGCAGAGAACCAGAGAAAGGGAGGAGCATCCTGTGTTGCTCAGCTCAAAGGCTGCTGTGCCTTTCATCAGGGTCATGGGCTCAATTTCTGGTGGCAATATATTGTGGCAATCCTGGCGGATGTAAAGATGCTGGAACAGCTGTGAGAGATGTGCATCAGTGCCAACAGAGGCCGTCACCCAAGAACTTAAGTGAATACTTTGCCTCTGGTTTGGGGGAAGAAAATCCTGTTGGAAAAGGAAAAACAAATATCAGCAACAAGGTTATGATAATGGAAAGAACAGTAACAAAAGAAGAGAAAATTATGCAGCTTAATGCAGTCAAGTCAGGATGACCAGATAACCTCTATCCCAACGACGAGAAAAAGCTGCCTCACAAAATCAGGGGGTCAGAGGGAAATATTTTTAACAAAGCCTGGAGTGATGCCATAACTCTAAGGATTAATAATAGTAATGCCCAACATTTGAAAAGGATGAGAAATGATCCAAGGAAAATTCCAGGCTGTTAAAGCAAGGCCTCTGAATGTTTTTTCAAGCAAAGACTGATTAAAGACATGTTGTTGAGGGAAAAATGGGATAAAATGTGACACAGATTTTCTAAAGATAGATCTTGCCAGGCTAATCTAATAACGTTTTTGATAAGATAACTGATTTTCTACCCCAAGGAAATTCAGTAGAATTGTATCTCTTTGGACTTGAGTGAAGATTTGATACAGTCCATGCAGGGATCTATTAAGACAAGAAGATGGGGTTTAGTAAGGAAATTGGAAAGTGAGCAGGGGCTGGCTTTAAGAGAGATGGCAAGGGCTGGGTTAGCTGAGGTGGGGTTGCAAGCAGGGACCTTCAGCTCTCATTCTTAAAAACTGGTATTTTTTAATTTTCAGAAAGGGTTTTGGCACAAATCTTAGCAGTGTGCTCATGAAGTTAAAATTTGCTGATGCCATGATGCTGAGAGGCATTGTCCTGACAGAGGAAGTTTGGGAAATCATCCAGGAAAAAATGGATGACCTTGAGGGCTGGGACAAAATAAATGGGATGAAATGCAGTTTTCCACAAATGGAAATGCAGTTCTCCACAAATGGAAGGCAAATGTGTTTTTTAAATAAAAATATGCAAACTGCAGTGTATATGCAACATATACACTCTATGTGCATCCTAATGTATGCTGTGTTGAGGACAGAGTGTTGGAAAGGTGATGCTAAAGGCTGTGGAGCAGTATTTAATCTCGGAATGATTGTAAACCGCAAAAGTAGATTTCTCCTCAGTCAAGAAAAAAGCAAATGCATTTTCAGGATGCATTGGGAGAGTTATTTCCAGTAGAAACAGAAAAGTATTGGTGCCACGTGAAAGTGGTAGGAAGTGATGTGAAAGCACAAATCCTGTGTCCTGGTCAAAAAAACATTCCCTTTGGATCAAGTGGAAAGAAATGGGCTGGGATGTTTTGTTTTTTTAACCAAATGTTCTCATGGAGGCAAACATGAAGAAAGGGGCTCATTCAGCTGAGCAAAGTGTGTGCTGAGGGAACCTGTGGCTCTTCTCCAGAAATACATCAGGAGTGAACACTTTGGAAGGAAAAATACACTATTTAAAGGTCAGCATGGACACAGGAGTATGTGAGTATTAACAGGTTGTGAGTAAGTTCAGGTTGAAGGCGTAGATGTCTCCAAGCTTTGCTGCAGCACAGGACCAGGTTTATCAACCTCCAGTCCCTTGTGCTCCTTCAGCTGCTGCCCCTCACAGACTCACCCAGTGCTCAGAGTTGCATTAGCAGATGTGATCCAGAATGGTCTCTGGGCAAATGCAGAGTCTGAGAGCCTTAGAAAATCTCTCTTTAATTGAAAATCAGTCCTGATTTCCAATTAGCCTTGTCCAGGGAATACCTAAGTCTGCTTTTCTGTCTGGGACCATCCCTCTTAAAGAAGGCGCTCTAGGAAAATTGGATTATCAATCTCAAAAGAAAATATTGTTTGAATATCCTTGGTGCATGCTAGAGAACTTTCTTTACACTATGGAAAGGGGAAAATACAGTGATGTAAAGGGAAGATTTGCTATTTTGTTGTTTCAGAGTAGTCTATACCATTTGCTATATCATCCCACTACTATACCACATGTGTGCAATTCTAACTTGAAAGTGAAAGCAGAAGAGTTGCATTTAATGTTTTATTTATGGAAATCTTGTGCTTGTACTAGCGCATGGAAATATAAATTGACTGTAATAAATAGAGATTAGAAAACAAAAGAAAAATATTTCCACTGCTCTTCCTTCTCTCTTAAAATCTGTTGGGTAAAAGGGCTGAGTTTCTGGAGAAAGAGAGAGAGTATAAAATTGCCAAGAAATTCTGCTATTTAATTAGATACAGCCACCTTCAAGTAGGAATGGTTGGTGTTTGCCTAGCTTCTTGGATGTCCTTGTTCTTCCCTCACATTTTCACTAATCTTTTAACAGCAGCCATGGCTATTGCTGTAATTAGATACAAAAATGTGAGCAGTAGCAAACAAGTTACTTGACAAAATCCAGCAGTCCCTTGGGGCAGATGGTGCCAGCAGATGAAGGAGATTTTATTACTTAGAGTTAGAGCATGGATGTCTGAGGTGAATCTCAACCTGTCCTGCCAACTGTCTGCTTGAAGACAGCAGTAATAAAAAAATTATTGAAGGGGAGGACCGGAGCCTCATGTTCTCCTTCACTTTTAGGGCAGAATACACTTGCATTTTAATGGGCTTTAGGATCCAGCCTTCTTTTCCTCATTGCAAGCAGCATCATTTACTGCTGTCTTATATGCTCTGCCCCTTTTAATTGCATCCCTGAACATATTACATGTCCCTATATTACATTCCTGAACAATAATCAGAATATAGATAACACACCGTTTTCCACTATTAAGCACAAGTTAAGAATTGTGATGTCTATTTATATGAAAGATGAGTCTGTACTGAAACTTTCCTATGGCACTGTGGCCTTGTTCAAAATCTGAGTTCAGATTTAATTTTGAACATGGTTCCTGACCTATATACACAGAATTGGAGTGTTAAGACTGTTTTGAAATACAGATTTGGGTCTTGATTTGATAGTCACATCACTTTTTAAATATTTTTCCTGTATTTGTATTTTCAGACCTTTGACAAGAATAAGAGGTTGGATTATAAACATCCGGAGTATTTTTTTTCTTGTCTGTATTTAGCTTCTGATTAAATGGATATATTCTATTTCTGCAATAAAAAGTAGTGCTCTTCATCACTTTGATCAACATGTTTGTGCTTACATTTTCCTCTCTCCAAAACTGAAAATGCAAATAATTGTCTCAATATGGTATTTATATTGCAGTTCTATTAATATCAGCATTATAGTCCTTTTTAAAGCACCATGTTGGAATAGAGTGCTCACAAATTTAAATCAAATTGTCTGCTCCTCCCAGTCTTGCTGTTTGTGTCTGTAGTCTCACTGAAGAGCCCCAGGCAAGGAACAAGACCCTTTTGTGCTATGGGCTGTGCAGCCCGGATCAAAACGGTGATCCATGACCTCAAGAAATTCAGCATTGCAAATGCATGAATATTGCTGGCTAAAATGTGGCTCCTTCCAGACTTCCAACCAGCTGAGCTATAATTTCCGACTCAAGACCTCATTCATATTTAGGACAAACTGGATAAATTCTACAAAGCTAAAAAGATGGACTTAATTAGCAGATTATCATTCTTTCATTTGAAAGGGGTGGTGGTGGAGTCCCAGGTGAGCAAACAAGGTTCTGGTGCTTGGCTATCAGTGCGGTGATCTGTTCATTTGAGCCAAGGGGAACGTTTGTCCTGCTGCTCATCACAGACTGCACTCCATTTCTTTTCAATCAACTGCATCTACCAGTTACGATGGAAACACTTCGCCTTTGAATCATCCGTTTTCCCAAATGTATTCAACCCATGAGTAACTTATTAAAGATCTGCACAGACTCTCTCTTAGCCAGTCAGAGTGAAAATGAAAAAAACCCAACATCCCTCGTGTTAAAAGTGCTGCTGTAGAAGTGCTGCATTATGTTTTTATAATGTGAGTTTGGGAAAAGAAAAACAATTTGCTGTACTGCTACGACCCATTACAAATGAAATGATTAACTTCTTTCAGAGATTTGAGTATTTCAGAGTATGATGGAGTGTCATGGTCACCATGCAGTGTTTGACAGTGACCATTTGCAAATAATTAATGTTACTATGGCATTCGCCATATAAAGCCATAGTCCATTTAATTATGTGCAGTGGCAACACTGTAATGATCTTGAAGATAACAGCTGTACAGGCAGTATCTGTCAGGAATTAAAAGAGGACTTGGGGAAATTGTATTGCATTGTAAGTTAAAATATGTGGTCACAATTTTACCGCAAATGCAAAATTGAGATTATTTCACTTGTTTCTAATTTTCCTTTTATTTATAAAGACAACTGTTGGCTTAATTCACAATAGGGAAGGGAGGGAGTTGACAGGCTATGTGATTGAACCCCTGAATTAGAGAGGTGAATTTGCTGTTGAGCACAAGGACTATGATCACGGTGTATTATTAATTCAAACATATTATTTCTCAGTTCTGGGAATGGGAGAATTATGTAGTGGTAGTTGTGCCAAGAAGCCTGCCCAGCCCCACAGGTTGCTAAATAGGAAAGCTCAGAATGGCCTTTGTCTTGAGAGAGGGGTTATCAGTTTCAGAGTATGTTAGTCGGTTCTACCTTTGTCACTGTATCACCTCTGGGAGACCTCAAAGTTTGCCTGACCCAGCCAGCATCTGGTATGGTGATATCCTGCCATCCTGAGACTGTCCCTAGGTAGAAGAGGAGCAGAAAAGCATTGGCCCTCCATGATCTTCTGTTCCTCCCATCAGCCTTCCCAGCCCCTTTGGTGAAAATGCACCTTTTCTGCTGGACAAGGTCTTGGGGAAAGGATGTCCTTTGTGAATGCTGATGGCTGGCAGACTCTGGCAACAAACCATGGTGGCCTTGGAGGAGACATCCTGCTGTTGGGCTGCACTTGGAAAGATACAAAGATTTTTTGGCAAAAGGGCCCTGCACTGACAGTGCAGCTGGGGAGGGTTCCAGCTCTGTGTGCGTGTATGCTCTGTTCCCTTGCTTAGCAGGTACAGTTTCACAACTCTAAAGAGTGACCCTGTATATTTAGCTGACTTGACTTGTTCCCTGTCAGCCTTATGTTTCAAGCTTTTTCCCATCCCATTCCCACCTCTTCAGAGCTTGTCAGTATGTTTGCTTCAGTCCAAAGTTAAAAAGTCTCAAGCGAGTCAAGCCTATTTCCTTCCAGGTTTTTTTTATCTCGATTTCTTTAATGTTTATGATTCTGGATGGTGTCCATGATGGAGCAGTGTCCCCTTATACAGTGTAATATGGAACAGACACCCTCTTCTTCTTTTTGGCATCAGTATTATGCAGTGAATGGTAAGAAGGAGAACTTGGGAGAAAATACAGTGCTGTGTTGGCTTTGGTTTGATTTTTGATCTGTTTGGGTTTTTTTAATTTTCCAGTTTTCATTTTGAAATGCGACAGCTCAGTCTGTCTGCCGTGCCATCTTCCCAGCTGGCCTTCTCCAGTGTTAAAAGTGATGCTGTGCTCTTCTATTGGTACTTGTAGTTCCTGATCACTTTTTGATGTCTTGTCAGTGCTTTTTATCAGTACATGTT
This sequence comes from Cyanoderma ruficeps, assembly GCA_008694505.1. Classification (NCBI taxonomy): domain Eukaryota; kingdom Metazoa; phylum Chordata; class Aves; order Passeriformes; family Timaliidae; genus Cyanoderma; species Cyanoderma ruficeps. The sequence goes on from VZDJ01000426.1 coordinate 10,445,898, forward strand.
AAATCTCTTTTTCTTTAACTCATTCATCTCTCTTGCTTTTCAAGATGTTGCTTTCTCTCTTCATGCTCTGCTCCTTTGCTTTGTGTCATGCTCCTGTTCTAATAAACTCACCAGCTTGATCACTATCCAGTTTATTAGTCAACACCTGACAGTGGTGGCACAGGCAGTGTTCTGTATCAAATTTTGTTGTATAGTTTCCTTTGCTGTGTCCCATAGATTGGGGCTGTAACTCTGAGTGTTCCTGTTGGGGGTATAAAAAAGGCAGTAGGCCACTGGTAGTGGTACTGAGTTTTGTTTTCTTGTTTTGTGGCGCTCAGACTTTGTCAGCACCGGTGTCCTAGTCACTGTGCAGCCCAGGCACCCCTCTTCATCCCTGTTATTACTGCACTGTTTTTACAGCTGTAGCACCCTGGAGCCCTTGGACCAGGATACTTATCCCCCCAGCTGATTGAGGAGGAGTACTGATTTGCTGATACTAAATATCAACAGGAACTTATGGCTCTCCTTCCTTGATTACAGTAGGCAGATGAACTGACACACTTTCAGGAGACCAGAGCCAGTTCATAGTTGAGTTTCTGGTGTTTTTGAACCCATGCCAGAGTAGAGATCTGGGGAGCCCATAGAGGCTAGGTGAGATACGTCCTTGTTCCTCTTTCCTCCCTTCTGTGGGTGTGCAACCCAGGCCAAAGTCTGGCTTTTTTTTTATAGAGGAGATGATGAGCTATCATTTTGCATGCACTGAGCTGAGTTGACGTCAGTGGAGCTCTGTCAGAATTTGACTCATTTTATTCAGTGTATGTTATATACCTCAGTGCAAATGATGAAGCAGTGACTTAACACAGGCAGTGATTCATAGCAACAGACACCTCTGCAGAGGATGTCTAGATCTTTCCATATCTGCACTTTGCTGAGGAAGCACCTCATTTCCAGCCCAGAATCATTTGGGAATGCCATCTGCAGCTGGGAGGTCTCTCCTCCATGCATCAAAACCCCCACCACCTAACTTCTGAGCATGCTTTATCTTTGCCATGCCATAAAGGAGGGCACAGATGATCTCCAGCATCTCTCGCTATAGGGGTAACAAGCACCAAATGTTGCTGTAGCTCTTGTGTCAGAAATGTGCCATGTGGTGTGAATTTATTTAGCCTCGATTGCTCCCATGGATCTCAGTGTCAGTGAGCTCAGCCCTGCATATATCTGTGCTGGTTTCACTTTCTTACTTAAACTCAGTCAGAAACTACTGCAGAAAACCCAGCCTTGCTGTGTTGATTTCTTCCTCTCTGCTGTGGGCATGTTGCTGGTGAAGAATATGTTATTGCTGTTGCAGTGTGTTTATTGTGACTGAGTGTTTTGCATTAATCTTGCATCATCCTTTGGTGATGGAACATCATCCTTGTTCCCCTGAGTGGTGATACTCCAAGCATACTTTTTTCCCATTCTTAGGACATGAACTTTTTTATCAGTCAAAACCCAAACTGAGCAGTGGAATGAACGTGAACAAAACATCTGGTGTCCTCCAGACTGGTTGTGGCCCAGCACGGCAGAGAGCAAGTCTGAGATCAGATGCTAGTTTCAAACCGGTAGAAGCTTTGATCAAAACACTTTGTATTTTGCATTTCACTTTCCTTTCTCTGTTGAAAGAGGAAGAGCAGCAGCTATTGCTACATACCACTGCTTCTATATAAACAGCATATTTGTTGCATAGTGCTGTTAAATATTAAGCAGTGTTATATATTTCATAAAGGTCTGATAAAGCACTTTGAAGAAGAAATTTAAATGATAGTGATGTGCCATTCCTATTTTTCTTTTGATTTGCTGCAGTTTTTAACATATGAAATAGAAAACAAATATTTGATGTATGCTTGACTTTTTCACTTTTGATCTCTATTTTGTTTTTTCTTCAAAAGTAGCCCCTCATTTTCTGACCTAGCATTTCTGCAGATTTAAAGTGGTGCTTTTCCAGACAGTCCTTTATCCAAGTTCACACCAAAAGTGCTATGGATTTGGGCTCCACCCTCTGCCCCAGACAATCCTCAGCATGAAAGAAAAGCAAATCTCTCTTTTACCAAGATGAAAACAATTTGGATAAACATTAGATTTGAATTGCCTGTCTCTCTCTGGAGCTGTAGATTCACATCTTGGGTAAATAACTCCTAGCCCTTCTTTCATTTGAAATGGGTATCAGTTCAGGGTTTGAAGATCTTTTGAGCATGACCTTAAAAGAATGACATCTCATCTGTTAGACACAGCCAGCAAGGATTTGTGGTGTTTTGTCATGACTACCTGGCAACATTGCCTGCTCCCCAGTTGCATGGTGGTCTTATGTACATGTGGCGCTGCCTGGACCTGGGGCCCTCCAAAGGTTCCTCTCAACCTCAGCCAGCCTGGGATTCTGTGATTTGCGCTTTCTGCTCCAAAAAGGCTTCCCTGTTACTGAGACTATGCTGGTAAGATCCTTGAAGGTGCTTGGAGTGACATTATTTTCTCTTTCGTGTATTATCAACAATTATACATCCATCTGAAGTAAGTTCAAAGCTTACTGAAGTCACTGAAAGTTCTCAGGGATCGGGGAACTGGATAACCTTGCCATGCAGAGAGAAAATTGTGGTGAGAATGTACTGTGCGTTGCTTGAACAGGGACACAAAATCAAATGAAAGCTGTGCTTTTTTCCCCCAGTTTTTATTGAAATGTATAACTTGTCCCATGAAAGATAGAGCAAGGGCAGTCTCCCATTAGCTTGCATTATTGTTTCGCATTCAGCGTTTCCCTTGCACATGCAGGTCAAAGGAGAATGGATGCGTGCATGACCTAAATCCTTCAAAACCAGGGCACAGTATTATTTTCCTGGGGAGTTGTGTCCTCTGGTTGTCCTCTGAGGGAGTTTGTTTCTCACCCTGCAGGATCGACGACTGTTTCTGTGCCTCTCGGAAGCTGGATGCAGTTGCCACCGAGGCCAAGTTCAAGCAAGACCTGGGTTTCCGGATGCTCAACTGTGGCCGGACGGATCTGGTTAAGCAAGCCATATCCTTGCTGGGGCCAGATGGGATCAACAGCATGAGTGAGCAGGTAACGGGATAGACATTTAAAGAAGCAGCTGTGAAATGGGAGAGTTTTGTCTGCTTGTCACAGGAAATGAGCCCCAGCTTTCAGCTGTACATAGACAGGACCTTAGTGTTTCCCCTACGTTGAGCTAAAGCACTGCCAGGTGAACATCTGTGTTAAGTGGGGTCATTTTGATTTGTATTGATTTGCCAGTACTGAGGTAACTCAGCATGAGGGCGACTGCATCCCCTGAAATCTTCTTAACAGTGGGCTGAGTTGAGTGAAGGCAGAGGAAGATCCCAAGAGAGCTTAGTGTTGAGCTGAATCCTTAAAACTGCTTCAGTGCAGTGCACGGTGCTGTGAGACAGGGCTTCATGAGGAGGGCAGCCTTCCACTGCACACGGCTCTGGGATCTGTCACCACCACTTTGTGTGCACCCCCAGCCTGTCAGTAAATGGTTAATTGCTGGTGTTCTGTAATGGATTTCAGCCTAGTTTGAACGGACCTCGAAGATGGGAAAGTAGCTCTGCAGTTACCCCTCTGCTGGTCATTGTGGCCAACATCGCCAGTTGAAAAGCCTAAATTTCCTTGGAGTTACACCTCTGTGAGGCTGATGGTTGTGCCTGGGGGTAAAGCTGTCCTCTGCAGCTACCTACTGGCAGCTGTCTGCTGGACTGTGATACTGAGGTGGTTCCCCCTTCCCAGATGGAAACGATGGCTATGAATACTAACCTTTCCTTTTGAAATAGCGTCTCCTGACCTTTCTGGTGTCCCTGACAAAAGTTTGTCGCTGCGTGTTCCCAGAGTTGTGGCATCATTTTTGACAGGAACCAAGTTGCTGCCACCTCTCAGGTGGTCACGTGGGACAAGAGCTGGACTGCTCATGGGTTTAGGTCTTCTGAGATGAAAGCTGTTCCAGGAATGTGAGTTATGCTGCTGTTCAGTAGCCTCAGTCTGAGTCAGTATTGTGGATTCATCTGAGAAAAGCTTTAGAAGAGGGCAATACTTCCTGCAAAAAAAATAGTATCGTACTGCTCATTCCAAGGTTCATACATTATACTTTTTTAAATTATTGTTATTTTAAGTTAGTCTGAACCTGGAAATTTCTCACAGATTATTTCCTCTGCCATCCAGGCTGAAAACCAGGAACACTCTGGCTTGATTCATCAAAGTACCTAATCATATACTTAACTCTGAACACATGCTTTTACATCCTATTTGAGTGAAAGTTAAGCCTGTGCTTAAATGTTTTGCTGGATCAAATGTCCCACATCTTGCAGGATCCCACATCTTGCAGGACAGAGCCCTAAGTCATGCAAAGCTAAAAGAAAGACAGTAATTATGTATTTTGCCATAAGCCAAATGCCCTTTGTGTTGATTGTACACATGGTTACTGTGTTCCTGTGTGTGCTTGGAACACTAATGATGGGCTCATTAAAAATCCATTCCTCCCACATGCACGTTGGGGGGGTGAGTGGTGCTGCAGCACAAGGCTGAGCTTCAGGGCAAGCCTGAGGGGACTGGCAGAGGCAAAAGCAACAGGGACAGCAGTGCAAGCAAAGGCGAGGTTAAAATCCTCATTAACTCTTTAAAACCCTGACACTGCAGCACGACATTCTGGGCCCCTTTTAGTCAGTGTAAAGTCCTCCTTCAGCTGCAGCAGGGTCTGAACTACTTGTGTGGCTCCCAGATTAAGCTTGTGTTCCAGATGTTGCTGCAGGATTCCTCACTGTGGCTGCCCAGGTGCTGTGTCTTGCAGGGGGAGTCTCAGCACCAGGTTTTCAGATTCTTTTCTACAGATCTGAGGAGACCCCTTGTGCTGAATGAACACTAGACTTAATTATCCAATGACACCACTTACAGAAACTAAAAAAGTTGTAGGAACATAAATTTCATTTTAAGCTGCTACCCCATTCTCGTGTTCCAAGGCCAAGCACAGTTTTTTTGTAATTCACATGGTCCTGTTTGTTCCCATAGTGTTTACTGACTGCTAAAGGAAATGTTTTGCCACTGGCTGTGGCTGAAATCCTTTTAAATTCTCTTTGCAAATAGCTTCAAGTCACCCAAGATCTCTCCTTGCCTAAGGTGAACTTGTTTTTTCTCAATAATGGCATGAGGCCCCAGGTGCCTTTTACACGAGTGCAGATTGGATCCTGTAAAATCCTCCAGTGTCTTTCAGGAAGGATCTAAGAACCTTGCAGGGACAAATTTTAATTTACATTGTCTCTACAGGAGCAGCCCTTCCATACATAAGCACCCACTACCTTTAGGCCTTCAAACAAACAAGAAAACTGGGGTAGTTCAGCAAAAGCAGTGGTGCTGGGCTCCTGCTAGGAAGGGCAGTGTCGCAGCTTGGTGTCTGGCCAGGACAGGTACCTCCAGTTTCTCTGAAAATAACTTCCCTTCATAGCAGCACTTGGGTTAAAGAGCAAGTGGACTGTGATCTGACAGCAGATTTACTGGGGGACCTTGAGGCAGGCAGTAAACATGCATCAGAAGTAGCTGCATGCTTCAGGAGATTTACTGCAAAGCAACCGGTGGCTTTTGGTCAACACCCCCTACTGTATTTAATAAGCAGCTTTTGCTGTTATAATTCACACTAGATTTAATAATTTTGTTCATGGTTTCATCTGGACTCATTGCCACAGCCACAGCCGTACTTCCCTTCAGGGAAGTGGTGATCAGGCATAGCAGGTATTTCAGATTAATACAAATTGCATTGTGGTGATTCTGTAGTGAAGGGTCACCTGATCTACTTTTTCTCCAAGCAGGGCCATGTTTTCCTAGAGCCAGCAACTTGCAACAAAGCTGTCTGGCATTTCATTTAAAATTAAGTCCATGTTTGCTACGGAGTGCTATACAAAGCCTTGACATTTCCAGCCGCTTACACTATCCATGTTGAAAAAGCTGTGCTCAAATCTGACTGATCTTAAAAGGAGCTTGGGATGTTTTAAAGGCTCTTTCAGTAATTGAAAAGTTAGATTTTAAGACACTCTATTATAGAAAACTGAATAGAATTCTTGTCTTTTTAAAATACCAGTGGAAATAATGGTTGCTTAGGTGAAAACGTCTCTGCTGAGGCCCCAGAGACAAAGGTGTTCAATTTAGTATATGATGGAGGTGAGGCTGGCAAGCCTAGTTTCACTCACCATGCTGAAGACAACATGAAAAATACAAGCAGTAAGCACAAGTGACAACAAAAATGGAGATTTTTACAAAAATGTTTGACTTTTGCTACTCTGAGGGGCATGTTTGTAACAGAGGTAATGGCTTTCATTAAATACATGCTGTTAGTCTTGATGATATATACTTAAATAATTGTTTTTAAAAATCAAAGAGAGTTCTATGTTAAATTTGTCAATTCCTTTGTTTTTTAACTCCAAAAAATGACTAGGGCATGACTCCACTGATGTATGCTTGTGTCAGGGGTGATGAGGCTATGGTGCAGATGCTGCTAGATGCTGGAGCAGATCTGAATGCTGAGGTGAGGACTTTTCGTTGGTTGTATCTTTTTTCTGTTGTTTGTTTACATCTTAAACTGCCCCCTGAAACTGTAGCAGAGCGAAAATCACAAGAATTTAAAAGAAAACAAATCTGCATTATCTGGGATTGGGACCACCTGAAATGAACAGTGAAATCAAATGGCATTAGGTTAACGCTGGGATTCACTGCACAGAAGGGCTCCAGTCATCGCACTTAACCCACAGGTAACAGTGATTTAGTTGTGTTTGCACACTGCAAATGAATACAGGCAATAATTAGCACTAGCCCTGAGTACAGCTCTAATGCTACTAGAAGGACTCACTGAATCTCAGCTGACTTTAAATGAAGAAGGTAAAAGAAACACCCATCTGGTAACCTGCCAAAGCTCAGCATTTCTATGCGTATGGATGTTCCAAGTAAGCATCCCCAGCACACAAGTGCCATATAGGTTCCATTGTTTTGTTTTACAAAGTGCCTTGGGCTGAAAACTGTTGGATGAGGAGCTTGAAGCTTCCAGAATATAAATGTCTCATTGATGAATGCACATCACAAACTCAGACAATCTGTCCACCAAACAGATTGTTGTCCAACTCAGTGCAATGCAGGTATGTACATTTTTAAAGAGCCGTTTGAAAATCCGTGGAAGAGTTATTTGTTAATGATTCCAGTTACAATTTGTTGAGGTCATGAGTAAATTAAGCTGTCTGCTTCACTTATCTGTGTTCCATCTGTTCTGTTTGGACTTGAGCGAGCTGATAGATTGGAGTCACTGCTTCAGACGGACATTTTTCACTTTTAAAATGTCTTATTTAAAAAGTAGAAGTGGATGTCTCATGTAGGAGACTGACAGTGTTACTACCATGCTGTGAAGTCAGCTGGTGATTTCAGTTCCCCACAGTCAAGCACACCACCCTCAAAGCTGGCAGTAACTGAACACCCTAGTCAGACCCAGGACTGGATGGGCAGGGAGGCTGATCTCTTCCTTAACCCTGCCTTGTGGCTCAGATGTGAGGTGGCATTATTTGGTTCCTAGGACGGGTTTTCATTAGGAGCAGTCCTCCCCATTGCTCCAGTAATCTTCCAGGCTTGAATCAAATAAAAATTTAAACAGTCTTGTCTTCCTGAAGCTGCTGACGTATTAGAGACCAGCTCCAGGGAGGAATGTGAACCTCCCCAGTTCATTGCTGTAGAGTGTTTGCTCTAAAATCAAATGAAAACACTTTTGGACAAGAACTGTGAGCAATTATGGTGTGCAATTATAAGATGATTTGTGCACATCACAACCAACTGTGCAAATTGGGCAATTATGGCAAAAAACAAGGCAAATCAACCATGAACAAAAATAAATACTCTGTCAGGTGCCTGCATAATTTTCTCCCTTTCACTGTGCAAATATGTTTCCAAAAGTAGCCTCAAATGCTGGGCACCTCCCTTTTTGATTGCCCATCCTTAGTGAAAATGGACTCAATTCCAGATGTGCTGAGAAACTGCAGTTTGCTCTGTACTCAGTGGGACCTGTAACTGCTCAGCCAATCTCATCCTTAAAAGCCTATCCAGCCACAGGTCTTTGGCAAACACTGTGCTGGGGAGAACTCTGACTTGAAAATAATAATGAAAAAAAAGGAGCAAAGGAGTTAAAATGACTTCATTTTCTTTGCCACTTTCCATGGACTGCCCTGAACAGTGGTGGGAAGCATGCTTGAGGAGGAGCTGGATGCATTCACTGAGCCTGCCCATCCTTATGCTCTGCTGCTCTTGCTCCACATCCCAAACCCCAAGGCTTGAGCTGCTCAATCCTCTTCCTTTTGACCGAACTCAGCCTCTAAGGAGCCCTGTGTCCTTGTTCGGAGACCAGCACACTCCTTGTGGTGCCCTTTGAGCTCGCTCCTTGGCAGATCTGGGTGGTAACAGCCAGGTGCTGATGCAGATCTGGCAAGGGATCTTCATGGGGTCTTCAGGTTTTGCCCTCATCCCTGTCCTTGGGACTGAGGGCCTGCTTCTGCATGTGGCGCTTGGAAATGTGAGCTGCTGAAGGAACCGAATATTTAACGAGTGGCCCTGCTCCCCTGTATGGATAAAAGTACTTCAGACAAGGTAGCAAAAGCAGATATAGCTGGTGAGACAGACAGATGGTGCAACTTTTACTCTGATTTTAGTCTTCCTCTGAAGATCAATAATAAGATTTTGAATTTTAGTGTCACACTCCATCTGAGTGTGCAGCCTTGGATTGCAAATGTTCATTAGATTCCACCAGCTCTGTCAATCTCATCAATATTAATACCCCCATCTTTAAGACAGGGAAACTGAAGCAAAGAATGGTTATTCATCTTCCCCAATGTCTACATTAGAGGTACTGGGCACTAAGGCATAGAAAATGGAAGGAATAATCTGAAGAACAGCATGTTGTTTTCTAAGGATATAGTTTGCATCTCTTTTAACTGTCATCACTCAGCTCTTTTAGCTCAACTCAAACAGGAGAAGGCAGTAAAAAATATATTTTCTTAAACATTTCTGGAGTGACACTCTGCCCCATCACTTCTCAGACTTTTTTTTTTTTCTCTCTGGTGAGAGAGGAGGAGCCTGGAAGAATGCCTGCAAACTCCAGGATAGGGCTTGTGATGTGTCTTTCATGACAGCAGTGACAAAAGTACTGATTTAAATGCAAAAAAATTTGGCGGGGCCTGGAGCAATCCCAAAACTCAGGGCTGTTGGTACCTGGTCTGGTGAAGTCAGTGGGAGTGGTCCTTAGTTGTAAGTGTCCTGATCCATCCTTACTTCCCTAGTGTGTGCTGTTGTAACCAGCTGTGGATGTTTTGCCCTTGTGCAAAAGAATCTGGTGGCCAGTGGTTTAGATGGAGCTACAGTAGTTGGTAAAAGACTTCATTTGGTAAGATCTCAAATCAAGCTGTCAAATCAGCATGAACAGTTTTAATACTGAGAAAAATGTTGCAGGAAAAAAATGAAGCCAATCATTTTATAAAGCACCTTTCCCAGGTTTTCTATTTCACTTACTCCCTCACATGCCTGGCTTTCAGGCAGGTTGAATTTTGTTACATATAGCTCTTTAAAAAAATAACTTTAATTTGTTTATAGGTTGTCAGTACTGCTCATAAATACCCATCCGTCCACCCTGAGACCCGCCATTGGACAGCTCTGACATTTGCTGTGTTGCATGGACATATTCCTGTAGTTCAGGTATTATTGTATTACCCTACCTGCATCTCATTCTTTATTTTTTTTCCTCCCCTTCAGTTCTAATTACATCCATCTCAAACCAGCATCCTCTTGTCATACTCATATTGGTTACCTCTGCTTCTTCAGGAGTGTACTGATACATGATAGACTTACAAAGTGAATATGGTGTTCAAACCTTAACCAATATGAGGCTTAAAAAGGACAATTTTAAAGCAAAGTTGCACCAAAGAAAGTCTGACAACTCCTTGTGCTCCTTCCTGACCACTTGTTTTATATGTTTGTTTATTCATTCATTGCACTTTCTTACACTGTAATATTCTGGCAAACACAAAACTGCTGCCTTGGTGGGAGAGAGGTGGACAACAGCCCTCGTGCTGCTCCAGAGGAAGAGAATCCCTCACTCTCCTTACCCCATCCAGGTGTCATGTGGGATGTGCTGGTTTTGTGCTTTGGCATCTCAGAGGTTGACAAGGTTTATTCTTTAAAACAGCTGTGTCTGTGACACACTCAAGCACCAAGACTTGGAAGGCCTTAAGACAGAAGTGGCCAAGAGGGGGCTGGAGCACAGGCTCCATCCTGCTCTCCTTGGCCACTTTTGTTTTCAGATTGTTGCTACTTATGTGGAAGTGTCCCCAATGGAGACCACAGCTTTTGGACTCATTGCTGCAATTGGTTCTTAAGAATTGCCTTTCTTTTGGCTGTGTTTTCATATAAAAGATGGAGAAAATTGAAACCTGATCCATTTTTGGATGTGCTGGGCTTCTAGAAGACCATGAAGGAAGGATGCTTGTCGGGCTACTTTTCTTCCATTTCCAGTGCATTACTTCCTAACACTGACCTTACCCCATTTCCCATTCGAAAACACTGGGTTACACTTTTTTGGCTCTGAAGTTGGACGCTGGTGCTTCTGGTGTTTGGCAGCGTATAATGAGCGAAAAAAGGAATTAATTTGCCTCTGAAACAATGGGCAGAATTTGCATGTCATGTGTCTCCATTGTATCTGGTTTGCAGATAACAAGAGGCATTAGATTCTCATTTGTCACTGTTCATGAACTCTGAAGACTGTGATACCCCTAGTTGCTCTAAATGGTGAATTTTCTTTCAGCTATTGCTGGATGCTGGAGCAAAGGTAGAAGGTTCCTTAGAGCATGGAGAGGAAAATTACTCTGAAACTCCTTTACAGCTGGCAGCAGCTGCTGGTAAGGACTTTCTTTCTCCTCCCACTGCAACAGTTCCTCAGCTGGGATCTGTGATTTAGATGAGAAAATACTGGATTTTAAAAGAAGTAAAAATGCACCTCTTGCCTTGCAGGAAATTTTGAACTGGTCAGTTTGCTGTTGGAGCGAGGAGCTGACCCCATGATAGGAACAATGTACAGGAATGGCATTTCCATGACTCCACAAGGTGACATGAACTCTTTCAGTCAGGCTGCTGCACATGGACACAGGTAGAGTGGGAACAAGTCTAGTGGCATCCTTCAAGTGCTACTTTTTTTTTGCCTGGGCATCCAATTTGAACAGATGGGTGAAATTTCTGCATGAACAATTGAACATGCCATCAACTGAGCAGAGATGTAAGGCTTTCTGCTAGCATGTGAATTAAACCAGTTGGTGGTACAAGCTGCATTTTGATTTCTGATATATTAGAAAAAAAAAAGGAAGGGGATGTCTTGTGGTGTGTTCAATGCAGTGGTTGTTAAGTGGCAGCTGATGTGACAGCAGAAAGGAATGTCTAAAACATTCCTTCTGAATTTCTTGATATTTTTCTCAGGTTTGAATGAATTGTGTCTGTAGTGCTGCAGCCTTAATTTTGTTGAATAGAATTTCTGCATCTATGTTTACTGTAAAGTCCTGTGTGTCTTAATGTTGTTTGTATGCTGCAAATTTAAAAAAAAAAAAAAAAAAAAGAATTACTGAGATGAGCACCTGACATGCATGACCTTGCAATGCTCAGGAGTTGACTGCAGTGTAATGAATTAGTCTCATGATCTTCACATTCCTACTTTTTTGATTGTAGCCATCCAGAGGAACATAGATACAGGTTAGAGCCAGTACCTACCGTGTGTTTGCTTAGAGACGAGCTGCCAGTCTAACAACACGCTCACGGCACATCAGGGCCGGTTCAACAGCTCTGCCCATCTGGAGCCTGCAAGGGATCCCTGGCATAGACAGGACACTTTGGGTGTTGAAGTCTCACATTCACCCAGTGTGAATGGGAGCCACATGCCTGAGGAGAGCCTGAGGCTCTCCATGCCTCGGCTGCTAGCTGTCCATGTCACAAACTCTAACTCTTGTGTTCCTACCTGTATAACACACACCTTCTTCCTTCCCTCTCTGCCCTAAATTTGTTTGGGACACACTATGCTGCGGTCTAAGCAGGAGCAAGGGGGGCACTGGCGTACAAGGAGGGTGGGCTGGGAGCCAGCCTAATTTCTCTTCTCACAGCTGCAAAACCAAGGGAAACTATTGAGTTTGATGAGGTTATGCTGGTGTGAACCTGAGCACACAAAGTGTCTGAGTTTGGGCTTTATTTGATGGCCCAGCTGGATCAGTGGCTCTGTAGAGTAGTCCCAGCTGTGCTTGAACCTGCCCTGACTGGCCTTGTTGAATGTCTAGCTGCTCTAGCTTTCCCAGACTGCTTTGAGTGTGAATCGAGTGGTGGTGCTTTCAGTAGCTCTGGGCAGCTCCCTTCTCAGGGGACTGCCATGGTAGGAGTCCCAAGAGCTTGTCCAGAGGCCCCTTGGCCTTCCCTGGTTGCTGAAGACATCTTGAGTCACGATTAGCTCACAAGTCTTTGTTCCCACAAGATGCCGCCACTCATGCGACATCTGTGCAGTTCCTGTCACAACAGCAGTGACTTGCAGACGTGTCCCAGGCAGTGCAGGTGGGCTAGCAGGAGCTGTGCTTGCCTTGGGTCTGCTCTCAGCTGGTTCTGTCATTAGCTGAAGTAATTTCCTGGGTAGGTGTCCTAACTTGCCACATCACAGCAAGTAAGCCCGGTCCACTGAAAGCCTGGCCACTGACTTTGCTCTCCCTTTCCTTTCTTCTCCTCTCCTTTCCTCCCTGTCTCTCTCTCTGTCGTGCTGTGATTGACAGGAATGTTTTCCGCAAGCTGCTTGCTCAGCCAGAGAAAGAGAAGAGTGATATCCTGTCACTGGAGGAGATCCTGGCTGAGGGCACAGACTTGCCCGACTCGGCGGCAGCTCCGCTCTGCGCCAGCCGCAACAGCAAGGCCAAGCTGAAGGCCCTGAAGGAGGCCATGTACCACAGCGCCGAGCACGGCTACGTGGACGTCACCATCGACATCCGGAGCATAGGTGAGTCCTGGGCTCCTTCCTCTTCTTTGTCCAGGGAAGGACCACTGGGAGAAACGTGTCCCTCTTGATGGGCTGTTGCTTAAACCGACCACGGTCACATCCTCCTCAACTCTTTTGGAATAGAAGGTGGCGGGAGATCTGAGAGGTTCCCAGCCTATTCCAGCTCCACAGCACACCCTGTTCAGGGAGGGGCCAATGGCTTTTTTCTGCAGGACGCAGCGGTTTCCACTGGGAGCCATCTGCACTGCTGCATGGCAGAGTGTAGGTAAGGCTCTGGGGCAGTGTTCAGCTGTCATGGGCCATCTCCATCTGTTTCTCTTTTGCACTCTACTTTAAAGCAATCCACCATTAAAGCAACTTTATTTTCCAAGACTCCAAAGGCAGGAGCAGGGAACTGACTCCTTGGTATGCCAGCTCTGCCAGTGAGAAACTTGAGCATCCTACCAGCCCGCCGTGAAGTTGCTTCTGCCTGTGGGGAGGGTGGTTGTCTGGCACAGATGGAAATTGATCTGGACTGTGTATTTACCATCCCCATTCATCTGTTCACAGAGAAACAGAGACCCAAGTGCCTGGTGTGCCTCTGCCTGAGGCAGTGCTCCAGCCCTGAGGACATGGGATATGGGTCAGAGTGTGCAGTGCAGGCAAAGATCTAGAGATGTATGAGAGGAGAGAGGCAGGGGTGGTCTCCAGGCATTGAACATTTTCTGACATGGAAGGAAAAACCTTCACTTGTCAAACACCAGGCTTGTATTTCCTTCCACTCCATTCTGTAAGAGCAGAAAGTAGGTCACATCCAGCCTCATGCCTGCAGAGGTACATTAGCTCCATGTGCTTTCTCGCTCAGTGCACGGGAGCAGTTCCCTTTAACTTCCTGGAGAGTGGTTCCACCATGACAAGCTGCTTGAAAGGGCTGATCTGCTTAACTCGCTCAGTGCTCTTCAGGGAAAATACTAATGATCAGGAGAGGACATGGGGTATCACTTAGAGCAAGTTTTAATCTGAAGACCACCAATTTGAATCTAGGTAGGTAGTGACCAAAATCAGGTTTTTTCACCGTTTAATGGCTCTCCAGGGCCACATTCAGACAAATGAGCTAGTGTAAATCCAGTTTCCAAAAGGATTTTGTAACACAACACCACAGCAATTACCACAAATTGGTAGTCTCAGCAGAGAAGCTGAAGGCTAGATGAGCAGAGAGACCACAGTCTTCTCTTAGCATTTGGAGGAAAACCTCTGTGCATTAGCTCTGGGATGTAGTGATAACCATCAGCCTTCTCAATTAGGGATAAATAGCAATTTGACTTCTTGAATGATTTGGCAGCTTTTGCTTAAAATCTTAACATCAGTAAAGATAAAAAAGCAGAAGGGCACGTCCTTCCCTGGAGCTGGGAATGAGCTGTGTCCTCTGTCTGCAGGTGTTCCCTGGACGCTGCACACGTGGCTGGAGTCTCTGCGCACATCCTTCCAGCAGCACCGACGGCCCCTCATCCAGTGCTTGCTAAAGGAGTTCAAGTCCATTCAGGAAGAGGAGTACACTGAGGAGCTTATCACACAAGGGTTGCCTCTGATGTTTGAGATACTGAAGGCCAGCAAGGTAGGATAAATAATGTGTTTTAAAGGAAATCCTTTATTCCCATCCTGTAAGACACGAAACCTTACAATATTATTTTTGAACAGCTCTTCCAAAGGTTGTTTAGACTGCACAGGATTATTATTATCTGTATTATGTATGTTGGATTTTTTCACTGTGGAATCACGGGTTATAAACACACAGGCTAATCACTGCTCCTACTAGAACAGCCTAATATAACAGGTGCTAAGAATAAGCTGGAGAGACAACAGAAGCTGGTGCATAGTGGTGAAATTAAAGTCAAAAAGGTCATGGCAGTGGGGCAAGAGATGTTGATAACCAAACCAACCCAAAGGGTAATTTCACAGCTTGGTTTACAGAACCATACAACAAAGCTAATATTCATGTTTACCTTGGATTTCTTTAGCCTGTCATGACTTTCTCTTCCCTTCATGGGGGATTTGGACTCTTAACCTTATGAGGAGACTGGTTTCTACAAGCACAGAACAGGATAATTTTTTCAAACATTCTGTGTGCATGTTGTACTTGCAGCTTCCCCAGATTTGTTTTTGCAGCTGATGTTTTTTAGCCAAGGAAATGAGACTAACAAAACCTTTCCAAGGAGGTTCCATTGGGTATGGAGGTATAATGGCAAAAGGGATGATCATGGGGCTGGCAAGGAGAGGAAAATGTATTACAACCAAGAATTTAAAACTTATTACAACCAATAGTCTCTTCTCTACTAGTCCCCCTGAGAGCCAGTCACTGTCTACTGTTACCAGAAAATCACTGTAGTGATGAAAAGCATCAAAATTATTTGTTTGATGTTCTTTTTCCTCATGCTCCACAGTAATGTTGGTATGGCCTTCTAATTGTTAAACTGAACGTAAGTAACTTTTGTCACCCAACTCTATGTGTAACAGCAAGGAGCAAGTAATTTTTAGCAATAGTCTAAATAATGTGAAAAGGGGAGAGGTTCTGGTATAGGTACTCAATACTAAATATTCCAGACTTGGTATAACTAATGATGGCCTACATGGATTTATTTCTTGTATCTTGCTGCAAAAGCAGGCTTGGAATAGAGTCCTGAGCAAATCCTGCATATTTGTTCCAGCATTTTTCTGATTTTTGCTCCCATGGACCTTGCCTTTGCAATTAGTTTGTATTGGATGGGTATTTATGGAGAATATTTTGAGATAGGTTTTAGGAAATGGTTCCAAATCCTAGGATTTGTAGATTCCTTGTTCTGTACTCACTTGGGTTAATGTATGTTCGTTCGTCCAGAAACTACCAGTAAAGTGCTGTTTGGTTTGAAAGTTGATATGAAACTAATCACATTGAAAACTTAACAGAGAATAAGTTTAGGCCTTGTAATCTAGGATGAGGGGTGACTTTAGTTGCTTTTCTCCTGGATGGCTGAAGCTAAGGCCAGCAATCAGCATTATAACAAATCATTTACATAGCGTTATACCTTTGGTACATCTAGGTTTTCCACAGTCTATTGTAGGAGACCTGGGAAAAAAAAATAAAACTGCTACCTTCTGCTTTGGGTTCACTTAGAGACCTAAAATATGGAGGGGCAAAACAACTGAAGTATCACAAAAAGCCCTACATGAGAAAGAGGAAATCTGTGCTGATCCTTATGCCTGCCCCTGGGCCTGGGGGAACTGCCTGTCTTCGTGGATATTCACAAACACACAGTCACACACTGTTTCATAGTCTTAGAAAAAATAATTAATCATTGTGGGACACCGTAAGGATTTACAAATTGTCTGCAAATGTTATGAGTTATTGCGGCAGTCTTGTCCAAGCAGCCTCTCTTACAAAGCTCTCCCAGACAGAAATGAGGAAAGAGACTATGCAACACTTTGGAAGGAATCTACATAAATTCATTTGTAGAAGAATGAGCCAATAAAAGTTCTCCCTGGTCACTCCACAGAAGGCAGCTGAGGAAAGCTGAGATTTAGAGGATCTTCTGTTCCCCTTCTCTGGAAGGGCTGAGAGCAGAGATTTTTGTGTATACCCACAGAATGGAAATCTCCTTTAAGAGGTGCAGAAGGGCCATAACTGTGGTTCACATCCCTCTCTCGACAGCAAACTGTAAAGCTCTGCATTTTGTAGAGCTCTGGAGAGAGGAGCTTGATTTTCCCACACAGACATCCTTTTCCCTGTGGGTTGGAAACTTCGAGAGAGATTATGACTCTAGCTAAACATCACAGTCTGGCCCAGTACATTTCCTTAATGAGTTTTTCAGGGCAAAAAGTATAAAATAAGCAACTAGGAAGCAGAGGGCCACTTAGGCGTTCTTGACTGATGTAAAACAAGATGTCCCATTTGCTACATATTGTGATGCTCAGTATATTTTAATTGCATGGCAACTTGCACCTAGTAGAAATTGCATTTTGTGTTCCTATAAATAGTTCCAGCTATCCCATAATCTCAGAACAATTTACTAATATTAATGAGTTGAGACGTGGAAGAAGATCTTATCCTCCCTTCACCAACAGGGAAACTGAGGTAATTAAACAGGCAGATTTTCAGTGTCTCAGGGAGTGACAGTCCCAGTCTCAGAGGCTGTGATAACCTGGATAAGCCAGACTGCAGTTCATAGTTTTGAGTAATTTGGTGAGAGAAGCTCCCCAAAAATTGCATGGAAACATAAGGGCAGGTCTTAGTGTAGAAAGCAAACTTTCTGCCCCCACCTTCTACTTTGCACTGTCGTACGAAATGTTCTTGCAGGTTCTCAGGCCATGCAAAAAAATACAAAACAAAACAAAACAAAACAAAAAAAACCAAACAAACAAAAAAAAACCCACAAAAAACCAACAAATGCTACAGATAGGAAAATATTAAAGAAAATGTAACCAATACCTACAAGACCATTGTCAGATATGAGGAATCCCTTTTGTCTTACAGATGGTTTATAAAATGCCTGTTTCTAGAGGGTACAGACGTGAGGGTTTATGTGGGAGCTCTGCCAGCACTGATGCTGGTGACAGGCTGGCACTCCATTCCCATCTATGTGCCAGGATGCTTACAGCAGAAACAAAAATAAAATTTGCAGAAGTCCTGATGCTGTAACACAGAACAGCAGCAAAAGTCAGCAGATCAAGCAAAACTAGCTGAGCTGAAGTCCCTGGGTTTATTGCCTGTCTTCAAACTGTGAAGTTAGTGAGGAAGAACAGTGTATAGGTTGCATATGGGTTGTTCACTACTGCACTGAAGCCCTGGAGGAAGTCTTCCAAAAGCACAGATGAAGATTTGATACCCAGCTCCTGGTGGCTTCCAGTGGGATGGGGCTCTTTCTTTTCCTTTCATCCCTTTAAATGTCTTAAATCAGCTGCGCCGTTGAGAATTGCATGGGGAGTGGGGAAGTAGCAGTATTTCCATGATGCTGAGGCAAAACTGTGAGAACAGACAGAGAATCGCTCTGCAGTTGCTCCCTCAGCAGCTCCTGCTGTCCTGCACTGAGTTTGGGTCATTACCAAATTAAAGACCAGGGTCAAGGTGATCTGGAAGAAGCAACATCTGTGGCAAAGACATGGAGAGCTTGGTTTAGGGCACTAAAAGCAAGCAAAACCCAAATGAAGAAAACTCTGACACTAAAAATGTTGATGACACATGATAGTTTTGAGACGCTACATGGCTAGGACAGGCACTGCCATTTAGGGATGGATTCCATCTCTTTGGAAGACAAGCACACAAACATAACCTGACAGAAGGGGTTTGGACAGGGCTGTGTGAGGCAGAAGCCAGAGAGTCACTTCTGGGAGTGAGTAGCCCTGAGTTAAACTTTAGCTGCTGTGTAAAGCAGATTTGAGTCCCTCAAAATTAAAATTGTGCTGGAGATCTTGTTGTGGAAGAATGATAGGAAGATACAACTGAATTCCTGCCTGTTGATATCTATGTTGTGCTCTTCATGGACTGGGCAAACTCCCCCAAACTCCTGACTAAAAGCTTTCCTTTCCCTCCAGCTGAGGTTGATGTTTGCATTGCCTGAACTTGGCTCTGAGCTGGAATGCCCACCTGCCCCATGCCCCATATTTACCTGAGGAGTTGATATGCCTGAGGAGTGTTCCCCCCTCCACCCCCAAGAGAGGCTTTTAAAAGAGCTGTATGGGGGCTGCATCCAGGTCCATGGGCTTGTAGTGCCTGAGTTGAGGCTTGCAGGTCAGCTCTTCTGTTTTTGCAGAGATTCTCTTAAGGATAATACACTGAATGTGCAGAGAAGTTTCTATGTTCTCTGTCTACAAAAATCCTAGAGCTGTTCAGTTTGATCTTGACATTTCCACAATCTGCAAAGAGAGACTCAAACCCACAACCTTGGAAGTTAAACACAGCTGGCCTTTGGAGGAGGTTGGGTTTAGGTTTCCACACCAGGGCTCTGCATAATACTGAATTGTCATTAAATCACCCGGCTCCATCCGTGTAGATGAACCAGCACCATTGCCAGGTGTATGAGATCATGAGCCGATTTCATCCACTACTTTTTCTGCTTACAGCAATTTGCATCATCGTGTCCTTAGCCTATTTTTTGGAGAAAATACACAATCTTTTAATTCAAAAAAATCTCTCTTACAGCTTTCTTCCTTTCCCCTGTAAGACAGGGAAGGAGCTCTTTGCCATTTCTTTGGGTCGTGTGTGGCCATGCATTGCTGAAGAGCATGTGTGAGTCCACACATGCATTGAGCACATGCGCTGAAGCATTGTCTGAAGCTCCTAGAGGTGCTTCACACCAGAAAAACTTTGCTTAGGATTGTAAGTGTTCCTGCTATTGTATTGTTTAAGACTAAATCAGCTTGAGAAGTCATAGGAGCCATCCTTTACTGCCATACCTTCATTGCATTCTGCAGCTCTCTCTTCATCCTTCCCATCCATTTCTGTCAGTGACAATGTGTTTATTTTATTCAGTTTATTTTAATATTTTACCCATTAGTGAGGTGTTGGGCAGCTAGGCTTGTTGAAAGATGCAGGAAACTACTTTGCAAAGATGTTTCCTCAGGATATAAAATTCCTGCAGTTTTCCAACATTGACAAATGCACCTACAGGTAGCTGAAGAAATGTGCAGGAGTGTTCAGGTTCTTTTGGAAGGCTGAGTTGTTTGAATAACAGCCATCAGTTTGGTGTTGACAATTATTGAGAACAAATAGCAATTCAGAATAATAACTAGTTCTAAAATTCCAAAAAGATTGAGGCATGTGGGTATCTTGAGAAATCTAGCCTATATGGTTTAAAAGCTAAAGTACTCTTTCAGCAGTAACTTCTCCACTTGGAAACCAAAATCTCTTAAAAGGAAAGTTTTGGGGTGTTTTTTAAAATACATTTTTTCAGAAATAGCCTCTGTCACAGATGCGCTAACTTCTGAAAAAGTATTTTCATATCTCCATCAAATAGGAGGCAGCAGGAATGACTAAAACATCTGCCTGTTGTGTTTCAAGAAAACTTTCAGAAGCTGAAGCTTGAGATGAGCATCCTGTTTCTCTGTTGCTGGGATTTTTCTGGATTTGATTCTTCTAAAACAAATGTTGGGAGAGGTTCCTTGAAGAATGCTAACACACTCAGCTCAAGTGTCTGTTCTACTAAGTCCAGGTGTGGTGGTCAGCAAAAATCATTATTTCCCCAGGGTCTGCATGTGACCTAGAAAGGATCTAGATCTAGGATCTAGAAATTTCCACTTTTTTTGTTGCTTCATGGTGGGCTGAAATGAATGTTTCAGATGAGCTTGTGTGAAGCTGTATTTTGTTGTGTGAAGCCAGACCACCCTGTTCTGGAAGAATGGCTGTGGGTACAGAGGAGAGGTGAACCCTACACAGCACTGGGGCAGGCACTCCCAAGGGAAAGTCTTCCCCTGGAAGAATGCTGTGCATGTCTCTCTTACCTGCAGACCATCAGGAAAGACTCCTCCTTGTGTTGTTAAACTGCTTTTCAACATAACACTGAGGTTTTATTGTAATGAAAGGTTTTCACTAGGATATTTGCTTCCCACATAATATTTTACCTTTCTTGAAAAAATTAACACCTGAAAATGGAATGTTTTGGCTGACAGCTGAAATACTTCAGCTGAAGAAAAATGTGGAGTTTCCACAGAGGAGACAGATACACAAAACCTGCACTAAAAATAACCCTGAAGACATCCCAGGATGCTAAAACGTCTGCTTATGGATTCCATGGAGTGGCTAATGCCCTTCTGTGTGTCATCCAGTGCCCAGCCAGCACGTGGTGATCGATCTTTTGGCTGGGACTTGCTGTGATTTTGTTAGCCAGGTTTCACTGTTCTCAAGCAACTGCAGTGATCTGTAGCATTGCCCATTGTCACCTGTAGCACTTCTGTGTCTGAACAGTTCCGAGTAAGGCGGACCCAGGTTATCCACACATGTACATCCTGCATTCTGCGTGTGAGATGCGAGCGCCAGGTACCGAGTGGCATGTTAATAACACACTGCTAACCCCATCCTGTGGTTTTGTAACACACATTCAGCTTGGTACTTACTAACACAGGTTTGATTTTGTTCCTACCCTCTGGTATCTCCTAAAATGTTTCCCTGCCAGAGGCAGGAACCGTTTCTTCATTTACAATAAATAAATGCCGTGGATGGGACACCTGCCCTTTTCTGGGCTCTCACCCAGGGATTAGACTGTACCCATGGATCTGAGCTTTTTATATACAATGCACAGCTCTGATATAAAGACCCTTTTGAAAAGGAGGCTTGGCAGCTGTCCCAGAAGCAACGGAAGGGTCCATTTGTGCCTTACCTGTGATTAATACTTTTCTGCTTGTGCTTGCAGTGGAGGGGCTTGAGCCCAGCAGTAACAAAACCGGTATTGTTGCGCAGTTCACTGCCTCTAACCGTAGCTCCAACCTCTGGGGCTTCCCTCTCTTTCCAGCTGTTGACTAATATTAATTATGTGTATGCTGCTTAACCGTCTAGAAGTGACCATCTGAAGTGGTATTTATTTAGTTTTGAGGCATTTGGCAAAAACGAATTATGCAAGAGGACGGTAGCAGGAACACCAGTGCAAGGGTGGAGATGGTTCTGAGATGGCGAAGAAGGTCTCAGAGTTTGAGAAGGTTTCAGGGATGGGGGACAGCAAAACTCTCTGTTACTTCACTCTTTATCATCTTTTTCTGGGAAAGGGGAGCATAGGTAGAGGACTAATTCAAGGGTATCCCAGCATGTCATGGATGAGTCCTCGGTGGGCTCAGGGTATCCTGAGTCTACCACGGCTGGAACAGCTGCTGGGGACTGGGTGTCAGATGGGTGACTGGAAACAGCATTTCTACTACTCTGCATTTAGCAGAGAAATGGGTCCCCTGAGCATTCTCAGGACCAGAGAAGGTATCTTTGCCAGTGCCCCTGTTCTCTGAGCAATGTGGTTTCTCAGCTTGCTGGGGAGATGTGTATTAACAGGCAGACACCAAGCTCAGAAGAACAAGTATTACTTTTTCTGCCTTAATGTGGTGAGCTTTTGGTAGAGGAATTTGAGGGCTTGGCAGACTTAGGGTAAAAAACAGCATTAATGGAGCTGAGCTGGTAAGGGTAGCATCAATAGAAGAAAACCCCAAAATACTGCTTGGGATTTCAGAGGTAAAGAAAAGAAGCCTGCCTTGTTACCACTGCAGAGGGCAGCCACCTGGAGGTGGGTAGGGTGTCTGTAGGCTGGTAAGAACTAAGCAGTGGGGTTTGAGCAATCAGCAACACAGATTTTACCCACCAGAATTTGGGGCATAGACACGTGTCTTGCACGGGTGTTGGGGAATATTGACTGTGTATCTCCCAGTTGTGTCCAGTACCTTGTAGGAACACATCCCAGAATGGCTATGCTGCATTGATCCATGTAACCTGGAATGGAGCAAGCTCTCCCAGGGTGTGTGCTGAAGCCTGGAGGCGACTTCCCTGAATCCTGCCATAGACCTTTGTCAGATGGACGTTCAGGAAAAAATATCCCTGCGCTTCCCACCCAGGTCTTCACCTCCTCTCAGATCAATCGACAAGACTTCTCTGGTCCAACAACTTGAAAGCCTCCAGCTTTGCTTCAAAAGAATTTATCAATTTCCCTCACAGTTCAAGTGCATTCAGCAGGACTGGGGAATTCCTTTAGATCTCTGCTGAAGAATGCTTTTAAGTCAGGGGACTGCTTGTATCTACAAAGCAAAGTTGCTTGCTCACCAACCAGCTCTCTGCTGGAAGCACCATCTCCCTCAGAAGACTTGCTGTTGTTCCCTGTTCCCTCTTGCCTATCTGTAAACTACCCCATGGCTAGGTAAATATTTTTATTCTATCCTATGCCAAGCTTTCTTCCCCCTCCCACAGAAGAAGATGTGCGTCGGCTCCCTTTGAGTGCAAATGAACACCCGTGTCTAAAAGGAGGCTGGCCTCACTCCAGGTATCAGCCTCACACATCCTGGCACAATGTTTTCCAACATCAAACTGTAGCAAGAAAACAAACTTTGATTTGCTCCTCCAGTGTTAATCTTGACCCCCATAACTGCTGCAGTGAACTCTTACAGCTGAGTTTTCACAGTTAGGTTGACAGGATAAACAAGGAAGAATTTAAGCACCATCTTGGTGCTTAAATGGGAGCTTCTGAGCACCTCAGTGTGGGCACTGTGTGAAGGTGAAGGTTGAATAGGCTGAACATATCTTCCTGTCTTCCAGAGCAATGCTTGTGCCCCAGATCATGGACTGCTGAAGTTGTTCCCAGTTACTTCACAGGCAGTCCAAGTCCTCCAAGAGCAGGATTTGGCTTTTAAAAGCCTATTTTTTCCCCAGCCTTCCAGTTGCAGATAAACCATCCATTTTCCCTCTCCTGTTTCTGTCTGCTTTATTGGTAAAAGTCAACAGAGGCACTGTGTGGAGTAGATCCAGGGCCACAGCCCTGTGAGCTTGGCTATGTGCTAGGGGTGTGGGAAGCAAACTTGGTGTGCTGTAATAACCTACCAATCCCCTCCCTTGCTGCTGTTGGTTAGCAATGATTCTAAATAAGCACATGCTTTAGCTTTCTTGCTGAGCACATTTTTTGGCTTTTGGATGGCATGAGATGTAAATATTTAATGTTACCAATAGAAGCCAAAGGTCTCCAGCCTCCTCTCTGCCAAATGAGCTCAGTGCTCTGCATTGGAGGTCGAGAGCCACTGTCTGTCTGATGGCCCTGCTTTCTTTGATGTGTTCATCCCAAGGTCTCTTTTCTCTTTGTCCCATCTCTGTTCCATGTCTTGGGGTTTTTAAGTATCTCTCATGTAAATGTGTCGTGTTTTGAGCTAATTAGAGCTTAGTTTACACCATTTTTTTCACAGGCTTGTGGGCAAAGTGGTTTTTTAATGGGCTTGCATCTGCGCACCACAGAACTGGTGACCCAGGGAGGTGGCAGCACCTCACCCGTGTAGGCAGGCTCCCATGGGATTGTCTGCAGGCATGACAGATTCTTTATGTTTGTTGGACTTAGTAGTAGGGATCCCCTTCTCGCAGCTGGGTGGCTGAGTTTGGCCTGTCCCTGCCTGGTCTCGGTGCAGCTGCATATCCTGGTCCATAGTGCTGTGGTTTGGGGTGAGTTGAGCCTCCAGCTCCTAACAAGGCACTGCAAAGCCAATACCTTGATTTTCCAGCACAGACACCCTGGAAGGAGGAGATTCATTGTCTTTATTGATGCATGGTTGTGTTTTTAAAAAGCTATTGCATAGGCACAGTTGTGGCTGGAACTGGTGAGTTCATGGAACCCACTGAAACCTCAGTGACACAGACAGGACCTGTGCAACCCGGCAGAGTGGGGAGGGGGCTGCCAGGAACTCTCCTCTTCAGTGCACTTTGCTTTTATTGATTGCAGGTAAAGGTGAGCATTGTTTCTCCTCTCCAGAAGCTTCCCTCTGCTCTAACCATGGAATTGTCCCCATCTTCTGTTGTATTTTCTGACTTGTAACATCTGCCAGATCCAACCGGGAGCTGCCCTGCTGGTAATCAGCATCCTCCCGGATGCGCTCCTCCCTGGCTGACTCAGTCAGCCCTGGCGCTTCGGCACAGCCCTTCCCAGCAGAGAAGAAATTTCTCTTTCTGCCCTGCCTGCCTAAAGCTTTCCCTCCCAACCCTCCTGGCAGCTGAGTCACTTCCTTCTTTAAATCTGGCCTTAAATCCTCCTTTTCTCTTTAGCCTGTGGTTCACTCCCTTTGTGAGGACGCTGAACAGTGAGATGCTCCTGGGGTGAGACGCTGTCTTTGTCTCAGAGCCACAGCAGTGAGCCCCTCTCTGAGGGCTGGCCCCTGTGCCTGCTGAATGGTCTCTCTCAGTATGAGTATTTCTCTTATCTTAGCATTTCTTTCAGTGCTACATCTGACGTAGTAATAGGAGCCTGCGGGCAAGTGTGTGTAATTTCCTTTGACATCAGCCTGTGCCTGTGAGGGAACAGCTCTACCCCTTCCCACCCTGTTTGATTTGATTCAGTAAGAGAGTCATTACAGCATCTCTGCCACTCCTCCTTGTCACTCGTGGGATTTAAGGAGCACTTCTGAAACGTGCTCAGAGCAAGGAAAGCTTCGATTTCTGCTTCTAAAGCCTGGAGATATTTTTAGTATCACAACTACACTCCTCAAATTTTTATACTAGGATTTTATTTTTGTCCCTCACCTGCTTATTTCCTTTGCCCTTTGCCTTTGACCCTCTTATGTCTTAAGTGCTTTGCCATTTCACAGTTTTCTTGGTGTGGAGAGACTCACCAGCCAACAGGGCAGTTAGAAGATGTCACTATAAATTAGCAGTGTGGTACTGCTGAACTTGTCTCGACTTGTTCCAATTATCAGCAAAGTGTGGGATAAAATTTGCCAAAGCTTTTAAATCCTGCTTTCATCTGGGACTTAGGTAGTTTAGCATTAAATCCATTTCACTACCCTTGCATCTTAGGCATCCAAATCCTCAAGGCGCTCAGGAAAACATCCTGTGGGTGCCTTGCTCCCAGAGCTGGGGCAGGAAGGGGTAAGGACAGGGACCATATCTGGTACTGTGAGGGTCTGGTGGCTTCCACAGCACAGTGGTGCCCACACTAGTGCCAGAGGTGTAGGAGCACATTAATGAAACATTTAGGATTAAATGAGTGGCTGGCTCTGGTGCCTCAGTCACTCTGTAGGGGAAGGGTCTGTTTGTGAGACTGCTGCACTTAAAAATGGGTGCAGGCTGTGCAGCTGCATCTGTCTGTAGCTCGGGTTTTCTAAGATGTGATCAGTGACCATTTTCTAAAGAGAAAAAAAAAATCACTTTCCAGTACAGTAAGTCTGCAAATAAAATGAAATCACTGTTGTAAAGGAACTTTGTTTTTGCAGAAGGGACTGGGCTATGGAATTTTTTAGGCAAAGAAGACTTGTCATCCAAGGAGAAGACTTCTTCATTTAAAATGATTTGTACAGGAGACATAGCAATCAAGTAAATGAGAACTGCAGTTTCTAAAAAATGCTAATAATCGTAAGCTCTTATTTTTAATCAAGCTTCAGCAATCACATTTTTCACCTTCAAAACAGGCAGCTGTTGAGAACAACATAACATGTCCTTTGCATACTGATCTTACATTGTATATATTTGTTTTCTTTTGTGTAGAACGAGGTGATCAGCCAGCAGCTCTCTGTCATTTTCACCCACTGCTATGGACCCTACCCAATTCCAAAGCTTGTGGAAATTAAGCGCAAGCAGACCTCCCGCCTGGGTAAGTGTGACTGCAAGATCCTCGTCGGCTCTCCAGGGAGAGCTGTGGGAAGGCTGTTGCTGGCCAGGTGCTTGAGGGGACCACAAGTCAGAAAAATCTCAATTTGAAAGAATGAGAAGAAGGAAGGGCCCCAAACTTAGCCTGACCTAAAATTCCCACTGACATCAGGAGGGTCATCAGGTGCGCTGGAGTGGGGCGGTAAATCTGCAGAAATTTGTCTGTGTTGCTAATTAGGCTGGGATCCAAGCCTTGGGCCTGGAGGCAGATGTCTGGATCTCAAACCACCCTGGCTGGCTGCAGGTGATGCTGCACCAGCACAGCCCTCCCAGCTTGGTCAGCAGAGCCCAGGATGTTTTCAGGGGACTGAGAGAGGACCCAAGCAATTTTCCAGGACTCTCTTCCCGTTGACAGAGACTTCCTTGCACAGGGAGAGTGGCCCTATGCTCATAGGCCCTATTTATAATAGAGTATAAATGAGCATAGGGCCCCCAGCATGTGCTGAGCTGCAGTTTGCTCTGGGTAGCAGAGCTGGGAGGCTGTGCCAGCATCACATGGCAAGGACGGCTGGCTGTCATTTCAGCAAAGGTCGTCACGGGCTTCAGAGCTTTGAATTCCCTTTGTCTGAACTCCATGTGGTTGTCTCAGGCTGTCCAAAATAGCTTTATGGGCTTTACCCACTAAAACCAATATCCTTCTATGCTGTTGCTTTCTTTTGTCAAAACAGTATGTTCCTGACCTCTTCCAAATTAAAGTTACTGCCTTTTTTGTTTCCTTCTTTTTGTGATTCTAGATCCCCATTTTCTTAACAATAAGGAGATGTCAGATGTCACATTTCTGGTGGAAGGAAGACCATTTTATGCACATCGAGTGTTGCTATTTACTGCATCACCAAGGTAAAATAGAGATACGTCTCTGGTTTTTAACAAAAACAGAATTTGATTTTGTGGATTTGTGGAGGTTTTTTTGTTTGTTTTGCTGTTCCAATTCTTTGAAGGTTAGTGGTCCAGTCTTCAAGTTTTTCTTAGTCAGAACATCCGTACAGCTTGTTTCTGGTTGATCTGCCAGACATTTAATCAGTGCTTCTGTCAGTAGATTTTCATCCACTGCAGGATCCATGCTTCTGGCCATGTATCTGACTTCATTCCACTGAGGCACATTGGCATGGTGCTCGTTACTGCACCCGGTTCTCAACCGTACAGGAGTCATGATATTTTGATTCTTTATAATTTATCTTGAGTGGTTAAATCCTGCCTTGCATCAGTTTCAGCCGAAAAACAAACTACTAGCACACAACTCATTGAGAGCATTTGACAACTTTTAAATAAAATTAAATAGCTGTGAAACAACATACCATACTGTATCCAAAGGCAGTATTTATAGTTGGTTTCCTGTGCTCAGAAGGCTGAATGTAGGTTACCCAGCTCAACCCAACCCAAGAGTTGCTCACAAATGTTATTTGTATGCAGCTGTATAATTCAAGGTGTGCTTTTAAACAAATCTTGCTGGCCTTCCATAACAACTCATTTTGAGATGTGGCAAGGACAGAGCCCTGAGTTGGGATAATTTAAGTGATATATGGGAATTGATGCTAGTCATGCTGCCTTCCCACAGCACAGAGTAAAGAGATCTGCATAAAGGAACTGCAGTACCTGACCCTGCTTTCAATTAAGAAATGGATATTGGGATTTAGAGCTTCTTGGTAGATGTACAAATATGTTCCAAACTCCAGCTTTAAGCCTACTAAATTGTGTTCATAATAGAGTTTGGCACTAGTGAAGGAAAGTAAATTGTTATCTGTATTTTAATTAACAAGATGCCGTCCTGATACAAAAAAGGCTATCTTACAGCAAATGCTGGTCTTGATAGATAAGCCGAGCTTTGAACTACTGCTGGAAGGTCAGATGGATTATCAAAGAGAGGAAGTACAAGGACAGGTGTTTCTGGCAGCACATTTCCCATTTGCACCTTCTGATCTATGGGAATACCTGGTTTTGAGAAGTATATTGTTACATATGTATATATCTCACATAAGTCTGCAATTATTAGCTAAAAACAGGCAGTTTTTTTGTCCTGAAATTTGTGTCTGAATTTTGGGTTTTGATAATCAGAGAGCAGCAACCTATCCAGTTTTCTCTCCTGCCTGTTCTTAAACAATTACACTGAGCTTGCATAGCAGCATTAAAAATCTTAGTGTTGTTAATATTTTGCTCCAAAACATCTTTTAAACCAGTATAATGGACATAAGACAAAATTTACTGCCTTCGAAAAATGAAAATGTTCATGTTTTAAATGCTGCAAACCTTCATAAAAGATCATGTTGCCTTCAAGAAAAAAAAATCTGATTCTGTGATATGAATTATCATTAGAATCTGAATTTTGGATGTACATGTTATTCTATTGTTATATTAGATGTATTTTTCAAAAATTTCAAATTGAAATCCTCTAGAGAGAAGCTTCTTCCTTTTGGTTTGAACTTTATGTTAGTGTCTAAATCTTGATGCTTTTTGGTGACAAATACGTTCATTTCAGTATACTGTTTTTGCAAGAATTGATGCTGTCATTCCACTGCTCTTCTGTACTGTTTCTACTGCATTTTCCCCCAGAGATAATTGGGCTGATATTTTGATTATGCTCCTTTTTATTTAGGTTTAAAGCATTGCTGTCTAGCAAGCCCTCATCTGATAGTACGTGTATTGAGATCAACTATGTGAAGTACCCCATCTTTCAGGTACAGTCCTCATGCTGAATTTGAATGGAACTTGTAAGAGGAACACCATGCATGCCCTGTCCAAATTAGTACCCATGTACCTGATAATCCAGAGCAATGGTTTCACAAGCACAGGCTTCATCTCTGTTTGAGCACTGCAGAGTGCTATTGATTGCAAATGTGCCCCAGCAGATACAGCAACATGCATTTCACTGACATGTGCTGTGCACACAAGGCACTGCCTGTCAGCATAAGGCACTGCTTTCTGTAGCTGGCTCTTACTGTATTTAATGGACAGGTTTGGAAGAGACACATGTCATTCCACTCCTTAGCAGTGCTCTCCGATCAATTTTTTGCCATGAAAAGGCAGACCTTGCTCTCTGTTCTTGTAGCATGTACCTGGATATGCTTCCCTTGCTTTGAGCTGAAGCTCAGGCAGCTCCATGTATTGACTGTTACCACTGCACATAATTCCCAGCTGCCTACAATAACTGGGCTCCCCACAGAGGGCTCTTAGCTGGCTTGTATTACAGTGTAAAGCCTCCTCCACCTCTTTCGTATCATCCATGCATGCCCACACACAGTGGGATGAAGGTGGCCTTTGCCAGGGAAGGAATAAGGGAATAACCATTATATATGCTGTGCTTGCCTGAATCAGTGATGTACTTAGCAGACTTGGAAATACACTGAAAATTCAAAATGAGTTAATCAGTTTCCTGCAAACTGTTTGGAGCTCACCAGGAAATCCAGACAATTTGAGGGTGAGGGTTGAGACATTAGACTACCTGTGAGAAGTAAACACTGAACTTTGCAGAGAGAGAGAATAACCAAGTATACCTTTGAAATCAGGAGGTTTGAGCCATTTTTACCTCTAAATCTGTGATGGTGTTAGGAGGGCCTCAGGTATTGCCTGCATTGTCCTCTGTTCCTCTATGTCTTGTTTTTTATAAACACTCCCTTTGTTTTATTACAGCTGGTTATGCAGTATCTTTATTACGGAGGTGCAGAGTCACTCCTGATTAAAAATAATGAAATTATGGAGGTAAGAGACATTTATTTAATTGCAGTGGGAGCAATGCTGACTGACGCATGTACCATTCACCCGAGGGCACATGGCCATTGGGCAAGACCTGAGCACTCGTGTAAGAGCCAGCAGTGCCTCACCCAGAGTGCCCAGGCTCTCTGCAGTCCTGCAGGAGACTGGGAGACTTTACAAATACCTACTTAGAGGCAAAGCTGGTGTTAGGAAAATCTGGAACCAATTTCCAGTAGCTTAGTGTTCCATTCTCCCTATCTCAGCAGCTTTAAAGCATCCAATTTCATTCCTCACATGGGAGAAATCTTGGGCATGTGCTGGGCTCTAACCTTGAGAGAAGTCCACAGGAGATACAGTTCAGTTCAATTTCAAGTATGTGACTCTCAAATTTTATGAATAAAACCATAATCCGCTCCCTGAGATACAGAGTCTTCTTTGCCCCTTTCTCACTGGATGTAAAACATCCAGGTGCTGTTGTGACTTTTTGCAAAAAGCAAACCAAGCCAGCTGGAACTGACTGAACCTTCAGTGTAGCCATGCAACCAAAACCTTATGGATGTTAAGTCATCCCCTTCCAAATACTGTGTGCCATCGTTGTCAGCTATGGTCAGCAAAACCACTCCAACTATACAGAACTAAGATGTATTGAGCAAATTCTTGATAATCATTCAGGGACTTTGCAGGCAGCCAAAAAGAATGCAGGTCAGTAAATACTAAATTCAGAGCTACTTAAACAGCTGGTTATCATCAGTGCCTGCCACCATGATCACAGGATCATAGAATAACTCAAGCTGGAAGAGACCCATAAGGATCATCAAGTCCAACTCCCTGCTCCTTGCAGGGCTATGTAAAATTAAACCACATCACGCTGTGTCGTGCAGATCTGCCTTGAACTCTGGCAGGCTTGAGCCCTTCCCTGGGGAGCCTGTTCAGTGACTGACCACCCTCTCAGTGGAGAACCTGTTCCCTATGGCCAATCTGCAGTTCCTCTGGTGCAGCTGCTTTCCATTTCCTTGTGTCCTGTCACTGTTCCACTGTTGCCTGTACTATTCTGTCCCTATAACACCACAGTCTGGCAGCCAGAGGGTGGAACTGGTCAGGACTGAAATTACCCCTCTAGTGAGGCAGTGGATTTTTAAGTAAGCATACCCACACTGACTTCCTGAGCTGTATAGGAAAATTTCTCTAATTCACTCAGAGTTTTGAAAGACCTCCTGAATTTCTAACCTTTTCTGAAATAGAGAATCTTAAACTAGGCAGTGCAGTGGCTTTATGGAGATGTGTGTATTACCACCTAGGCTGTTAAAAAGCTTGTGCTGCATTTCAGCTGACAGCTTGCTCTACTTTTGTGACATCTCAAAACTTCTGAGACTCCAGAATGTATGACTGATTGATTGATCTCTTGATAACAGATTTGGCCATGGTTCCTCACAGTTTAAAGTAATTACAAACTAGCACATAACTGCTTGAGCCACAGAGGCAGCTGGAATAGGAATTGGCTTTATCTTTCAAAACTGCATTTAGTAACTTGCCTTATTACAAATATGATAACAAGAGCACCAGAAATACTCCACAGAAATCTTCGCTGCAATTCATAATTGGGGCCAGCTGGCTGCTATCACATCAGCACTGCAGATTTCCAGCACTTGGATTTATTTATGGGATTAAAGTAGATCTTGAGCAGACTGCATAGGAGAAGTCAGAATAATGTCATGGAAGTTTCAGGGTTTTGTTTGTTCCACAATGCAGCATGAGAGCCCCTTTGGGGGATGCACGTGTTAGCTTTCTGTTATGGGTCCCAAATAATAAGGGCTGTCTAAAGGCCTGAATACCTGAATAAGTGCTATTTAAACATGTGAACAGCTTGGCCCAAGGTCTGTCTGGGTTACAGCAAGGTGTCAAGCAGTGAAGAATTCCAACCTGCTTTATAAAGCAGACCAGACAGCCAGTGACCTACCATGGAAAGACAGAAAATGAAATTACTTTTCCCTGCTGTAAAAGGACAGAAAAAGCGCAATAGAGGAAATCTTAACACTGCTGAAATCAGTTGGAGAACTTAAAATTCAAGCTGTTTTCACCCCACAGGCATGCAGAGATGACAAGGCAGTGCCAGGGTAGGCAGTATAGCTATAGGGAGGATGCAGGGCCAAAAAGGGAGGTCACTGCTGGTGTCAGGAGAGCTGTGGTAGAGCAGTGACAGCCACATGACACTTACATGAATGCTAGCTAGGCGTTGCCTCACAAAGCTAGTTCCCACCTCTGTGCAGTTGTTCCTTGGGCTAAGATGGACCCCAGACAATGTTTCAGTGCTCCTGGCCTGGACATCCCATTACAGCCGCTCACAAGCGAGGACAAGGAGCATATGGAGATCTGAATCGATTCCCTTGAGCCTGCTGAGGTGGCAGGTTTGAGGTATATTGTCTCTCAGGATTGAGACTGCCCAGGATGGTAATCATCGTTTGGTTTGAATTCCTCTATATTCTTGATCCTGACCTTCCTGCTGACTTCCCCACATCCAAGGTGCTCTGTTTCAATAAGACCTTTGGGAACAGTTGAAAGTTGAACTAGAGCTTTGGGTTTTGGGCATGTATTTGCAGGTCCCCTATAGCAGAGTTGTGTTTGCAAAGTGACAGAATATTCTTTAAGCCACTGTTTCCTTTTTCTTCTTGTCCCATTCCAAAGTCAACATGTGCACCTGAGCAGTCTTTGGTGTTCTCTCTGTGTATAGATTCCCATTGTGTGATTAAGAAGGGACTGCAGAGGGTTAAAACAACCAAGCAATCTTCTCATTCTGACTTTTTGTCAGTACTTTCATGCTAACTGAAGAAGGGGCAAAGAAAAAAATATAATGAAACAGTAAAGAAGCAAGCTCTGATTCTGTATCACTCAGCAGTTTTTGACTATTTTTTCCATGCCTTTTGGTTTTTTTTTTAGCTTCTCTCTGCTGCTAAATTTTTCCAGCTTGAAGCTTTGCAACGACACTGTGAGATCATTTGTGCAAAAAGCATTAATACAGAAAACTGCGTGGATATTTATAATCATGCCAAGGTAAAAATAACTGCATATGCTTGCATGTTGTGTGTCTGCCGTCATCCTTGTAGGTAGTTTTATAATAAGCAGTTATGTGTATATCTCATATGCTTAGTACATTTGTTGCATGTTTAAGATATGTCATTCATTTACTGGAACTTATTAATAGGTACTTGGTATAGTGACAATCCAAAGTTAGATAGTCTAAGTCCAAGGTGGCAGCTTCTCAGCCCCTTCCCTGAGCGGTTCAAACTCAATTTGAGTGTACCACTATGCGGGAGATCTGTCCCTCATTCATGGCAACACAAACTGCTGAGCTGATTCTACAGGAATCACTAAGTGAAGTAGGCGTCTCTGCTTTCACCTTCCAAGATGCATTTTCCCATTTCTATTACCTGTTTCTTCCTGCCCGAAGCCCAGTGGGGTGATACACTCAGTGCTGATGACACCTTGTCAATATATAAAAATGCCACGTTGTGGAAGTGCAATGGCTCAGAGCCCTGCAAGGATGGTAATGAGAATTTTATGTCTTGGAGAGTTTCTTATTGGAATCAAATTATGTACTTAGCTTGTGAGGTTGCCTAAGTCATTAGACACAAAAGCGTGGCATTTCTTGTCCTAGAAAACCTATTTTCACGCATTGGTGGAGGTGGTTACCACATTGATTAGTTTCAGTTTTTTCCCTCCTCATGTGTAGTAGTTAGATTTTCACTTGGAAGATGGAAATGACACACAAATAAGTGCAGTAAAATATTCTTCAACCATTTCTTAAGAGAATTTTCCCCTTAACTTGCATGGTCTATACAAAAGATAAACTGATGCATTGTGACATGGAGGTTTGATTGAACAAAGTAATCCTGCAGATTGCTCCAAACCCCTGCAGATCTGACCTCCATTCCCATCATCAGGTATTTCCTACAGAGAATAGTAATGTTAGGTCTTCATGTACAGATAAGATGGAATCAGTGTTCGAAATAGCACAAAGGTTCACATAAAAAAATAAGCAGTGAGGTATATCTGCAGGTCCATTTTATGGAAGAGGAAAAAAATTACAATGCAGGAATCATTTGAAAAAATATTTGATTTATCTTCTAGCTCATGTGTGAACTTCTCAATTTGTATTGCTGTCAGTAAAAATAATAATTTTGCTTTAAAATCACGTTTGCTTTGAATTGTGAAATGGGTCTGTTATTTACATCCTGATTGAAGAAAATTCTTACATGCTGGGACTTAATAAACCCAGTGGCTAAGTCCAGCTCCTGGTTTGCCTGTGAGAACCCCAACCTGCAAGTTATTTGTGCCTGCACCTCCCAATGGAAGCAGTGGAAATGGTGTACCTGGGTAGGTTTTACAGCCCAGAGTCATGTTGGCACTGCTATTTGTAGGGCATTGTACCAATAGCCAACCTGGCTGTGCATGAATCTTTGACTTCTGGAATTAGTTTGGTTGGAAGGGATGTTTAAAGATCATCTAGTTAGAACCATGGTCAGGGACACCTTTCTTGACCTTGCTGCTTTGCAAGCTCATCTGCATCTGCAGATCACCTCCCTTTCCAGAGAGGGATGTGTGAGCAGGTTGGCCCAGAGATGCATGGAGCACAGCCTTTGTCATCAAGACTGAAAGATACTGTTTGTTGGATGATCCCTTGCAGGACCAGGAGTTGGGTTCGGTGATCCTTGGGGGTCCCTTCCAACTCAGCATATTCTGTGATTCTGTAATGTAGATTTGGTCATATTTACAAATAACAGCTGACGAGAGAGTACTGATATCATTAATATCCCTATGGGCTTTCCATTTTAAAAAGCGCAGTCATAGAATTGTAGAATACCAGCTTGGAAGGGACTTCAAGGATCATCCGATCCAACTTTTCTTTGCAAAAATACAGTCTAGACAAGATGGCCCAGCACCCTGCCCAGCTGAACCTTAAAGGGTCCAATGCTGGGAAATCCACCTCTGCTCTGGGAAGATTTTTTTCAATGGCTGATTATTTCCAGTTTTCCTCAAAGCATAAAATTTTGCATGAAAGATTTCTGCAGTCATATCCCTCATCCTTGCTAAGGACAGCATTCTTGAAACATGGTCTGTAATGTTTTCCCAAACCTGTAGTTTTAGGATGAAAACCTAAACCTTCTAGCATGAAATCATGGGTCTGGTAAACTCTGTGGTAAAATTCCTATCAATTTCCAAGGGAGCAAAGCTTCAGCCTGTGGAATTTTGTTTCCCCAACAGCCAGGGTCATTTAACATGGAATTATTATGAGAATCATCAGCATAAAATACGGTTTTATTAACTCCTTCCTCTCCATGTATTCATATCTGTAAGTAAGCACGCTTTAGACTGTGCCTGTCTAAAAGGCTTAGCTTGTGTATTTGTTTGTGTACAGCTCTTATGCACTGTATTTGCTGCCTGGGTTTTATCAGAATGGTTATCTTTCTCTAATTTCACTTCTTGCAGTTCCTCGGTGTCACAGAACTATCTGCCTATTGTGAAGGCTACTTTCTAAAAAATATGATGGTTCTCATTGAAAACGAAGCTTTCAAACAGTTGTTGTATGACAAGAATGGAGAAACATCTGGTCAGAATGTACTAGAGGACTTACAGAGGACGTTGGCCACAAGGATTCAGTCAATTCATTTGTCTTCTTCAAAGGGCTCTGTTGTGTAAAGCTGAGGAAGATGGTAACCCACTAATCAAAGACCCTGCAAGTTAAGCCTGCTGTTGCAGTTGCTCAAACCTGTTGCAGTTGCTGAAATGACTACAAAAAAAGAAAATGTAAAAAATCCTACGTCGCATCCAAATAGTTCTGTCTCAGCCAAAGGTGCTGCGCTGGGGCTGTGTCCCCACCTGGATGAGAGAATACAGAAGACAAAGTTCCTCCCTGTTTTTGAGCAAGCTGGGTACCAGAGTATCCAGTGAATTGCCCTTGTACTCACATGCTGAACACGCACCTGTTCGTGGAGCTTGATGCCAACACAAGCCAGAACTCACATCAGTGAACAGCAGAAATCCCTGCCTGAAGGGTTGTGCTAGGGAACACCTGAATTGACCAATTAATCATTTAAGTCAGAGTTGTTCCAGTGTTACACAGTTAAGAACTATATCTATCCCAGAGTCCATTATCTCGTGCATTTAAGAAATGTAAGAACTGTTACTGCTGTCCAGAAAAGATCAACTGTATTAGAGAGTGGGTAAGACTGTTATAGTTGAGGAAATATACTGGCAGATTTTTAGGGGTGGGAACTTTTTAAACTGTTCATTAAAAATAATGGCCTTGTAGTTTAAATTTCTTAATCTTAAAAATTCATTTTCAACAGAGCTGTGTTTGAGAATCTATGTAACATGTTTTGGTTTTTTAAATGGTAAAATGTACATTGTGTAAACACACGTATGATCAATTTTTGCTTGTATTCCTTCCTAGGGTGGTATAATCTTGCCTAAGAGGCTATGGTTACACCAAACAGGCACATTACCCAGACTGTCTCTAATACAGTAGTTGGGGGGGCAGGAGAACTGCATGCTACTCGTGATTTGGGGTTGAAATCAATGACAAACTCAACAAACATGCGTCTGCATGGTAACTGTACCTGTGAAATGTTATGTTCGTGCTTCGTTTCGCCAGGACAAATGCAATGTTCCTTCTTGTCAAACTTCATTTGTGAAATGAGCTTATTTTTTTATCTGGTGCGATTGGCTGTGATACGATGCCCCTGGAGCTCCTTCTCGAGATGCTGATTTCTGTTTGTTGCAGTGAAGAGATAATAACAGATCTTTACTTTAGTGATGTGTGGATATTTTGCTACTGGCCAGAGATTGTGTCTGAGTTAGACTTTTTAAAATTATAATTAAATATGTACTATAGAATGATCTCTTACTGTATCCTGAGAATGTATAGGTAATCTACAAATGCAGGGCTTGGGTGGGGTGGGGGTTGTGATTTAAATGTCAAAGCTTTGTTTATTTTGCAGCATATTGTTAGGAAGACAAATCTGCTACGTGCCATAACATTCCAGATGCCCTCTCTCTCAAAACCACAGTAAGAAGTAGGCAAAGATGTTGCCTTCTCCATGGCAAAGTAACATTAGTATATTTATTTTCTAGCGTGCCATTCTAGGAAATCTAAAAGTTTGCATGTTAACCTCTTTTTGTTTTGTAGAAGCATCTACATCAGGTGCCACTTCTATGTTCCAGCTTTTGACATGCTCAGAGAACAGTTTTGGCTTTAGTTATCAGTAGGAAGCTGTTTTATGACTGAGGTGTAAATCCTCTTTTGTGCTTGGTCTTCTAAAGCCTCTACAGTTTCTGCAACAGATAACAACACGTCTAAACTGCCACTAACGTTGCAGAGACACAGCATATCAATTAGATATTGTTTTCTGCATAGTAGATGTTCACTCAGGGTGTTGTCTGGAACTTCTAACTAATGGCTACTTCTGTGTGAATGTTGTGATCATAGAGAAGCAAGACTATAGTTAATACAACAGCAACACAGAGGTGCGTGTTGTTGTTTGGAAACCCATCCTTCTATGAGAAAAATAACTAGCTGAGGGCAGGCCTCGCCCTTGAGCCTCATGGTTTAAAATAGCAAAATTTTTTAAACAACAATTGTTGCGTTAAATGGGAGGGAAACACTGGTAACTCCATTCCAGTCCTTCTTCTGAGTTGAGAGTATCTGTGGTAAAGTTCACTGTGTTTCTTTCAGCAATAAAGGACTTAATAGGGCCTTTGGTGGCTGTACGTGGGGTGGTCACTGTGTTTGGACACTCTGAGCTGTTACAGGAAGGGACTGCAGCTAAGGATTTATACAGGAATAACTTTTGCCCTTGGAAATACTGGTAATAAAAATACCAGTAATACATCACAGATGTATAGCTGAAGGAAAACTTAAGAAAAAAAGTCATAACTTCCAATTCTTTTTTTGACCAGTGGTCCCCAGGACTTTTGCCAGCAGAAAAGCCACCCTGTGTAAACCTGGCATTCATTTCTCCTGAACGCAGCCAGCAAACCTTTATGGATCCACAAACCAGAGTTTGGAAATGGTGATTTTAGTCTGCCTCTCCTGGGTGTGAGGCTGGGTGAGGTCCAGCTGAACCATGCCAGTCAACATGCAGCTTGCAGACTCTTTAAAATCCATTCACAGGGGTCCATGATCTTCACCACTCTCATAATCAGAAGGTTTTCCTAAAAGACTTCAGAATTTCTTCATTGCAATTCCTTCAAGTCCTGAGTGACAGGAAAAACAGATAATCTTGCAGGATCTTTTTAGAAAGTTATTCTATGTATGATAGGAATTACCCACCTTGCATCACTAGTATAGTCTTTCCTAGGTCCTTTGTTAGTGTTTTCTAGATCTCTGATTTTTTGCTGTGATTCCCCTCATGGCTTCCTGTTTTCCTCAAATTTCCATACTTCAGCGGAGGTTTTATACATTAAGCAAAGCAGAGAAACTGTTGCATATCAGAGAAACTGATATGCTTTATGTAAAGCATATCAGAAAATATATCTTCACATATTTTCTACAAGAACAGTCCATAGCTGTCTTATAATTCCTGAGGGATTCACTGCTGCCTTCCCAGGAGTTCCATCTTTATTTGTGCATTTGTTTACTACACCTTTCAAAGTATAACACTTTCAATTTCTCTTTATTAAATTTGTTCTGCTCTAATCAGGGCAATTTCCCCACTTCATCAAGATCAATTGCAATTCTGATCGTGTCTTCTAGCCTGTTTCATAATCACCAACCTTTATTATATGTGGCTTCATGCATGGATTCTTCATTCTATTAATCTGGGACTGGGGGGAAGGGCTCTTGTCAATTTAATCTAAAAAGCAATGTGAGTTTCAGTGGGTGCCCATGAATACCATCCGTATCAGATAAGACTCTTTCCAACAGAGCATTTTATTAGCATTTTTTTGAGACATGGTGTTATCATCTTAGAAAATAAAAAGCTTTCTCTTCCTTTAGTCTTCGTATGAGTTGCAATAACTTACACATTTTGAGACCAAATATTGCCTCCAGTCTTGGTAAAATGGAAAAAAATACAACATCCTTAGAAAAACTTAGAATTTTCTTTTTTAATCAGGATTTTCCAGTCTGTAATGAGTGAAGGTGCTTTTCCATCTGTCATTGTTATACTAATCCACTGCTGTAATATTTGATGACTTACAGACATCCTGTCCCTGCCTCATGGCAGATCTTTCCTTATATCCCTACACGGTCCTCCCTTAGTTTCGAGAATTTCCTCACATTCCCACTTTGCTTCATGTGCTGCCTGCCAGTTTCCATACTTCCCAGGGTTTTTTTTTTACTCTAGAGCCCTGCTGGATTCCTTCCCAAGCCCAGAAGTGGTATCTGTGTTGTCTTGAATAGTTGATTTTCCAATAATCTCCAATAATAGGCTCAAGAGCTGGGAAGAGAAACGGATTGGGAATGTAGGAGGGCAAAGGTTTTGGACATCACAGGGGAAGCCTGGCATTCTTTTCATTTCAGATTTCAGCATTGTCTACTTCTTTCTCTGATTTTCCCCTGATCTATTCCTTAGGCCTGCTGTCCTCTAAGCACAGCTGGTGGCCAGATGCTCTCTGTTCTGGAACAGGGCCAGCTTTCTGATGGCTAAGACTATTTTTTCCCCAGCTAAAACTTCTGCCTGCTTGGTTTCAGCTCCGGAGTAGATTTGTGCAAATGTCTATTAAAGACAGAGGAAACATCTTTAAAAAGGTGTGAAGGTTTAGTAGCCAGGCTCCTATTGGCACTAATGAGATCTGCTTGCTGAATCCTCCACATGCTGCTTTGGACACTGAGCCTTTTTCCACTGAATATCCACTGGCTTCATACCAAACCTTGCACAAGTCCTGGATGGGCTGTAGTGTGTGATGTGGTGGGGGCTTTTATAAATTCTAGTTTTGTTTCAAAGCATGTGCTGTTCTTTGAAGGTTATAAATAAGAAGGGAAGTTTGCCCTGAAATAAACTGCTCTGTGGTGGTGCAGTGATAAAAAGGAAAGGCCATCTCTTCTTCCCAGTTGTACCTGCCTAAAATCAGATGAGGCTTCTGTTACGGTGTGGCATACCAGCAGGTCTGTGGGAACTCAGACATGCAGGACCCTGTTTAAGTGGGGTTTTTTAAAGCTAACACATTCACATACTCAAGGCAAGGATTAGGCCATCCTAGAAAAAGCGGCCATTCCTAGTCCTCCCAGCTATGGGAGAAGCTGGGAACCTACAGAACTAGTTGAAGTCAGTTGCACATATTCAGGGTCCCTCAGGAGCTGGCTCTGTCTTAAAAATGCTGCTGAAAGATGACAGCCTGAAACCTGCATTCACTAAAGTTGCCTCTGAAGCCACTGGGGAGGTGTTGTTGTTGTTATGGGGACTTTTTCTTTTTTTTTTTTTTTTCCTTTTGTTGTTGTTGGTTTGGTTTGTTTCGGGGTTTATGGTTGGTTGTTGTTGTTGTGTTTGGTTGGTTGGTTGGTTTGGGGTTTTTTTTTTGTGAATGAGACTTACCTAAAGCCAAAAACTTCAAGTTAGTTTGTTGGACAAAGTGTCTGACCAGATGATCACATTTCAGTACAATTGCACCTGACCTGCTATTTGTAACTGGCCTTCAAGTGCTAAAAACAGCAAAGCCAAGTCTTCAGCTGTGGTTCATGCTCCATGACTTCAGTGAGACCACTGCTGAGAATATTATGTGTGTGGTGCCCAAAGCAGAAGGAAAATCTGGAAACCTGCAGAAAGACTAATGGGAATTTGTCGGCTGCCTTCAGTGAGCCTTTGAGCTGGGGAAGCAAGCTCGGTGTGGGTAGGAGGGTATTCAGTTTCTTTTTGTGGCAATTAAGCTGTCATTCCTTCAGCTCTCCAAGGTTTCTTGCATGGAACAGCCATGAATGGCCTAGAGTGTGTTTATCTTGCTTGCCTGCACAGGACTTAAAATGTGTTATCTCACCACCTCAAAGTCAAGGGTCTCATTAGATGATGGGTTTTGTGCTTTGCTCAGACTGCTTGTCACTAAAACGCACAGGAGACGTGGCAGCAACTTACAAGAGAGGTTGTGTTGGCTGGATAGGTTAAATTCTACAAACACCTTGTGCTTTGCATGTTTAGTTGGCTGAATCTGACCACTGGATTGTACCAGAACAACAACTTTGTTGTTTCTTTTCCTTTGGAGAGGCATTTTTCACTTTTCTTTTGGCTGACAGGTTTGCTCTTTCATCCTGTAGAGGTGGTGACAGCATGTGAATGGGCGTGCTTAGCTTAGGCACAGGTTTCTGTCCATGCTGGATGGCACACTAATGAAGAGGTCTTAGTAAGGGTAGAGGATTATGTACAAGAATTGTAATGTATAACCTCAGATCTTTGCCCCTGATTCCAGAGGTGTTCACTGTTGCCTAATTCATTTGTTCCCCAACTCAGAGTTTCCATGGAATCAAAGGGAAGGGGAGAGCAGGAAGAGGGGAATCAGCCCCATCTCCCACGACTTGCTTGGCATTCTCAATCAGCCCAGCTGGCTCCAGTCTCTTCAGTGCTCACACGGATGATTTGCTTGGTCCCAGATATGGCCAGAAGTGCTCAGATAGAGCCATGAAGTTGAAGCAATTGGTGGCACTTTCTTGTCCTTACAAATATCTTCATTGCTGCTGCTTTGGTCTTTCCGCTCCCCATCATCTCTGCTGCTGTGTTATCATTAAAACTTCCATTATTCAGCTTTGCCCAGCACAGTGAGAGGCAATCTTGTTTCTTACTGCCTTTTTAAAGCAAACAAAGACAGGGAAAAAGCCTTGCTGAAATAACCAATTGAAAATAATTTATGGTTTACAATAGGCCACAAAAGAAAAGGGAGATGCTCAGAAACAAAAAAAAGAGACTGCCACTTTAGGAAAATCCAGTGTGTTAGGAGGTAATTTTAATTAATTAAGGTCAAAGCCTTATTCTGGCAGGGACAGATTAACATGTTTCAAAGCATCTGGACTTGTTAAAGCTACAGGTTCAAGAGAGTCCAGTCTTACCCTTTCCCCTTCCCAGCAGTGGATAAATTGAATATCCAGTAGCTGACTACGTGAGAGGCTTTCAGATGAGCCTTTCCAAAGTCAGGTTCTCTCTGTTCTACATAGCTTCTGAAGAGCTCACAGCACATCTGCAAGCTGGGATTTGCCCCTCAGCACGGGTGAAAGCCCCCTGTGCCCCAGTGCTGGTTGTGCCTTATTGGGGCAGAAAGTAGGAAGGAGCAGAGGAAGCCTCTGGAGCCTCATCAGAGTGAAAGCTGCTGCTTCCCCAACGTCCAAGCAGTCTCTTGGTCAAATACCCTGCTTAACCCAATCAGTTCAATACCTTGGGAACGGAGTTTTGCCTTGCAATTATTAAGCCAATGACTAATTATGCCATTTGAGGATGCAGTAGAATGTGCAGTCTTACTTCAGTTGTGAGTTATGTTTATCCATTGAAGAATACATGGACTATAGGAATGTATCTCAGAGCTTTTTGACCTCATGTTCCTGGCTAAATTCCAATTCGTACTAGAAAAACTTGACCCATTAAAGTCCCATCGGTGCATTTTGACCAGAAGTTTGCTTCTTGTCCCTGTTTCTCTGGAGCCTTGCAGCTGTTGTGCAGCCATGTGTACTGTGCCAGTGGGGAACAGAGGTGCTGAGCATTATGCAGACACAAAGTAAGTAAATCCCATTCTCCGCAGTGCAGGGCATTCCTCCTACTGATCTCTTCAGCATTATGGGGAAAGTTGAATAATGGATCTCTGCTTTTACAGCCCTAAGTTAGAATCAGTGCTCTTCTTCCCCTACTTTCTTTTGGCTGTGTCATTTACCACAGAGAGGAGAGAAAAGAAAAACCTGCAGGAAATACCAC
The DNA here is from genome assembly GCA_008694505.1 of Cyanoderma ruficeps. Lineage (NCBI taxonomy): Eukaryota > Metazoa > Chordata > Aves > Passeriformes > Timaliidae > Cyanoderma > Cyanoderma ruficeps. The sequence continues at coordinate 10,488,812 of VZDJ01000426.1, forward strand.
ATTCTCTCAACCTGCTCTCCCCACCCCCAGAAACAGGTGGGCTGCTAGGGCATCCTTCAGTCCCACTCCTCTGAAAGCTTCTTGTAATGCTATTTGTACATTAGTTATCCTCAGAGCAGGCTTTTCATTAGGTTAAAGTCTGGAAAGCATCTTAAGTCATTCACAACAGAAGTGAGATTGTAAAACATTGAATTCCCATCATCCATGCTGGGAATTTTTTGTTTCTTTGTGGGTTTTGGTGTTGTGTTGGTTGGCTGGATTTTGNTTGTTTTGTTGTTTTGTTTTGGTTTGGTTTTGTTTTTTGGGGTTTTTGTTTGTTTGTTTTTTGCTTGGTTTGGTTTGATTATTTTTTCATCAGGAAGAAAAGATGAAGCATGTGCAATGCTTTGGATTTCGTGTCTATAGTTATCATTGTATGTTCAAGAGAGAGAGATGGACAGTAAATAGATCTACGGGATATGTTATGAGGCGTGAAATCATGTTTGTAATGAGATTTCTTGTTAATGGCAGTCAGCCTTCCTTGACACTAAGCATTAATGCAATATCCATTAGTGCAGCTAAACCTCCCTCTGCTCCACTTTCCCAAATGGGTTTCACTTTGTACCTAGTTTAGCATTTATAAATATTTGATACAGGGTTCAAGAAGTAATTTACATGTTAAAAATATATGAATGTTCTATGAAAAAATACAAGTTAAGATTCTACTATAACATCATTCACAAACCAAACATGAAAGTGTGATGAAATTTGCTCCACTGAAATGGCTGGAAGCCTTTTCATTGATTTCTCTAGTCTGTGGATTAGGTCTGTTTTCCATCTCTCTTTCATACAGTGTCACCTTTGAAGTCTTTGCAGGCCAAATACATATATGTGATTAGAAAGCACAGTCTCAATTTTAAATGAAGAATGATCCACTTCTGAAGGGCTGGGTTTGTGTCTTTATCACTGAAAGCAACACCTAAATTAGGAATTCCTGGTGTGAGCATCCTGAAAAGACAGAAGAGCTGGCACTGTCTGTGGGACAGCTCTTTACTTCCTTTCTTGCTTTTCACATGCGCTTCCACCTGTCCCTGAGATGTCTTGGAACTGAAAACTAGGAAAGAAAAGTGAAAACAAGAGGAAAGGATGTTCTAGAAATAAGACGTGTAAAACCATTGTGCTGATCTTTATTTTTGTTCAGATTTTAGGCAGACTCCTAGTTTGTGTAATAGAAACCCAGGAATGGTTATGATCGTTTTGCATTTGTTATGGTGGTTATGAATTTGGGTTTGGGGTTTTTTCCTACTAAAGTGGTTTTGTTTGCTGCCATCTTTTGTTGGGGTTTTATGTGAAGGTTTCATTTCACTTTTTATTGAGAAGGAAATGAAAGATGACATAACCCAACAGCCATCATCAGTAAACACAGAGATCCTGTCCTCCACCCCACAGATGTGGCTTAAATACTGGTTTGTGGTTTCACAGGCATGTTTGAGGTCATCTCTAATTAACAACACAGGTGAAACTTTCTACCCCTTTGCTTACCCATTTATGGTGGATAAAAACAAAATAACAGAGTATGGACAATAGGATGGCAGATATGGTGAAAGATTAAGAAATAAAAATGTTTCTGGAACCAAATATTTTTTCTTGAAAGGACAGATAGGCATGTGTAGCTCATTCAAAGATGTCATTCTCTTGAGTGTGTTAAGCTTTTGAAAATTGCCTGGTTTGTGCTGTTAATGATCCAGCACAAGCCCTTCCACTGGAGAGGCTAACTGAGGGGACTCAGAACCCCCTTCCCTGGGTAGAAGGGAATTAATGAAAAATAGAGGAGCTCAGCTATAATTTGGGGTGGCAGCTTTGTGTGCTTTTGTGCACTGCGTCCACAACTTGAACATTATTTTAAAGGGTGTGTTTGTATTTAATTTCTTTTGAATCCTTTTTTTTAATTGCTGCAACACTCTTGCAGCATCTTCTCCAAGTGCACCTTAGGTCATCTTAAACCCCATTTAATGTCTGTCTGATGCTGATCCTTTTAAAATCTCCAATGAGATTACGATTCATTTGTCATTGCAAGATGTCATTTTGTTAAGGCTGTATAAAAGGCACTGCAGCATGTGAAACCAACAAGTTGATTTTCGTTATTGCATTACTCTGAAAAAGAAAAAAACCTAATGAGATCTTTGTTTCTAGTGTGAAATGCTCCCCTTAGCTAGAGAGGACACGTGCAAAGCCTCTGCTGTGAATGCCTTGATATAATCAGGTTACAAAATGGAGGAAAATAGTATTACAGAAAGATTTTTGCGAAACATAACTCCAGTGAAGCAGAACGTGCACTTGCTAAAGACTGCTCTCTTGCTCTCTCTCCTGAAGTGAGTGGGAATTTTTAATGGGAGTTACTGCAAGGCTGTATGGATTTTTAATGCAGTAGCAGATGTGATTTCCCATCCAGTCATCTGCACAGTTGTGGTTGGTACACCATAAAGGCTGAAGGCCAAATCCTGCTGTCATTGCACACAGCCCCTCTGCTTCAGCCGGGATCATAAACGTGTACTGATGTTACTTGAGTTTTTCTGACGAGAAGTGGGAGAGAGCAGGCCTTCCTTCTGCTCCTTGATCACAGGCTTTGCATTCCCAATGACTTTTATTAGAAGCATCATACATTTACATGCTGCAGAATGAGGCCTGCATGGGATGGGAAAGATTTTTATTAATTTAGACCTGCCTAAGAAAACAACTGTTCTAATTTTAGACAAGTTGCATTCTATATCCATCATATCCATCTGTTTAGTGCATTAGTCTGATGTTTACTGTTTAGTAAATTCCATTTGGGCTTTTTTTTTTTTTCTCTCTCTCTTTTGAGGGCTTTGCCTGTCATCAGCCAGTGTAAAATAGCACCAAGGGCTTCCAGACATACCCATAGGGCCAAACTGTGCCAGCTTCAGTCATCACAGTCCCATCAAAAGCAAGGCAAGCTGTACTGGGAACATGAAGTGCAACCCCCCTGACATCCAGTCTCATGTCCTGCCTCATTTCATAGAGATGAATGACATCCTGGAAAAAAAAAAATTGGTGCCACTTCATCTGAGTTTAAAATGTATTGAAGTAAAGGAAATTATATTAGACATAGCTGTAGTCTATCAAATCCAGCCCTGTGCATAGGCAGAACTCCAAGGGAAAGTATCAGGAGTTTCCATCGTGGAGTTGGAAGAAGGAAGCGTACATAATGAACTTGACAAAATGTCAGCTTTGCGTAAACTCTCCTGGTGGGTCTTTATAAAGGTTTTTTAAGAAATCTTCATGGAACACACCAGAGAATAATAAACTTGCACCTTGATAGAATAGCTTTATTTGTATATACTCTATGTAAATTTTAAACCAGAGGATACATGTCATTCCTTGTACATATCTGACTAGAATGGTGGCAGTGCTGTGCACTGCTCTTTAGGGGATCCAGCTTCTCAGTCCTGGATTTCCAGCTGTAAAGGCTGCAGGAGACTGCTTGGGACCAGCTAAAACATTGGATGGATAGATGCTCACCACTCACTGCCTACAAATGCAGGAGCAGCATTTGGAACAGATGTTGGCTATGGAGAAGATTGCTTGCCTCTACTCCTGGCTAAAGGACAAGTGCCTCCTTTGCTGTCATCTCCAACAGAAGTGGTTTATGGTCAGAGTGTAGGAACCTTCAGAACCCTGTTTGGTCTTTCAAAGGGGTCTGAGATTCAGGTATTACATGGGAAGGTCCCTGAAGAAGCAGTGTGTACATACATCTACCTACCTGTGTGTCTGTTATCTAATATCCCACTGTTCCTGTATTGAATGGTCTCAGTAACCTGTAAACAAGTGATTGCTCCTGTTGTGCTACTGCTTTGAAATTCTTTGCATGCACTCTGGCATTTAATTCTTTAAGAAAAGAAATTATACATATTATATATACATATATATATTGTAGCTTGCAAAATATTCATGTTGAAGAGCCATGTTTTGTGCAAATTGTACATTTATGTTGTGAGCAATATCGCAATACGAACTTTTATTAGTTGTCGATATTAGATTTATCCCGTTATTTTTGAGCATATGTATGTATCCCAAGCTTTCAACCTCAGGCATTAGATCAGCTACTGAAGGAGATTTTTTTTCTGTGCAGTAGAAATAGCACAGGCTTTCAGTAAATAGGCAGGTGTGCAAGTCCCATTCTGTTTAATGCAAGTTGCAAGGCTGATTCTTCATGCAGGTTGTCAGGCAAATACTCTCTTATCATCTAGAACAGAGCTCAAACCCCAACATTGCAAAACTAAGTGCTTGACTCCTACTGCCCTCTGTCTCCGCAGGTGCTCCAATATAAACACAAGGAGGACTTAAGGAACTCACAGTTCCCTGCCAGATAGCCAATGTTATATTTTCAAATGTTCATGATACATAGTTTTCAATGTAGGGACTAGATAAAAGTGTAATACCTGTAGGGCTTTAGAAAAGCTACAGTGTTTGGAGCTTGACCTTGAAACTTCTACCTGATTCCTGAACATCATTGGTGGCTTTGTTTGCTCAATGTTTACCTCTGAGAAATGTATGCTATTGATTTAAATGTTTAATATATTGACTGCCTTTTTTTGTATATTTGTTATCATAAAGGTTTGGTTTAAATGCTAACAATTGTGGTCTATTTTCAGACTTGAAATACTTATGGTTCTGTATTTGGAAGGCAAAGTTATTAATGAATATAGCCATTTGGTATTTTATTCCTGTTTTATACAGCTGCCCCCATAGGTTATTACCAGATAGCAATGAATATTGCTGAACAGCAGGTGGAACTCCTTTGAGTGTGTTTATGAGCCATCTCTGTTCAATAAAAATTCCATTGTTTTCTAGCCTAGGAAATGGCTGCTGTGAGTGTTTTTGTTGTTTCTTCTCCCCTTAAGGTGTTTCTTGATGTATTTCAGACTGCAGCAGGACTGGGCTTCTCCCAAGAACTATCTCCCAGAAACCACATGTTTAGGATTTTACATCTGGAAGTCCTGGTGCTGTTTTCCCACACACACTGCCATCAGTATGCTTGCTGTGCACATGAAGAAGTGATATGGAGCTGGTTCCCAAAAGCCTTTCTCCCGAGTGCTGGTCTGCCATAATATGGGCGCATAAGACCTGGGAATGGAGCTCCATGATGCTTAAAATTAAGCATCTGCAGGTGCATCATAGCCGGAGAGTTTGAATGCAGGAAGATCTGAAAGGCTGGAAGCTTGCTCCATTATACAGCATTACTGCAAGTGCATACAAATACGCTGGAAATGGGTATCTCAAAGGGAAGTCAGGTATAAACAGAGGGACTTGATTACCCTTGGCATGAGTGTGAAAATCAGGTTTTAAAAATATTTTTGGTTTAGCATTTTTTTTACTTTTTTACTCCTTGAATTGATTTCCAGTGTATTCTGTCTTGTATGTTTTAGTGGATTTGGAGTCAAGTTCTTTCTTTGTAATCAGAATCTTTCTCCAGATTATTAAGGAACAGGTTGGTTCAGGAAGCAAAAGATGGGGACATCCTTTCATGTCCTGTGCATAAGTTGTGCGAGTAAGACACCACTCACACCAGAATGGGTGACTGCCCAGACCAGTGGTGGCTGTCTCAGGTACCTTTATGTTTTGCAAACTTGGCTGTCCAGGAGCAGACTTTGAAAAGCAGCTCATAGGGAACCCTGCAGTTGTCCAAATTCTGCAGGAGATGTAGTTCCCTCTTGCCTGCCTCCTCAGTATCTGGAAGAAAACAAAGCAAGCCTTCACATGTAGAAAACTGGAATGATTTGCCTTTCTTTCCCAACTGTCACAATGATCTGTTGGGATTATTTCTGACTGTGAGGCCTCCAGGCCAGCTGTAGGCCACCACAGTTCCCCTTTTTGTTTTTAAATACAAAAGCAGTGTCTGTCAACCTCTGCAGGGCCCTTGCAGACAAGATGATAGGCACAGCATTGTGTAAAAACCTTGACCAGGTTTTGAAAAGCTTGAATCAGGCCTTCAACTCAATTCAACAAGCCCAGCCCCTTTTCAGTTGGTGATGTATCCCATATACCTTTGAAGTTATAACATTCACTCTCGGGAGCTGTCAGGTGGGGGTGGGACCATTAACAATACAAGTTATCAAATTGGCATGGGGCAGGCTTATAGCTTAAAGGTCACAAATTTACAACTTAACTCTAAAAACAGGAAATATTGCAACTCTCAGAACTGTAGGAAAAACAACCAAGAAGAAAAACAATCTGTGTCAAACTCTTGAAGTCATCACATTTAAATATGTATAAAATCCTCATGTCCATGAATAGATAAAATCCTTGAATAGACTTGTCATCTCAAGAAATTCCAGTTCTCTGTGTGGCAGGTGTACAAGTTGTTAAAGTCAGTGCTCCTTGACATCTGCGGGAGGATCATCATTAGGATACTGTCTCTGGTCCTGAGCATGATGTAGGGCAAGGCAGACACCTGGCAGGTATCCACTGTGTTCTGGTGTCTGTGGAAACACATACATGCCCACATCCCCATGTAATGAGGTCCAATGGACCTTCCCACTTACTCATAATAATGTTTTTTTACCATTACCTTAGGTCTAGGTGACTGAGTATCACCAGATGACTGCAAGGATAGGAAATGATTCAGGAATGTTGGGTTCTGGGATTTCTCTGGGACTGTTAAGTGGTTCAAGGTGTAGATGGCTTTGGCTACACTACTTTGTGGGGTCTTGCCACACATTTCCTCTTTCTGTTTTTCTAAAATAAATTTGGAGTGCCATGGGCACGTTTGACAATGGCTTGCTCTGTTGCTGAATGGGGGATACCTCTGTGGTGTTTTATGCCCCATAGTTGAAGAAATTGTCTAGTGCTGTGTGCAGTGCTAGCAGGGCCATTATCTGTTTTTATGGCGTCCAGGATACCCAAAGCGGCAAAGGCTGAGCACCAATGTGCAATGGTATCCCTGCTCCTTTCTCTAGTATGTACAGTAGCCCATACAGCCAAAGAAAATGTGTCAATTAACACATGCACATATTTTAGTTTTCCGAATTCTGGAATGTGAATCCCATCTGTTTGCCAAATCTGCAAAGCTCTTAGGCCACAAGGATGAACTCCCAACTGTGGTGGTGCAGTGTGACCTTGGGAATCAGAGCAGGAGTTAACTATGTTGCAAGCCTCTGAGTTTGATAACATAAATTGTCTCTGCAGGGCTTGCACACCTTGATGGAAAAAGGCACGTAAGGCCTTTGCTTGTGCACACATGTCCAGTTGTGGTGCTGTTCGAGCAGGGCTTGCTAGACAATCTGCGTGAGCATTGCTCTCTGCAATGAAGCCCGGTACATTTGTGTGACTTCTAACGTAAAATACAGTAGGGATGATCTCTGGCCTGGATGGTATATCACAGACCTTTTAATATACTGAATAATCGTGCATTGTCAATTCCCTTGAGCAGGGCTTGGTCCAGTCTTTGTGTTATATCTGCAACATAGGCGGAGTCAGGGACAATATTTAGAGTCGTGTCTGGAAAATGCTGAAAGGCCATAGCTACTGCATGTAGCACAACAACCTGAGACCTGAGATGACCCATTTTCAAAACCTGCCAGTTTCTGCCATTCATTTTCTTCTTGCCATGTCACAATGGCTCTTCCCATTTTCCCAGACCTGTTAGTAAATACAGTGATACACTTTAGGAGTATATGACTATTCAGTGGTTTTAAGGATATTTCAGTAGTCCCACCTAATTGCAATAATTTATGACTTGGTAGGTGGTAGCTAATCTGTCCTGAGAAATTTTGTAAAGCACTTTGTAAAGATGTGCTGTTGGCATAGCACCATTCAAATTGTTCCTGAGTCACAGGTATAATAATTTTGGAAGGATCTTTTGCAGACAATTGTAAACATCTTTGATAGCATTTAATAATTAGTTGAGTGACTAACTCAAAGATGGCACATGCTGTCTTTTTAGGTTGATGGGTAGAAACACCCACTCTAAGACATGCAAAAGGGTCAGACCACTGAGTATCCTGTTGCCCTATGACAGCTGTAGAATGGAAATTAATGATGAAAATAAACACAGTAATACATACTTTGGGGTATATTCGATGAACACGTCTGTTTGTGACAATCTGCTCTACTATTTCAAGAGTGGCTTTTGCTTCTGATGTTAATTTTCTGGGGAAATTCAGATCAGGATCACCTTTTAGGATGTTAAATAAGGGTGCCAATTGTGATGTAGTCAATCCTAGATAGGGTCTGAGCCAATTTATGGTACCCAAAAGTTTTTGCACATCATTTAGAGTTTGAATTTTTGTTGAGAGTCGAATTGTTTATGGCTGTATGGTCTGATCTATGATTTTGAGTCCAAGATATTTCCAGGGTGGTTGTCATTGCACTTTTTCTGGTGCCGCTTGCAGCCCAAATGTTTTTAATGCTTGCATCAGGCTTGGTCGAATTAATGAAAGATCTTTTTTGGTTGGGGTTGCTATTAAAATATCATCTATATAATGGTAGCAGTATGCCCCCAGAAATTGTTCTCTGACTGATGATAATGTCTGAGCCATTTTAAGGCTTGTGTGGGATATTTCACACCCTTTAAAACAGTGGCCCCTGTTAAAAATCCGTTCCTACCTGGATTCCCCACGCAGAAAGAACATCCCTCCCGCACTGGTTGAGGGGTGCTGCAGTAGTGTATGGTTGGATGGTAGTTGTTTGGCCTTCAGGATTTTTGACCACCACAGCTCCTACAGCTGTGGTGGGCCATGATGATGGCCAGATGTGGGCAGAGATGATGGTAACATCTGCCTGTGTCAACCATCCCGCTGACCTTTATCTGCAAGGGCCTCGCCTGAGGCATTATAACAGTGCACACCACATTAGGCCTTTGATCACTTGTGACCTGGGTCCAATACACCTGGGGTTCTCCGGTGGACCTGATGCCTCGGTCTTCTTATTCCATAGGCTCTGTTTTGGGGAGAAGAGACTTAAAAGAGATGAGTTGGCTGATCTGTGTTTTTGTGGGGAATGTCACAGGTGGAGTAGGGGTTGAAACAAAAGCATGTATCTGCCCGGTGAAATCCACATCAGTAATGCCAGGGTGTATAAAAATACCTTGTAGAGAAGCACTGGATCTCATAATCAACAGTATGCTCAGTCCTCTCCAGTGGGCACATGGGCCTTGAGAAGGACCTTGTGTACCTTTAAAGTACTTATGCTTGTTAAGATGGATGTGGAAGCATCCATTCCAGCTGCTTCTCTGGTCCTTCCTGTGAGCTGGTCACAGAGGCTCTGAGAGGACGGTGGGAAGATGCTTGTATCATTGCATGTCTCCCCTTCATGCTGAGTCTTCCGTTTCCCTGGTCTGTAAAGGAAGTTCTGTTTGAATGAATTTGGGATCTGCATCGTCTAGTCACTAGATTGGTTTTTCCACACTGGCTACAGGCTGTATTCCTTTGTCCATGAATTGTCCCTGGCAGTGTAGACTAACAGGGACAGTTGCCTTTTAGGTGGTCTGTTTGTCCACATCTGTAGCACAGGAGTGTCAGTTTCACAGTTGCCACTATGGATTCTGCTAACAAGAACATTGTAGGTATTGGATCCAACCTTGGCACAAGCATTTATCACATCATCCAAGGACGGGTTCTCATTTGGCAGCAGTTATAAGACCCTTCGACAGTCCTCATTAGCATTGTCCTTGGCCAATTGTAAAATTAATTGGTTTCTGACCTCAATATTTATAATTTGTTTCTCCATTGCATCTTGCAGTCTTTCTATGAATTGTAGATATGCCCCTGTTAATTCCTTGTCTGATCTTGGAGTAGGTCTGGGTTGGATTTGCCATGTCTGTTACCTTAAACAATCCTTCCATCCCCAAATCCTTTACTTGTGCCAGCACTAGTGGATCTAGCCTGGCTTGGAGCCGAGGGCAAGCTAATGGTGGTAGTCCTAAAAGCTGAGAGACCCCTACCTCATAACCTGGGTCTTCTTGGGGGACTTCTAGGTTTCTTTGCTCCTGTTTTTCTGCACTGCATCACCATGCTGACTCAAAAACCATATACTGGACTCTTGCAAACATTAGTTTGGCAAGCTGTGTAATATCAAAGGGAGTAACCTCCTCTGTTGTTAAAAACCGCAGTCATATTGGTGACGGCAGGTGAGCCCAGCCCGTACTTGGCTACAAGCTGATGCAGTTTAGAAAGAACTGGCTACTGAAAAGGTGTGTAATTATCCACTGTTTTTCCACTACTCCTTATTACCGGGTGTGCTTCAATTGTGCCATACTCAGGTTCCCGACTTCCCGATAATGGCTCATCAATCGCATCTGTGCATCTCAGTCCCATGCGGCCATAGAGCATTCCACGGGCGAGGCGTCCCGGCACGGCGGCTTGGTCCTGTGCGGCAATTTTGCTCCTCTGCGCACCCGGAGCAGCAGCCACACCGCCTGCCGGCTCTCCTGATGCCCGGTTCCCCTCACCTGTCTGGGAAGGTGTCCGCAGCGCCCCCTCTGCCCCCCTCGCGTTCCGCTCTCTCTGTAGCTGCCTTAGCAGGTCCATTATGAGTCTCCGTGGCTTAATAATGCCGACGGCAGCCTCGTCTCCAATGGATGCTGCTTGAAGTATGATCCCGCCAGCCCGGTCCCACGTTTTAAAATCTAAAGCAACCCCTAAAGTCACATCCAGTTTGTGGCTTTTGCACCACGTTGGCAGGGCCATTAGAGCCTGGCTGTCATACTTTAGACCTTGTTTCTGTAACAAAGTGTCTATACCGGGAGGGTAGGCTCCTCTGGCGCAGAGCCCCATGCTCCCATCCCGGTGCCACCTTCTCAAATCCTCAAAGAAGCAGGGGGTCCAGACCCAAACACGGCTCTCCCCGGCACAGGTAGTGTCTCTACATGCTGCCTTTGCCAGGGTTCTGCTCTGCATGCTGTGGGTAGCAGCTCTGCACGCTGCAGGCAGCTGTTCCCACTGCCTTCCTGCCTCCTCCACTCTACACACGGTGGCTTGTTGGAATCACATCGGGGTCGCAGTGATGTGTCAGAGGCAGGAAAGCAACAAACACACACAAAGGTCATGCAGCAACAGGCAACAGCCAGCTTTATTGACACCACTTCTCCTTATGTAGATCAGAAGGCACGTGCCGTTAATCTTCATTGCCAGAGCTGTTTGCCGTCCGGCCAACCTGCCAATAGTGGCCTGAACCCCAACGGGATTCCTGGGCCTGCTCTCCAACGGGCCCTACTGGTTGAGTTACATTGGCAAGGTAACTATGTAATCAACCACATTTCAGTTATAAATTGGGATTATTTATAACTGTGAGGCCTCCAGGCCAGCTGTAGGCCGCCACACCCAACTGTTGATGCCAAAAAAATATAAAACCATTCTTTCTGGGCATTTGAGTTAATGCTTCACTTAGAAAATGAAATGTTCACACCATTTTTCTGGGTTCTCTGTAAACTTATCCAAGTTTTTTTCTACATTCCATTCCCATTTGTGTTCTTGAGGTTTTCTGTAGAGACTGAAGGCTGTGGCACATGTTCACTGGTCTAATTAAGGTTTAGGACAGTCTTGCCCACTGCTGTGTTTTCTCTTCCACAGAGCAGAAATGGGCAGTGATGTCTAAACCTGCCCTGCTACAAAGCAGAGCTCACCTAGAGGAGCCCAGGTTTCATCCTGAGGCTAAAGCACTGCCAGAAGTGCATGATGTAGATCTGTTGATGGAATCAGCAGCAGAAGCATGTGTATAACATAAAGGTCATTATGTGTCTCAGTTTGACTACACAGAAGTAACATTTAAACCACTCACAAATATTTTTTTCCTAAATCTACATAAGGGTTTATACAGCTTTATTTCTAGGTGTGTAGTGGTATCAGCTAAATTTTTCTATGTTGACAGAGCCTTGTATTTTAATGAAGATTTCCTCAGTGGCTTTTATTTTGTCCAATGAGTCTTTCATGGAAAACATTTCAGAGTAAGCATGCTGGCTGTCTGTCTTTAAGCTTTGTGATGAAGATGTAAAACTGCAATGTAGAGGATGTCCAAAATGTGTGCAGATATCCTTGCTGGCAGGGAGCCACCATTCCCAGCAAAACTCTGCAGCCTGGCTACCTTCCTAGGAGCTTATTAGCCCCTCAGCTCTACAAGCCAGTGGCTTGTGTAAGAAGTTCTAGTGTCCTCCTGTAATAATGAGTACTTGAAGCATCCAGCACTGAGTAACACACTTAGACACAGAGGAAATAAAGATAACCTCTGAGACAAATGTTGACCCTGATGTCCCCTATTGCTCCCATGGTGGTGGAGGGGTGCAAGTCCTCCGGTGTCTGGAGGTGTTCAGCTGATGGCAATCATTGCAAGGATGATGGGATTCTCATTCCCAAAGTCTCCAGCACACATTTTGGGGAAGCAGCTGCTCCATAAGCTTGCATCTCTGATAATGCAGTTCCTGTGTCCCAGTGAGGTTTTAATGTCTTTCACACGTATCTGGTTCACACTGAGATCACACTTATTAGATGTACCTAAAAGATAAGTTATAGACCTCATTTATTCCATAAAGTTAAACAAAGACTTCCAAAAGCAATAAGTAAGATCTGGGAGAATAAGCCTTAGCACAAGGATGTTTTTATCTTTCAAAGTGAGGAGGTTTGTGCTCTCCCAGGGAACTCCTTAAGGAGTTCCTGGATGAAAGAAAACCAAAGCAGCCTTGTTTTAACTACCTGAAAACTTAACTTTCTGCCTAGCTATCAGTTCAAGAGTTCTTTCCCCCAGGCTATGCAGCGGTGTGCAAACGGGGCTTGTCATCTCCCTCGGTGAGATGCTGCCCTACTGAGAGCTGGTAGTTCTTTGGTTTCCTGCCACTAGTCATGCTCTGTGTTTCACAGAAACACACAGGGAATGCAAACAGAAAATCAAAAGGTAACCTTGAGGACTTAGATGGCTGCCATTGGTATTTCAAAGTCACTCTTAAGTACTCCTTTCTTTCTTTACCAAGTTAGAGGATTTCTTGATAATGTGACTCCTTTAGCAGTTTAGCATCCCTGGGACTGCAACACTGGTATTTTGCAGATCATTTGATAAAATAGAAAAATAGTAATCTGAGATGCCCGTGTACTTTGATCACGTTCCCTTTTTCTTCATCTGAAGAGGCCGACTTAACCACAGCTGTAAGCCTACAGCATAACTTCCAAAACACATAAAATCCCCTTTGTTTTCTTGCCTATGATTTGTGCAATGCATCTTTTCCTAGCCTTGTAGTACCTTTCAGCTGTATACTAGAGATGTTGCAGTGTCTCTGGGAGTTTCATGAGTCAAAGGTATATCAAGGTCTCTGCAGAGTCTTGGACACTGGAGCTCTTTAAGTTTTCCAGTAGTTATTGGAGAGCCTGCTGGAAACAGCTACTTCAACATCACTTCATCAACCAGCTCTCCTCTCTTCCATCTGACTTCATGTGAAGAAGAATACTCTCGGTGCTCTCTGGACACCTTGACATGTCCCCTAAAAAAGAAGCTGAACCTTCCCTTTCAAGGAGTCATTGATTTTTTTTTTTTTTCTCCCCTACTGATTCCCTTTCTTTACCTGGTATATCCTCTCCAGAACAGAAGTTTGCTTTTATCCAGCACTTGCATCCTCAGGTGAAAAGCAGCAGGGCTAGGTCAAATACAGATCCAGAAACAGGGACAATGTTTTAGTGCTTTTCACTTCAGACAGGCAGAAGTTTCTGACACCAGAATCAGTGACTAAACTGAAAATCAAAATTGCTATTGTCAAGTCTTGCCTTCCTTTATTCATGGGGATAAAAAGAATCTCATCTCTCCTCATCAGAGGTTGAGAAATGGGTCTAAGAGATTCAGGCACTGCTGTGTCTGACCTCTGACTGGGGCCAGGGGAGTGGAACTGAATCCTTTCAGGAGATCACTTTGAGGAAAGGCCCAAGGCCAGTCCAGAACAGGCTGTGTCATGAAAATATCTGATGACAATTCTTTTATTTCCACAGGATCTGAGCTTGGTCTTCACACCCTTCCTGGGACAGCCATTTGAGTCCTTGTCTGCTGTTGCACATACCTTTCTTCATGGCCATTTTTTTCCATCTAGCAAGGATTCAGACACTTCTGTCAGCTGTACAGCCTCATTCCCAATTAGGACAGCGCTTTGGGCTTGTCCCAAAATTCCTCCAAATGTGGCAGAATTCCATACAGATAGAGAAATTAACATCTGCTTTATTTGCTAATCTTCCCATCTCTGTGGCTGAGCCATCTTTGGACACTGAATACCAAGAAGACCATTTTTTATTGGTGTGAAATGTCCCATAAGTCATCCTGGGGGATTCCTTGGTGTGGGTGTGCAGCTTCCATCTGCAGGGAGCTTCCTGCCTGGGGCATCACTCTTTCAGACACATTTCTGTGATTGTCAAGGTACTGTGGAACACTAATATATTTAACAGAATGGCCTTTCTTTTGGAAAACAAACAAACAAAACCACAGTTGCACATCCCCAGCAAGTGTATGACAGAGAAAGGTATTGGAATCTCCCAGCATTTATGGACTGAGTCTCAGAAGAAAAGTCATTACTATTAACTGCACTTCTCTAAGCTATAATATCCATCGTGCACAATTGCTACCTATTTTCCTTCCTTCCTTCTTTTCCAGCTGTCTTGTTTTTGGTACTTCTGCTGTTGAGCCTCCCCACAGTGCCCTGCTATCTTTTGATTATGTACACTGTGGGACAGAAGGTAGAGCTTGTGTGCCCCCTCTGAGTATGGCTTCAGTAAAAACAAGTCTGGTTCTAATTTGTTCTGCAAACCTCCACACTGTAAATGTATACATCTGAAAAATATCCCCAAAATACCCCCAAATATCCAGGAACCACAGTCATGGGAAGATTATCTGGCTTTCTCACTCTTGGCTGCCTAACACTCCCCTCTGCCTGTCCTTTGAGAATAGCAGCCAACACTTTCACAAAACTTCCCTCAGAGTCTGGAGGAAGACTGAAGGTCAAACTGCAGGATTACAGGTAGGACTAAGATGTCCATGTCACAGGTTACTACAAGGAAGAACTAGAAGGATCCAACTTCTGTTTTGGTATGTTTATGTCTACATTAAGACAAAACACAGCATATCGGTGAAATGAAGGGGGAAGTGAAGAGATAGTAATATTTTGTAGATTTTTATTTCTCTCTCATGCCAGAACCTCAGAAGAATCAGGATAAAAAACAATGAAAATGCCACAGTGGTGTTGTGGATGGAATAATGAGGCCATTTTATCTGCCAAGCATTGTGGTTACTGCGGTGAGAAACGCTCGTTCCCCTTCCTCAGCTTCCCGTCCCTGTACTTTGCACTGATTTAAGATTCCAGTGACGGGAACAGCCGTGATTTCTGCATATTAGTAAGAAAGTACCTTCCTGTAGATTCCAGCTGGCATTTAATCCATTTCCTCTGATTTAACGAGTTAACTCGTGTAGGAGAGCAGAAAGCTCCCGTGGAGACGGCAAACCCTCACAACTCCCTGCACCTCCCTGTTGCCATTGACTCTGCACTGGTTTACTTTCCTTGGATAAAATTTAGGGACCAGTAACAAAAAAAGGACTTTCTAAACTTCTAATTTCGGTGAACTGCCGCCGTGACTTTTCAGTGGCAGAGCAGGTCTCTCCCACCGCGTGAGGGAGGCCGTGACCCAATGTGGGGAGCGGAGCACTGGGAGGTTGGATTAGGTGATCCCAGAGCGGTTATTCCAATTTAATTGACCCCAGGATTCTGCACAAATCCCGGAAACAGGACACTCCCAGCCCCGGTGTTCCCGTGAGGCGACAGCTCTCCACCCCGCCCATCCCGCCCCGCCCCCTCAGGGCACGCCCACCTCTCGCAGCCGCGCCCCTGCCCCGGCGCGCGGGGATGACGTCACAGCACAATCCCCGCCCTCTCCCGGTCCTCGCCGTCGCGGGCGGCCCCTCCTCCCGTGGCGTCACTGGGGCGCGCCCGCCGCTCGCACGTGTGGCGGCGGTGACAGTGGCGGTGCCGCCATGAGCTGCCCCGTGCCCTGCGCCGCCTGGGTGCGGCGCGGCGTGGCCAAGGAGACGCCCGACAAGGTGGGGCCGGGGCGGGGATCGCGCTGAGGGACCCCCGCCCGCCCCCGCCCCGCCCTCACCCCTCTGTGTCCGCCCCGCAGGTGCAGCTCAGCGAGGAGGAGCTGAAGGGTCTCATCGAGGAGGCGCAGGACAGGCTGGGGTGAGCCTGGGCAGCGGGAGGGACTCGCCCCGACTCCCGGGCTCTGCTCGGGACGCGCCTGCAGCCCGCCGGGCCCGGCGGGTCAGAGAGCCGTGGAGGGGGCGGCCCGGGCACGGGGGAAGCGCGGCCCGGGAGCTGCAGGGCCGGCCCGGGGAGCAGCAGCGAGGAGCGGAGAGCGCCAGCAGCCAGCACGAGTTTCTCCTGGAGACACCGTGCTGAGGCAGCCTGGCGTCCGGGAGGGCCGGCGGTCCGGGGGGCGAACGGAGGAACATGGGATGGAGGAGATCCTGCTGCCGTCGTGGACGTGACAGGGCGGCTGCGATCCCGTGTGGTTCCTCAGTTGTCACTGCGGGCTGTCGGGCTGGACGGGCACTGCGGGGCCTGGCGCTCTCTGGAGCTCCTATTCCCGCCTACAGTGAGAATTAAGGCTCCGGGTTTGTAACTCTGGGTGCTTTGGACATGTGGCAAACCGAGATGGGAGTCCTAAACTGACTGGGAAGAAGTGATGCTGGGGGTGGGACAGGACAGTCTAGGTCCGGAGGGCACAGTGGACATCAGAGTGGCGTGGTATTCATGCTTTGGCAAAAAAGGCAAAACATCATTCAGGGGTGTATTTATGGTTCACGGTGAAACTGGAGACATCACAACTCTCCCCTCAGCACTGGGAGCCCTTAGTTATGTAGTTGTGTTGAGTTCTGTCGCTCTGCTTTTAAGAAAAATGTATTTACAAAACTGATGTAAGAAGTGACGTATTTAGGAAACAACAGAAGACAAGAAAGAAAAGTCTGTTTTGTCTAGAAAATATGGGGGATTGAGGTCTTATTCCATTTTCTGTTAGATCTCTTCATAGATTTAGGCTTCTGAGTGTTTCAGCTGTGTAGGGCATGTGGCTGTGCCATGGTGTGTGTAGCTGAACAGATGCAAGAGGTAGCAGGAAAAGTTTTTATAGTTGGATGAGTATTATCCACCCCTTTTCTGTTGGATGTATCAGTGACACTACTGCTGAATGAACTGTAACCTCCCAGGATGTATTTTATTCTGTTTTTACTGGTTTTGGTTATTTAATGGTTTCAAACTAATCTTAAACATGTGGAAGATTCTCATGTCATGTTAATTTCTTAACTGATGAATGTTCCTGTTTTCTCTGGAGTTACTTATTTCCCCTTTCTATGTGTAAACTTTTGGTTTTCTGAGTGATTTCCTTTCTCTTGCAATTTCAAAAGCATGGAAAGATTTGAGGTGCTGGTTTTATAAATTCTATAAAACTTCATTATGGAAGCATGAAGACAATCTGAAACAGCTGATCTATTTATAATTTGTTGTACTTTGTAGAATTTGTAGCAACACCTCACTTTTTTCCCTGTGCAAAGATCACAAATCAAACTCCGATTTAGTTATTTTATTTAATTGTCTTGTTACTTCCCTCTAGTTATGTTGTTAATGTGCAGTGTTTATTTTACTGAACAAATTAGGAAAATGAGGTTTTTGATATTTAATTTAGAAATTGTATCTGAGAACTGCCTTGGCTTATTGTTGCTTGGGAATTTTGCATGCAGAAGGACAGAAATACAACGTGTTGAGCAGGGATGAGTTTCTTTGGAGCATGCTCCATTGGGACACCTTGGGTGTCTTCTCAGCCAGTGTTGAACATGCATTTTCTTCTCCTGAATTCCTCCCATGCAGCATTGATGCCACAAAATTCTGAATTTTCTTGATGTTGCATAGTTTACCCCATAAGAAAAATCCACGGTGTGACCTTACCTAATGAATTCTATGATAATTTTACTTTGCTTAAGTATGGGAAATATGAGGAAATTGGGTCTTTAAAAGCTTGAAAAAATGTGGGAATTCTCACACATGACCATGCCTCTGAGGAGGGAAAAGAAAGGAAGGAATGACATGGACACATATGAATGCACAGAAGTGAGGTTAAGAGCATTGTATCCACACAAAACATGTAAGAGAAAGGGATTTGGACACACAGCTTACCTTGTTGAGGAAAAATTATGCCACGTTTTGTCATGAAAACTTTCAGGGAAAAACTTTCTCTGAAAGCCTGAGAAGTATAGATGCCTTGTATTTGAGGAAGGGCTCTAGAAGGAGTGAATGGATTTTGAAATTATTGGCATAAAGACTTGAAAGCCATGTGAGCAGCTGGGACTGTGTGCTGAAATCTCCCCCTGGAAGTGTTCTATGTGTCTGCTACAGTTTCTCAGGGCTGTGTATCTTTCCACAGTGATGGTGCTGGTGGCAGTGATGAAAGTCAGACAGCAGGTGACACGAATGCACCTGTGCCCGGCAGCAGCACTAAGTCTTCCCAAAACAATGAAGAGCTCTCTGATCATGAGCTGGATGAATATGACTTGGACAATTACGATGAAGAGGAATACACAGGTAAGAAAAATTTGTGTGTCAGATATGCAGTGTAAGTGAAGAACCTTTCCACCTCTTGCTGTACTTAAGATTTTAATATCCTGAGGCTAACTTATATTAATATCCTAACTTAACTCTGTTAAGTTTCAGATGCTGGAAATTCACAGTTTTAATGATTTGCTCATCCCATCTTGGGAAGTCATTTAGTGAGGGAAGGAGTTCAGTGTCCCCCTCTCTGACACTAGGACCAAGAGCATGTTGGAAAGGTTGTCACTCTGGCTGCAGTAGTGCTGGAGCAGAGGAGCAGAACAGAAGTCCCTGAAAGCACTAAGCAGTTTATCTTACTGAGGTGCTTATGTTTGGAACTTGGAAGCTCATTTAGCCCACTCCTGATATTTTGCTGTATAGGTAATACAGGTATTAGTGCAGGAGTTTCTAACTTTGCCTGTTACAGACATATATAAAAGTGTTCTGAAATTCTCATCTAGGTGATTTAAAACTTGAAGACTCTTTGGCTACTCTGGCAGTATATGGGAGCAATGAAAATGATCCTTACATCACTCTAAAAACCACTGTGAGTACTTAAAGAATGTTAAGTATCTTAAGCAGCATAAACTTCAAAATCAGTTAAATTTTCCACAGCCTTGGGGCATGTAGGTACTTGCGGTCCTTTTTCAAAGGTGTGCCAGATTTTTGATTGGATGATGCACTTTTAAGGTTGCTTTGTGCAGTCCCTTCTTTCTGTGCCTTTTGCATTTAAGTAGTAGGTTAAGGTGAATTGGCTCCTTACTTAAACCATGCACTTCTGTACATGAAGTGGGTTTTCACCTGTCTAGTAGGACACAGAAAGCACTTGGAGAAATAACAAGTCTCGGGCCACTAGTGGCCAAAATTAGAAAATTTCTCAGATTGCAAGACTCTTACACCTTCCACCAGTTTCTGTAAGAAATCAGGCTGAGGGGGACTCAGGAAATGTGTCTGATATATAAATATATCAATGTTCTGTGAATATATATATATATATCTGTATTTAATACTGTGTCATTGGCTGGTTCTGGCTGTATAGTTTCCACTGTCAGATGAGAAACATCTTTGCAGAAGTTGCAGAAGCTGGGTTTATAGATATACAGAAAATGATCACCTTTTTTTCAAGCTCTTCTTCCTATGTTTAAGTTCTTTCCCCAGATTCTGAAAATTCTTCAATGTGCATTTTCTGTTGTCATTTGGTATTTACTACTGGAACTGTTGAAGACTAAGTGTTGTGTAATCATAAGTTAATTCAAAGAATTGCAGGACTTGATAGAATTCAAATATTGAAGTATGCTTGAAGTGAATTTAAAAAAAAAATTAAAAGCTTGCAATGAGAAGTCCAAAAAGTCTTGTATGTGTTGAAAATGGGAAGGATGACTTAGACTCTAAGATTATTGACTTTTGTACAGTTCTTAATTTTTCAACAACGAAAATTCCCAAGTTCCTTCCATTCCTCAGTAACAATGAAAATCAGATGAGAAGATACATCTCTTCTGGTACTGCTGAATGCCTGGTAGCACTGTAGGCAGCACTTCTTGGGAAATATTTTCCAGGAAGTAGACAGTGGGTGTATTTCCTGGATGTGAGGAGCAGCTGCAGCATCATCACTGGGAAAAATGCTGTTATATTATACAGGTGGTCAAGGCACAGGAGCACAAGGGAAATCACCTTTGTTTCTGGACTCCTGGGTATGATTTTCTTTTCAGCAACCAGCTGCATCAGGATAGCCTTGAAATATGATTTCATATTTGATAATTAAACACCTCTACAAACTCACCTGGTTCACATAAAAGTCCTTCAATCTAATTTAATGACTATTCACTCTCCTCAGGATTGGGTTTGGTTCTTGCTCTTCTTTGTGTTACCACCATTACATGGTTTTAAGTGGGTGGGCATTAGGGTGTTGGATTTTGAGTATTTTCAGTTGTGGTTCAAAATTACTGATTCCACCTTTTGAAAATGGATAGTTTCATGCTTTTATGTGCTTTGCTCAATGCCCCTTGTCCTCTCCTTTTTGCTGTTTAGGAGCAATATGAACAGGAGGACTTTTTGATTAAACCCAGTGACAATCTTGTCCTTTGTGGCAGAGTTGATAAAGACTGCTGTAGTTTGGAGGTCCATGGTGAGTAAAATAGGGCTTGGTTTTACAGTGAACATAGGGAATGTCTTGCCTAGCATGTGCCATGTGGCTGTGTTGAAGAGGGAGTGGGTTGGTTTAGGGAAGGATTTTTCTCCCCCTTTCCTTGTGTTTTGTCCTTTTCCATGTTGTAGTGCTTTAGCTACTTTTAGCTACTGGAATATTTCCTGTGGAGTTATTCTTATTTATGGATAGCCTTGCCTCTTTTATTCTGTATAGCAATTTCTTTCCTTATTTCATTTCTTAAAACTTTGAGAAAATGTACTATGGCATTTTTATTTTCTGAACATATGCTCTTCATTCCAGTCTTTGCATATCCTGCAAGCATCCTCTAGTGGATTGTTGTTTTGGTTTGGTTTTTTTTCTTTAGCTTTCTCCTTGTTTCTTTAAGTGGGCTTTCCACTGCTGGAATTAGAAGAACCAGTACCTTTATCATCATGGTTTAGAAGAGATAATCTTTAACAGGGCCTGAATACTGCTTGTTCTAGAAATAGGTTTAATTATGCTGTGTAAAAGATTTTTCTGTTGCAGCCAATGAATACTACTGAACGTGCTGAAATTATCCTCTGTGCTTACTGTGGTTCTTTTTGGGAATGTTTCTGGCCGCTTGTGCTGTGGTCCATGTTTCTGTAGGCAAAGTATTTCATTTTAAGCAACCAACATGACCAAACTCTGTAAAAGCATCCCTTCGGATACCAACATATGGCATTTTTTGTGTCTGGAGGTGCTTACAAATTTTATTAACTGTAAGTTTATACCCAATATAAACTTAAAAAAACAATAGCAAAGGCTTCTGCAGTTTCTAAAATTGGGTAATCTTCTCTTAGTTGACTACTAAGATAACTTAGTTAACTGGAGACTTCAGTTAGTATCTGAACAGCTGTCACATGCACTTAAAAGTGGCACTGTGATTTTGTGTGTGTGATAAGATGTTGTTAAAATAATTAATGGGTTTTCTCTGCTATCCAATTGGTAAGTTATTTTATAAGGAGAAAAATAGCTGGCTACAGGGAATTTGTGTTTAGTATATGGCTGCTTTACTAAAACTTTTCCTGTATCTCAGTTACCATCTGCTAAAGGTCTTCTGTCCTGTCTTCTTTGCCTTCCTCTGGTTTGTCTTTTTACCTTCATTTCCTTTTCAGCCTCATCTGGAGTAATTTTTTTTAAATTGCTAATCCTGTAAAACAGTGTATCCTGATGTAGAAAGTGCTGGATATGGAGCATGTATTATGAAGAGGTCTTACAAACAAAGTAAAAGTATTGAACCTTGACTGAACTTGTCACTTTATCTAAAGTACACCAGAGAATGTTTCTTTTGTGTAATTCTGTGAGGTGCAACATTTGTAGAGGGTCTGGCCTCTACAGTAAAACTTTGAAGATTCTGTGAATTTACCTTCTACATCTCCTTGAGAATTTAGTTTTTGCCACAACTGCCTTTTGTAGAAGTGACCTGTTCATAGTTGTTTCCTTTCCCTCTTTGCTGATGTGTTGCATAACTTTAATTATTTTTCAGTTTATAATCATGAAGAGGACTCATTTTATGTACATCATGACATTATCTTGCCTGCTTACCCTCTGAGTCTGGAGTGGTTGAATTTTGATCCTAGCCCAGATGAATCGACAGGTAAATTGCAAAGGATACTGTCAGTGTCCAGTTAAGAATTTTTGCTTGAAAAGCATGTAAGTGTAAATAATTTCTTTCTACCGTACAAAAAAATAAAATCA
The DNA here is from genome assembly GCA_008694505.1 of Cyanoderma ruficeps. NCBI lineage: Eukaryota > Metazoa > Chordata > Aves > Passeriformes > Timaliidae > Cyanoderma > Cyanoderma ruficeps. The sequence goes on from VZDJ01000426.1 coordinate 10,511,266, forward strand.
ATGTTAATATCAAGATAATACTCACTTGAGATAACCAAGATGTGAATATCAGGTATTTCTGCTTGGTGATACAGTCATCTTAGTGATATCAGCTGCTGTAACAAATGATATTACTAAAATACTGATTGTATTACAAACAATTAAGTTATTGTCAGCAGACCAGAGCAATCTCTAAAATCTGCTTTATTTTCTTTTTGCAGATGAAAGGGTCCTTTTGTTCAGTCTCTTTATGTCCAATGCAGTTAATTAAATGTAAACACAGCAAAAAAAAAGTTTTTGTATTTATGTATTTAATAATATTTTTTCTTGTGTTTGACAATTTTTTTCTTCCATAGAGGATGTGGTTTAGTTTTGGTTTGTTTTTTCTTTCAAAAACAAACAAAACATGCAACTTTACACGGTCTGTTTAAACAGTTACTTACACTGAAAGGGAAGGAGAGCCAGTAAATTTCTTTCTGGCAACAGCTGCTGTCAGCTGATGTTTTTGAATTGCTCCATGCCAGTTATAAACATAAATATGTTCAAATAGAAGATTGTGGCACATAAGTTTTACTTAACTAAAGAAATAAGGAACAACTTAAGGATTGCCAAATACACTGTTTCGTAGCTAAATAAATATGGTTGCATTTGTTTTTTTGTTTGTAGGGAATTATGTTGCAGTGGGTAACATGACCCCAGTCATTGACATTTGGGACCTTGATATAGTAGAATCCTTGGAACCAGTCTTTTCTCTTGGAAGCAAGAAAGGGAAAAAGAAGAAAAAGAAAGGAAAGAAAGTAAGCATTGCAAAATGGTTTACCTGGTTGGGTGGAAGAAATTTAGAGCAGGGATAATGCCTTTTTTCTCCCCATACAATATTTGAAATGCTAATTGTTCTCGAAATAACTAAAGCCTGGAGTTAAGAGCAGAACAGGAATGGGCTGGTGTCCTAGTAACCTTTGAATCTTAACTATTCAAAATTAGAAGTTGCAGGAACTGGCAGTTGCAAGGACCCAAAACTCAGGTAATTGGGAGGAGACAGAGGGAACTGCCAGGAGTGTTTAGAAAGAAGCTGAAGAACTTGCAGGTTAGCTGGAAATAATGAGGTTTCTTTTACTAGCCTGAAGGGAGTAACCAGTTCTGTAAACCCAGCAGCTGGAGCAATCTGTGATATGGGGTAGGAGGCAGGGTGCAGGTGGTGCAGAGACAGTTCTTTCAAAAGCTGTGTTGCAGCAAGCAAGAGTAATTTAATATGAAGTTGTTTGTGAAGGTTTTAGGGAATTCATACTGATGTGGAGTAATGCTTGATTTGCATTGAAGCTGTAATTTTCAAAAGTCTGTTTATGTCATGTGTGTGTACGCAGAGTTTATCTTCAGAAGGGACTGTGGAAGGACATAATGATGCTGTGCTTGATCTTTCATGGAATAAACAAAGCAGGTAAAAGAATACTTGAATAACAATGGATGTTAGAAAATTGCAGTCTTAATTAGGCAGGCATACAGTTTTCACAGAAAATCCAAAAACTTGAAAGCACTGCTAAAATTAATGCATTCTTAAAAATACACTCCTGGTTTTTTTCTTTTAACTAGAGCTCTTGATTTTTAATTTTTTTGAAATACTTGTATATTGCTGCAGGTCACTTTTGATTTGCAGGTTGTCCAGGTGAAGGCAGGGCAAAGGTGGGTATGAGCCATTTGATAAATTGTCTACATTTCACTTGTTCAGACTGGAGGAGCAGAAGGGCTGCCCTGAGCTATGCTGATCTGCTAGTGGCCTAAACCACCATTTCAACACAGACAAGCAGATTTGTAGAAGAAAGTGCTTGCTATTATGTTCTTGGGTTTTTGGAGTTTTTTTTTTCCTTCTGGTTTTTGCCCCAAAGCTGTGAACAGGAAAGAGAGTGTAAAAGCCCGAATAGCTGAGTTATAGAAATGCCTCTGGCCTCTAGGCAGAGAAAATTCCCTGTTGCCTGGATGAACTAGAAATGAAGTGCTGCAATTAAAGCAACACAAAGCTGGCCCATCTTGAGACAGAGGTCAAGGACAATGTGCTGACTGAAGTAAAGATGCTGCTGGTTTTTTATCACTTGGGTGGTTGCTAACAGTTCATCTGTCAGAGGATCCTTAGCAGGGGTCTTGAAAGTGCTTCAGTCAGACACAGGCTGATTTCTGTTTTAAATTTTATTTTTCTGCTGTCATAAATGTCTTTGCCTTTGAAGATGTACACAGACAAGTCTGCATATTCTGATGAGCGGGTGTGAGCCTTCACTTCTACTGCTTTCTTGTCTAGATATTGATGAAGAAAACACCTACGCAGACCTCAGTAAATGTATATAAATTGCACTCTTAATTTACAGTATGTTGTTCTTAAATTGCACACATATGCACAGAGTGCATCTATCTTTAAAAAAGAGAAGCTTTCATGTACCTAGGAATGGTCTGGTGATAACATAGACAAGGATAAGAAAAAGATGGCTTCTGTAGTTATGTCTGAAATGCATAATCCTGTAATGTGCCGAGTTAAAAATTCATTAATACTGGTAGGTCTTTCAGGAAATAAAACCCGCCCTGAAGTGGGCAGCTTGTGGACAAAACAAGGAACTTCTTGGAGCAGTTTATATATGAAATGTTTTATTGTTGTTTCTTTCTTTAAAGCAAGGCATGTTGTGACAGCTCTCTACAAATAACTTTCTGCCTGTAGGTCATAGTGGTGTTATTGTAAAATGTTCTTACAGCCTTCACTATGCATTTTCTTAACTTTTCGTTGTAACCTTGCTTTGGAAAACAAAATGGATATGTTTCTTTGATGAAACAAATGAACCAAATGTTTCTTTCAGTCAGAAACACTTGGTTAATATAAAAAGGGGAGGGGGAGCAGTTTCAATCAGAAATAACATGTTGAGGTGATAAATCTGATTTTAAAAGCAATGAAGCAGTTATACGAGTTGTGTGTGTTTGACAGGCATTTGGGGATGTTTTGATTTGTTTTTTTTTGATCAAACTTTAAGGTGTGTTTATTGCTCTTAACACAGTTGGTCAAATTTAAGTTGAAATGTGGGGTTTGTAAACTAACTGTAATTTTACTGGTTACTTTCAGCGGTCTACAAAGGGTATAGTGTTATGTCTTCAGTAGGTGTATAAACAGATATTAGAGAGCAAAATATTTCACAAGCAGGTTTGTCAGGCTCTTGGCTGCATGCATATGCAAGCAGAACGAAGTAGCATAGGTTCAGTGTCAAGGAAAGAATGTGCTTCAAAGCCTTCATTACTTTGTTTTGTTCGAGAAGTCTTTGAGTAAATGGTGTTGTAAGGAATGTGAGGGGAAATAGAAGCAGAACTGTCATTGTTCTAAGTGTTCTACTAATGTAATGTAATATAGCCTATTTATAATCTTTACTTATAACTTAGAATTGCCTTCAGGGAGTTATCCATCACACTTGAGAGAAATAATCTATAGACCACAGTGTTCTCAGAATTGGGCTCTGTGTGTACTTTGGAGTTTTGACCATTGTTTGTTTCTATCTGTATAAAGAGTTTTAAAACTGATTTTTGATCCATTATCAGGAATGTTTTAGCAAGTGCCTCTGCTGACAACACAGTGATTTTGTGGGACATGGCTGTGGGTAAGCCAGCAGCCAGCCTGACACTACATACAGACAAGGTATGGAATAATTGCTGTATTTCTTCCACTGTAGAATACAGAGAAAAATGTGACTGCAGTTTTTCATTAAGTGCTTGGTAGTGAACCCTCAGAACAATAATTCTCTAATTTTCTAACATCTGTGCAGAGTGGTTTAAATTTATGAATTAGTTGCTTTTGCAAACAGCACTGTATTTGCTTTTTAAAATGTTATTTAACCTAACTTTTAGGAAGTTAATAAAGATTTGTAACAGTTTTTAAAATACCTTTTGTGTATTGGCACTAACGGTGGGGAATATAATAGTGCTGGTATAAGCTACAAAAATAGATATCTGAACATAGGTCAAACTGTAACTCTCTTAAGGGAACAATGAGTGTCAGTTACAGTTTGTTCTAGGTGAAAAGGTTTAAAATAAATGATACTAAAATACCATAGTGATGGGTATTTCAGAAATGAATTAATCTCATAGTAATTAAAATGTAAAAGCTAGTTATTAATAGCTGTAACCTTATTTTGCTGCTAACAAAATCCCTGCCCTTGACAAACTCCTGATTTTCATTTTTTGTTAACATCTGGTTTTTTTCCCCCGAACTGGAAGCAGATATTCTTTTTAATACCTAGGGCAGAAAGGGGGCACAGGGTTCTGTTCAACCAAATTATGTTGGAAAATATCTTGTTTTCACTACATGGGGGTATTTGAAGTAATGCACATCTCTTGCACTGTTTTTGAGGAATCTGAGGATCAACAAGCTTGACAGGAGGGGTTTTTGGGAGGACTTTGTGCTGGCTTGGGGTTGGGATGGGTGTGCTTCATTCCAAGGAAGTTCCTGTATACATGTGTTACATAAAATCTTCCATTATCTAGGTCCAGACGTTGCAGTTTCATCCATTTGAAACTCAGACCCTCGTTTCTGGATCATTTGATAAGTATGTCAGGGTAATGTTTTCACATGTTGCACCTGGGGAGGGGTTTCCTTTTCAATTAAGCCTTGTGTTTTCTTTCAGTTTTTTATAACTGTGCCAGTTTGAGTAATGCTGTTATATTTTTCCAGCTAGAAAGCCAGGTTTGCATATGGCCAGGATGTAGTTTCCTTACCTCTTTTTCAGGGGTAGCAAGTGCTTTAACCATCTGGACTGACATTTTCTATGCCAGGTGTCTGCCTGCTCCAAACCAAATTTATCTCTTAATTTGGCCTAAGGGCATTTTCTTCATTGGGAAGTGTCACTGTTCACTCCTTGGAACATTTGCCCAGGGTTTCCCAGCCAGTAAGGCCAGGGTGGAGGCACGAGGGACTTTAAAATCCCAGTTCTCTCCGTCCAGCCTCTATAGGCTCTACAGCCAAAGTGTAATGGGCTGTCTCCTGTGATTGCAGCCTGGAAATGCTGGGAAATGGTTTGTGTCTGCACACTTGGACTACTCTGTAGCTGCCAGTTCTTGTAAGTCCTGCCAGCCAAAAAACTCCCTCTCTGTTCTCCCATCTCAATGGAGTAAATTTTGTTCTATTACCATGATTTTCTTACACTGTCTTTTTTATTCAGCTTTTAAGACTTTTTCCTTATGTTGACATATTTTATAGACTTGCCAATCTTTGGCCAAGCCTTTGAGTTCTCTGGCTTCTGTTAGGCTCTTGCTTCATCTGCTGTGCTGAAGTATTGGGGGAGGACCTTTTGCTGTTAGGAAGCTGCTTCTGTCTTTTTCCTCCCTCTTGACTTCCTTTGATAAAAGGAAACATTAAGTCCAAGCAATGACCAGCTGCTGATCCCTTTTTAGCTGCTCCTTTGGTACCATGGACACCTCTAAACCACTGTGCTATCCATAAACTAACAGACTGCCCTTGTGGATTTTTCCTGCAAAGCCTTCAGGACCACAGGCATTTAATTCAGTGAGCATTGGGAGATGCCTTAATAGCCTGAAAAAAGAAACTGTTGTGTGTAAAATGCCTGGTAAAAGATGTGGGAAACCTACATCACACTTCTTTAATTATATAATAGAGTGGGAGTGGCTTACACTGAAGGTGGTGGTGGTGGTCTGGTTATGCTGGAGTGACATGACCACTCACTTCTCCCTTGCATTTGCACCCAGGAGCATTTTGAGATGAGAGAGATTCTGCAGCCACTCAGCTGAGCTTGTGCCTGTAAAGAATCCCAAAGGACCCACTGACTGCTGTCCACTCTTTCTCCTTTGTGGAGTAGTGTTTCTCTAATTATTTGTTAAGATTGTTGGTTTTTTAGATATTATTTTTTTTATTAAGCGTAGTTGAAAATGTATGCATATATATGACAAAATGATCTCCTAATTAGTGCATCATTACTTGACTTTACTGAAGTGTCTTCATAATTAAGTGATAGATTTGCATAATTATGGCCTGCTATGTGATAAGTATCTTATGTATTGAGTAAATTCAAGCTCCGCTTAGTTTCAATAGAGCGGCTGTTGGTAACGAAGATGAAACTTGGAAGCACATGGAAAAATCTCAGGCTTATCTGCAAGATTTTAATCTGTTGCTGAATTAGAAGACTAAGTAGTCAAGTTGTTTCCATTTAATTTTTTGATTATAGTTTACATGGAGCTTCTGTACATGTCCGTGGGAAAGCAAACTATGTTGTGAAGTGTTCTGCCCTGATTTTTTTTTTTAATTTCATTTCCTGTCCCTTTTTCCCCTAGATCAGCAGTGCTGTACGACTGCAGAAACCCCCAGGACAGCCATCGAGTGTGGCGGTTTAGTGGTCAGGTTGAGAGAGTAATTTGGAATCATTTTTCACCTTGCCACTTCTTGGTGAGTACATGCTTTTCTCTTCTGGTTTGTTGTTGTGATGTCATTTAACCTGTATTTAGTGTTAATAATGTTTCTGAATCAGAATGGAACCGATGGACATTTGGATGGTTTGTGCTGCTTATTATAAAAATGCAGTCTGGGGGAGGATGTTTTTAGGTAGTGTTTTCAGTAAGTATCTCTAGACCAGCTGTTTATTTGGTATCTTCACTGTGACAGTAGAAAAGCTATTGATTCTGGTGCTTTCTCACTCCAGAGGTGACAGTCTTGGTCACATCGTTGCGGTGTTTGGTGGCTGGGATATATTTTCCTTTGCACAGTTGCTGTTGTGTTTCATGCAATGAAGCAATTGCAGCTGAGAAACAGCTAATTAGGACCAAGATCCTGACTACTGAATCAGTGTTTCAAGGCAGCGCTAGAGGGCGTTATCCTCCTGGCTGGTGTGGAGTGCTCCACTCCTTCAGATTGGAAAAGTCCTCTAAGATCGAGTTTAAAGGTTAACCCAGCACTAAATCCACCACTAAATGTCCATAAATGCCTCATCGACATGGCTTTTAAATACCTCCAGGAGTGGGGGTTCCACCATTTCCCTGGACAGCCTGTGCCAGTGCTTGACAACCCTTTCAGTAAAGACATTTTTGCTGATGTCCAGTGTAAACCACCCGTGGTGCGACTTGAGGCCATTTTCTGTTGTTCTATTGCTTATTACCTGGGAGAAGGTACCTAGACTATAAGGGAAAAATATTTTGGTTGAGTTTTTTATAACAAAATTTTGCAACAGAATTTAAAAACAAATCTTTCCTATTATCTCACTGGCTTTCTAGGTCTCTGTTCCTTTGTGTATACAGCCAACAGAAGTGGCTGCTCAGCTCTGTTGGGTTTATGATGTGCATGTCTCCTGGTGTAACCACACTTAGTTTTGCACAGGACTGCTGTGCAGCCACTGATGGCTCCAAAAGCTCTGAACTGACAGCTAAGAGGCTGAAGGCTTTGCATGTCATTGCCTGACCTGAGGGCCACACTTAGTGGGGCAACTCTTTTCCAAATACACTTTAAGATATTTGCCGGGGATTAAGACTTCATGCCATCTGTGCAGCATGACTGAGGTTCATAGAATAGCTCGGGCACCAGCTGGGTGGGTGTAGGCCTGGGAAGAGTGTAACATGTCCTAGGGAGTAGTGGTGACTGCCTCAGATCAGAGGGGTTTACCAGGGGGTGGGTGTTATTTCACTGGAGGTTTTTTTCCACATGAATGATGGTGGCTGGCTGTTTTTTAAATGCTGTGCTTTCCTCAGGCAAGCACAGACGATGGCTTTGTGTACTGTCTGGATGCTCGCACTGATAAGCCCCTGTTTACCCTGAAAGCTCACAATGAAGAGGTGTCAGGTAAATTGCCTGTGTATGCTTTTGTGTCCTGTTTGTCCCAAGTGGACAAGGTACATCTGGAAGATGCCTTTAATCCACAGCACTAAGGTGGTGGTGATTCCTTGTTTAACAGATAAGTTGTGCATGCTAATCACGGTAGCTGGTATGTGGAACAGATCTCTGCTGAGGGGATTGGAGGCAGAATAGGCCTGCATGGTTCCCTTGGCTCTCAATACAGGGACCAGTGGCAGCATGGAGCTTTCATTAATGCTTTGCTTCTTTGTTCTGAAATGGAGTTTAGTGTGAGAACAATATTGGGGTTGTTCGCATGTCTTCACTTCAAAATGTGTCCTCATCTCTGTGAAATGGGGACTGCCTGTTGCTATCACACTGCTGCACTCTCCATCTTCCAGGGCTACAACTAAGCAGTCAGATCAAAGGGTGCCTTGTAACATCATCTGCTGACAAATACGTGAAAATTTGGGATATCCTGGGAGACAGACCAAGTTTAGTCCATTCCAGGGATATGAAAATGGTATAGTAATGTTTATTTCTTTATTCTACAAACTCTACATATAAACTATGTGTGATTATTCTTTTTCTGTCTAGTTTGAATCTTGTTTTACCTAAGGTCTCATAGGGAAAAAATAAATAACATATTCTGGGTAAATCATTCTCATCACAGTGCAGAATTCCACATGGAATTAGCAAACTGCTTCAAAGCCTCAGACCCAAATTCCAGATACAATGTTCTGAGTAGAACTATGGGTACTCCAGCTTGCATCTGCTACATTCAAGACAAAGATGTGATTAACTGTTTCTAATTAACAGCTCTTGACTTTACAAAAGTTATGTCTTTACAAAAGAAGTTTCACAAACGTAATTACATTTGTTAAAACTTGCTTGGTGAAAGTATTTTCAGATGACAATTTCATTTTAAGATTCAAATAAAAATTCTCTTTTTTTTCTCCCACCCTGCCAGGGAGTTCTGTTTTGTGCAGCTTGCTGCCCTGACTTCCCCTTTGTCTTTGCCTTTGGAGGAGAGCGGGAAGGGCTACGTGTTTGGGATATAAGCAGGATCTCTGCAGGTAATGTTCTCAATTCTTTGAATGTTGTGGTTCTCCCCTTGCTTGCAGGCTCTGTTTGTATTCAGTGATGTATTGTGACTGACAGAAAATCATAGGCTAGTATTTTTAAATACTCCCAAGACTGCACATGTGGTCACATTTTTAGCTTCAAAAAATATGCATATTTTTCTAAATTGGAGAACTCCTTGACATTATTTATTTTCTTGCAGCCGAAGTGTAATACCTTATAATACCTATGTTTTTTTCCTCATGTTCCTGATGTGATTTGGTATCACATTTTTTGAGTACTTATAGGAAGAAAAGTGAGGACTGGTTTTGATCAGTGGTAGCTACATGTAACTAAACAGCATGACTTTTTTGGAGAAGGCTTTTAAGAGGCTTTTGGGAACCAGAGACTAAAACCAGAAATAAATTATTTAAACTTAATGATGTGCTCTTCAAACCTCATCAATTTTACAGTACCTAGGTACAGGAATTATGCAGAGGAAATGTCTAGATGCTCTGGAGGAAAAATAACAGGATTTGTAATTGAAGTATCATATGCAGGCAATTGTTCTGACCTTTAGCTTCAACTCTACTTGGGGTAAGGGGAAGAGCTCTGAAACCACAGCAGGTTAGGATTTCCATTCCATGGTGCTCACCAGGCTGTCCCTGCTGTACTCCTCTTTCCTCTGGGAGAGTAACATATAAGGAATTCCTTGTTTGTGTTGCAGTGAATGAAGTTTTTGGAAACAGAGAGAGGCTCATCCTGGCTAGCGCCAACTCTGCGCCTTCCAGCTCCATGGCCAGCAGTAGCAGCAATGATTTGGAGACAGCAATGGAATCATGATGGACCAAAGATCAAAAAATCAAAATAATTAATGGGACTACAACTAATGTGTATTCTAATAATGCCCCTGTTTGGTGAGAGTTCATGGACATGACGCTGGGTGTCTTGCGATCTGCAGGCTTCTTCATCTCAGGCAAAGGTGTTGGTGTGGTTAAGCCCTAAGCTTCTGCCTCTATTACCAGCTCTGAAAGATTGAATCACTTGCTTTAGCCTGAGATAATGATCCCTGAAACAGGGGCTACCATATATAAAGCTGATACATAAAGTGGAACAGTCACTAGAAAAGCATTCTGTGAGTACAGAAGTCTGTTGAATATTGCAAAGATAGTTTTATCTTCTACCTTCAAAGGCCATAAGGAAAAATATTTCACACAACAGTTGTGTAATAAACAAACAAAAGATGAATTAATTAATAGATAATTTATCCTTAATTTGAAGCTAGGTTTACAGATGTAACTTTTTAAATTTTAGGAGTGTTCTCAGGCAGTAAGATGGAGTCTCCAAGCGGAATCACCAATACCGAACTAGAAATAACCCAGCTCTATGCCACAAAAACTGGGGATTTCTTTTTCCAGGTTCCACAGCACCTGAAATTTAGTGATGTTGCACATAGTATTGGGCGTTTCTTCACACTCCAGATGTATTTCAAGAGAATTTGAACTGAAATAAGGAGCCTGCTACTCAAGGAGGATGAGAGGCTGTCAGGACACAAAGTGAGGGTTTGGATCCCAGCTGGTCACTGTTACTGGTGAAAAGCTCTCTGTGTTCTTAATACTGCCCAGGCAGTTCTGCCTGACGCCTGAAGGCACAAAGGAAAGTTTTAGGTATCAGTTTAACCACGAACTTAAAGCCCCTTGTTTGCAGAATCAGGAACCTAATCAAGGGATGTGACTCAAAAGAATTTCCTTGCATTTATAATGTAACACCCACACGTTTTACCTCAGGAATTTAATTGATGCTCTTACCCTCCATTGAGCACCTCCCCTTTGCATACACTGAAGGTGCCTGTGGAGTGTTCCTGCTGCAAAAACGACCTGGGTATAAAATCCACTGATGCCAAAGCAGCTGTAGGATCATACTTATAGCTGCCAAGCTCTTCCCACTGCCTTCCACCCTAACTCACTGTAGTTCATTCTGGTGCAGGTAAGTGTGTAAAGCGGGTAAAGTGTGTCCCTACAAACTGCAGCTGGGAAAAAGGCAGGTCTGTAACTTTCCTTCCTGTCCCTTGAGATAATTAGATGCTTCTAAAGCTACTTCAGCTGTTTCTAGTCTGGTGAAGGTGTTCAGCATGGCTTTGCAGGAACCAAGAATACTCCGGATGTGTTGGGATTCCTGCCTCCATTCTGTCTCTGCCAAGCAGTAGTGAATGATGTGCAGACAATAAATGCTTTTGTAAAGCTTAGGAAGGTGCAAGTACCAAAACCACCTCTGTTCAACTGCCCTTCATTGAAAACTTCCAAGTTTTTCAAAGCTTTAATTTTAAATAAATGTTTTATATTAAGATCTTTGAGGGTAAATTTCTCTTACCCCTATGCCTAGTAATATAATTGGCACTGTAGCTCTCAAAATTGCTTTTTGTTTTTGGAAGAAATTGCATTACTGGAAGTAACACATCTTAGCCGGGATTTACCAAGACCCCAGCACCTGTCTCTGGAGCTTTTTGGTCACATACTGATCTAAGGCAAGTGTTTTCAGGTTTTAAGAACCCTGGGAGCTCTCCAGGAACTACAGTGTACAGAGAGAGGTACAGCTAAGCTTGGGCTGTTCAGGGCCAGAAGCAGAGCCTCTTTCCCAAGGGAACCTCCCATTACCTTGTCAGAGAAGAGAGCACAGCTGAATCTTTTGCAGCACAGCCAGAGGAGTGACACAGCAAATCTAGAGTTCTTTAGCTGCCCCAGTTCATGGAGGTGCTCCTACACATACCATGTCCCAGGAAAGCTTGGGAGAGGCAGATGATTAAAAAGTGGTGTTATTTCTCTCATCATTATCAGAAATAGGAACATTATTTTTCAGCACATGTAAATATTAAAAAATAACATTAGAGAAGAGCCACATTTTTAATTATTTCAAAAGAAAACAACCAAATGTAATAATCTTCATTCCATAAATAATATTAGCAGCAAACCCTCCCATCATTCTAGGTGGTAAAAGGTTTACAGCACAAGGAGTAACATATACTGTAAACACTGCCTGATCATCTGTAAGCCCCTTCCTTACTGAGTCCATACAGTCTTCATCTCTTCACCTGCTTCCATGGGCTGTGAAGTTGAGGGAGAAGAGGGGATAACTGTTCTCCAAAAAACCAATGTTTGATCTTCTGTGGGGTAATTACTTTGTCTGCAAGTGCTGATTTCACTGTTTTGGTTTTTTTTAACCAAAAGGTTTTTGTTTTAAGAAGGAAACCTGAGCATTGAGAAGTCTTTGCTTTGTGCCAAACCACATCCTTCAGTTAAAATGTTTTAGAATGCATCAACGGCCGCCACCATTTGTTCCTTGTTTCTCTTCATGTCACAGCTTGGGCAGTTAGGGACAGTTGGCTTACAGGTCACTGCAGTCCCTCAGCTACATTTCTGGTTCGTGGCTCTTTGCTCAAAGGGCTATGCGAGGTGTGTCACGTGTCCTGGCACTGGATGGATTAATCTGAGTGATTTGGAGAAGTATGCACAGTGTGTGTGAAAGAAATCTTGCCTCACATTTCCTTCTTAGCAACTCTTGTACGTGCATGATCCAGTCTTGTTCAGTGTTCTGGCTACAGATTATATTAAGTGGTGGTAGTGTGGAGACAAAAACAGAAGGAAAACTCCTCACCTGACATACAATGGTGACTGGGGAAACAAGGAAGAGGGTTTTTTCCTTCCTTACTTATAATATCCAAGAAAGTTTCCCTCTCTTCTTCATTTGTGTCCAGAGAGAACATCACCTGTTGAATAGACTCCATTGTTAATCCTACAGTCTTCAGTCTTCATAGAGTCTATTAATTCCTCCTCTGAATCCTCTTCCTCCTCTGGGGCTGACAGACTAGATGTGGGGCCTTTACATATTTTTAAGTGTCGAGTGAGGTGATATTTGGTTAGATAAGCCTTGGAGCATTTTTCACAGACATAGTCCCTCTTTCCTTCATGTGAATTGAGATGCTTCTTCAGGTGATTTGTCCTCAGAAACAGCTTGTCACACTTGGGACACTTGATCTGCCGTTCTCTGCAAGACACAAAAAAGTGAGTTTACTCCTGCCACAAGACAGCTGGTATTAAAATGCCGATGAAGGTGCATGTTCTAGCAAGGACAGAGATATTGCCCTTGATGAAAAGGTCAGTTTCCTTCCCACCCTGAATAAAGGGGGGTGGGGAGGAGGCAGGGAAGATCGAGTCAGGCAACAAGACTGCTGCATGTTAACAACCCTCAGTCTGTAAATGCTAAGCAGAGGAGCTTACCAGACCGCAACAAATTCTGTAATGACACTGCAAAATACCTCCCAGCAGTATTGCTCCTGGCTCAGGCTGTAGGAATGAGCAGCAAAGCAAGTCTGTGTTTCTGTCTGCCTCTCTCTCTCTCATGCTGGCTGCACTACACTGGCTGCTAGGCAGCATGACAGAAGCAGCAATGGATTCCAAGTAAATACAAAAACCAGATGCTGAAAATGAAGTAAGCAAAGGACTAGCTTTGGGCAAGCAGCTTTTAAGGAGAACTTTGGACTGGGAGTAAATGTACAGGATGGAGAGATTCTCAGAGCAAAAGACCTGGCCTGGCAGAGGGCTGTGGGTAGGAATCTGCTCTACAGGAGGAGGAAGAGAGCAAGCACTTGAGTGAGACCTGCAGGGAGAAAAGGGCTGGGAATGGCTGCACCACACCACTACAGCAAACAGGAGGAGTTCACTAACAAGGTACTCGTGACAATAGCACCGAGAAGTTTATCTTCTGTGGTCACACTGGTACGTGGAAACAGTTCTTAGCAAAGAATGAAATGTAAATCAAACAACCCCCTTTCTCTTCAAAATGATGAACACTCTGGACTGCCATTCCACAACACAAGGAGCATGCTTGGTATTTACTGTGTCACTGAGATATTAGAAACACTAGAACTCCATAACTGCAGCCAGCAAAACAAGGACTTTGTCTAGAGTGACTTCTCTGTCATTTCAGAGTATGAACCTACCTATGCTCCCTAGGCCAAACTATTTGCAAACTGGAGAGTCTGTCACGGGCTGTTCATCTTCATTATTTCTTGCACTGGCCAGTCCAACAGCTCCTGTGAGGTCACTTACTGTGTGTGAATGAGGACATGCTGCTTGAGGTCCTGCCTCCGCATGAAGAGCCTCTCACAGTAATCGCACTTGAGGTTCTTCTCCCCGGTGTGGATGACCATGTGCGACTCCAGGTGAGCCTTCTGTGTGAACGATTTGTCACAGAGGGTGCAGCGATAATTCTTCTGACCTAGGAGTACACAGGGACACCCACAGATTGGCACTCAGTGTCCCAAGAAATGCAAAGCAAACAAGCCTGACCATTGCTGAAAAGTTTAATTTTACCATGAAGAATGACAGATGCTTTGTGAACAGGACTTGTTTCCTCCTTCAGTTCCTTCAGACTCAGCATAAAGGCCTCCTTAGTTCCAATCTATATTTAGCTATGCAAAAAAACAGGCAGCTGACTTCATCATTCCCAAAGCTTTTCATCCTGTACTCCATACCCACAAGCAAAAAACCCAGTATCACGATACTGTTTCAAACTGTTGGTGTGATGCACCTTTCTGCACTTTGTCCTTCTAAACACTGCTGCTTCTTGTTTCTCCAGTGCTCATGGTCAGCAGCCTTTCTTGTGAGGCAGGGTTTATGCTTCTTGTCCACACCGACTATGCCTCCCTGTTCTGGACATCAAAACACCCCCCGCAGCTCTGTACATTCTTCCACCAAGAGATTCAAGCAAACACTTGGAATCCAAGATGAATTCTTCAGTAAAAACAATGGTAGCTTCCTTTGAAACAGTAACCATGGTAACCATCTAGTTACTGTACATTAGTACATCCCTATCCTCACTGATTTCCCACAGGAATTGAATCTGATGCCTTACTGGAACCCAACCACATTTGATGCAATGCACTGCCTTTGTCTGCAAAATCAAGTTCTCTGATCTAACAAACACACAGGTATAAACCTCACTGGCCCTTTGATAACTTCTGTGTTTTATCCCATTTTTCACCTTATCAGTACTTCTGTTATTCTTTGGCAGAAATAGTTCAAAACCCCAGCATGCTACTGAGTTCAGACTAAGTTTGAATACCCCTTGAATCCCACCCCACTGAGTATTCTGTGGTTGTGTATACCACATTAGTATTTGATCAGTCCATTAAAACTCCTGACTACTGAGCCTACAACTTCTTATGCTTGACTTGAGAGCACTGAACTCCCAGTTTTATTCCTTTTCCAGCTTTGTAATGTGATTTCCCAATAAGGAATACTGAAAAAAAAAAAGAGACAAAAATACCCACACAGTCTACTGCTGGCCTGTAACTTGACCATCGCCCTCTCCCCTGTCCTTGCACAGGCATCTGTATAAAGCCCTCAGCTCTCACCTGTATGGATCTTGAGGTGTGTCCGTAAGTTGCTTGGATCGCTGAAAGCTTTGCTACAGAAATCGCACTTGTGCGGCTTCATGCCCATGTGCCCCATGAAGTGCACGTGCAGCTTGGAAGGGGAGATGAAAGCCTGGGGACACATGGAGCACTTCCACTTCCTTTCCTTGCTGTGGCCAGGCCCGTGGTTGCTGCTGTGCCCCTGACTGGGGAGGTGGTTGTGAATATGGCTGCTCAAATGGGCCTTGAAGTCCGCATAGGAAGCGCATTCCTTCCCGCAGTGGCAGATGTGGACGTCTGGATGCTCAGGGACACCTTTGGGCGCAAAAGCATCACTTGTAATGAGGCACAGTAAGGCCTAACAGAGCTTGAACAAGGACCACGTTAACATTTAGTCTGTGGTATCAAAGCCAGGTGCAGAGATTTTCACCTTTGTTCTCTTCAGCTCTGGTGTTGCTTTCCAGCTGTTTCAGGTAGGTAATTTGAAATGTTTGGAGGGGCCAAACTTTGGAACAGTTCTGAGCACAGCTCCACCAAATCTAAATTATCACAATCTAACCTGGGGGGTAGGATAGCTCCAAAAACTCCCTTAGCCCTGGATGAACAGAACTAAAATGATTTTTCTTCAGAACTGTGATCTTTTGCTCCTGATCAGTAGAATTAAGTAGGGAAATGTTTCTTTTAAATGATGGTACTCTGTAGTCATGAAATGTAAAAGACTGTGACACCCACCAATGGGAACTGAAAAGGAAGATAATGCACTCCCAATTCACGGAGCCCAGAGATGGCACTGAAAGGGCATTCAAGCTGGGTATTCCCTGCAAAGCCAACAAAAATGACCTCTTACTTACCAAGCTGTCGTGCATAGTCCCGACTGTAATAGAAGAGAAGCTCGTGTTCAGGGGGGATGTCCCGAGAGGTGCAGAAGTAAATTTTTCCATCATGAGGATAAGCTACCAGGTTCTGCTCTTCCCGGTTCCTACAGCAATAACAACAGTTAAATGCCCTTCAGAAGTAATGACTGGAGGGAGAAGTAAAGGGGAGGGGAGGGGAGAATAAGAAAAGACAAAAGGAAAGGAAAAGGAGAAGGGAAAAGGAAAGATTCCTATTAAAAGGTAATACGAACCTCGCTGCTTGTCAGCATATTATAAAAACTATCATGTCTGTCACTTCTTTATTAAAGGAAAGAAAAACTAGACCTTCAGAACTAATCTCCTCCACCAAATGATGCATTTCTCATGCCACTTCTGAGAAAATTAATAGAGATTCAGGGGGGCTGAGAGAAGTGAGTTTATGATCTCCTAAGACACTACAAAAATCTATGTATTTTTCATACACACAGATTCTTCATATGCATAGATTCATTTACATAGATATATCCCTTAAGAAATAGAGAATGCATGACAGGAAAAATATCAGTAATCTCTTAAAGCAAAATTATCTTTAAAAAGTCCTCTTGAGGACCATTTCCTCAAGATGTGGTCATTCATCTTTTGAAGCAGTTATCTTGCATGTTTGTTTCCAGTATCTGAAACCAGCAAAAGTTCTGTCCCACTGCAGTAGATTAAGCATTACACTTCTTGACTCCTGCATATGAGAACAATGAAATGAACTGCAGGAGACACTTACTTTGTGTCACAGAGAAATAAGAAAGGTTCAGCCTTCTTAGTGGACCACGGATGGAGCAATACTTAGGCCAGCCTGGATAGTTTTTATCACAGACTCCGGAGAGACTGAAAAGGACAGGTCTCACAAGCTGTAGGGGCTTGGAACTTGGCCAAAAGAACTCAGGGACACTTAGCTAATAAAGTATTAAAATCAAAAGGACAATCAATGCCAACTCCAGTATGGCTTCCTGTGCGCCCACAGCTCAGACTCACAGCTACTTAGCACAGTACAAGGGGCTCTCACCTGGCTTTGCGTACGAACATCATCCAGTTACATTCATTTTCATCAGCTGTGATGATGCAGAACTCCAGGACACTGTTGTGATAGATCTACCAGGAAAAACAAATGCAACCTTAGGACAAAGCACAGCAATAAATGCAGTGAAAGCCAGCCTCTTTCTTTAGGAGAGGATGTGTTTACCTAGAACAAGCCAGGAAGTTTCCATTGCCACTGCCAGCACCACAGCCTGTTTTCATTCCTTACTTTCCTCTTCACACAGGCACCTTGACCTCTGCTACCCAGGAGGCCAGAAAACCTGTTTATCAGCATCTTTCTCACCTTTACCTCCCAGCAGAAATGCATTTGGCTGCTTTTCTTAGAAACCACATCTTGTGAATAACAGAATCTGGGCAAACAGTACATGTTTTATGTATGCAGGTGAGATTTACTTTCTGAAGATGAAATGATGGGGAAAAGAAAGTTTTAAATTCGCTTTCCTAAAACAAATAATTCATCACCTGGAGGAACTTTCAATGAACAGAGATACAAAACAAACAACTGCTGCCTAGTAATTCATATACAATCTCTGTTGCAACTCCACACAAATATTGAAACCACATATAGCCCTTTAAAACAGAAGGCATTAAAGACGCTTTTTAAGGACTGACTACCAGCATACTGCAAGGTATACAGCTCTGCTGTGCTGATACTAAGAATTAAACAATTAAACTGCATTACTTTTGACTTTTGGGAAGGATGATAATGTTAAAATTGCTATCATGTGGCAGCTTTCACCAGATAAAGGCATGCTGGAAGGCTCTGTGAGCTCTAACACCACTGACCTTCCAGATGTGACTGGCTGCTTTGTCTGTCCAGTCGGCCACCTCCAGAGAATGGCTCTGCTGCCCGATCAAAGGTCCAAAACAAGTCCTCACAGGAATGGTTTCTCGTGTCCACACACCTATCATTGGAAGACCAAAATCTGAAGAAATCAATTATTTAAACAATTAATCATGCATAATAAAGAAATGAAAAGCTTATGAGATAATGCTCCAGAGGTACTATCTATGCCTAAGATCATCAAAGCTTCTACTTCACATGTGAAACACACCTATGGCAGAGACAAGAAACACCACCACCACATGACACTAATGGGAGCTGCTTTGGTGTAATTACAAATATTTATTTGGCCAAAAGCAAGTAATTTACTTTTCAGTAAGCTATAAAACTAACATCTCAGCCAGTTGTACCAATTAAAGTTCTCATGGCACTTTCTGCAGAAGCAGAAAATACTAGTTTCAGTAACTACATTTTGCCTACCTAATCCCCAGGAATTTCCAGAATTGTTGCTGGGCATTGTTAAGCAGCTTCTGCATTTGTCCCCAGAGGCCGCTGTATTTCTGTCATGGGCAGAGGGATTCCTGCATGTATATTATTTATTATTAAACATTTATATAAATATATAGGTCTACATGAATACACTGAATAGCTCTTAGGAATAAACTGGAAACCAGTGCAGCTTGAAAAGAACAGATGTAATCTACTCTGAACAAACAGCACCACTAAGCAAGCCAATAATGACATTCTTCTCTAGCCTTCAGATCCTTAGGGTACTGCACTGCACTCCACGATTTCCAGGTGACAGTGACGTGAAATATAGTAACAAGGTCCACATCCAGTGACGAGGTCACAGTCTACATGCCAAATGTAAATGAAGGGGACAAAAAACCAGAGGCACTTGTGATCAATACTCCAGTGAAAGCACCCAGAAAGTAGCAAACCAAGCTGATGAGCAAGCAGACAGAATTCTCCTCTATTATTTCTAATTGTCACCTTCCCCCAAACTGCAATTGCTGCATTATTTTCTTATCAAAGCTGTGCTTGAGCTGTTTAGCACATACCTTGCCTGCCCTTAAGAAGTGCCACACTCTGTGTCAGCAGCCCTATAGTATAGCTGAAGTCTAAGCAGTAACCACACCACAAGGAGCTCTTGGATAATATAAGTCAGGCTGATTATAGAAGAGGGAAGCATCTCTCTCTTGCAGTGTTTCTTTCCCACATTAATCTCCCTACGGTTTTGGATTTCAGGCAGTGAGTGTATTTTCAAGTGCCGCAGGGAAGTGCACAGTAACGCGATCCTTACCCGCTTCAGCCCCCATGATAGACTGCCGGAGCAGCAGCTGCTTTGGGAGGGACAGCCTGGCTCGGCTCTCGATTGGGCTATCGGGGACAAAGGTGACGGGCCCGTGGTCCGGGCAGTCTGATGGATACGCCTTGTCACACAGCGTGCACCCTGCAGAGACAGGAGGGGACAGCAGGCATTAAAAACATACAACAGCTCCTACAGTGCAATCAGCTCCCTACCTGTGCTTCAGCTCAGCTTCTGCCAAAGGCTGCTTCTATCACGTTCAACCTGTCCGCTTAACCGCTTTTACTCAGAAGAATATGGATCATATTATGACAGTCAGGTGGGCATTGACATGTCAGTTTCTATCCAATTCAGATCAAACGTGCTGATCTCCACCTACCTTCCTGATGGTAAACTGATGACCTAGACTCCAAACTATCCCCACAGGGGCATCTAGCAATTGGACAGAGCCCACTCTTCATCAAAGCTATTGCAAAATGGATGACAGCCTCCCCAGTGCTGGTGGCAATGCTGATGATGGAAGAGCTTCAGAATTTCACTCTGATCGCAAGTGAAATGAACTCTACTGGCAGAAAAATCTACGACAAACAATCCCAAACACCTTCTAACTGGATACATTTTTGGAATTAACCAGAAACTTCTTGCATGTAGAGCCTCAAGGCTATCCATGCAAATGGAGCAGTCAGGTCACCCTTCTAAAATTTTTTGAATATGAACCACAAATCCCCTTACCTCCATTTAAATTCAGACAATGTGTAAATCACAGCAGCAAAAGCCTGACCTCACTGCTGCTTTTCATGGTCTCACTGAAGTAAACTCGTGCAGTGTATGCCACTGAATGCAACAAAAACAAAAGCCCAAGAAGAACCAGTAGCATCACTTTCCCAATCTGTCATTCACCAGAAATACTGCTATAAAAGAAACCAGTGAAAGTCTTCAGTCAGTCTAATAAATCTGAGGGAAAATAGAGCATAAAATATGCTCTCTAAAGCATTACAATTTCATCTAGAAAAACAATGTCATTTTAATTCTCTGTGGATGGAGCAACCATCACCTACTCAGCAACCACTCTCCTGATAAATAATTATTCTTCTGAAGAAGAAAGATGTTCAAGTAATTAATCAGGATCTCCACAAAGAGCTTCTTTAGCCTCTTGATGACCCAGCTCCAGTATAAAAGAGCTATCACAGGCCTGAACAGCAGCTCCATCCTTAGGTGCTTAAAGATATTTTCCAGATACTTTGATATACCAGGATACCAGAATCTGACCTCATATAAAGTACAGTTTGAGCAACTACACATTAACAGACAGGAAAGTACTCCAAAAATTATCAGGTAGAACCTATGTAAGCATTATTTCATGTGCACAGGTGACATGCAGGAGTAAAGCAATAACAACAGCCAGACCTGAGTAATGAGAACCACTGGTGGAATAGCTGCTTTTAAGCATTGCCTGGCACACACCCAGTATGGGTCTGTGGACCAGCTACAAGGAGAGGCAGAGGAAGTTCTAGGCATGAGACACTTCCACTTACATAAGTTCAACCATTCATACATTTTTAAGATGTTGGAAAAGGAAAAAAATCTCTCATTCTGCAGGAAGTGAAATATAATCTCCATTACTCTCCTTGCCAAATCATTAAAAGAAGAAAATCAGTGATTACTTCTCTGATTTGAATACCCAGACCTGTCAACAAAGATGACCACAAAACCTGCTTCTTAGAAGCTGTGCAAACATTCAGGACTGTAGTAAAGCACACTTTTTATTTCTTGCTTAGGAACAGTAAAAAGTTTTCTGAAAAAGGCCCTGACTCCTGCCATCTCAGTGAGGAAAAACCACTAAGGGGCTCTAAAACAACTCCTTGTCCTTGCTGTTACCTGTCTGGACACAAATTCCTCTTTATTCAGGTGAAGTTTAAAAACATCAACAAAAAGTTAAAATTTAAACCTCCCCAAGTCAAGAATCTGTTTTGCAAATCACATGCCAGCTCAAGGCATGCAGCAGCCATTTTAATGTCTGGAAAACAGCTTAGGACTATGTTAAGTATAACAACAAAAAGATGGCACATCAAATCTCACTTCTAAATGAGTAAGAGAAGAGATTTTACCTCAAGCATGTCGGACATCAGTATTTGGATCATTATTTGTTCAACATGCAACAGATGCTTGTAGAACCTCTGAGTGCATCGACTGTAAAACTCTTCCTTTTGGGAGTTGTGAATTCATCATAGTTCTATGCCCATCTCTTTTGAAGTTGTATGTTATCTCACAGAATGAAATCTTACTAAATTAATCCAAATGTCTGACTGACTAGACACTTTACACTAAACTGCACCTCTCCCCTCGCTAACCAAGGCACTGTATATCTTTCAATTTCTTAAAATCTTTCAAAAGCAAGGCAAGCCATTAGGTTCTGGCAGTTGTAGGGCCAGACTGGAAGAAGAGCAGCACTCAGCAATGCTACCACAGATAATAAAAATTATTATAAAAGCTGGCCTTATGTTTCAGTGGCAGGAAGCCAGACAACTGCAGGTGAAAGTTCAAATCTCTCTCCCAGCAAATAAGAATTTCTCAATTCTCAAAACACTTCTCCTTGAACAATAATAGGACTGGCAATACAATACCCAGTGCTCCTCTCTTCCTGTGAGATCCACTAACCTCCAGACTAAAGTACTTCGATGAGAATAATTAGAAATACTATAAAGCTCCTTCCCTCTCTGCTCTTTTTTTTCTGTTCAGAACAACACTTTCATGATGATTGTTCACAGTTTAATATAAATTTTGCAAAAGCACATAATGTCATACTTGACAATTACACCCATTTGATGAAAAGTATGGCTTGTGGTGGTGGTTGTGTATTTTTAATGGAGCAAGAAGAGTCACTTGTGATGTGACTTTATAAAAACAGAAATCTCATTGGAAAGGATATCAAGCATATTCACAAAATCAAGAGCTTCATCAAGATTCAGCTTCCAACCTCATGTCAACATGGGAAACGGAGACGAAGAGAATTATGCTAAAACATCCTACTACGTCTTCTACTACCTCCAACTACTTTTATTTCAGAACAGTTAATCTGGCACTGCAGATGTTGCAAATTCTGGACTTGTTAAATACCTGGTTTTTCCACCATAAATCTGTAAGACTAGCAACCAGAGTCCTGCCGCACCAGACAATGGCTACATGACAAACCCTACTCCAAAAAAGGCAGATGTCCACTCACATATGGTAAACAAGGTTGCCATGTTCTCCTTGTTGGAATTGGAGTCTTCCATTTGCAGAGATGATGGTACAAAGGCAAGATTGTCTGCAGACACGTCGACATGGCTTGGCCCCATGGCTACTTCCTGACTTATGGAAGACACTGCCACAGGCTCCAGGCTGAGACCCACTTCATGCAAGGCTACTGAGTCCAGAGAAGCGAGGTTGTGTGAGGTAGGGAGCGCCACACTCACAGAGTTGGTGCTCATGGCCACAGTATGAATGGGGTCATTTAGTGTGCTGTCCGATATCCCTGCCACCCGCCCAGCAATGTGGTCGGGCTCCATGACCACAGGGAGTTCCAAAGTGCTACCGTGAATGGGAATGACACCGCCGTGTCCCACAGCGTCTGATGTCAAGTTACTCCCCACTGTGTCTACGGCTAAAGGTTCGTGGCTCCGGGAGCCGTTTGGGATCTGCGTGTGATCCCCAGCTACATCATCCATTGTAAGCTCCTCTGTCATCCCATCTGTAGAGATGGGGCTGGCTACCCTCGAAACGCTCTCCATGGTGATTGCAGTATCCAGTGCTACCTCGTGGCTGTCACTAGGATGCAGATTTTGAGGACCATGTGTGTTCACTGTGCGGGAGTCCATGGAGACAATGCCTGGTTCCAGCCCCACGGTCCCACTGGGCTGGTAGGGATCAAGGGCTGAGGGATTGCTGGAGACCGACAATGCTGGATTGCTGTCAACATTTATAGTGTTGGGATGGATGTACTGAGGTGGTGGTCTGTCAGCCAAGTAAGATAAGATACCTGATAGGAAGAGAAGGAGAAAAGGAAAGGAGTGAGATTACATCTGTTTTCAAATCTTGAATAAAAATCAGTTGAAGCATAGTACACTGAGACCCAGATCCCTGAAGACGTTCTCTACATTATTTCCAATTAAAATCCACTAATTCTAAAACATGGCTCACAAACATATGCCAACCTGTCAGAGTACCACTTAACTAATCCAGGGTTTCCACCCAACAGCGCAAGTCTCTAGTTATTTCTCAAATGAAATACTGAACAGCCAAGTTAACAGTAGAATTCCACCTAGGATGCTCAGTACAAAGATCAAATGAGAAAGAGGTTCTTCACATTTTGGGCTTAATTCTTCATTGCCAAGAAACAGCCCGCAAAGGAAGAAGGACTGCTAGTGGAATGTATAATTTGGTAATTCCTGGTTCATCTCTGCTAGAAGCAGAAACAAATCTCCGGACGCGTGATTTTTGATTAGGTATTCAAGTTCTAACAATGACTACTTCCTTCCTCTAAGACTAAGTGACATAACTGTCCATCTCAGAGGTCATCAATTGCAATTCTGAAGGACAAAGACAAGTTCTCTCACAGATTTCATTAATCATTTGCTCTCTTTCCTTACATGAAAGCACGTTGTTTCTCCTAAAACAATAGTTCGGTTGAATTTAAATCAGAAACCCTACCATCTTTTCTGGTAATTCTGGGAAGCTTCTCAACATCAAATAACCTTGAAACTTAAGATATGAGGAAACACTAAACTGTGTTTACATACTAAAAACAAACAAAAAATCCTTGGAAGAAATACAACAGCAAATTCAAGTAAACATTACTTCCAGCAGAGACAGAGGCACATTTTGCACTTTCTGCAAGATCTGATTCAGCAAGTTTCTTTTTAGCCTTCAACCCAATAAGCCACTTCTTCTGTAAGAGTTTTCCATTCAAATGCATTTATTACTACGAGGATGTAAGCACAGATACTCCTTCTGCAGCACAAGAAGCCAAGAAATGATCAGTTTAATTTAATCAGCTGCATCAAACATTTCTGCATGCAATGCTGCCTTGTGGCTTGAACACAGAGGATCCTTGATGGCAGCAAGATGACTGACAGAAGAACCCTATAAAGCATCACAGGAAGATTATTCCAGTTCAGAAGAATGGCAAATACCTTTTGTTCTAGTGCACAGTCTCCTTGTCTACTCTTTGACAACTAAACAAGCAGGCATGCAATGCAATAGGAAAGGTTACTCCAAAGCAGCTGGAAAGTTCAGCCATCAGTCAGCAGATAGCTGCACCAGACCTGGGCTGCTACAGTGTATTCCTAACCCAGGCTGAACCAACAACACTCAGCGAGTCACCTTGAAGAAGTTTAACTACCCCTTCCACCCTTTCAATCTTAGCTACCAAATAAAAACCAGGACTGCACTTAAAGTTCCAGTTTCTGTGTTTTCATATACTAACATGTAAAATTCTACATTTATACTCCAAAGCATATGTGAGAAAGGAATCAAGATAGAAGCCAGTGCGTTAGCCCTTTGGAAGTCTACCTTGAAGAAAAATGAAGAAAAAATGTGCCACAGGTTAAATAGGTGGGAAAGAGCCCAACACCACAGCTGATGTCTTGCCCTCTTTGAGCTTTGAATTACTGTGACCTCCCATTATGCACATATTAAATATTGCTTCAAACTACAGAAGAAAAACAAGCAACTTCTAAGCTACAAGCCATTGGAGACAGAAATCAGTCATACTTTGTTTTCTGTTAATCCTAAAATCAAAGCAGGAGGAGCAATCAAAGGTTAGGTTTAAATAGAAAGTGCCCTGCAACTCTTTTCATACACAAATATAGAAACAGATACCTGAAAATAAAGGTGTGTAAATGACACAACCGTCTCCAGACAAACTCAGGGAAACAACAGCTCTACCAAACTGTCAGTCATGCCTGCTTCAGGACAGAAACAGACTCTTAAAACAATTTCTTCTTCTGTTCCCATCCATCAGCACCAGAGCACTTACCAGGTAGAATGTGTCTGAAATAGCTGCTCTCCAGGTGAGAGTATGGTGGTGGAGGTAGGGTGTAGTTTCTCTCTGGTATACCACACATCACTCCTCGATCCCCAATACCCATTGGGAGCATCAGAGACAGAGCAGAGGGCAAGGAACTCAAGGAGGGACCCAGGTTTGGAATAGCAACAGGCAAGCCTGCAAGAAAAAAATTCCCATTTAAATTCAATGGAACACCCTGAGTTTATGAACACATGAGCTAACAAAGAGATTACTAATTCCCCAGGAGCTCTTGCC
The DNA here is from genome assembly GCA_008694505.1 of Cyanoderma ruficeps. Classification (NCBI taxonomy): domain Eukaryota; kingdom Metazoa; phylum Chordata; class Aves; order Passeriformes; family Timaliidae; genus Cyanoderma; species Cyanoderma ruficeps. The sequence continues at coordinate 10,536,848 of VZDJ01000426.1, forward strand.
CTAAGGAAATACAGCATGGCACTGTCCAAGTCAGGTGCCAGGCATCAAAGAAAGGATCAGTTTTCACAGCACTAAGAGGCATGCCTGAATATGGCTAGATCTTTTTTGGTACATTTTGTAGGGCTTGCTTCTATTTGACAATTGTAATGGACTTCTGTCTGTGCAGCCCCCCTGGAAAGAAGATCTATGGAAACAGTTTTGCTTTACAAGTGATTTTTCACCTGAGAGAAACTAGACATAATGAAGACAGATTTTCAGCTACACCTCTAATTTCAAAGGATTCTGATACTACTCACCCCCAGAGCAAATCACCCCATTAAAACAAAACAAGGCTCCCACTAAAGCATAAGCCTGATAAGCACTCGTGCCTTTTTCTTTGCCCACATAAACAACAATTCATAGTTTCCCCTTCCCCAACTCTGCATCATTTCATTTCCTACGGCATGACTCGCTATCAGGTCAGGCACTCCTGCCCAGTTATGACCATTGCTGTGAGAGCAGAACACGGAGCAGAAGCTGCAATACCCTGTGTGGGACCCTGCGGCGTTACCTGGTGCTGGTATGGCGTTGTGAGTGGGTGACGCTGCCAAGCCCAAGTGACTTCCTGAGACCGGCAGGGCATTGCTCACAGAAGAGGAGGTCAGCTGGTCCATCCCTACAGGACTCAAGTTCATTTCATTCATTCTGGAGACAGGAACAGAGAGAGGAGCAGGAAAAAGAAACAGATGCATAAGCATTCCCGATTACTGACCGTACTGTGGTGAGGAAAGGCTGAGCAAACAAACTCAAAATCTGATATTGCTATATCAAAACACTGCCTTAAAAAGCCACACATAAAACACATCAACCACTCACACGGTCATCACACATTGATCATATTAGATAGCAATAATCAGGATTAAAAAACAGTTCAGAAAGACAAATCAGACCATAGCTTCTTCCTTGCCATCCAGAAAACAAAGTGTTACTCCTAGTAGTAAAAGACATTGTGATTAAATTATTGTGAACACAGATCCATTTGCAAACTGAATGTCAGAAATAATCAGACAACAGCACCTGATTTATATTTCATGACTTCTGGACACCACATCCACATTCAAAATCCACACTCTGGGGGAAAGATCACTTAAAACTGGTAAGAGGCACACAACTCTTAACTCCCCATCAGTGTGAACCCGGCCAATAGCGACAAGAGTTACCACTGCAAAACAGCCATAGGACAGTTTTAACAGACGGCGTCAGTCTGGTTCTACATGCTCCCATCACACTAAAAACTGGCACCATGGATGCCATGTTATTTCAGTGATCAACCTCACTGCCCAAGTGGGCACACACCACACCAGCAGCTGCAGGAACCGCCCAACACCCCAAACCCTCAGTCTTGGTAAAAGACCATGTCAGCTTGGAGCACACATACATCCTTCGGGGTCTCAAGCTGTGCATGCAGCCCAAACCAGTCCACAGGGATGGAGACACCACAAAGACAATCTACTCACACTTGTCACAACTTTGCAAGCCCTGCCTGACCTACACTGTACCCACCCCAGTCCTTCTACCCACACACCAGGTCTAACCAGCAGCTCTCAGGGCCAGCCAGACCAGCTGCCTCCACAGCAGCCACCAAGCAACATCCTCCGAGCTGACCAAGGCCTCCCACATGGCCTTTGCCAGCAGCAGGCCCAAGTGCTGCAGCACTGATGGAGAGCTGGAGCTTGGGCTGCCACTCCTTTAAGGAAAGGCACCACTCATCCAGGAAAAACGGCCGAATCCACCAAACTCACGCAAGTTAACAGCACAAGATCTCAGCTTGGAAGGGGCCCGTAAGGAACATCGAGTCCACTCGCAGCTCCTCGCAGACCACCTGCCAGCCGGAGGGCTCAGCCGCCAACGGAGCCGCGGACCTCCACCTCGGCTCTGCCCACCGCCGGCACCGCGCACTCTCCCACGCCTGCCTGCCGCCAGGGACGGCTCTGCAGGGACGGGGCCGAGGGCTCCGGCTGCCCGGCGGGGCAGGGCATTTCCCCCCGGCCCAGGCAGCTGCTGAGGATGGCGATGTCTGAGGGAGGGAACCACCACCCGAGCCTCGGGGCCGAGCCTCGGGGCCTGCGGGAGGCGCCGAACGCTTGAGAGACCCCTTCCCCTGCTCGCCCCCCGGGCCGTGTGTTCCCCGCCGTCTCGCCCGCCTCGCCCGGTGCCCCCCCGGCGCTCACCTGGGGTGCATGGGGCCCGCCGGCGGAGCGCCCGCAGCCGCATCAGGGCTCTGCGCCCCGGTTCGCCGCCTGCCCCCGGCCCCGGCTCCGGCCCCAGCCACGGCCCGGCCGCAACCCCCACCGCCACCGCCGCCTCATGGGCGGGACCCGGGCGGCGAGGGCCCGGCGCGGGCGGGGGAGGCGGAGGGAGGCGGGGATGGCGGAGGGAGGGGGCCGGGGCCGCTTCCGCCGCCGAGTGCCGGAGCCAGGAAGCGGCGCCACCGCCCCGGGGCTCGGCCGCTCCCCGTCCGCCCCGCTCCAGCGCCTGGCGCGAAACCCTGCCCGAGGCTTCCCGTGCCGCCTCTGCCAGAACGGTGCGATGCTTACTCCGGTTTTCCACACAGTATTCCCAGCTATCTCACTGCTTTCTCATTACACTCTCGTATCTGCTGTCATTAGAAGGTTGCGTTTTTTGTCCTCCGGTACTATCAGCCCGTACGTGACCAGCTGCCTTCTAGACATCGTCGTTCAGTTATGGTTGATCATATGTACAGTTCTTGCTAAGGTGACATTGCAAAGGAATCTCTTGATGTGTGCAAGCAGGTTTGCAGTTCGCTTTCGCCTATGACATGTGGATAGTCATCACATACGCTGCTCAAATCAGTCGCTGTGTCCTTCAGTGCCGGGGCGAACAGCTGTTGCCTGGAACACTGTGGTGGGGTTTGGTAATTTGCTTGCGCCTGACACAAGTGATGCCTCGTTAAATGATCCGTCCCTCAATAGGATGTCTGCACAGGAGGAAATTCAAAGTATTTTTCTGTCTGCTCTCTTTTGATCTAAAGAACCTAAATGTAGGATCTATAAGGATCATTCCATGAGCTAAAGAGCCTAAATGTAGAGGTCATTTTAATTCAGTACAAACCTATCGATTCTTCTGGGGGTGGAAACATACTCTACTCCTTTGGCTTTGTCAGAAAGTTAAACACCTTGTATACACTTCTTTTTGAAGCTCTCTCTGTAGCTGAAGGAGAGAAATAGTTTGCTGCAGAGAGTGCTTCATCCCATCCTGTAGTAGGTGTCAGAGATGTGTGAGAATTCCTTTTGGAGCTGTCTTTTTGTCTGTGGCCTGAAACTGGGACCTGCATAATGAGTTTATTCTAAATATCTAACATCTAAAGGAGTACGTTAAGGCAAAGTAAGTCCAAGTCTCTGTCATTTATGACCAAAAGAATGACCTTATTTAGTTTACCACATATCTCACAGACTCTTCTCCACCAAACCAAATAATCCTTACCCTAACCATGACTGACTAACTGACTATCCAAATCGTCCAAACATTATTTCAGCAAGTCAAAAAAGACCTCACCAATCCTCAAGTTTTTATGGACTGCTAATCCTGTGATGGGGGCTTTAGGTCTACTTCATTTTTCTGTGTGTAGTCCCACATATTCACATGTTGTTAATACTTCACATCTTTCTTAGAACCTACAGTGAATGGACTACAAGCCCAAAAGTCTCTCTCTTCACTTTGCATTCCCTAATAGGAGATGACAGGAGACCTTCCATTTTCAGTTCTCATCCTTAATACTTCACGGTCACACTCACTGCATCTCAGTTCTGTCCTGAAATGCTGGGTTATCCCAAGCCCTCAGCTTGTCTTAATTCCAATTATGATACTGTAATTCTACAGCAGAAGTGTCCTGGCACTGAAATCTTTGCGCTATTTCAACTGTCTGAGCTGAAAGTAATACTTTGAGCCTATGAGCCAGATTGGATGTAGTCATACGTAGATAAGAGTATTTTTTCCCACTGTCAAGTATGAGTCCTCTGAGATTCCAGCTTTTTTTGTAGTCACTTTACTCCCTTGAACTAGTGATATCTTAACTACCAGTTAAAAGAAGAAGTATCAAAGGAAGCCAGTGATAATATGAACTGTCACTGAATGAGAAATTAATCTCTGTCTACAGAGATGTATGTAGCATGCCCAAGGTATTGTGATAAAGCACATTTGGGAACTGTTTCTTCTGCAAGAAAAGATATTTTTTAATATACCAAATGCTTTTATTGTATGTGAAGTGTTTTGATAAGACAACTGCACTATGTCTCCTGAAAATCTGGTTTATTGATGTTTATAGTGGTGCTTGCTGTATGAGGAACAAATTGTTGAGCTATTTTTCAAGTTGTCTTCAAACTGTGGAGACATACAGAAGGATGAGGGAGACTCTGAAACCACAGAAGAAAGAGATGCAGTAAACATGCTACAGTCCTTCCCTGCAGTGTGAGCCAAAGCCCCTTCTGGACCCTGCCCATGTCTCGGTACTCTCAGTTCTCCTCTGCTATTGCAAACCTGCCCTTGGGTTCTTTCTCACACCAAGCAGAATAACACTGGAATGAAGATTATGTAAAAAGCCATTTTACCATCAAAAATCCTAATTTCTCGTCACCTTTTATTGGCTTGTTGGTACTTTGCAGGCCAGTATTTTGACGATAGTCACAGAATGAAGCCTAGGTAGTTTATGTGCAGCTTTCACTTCTAGGTGTAGGGTTGGAAAGAGATGACGCATTGTTTAGGATAAAACAGGACAAGACAGACACCAACCTACTCAATCCTGTACTCCTGCGCCTCAGTCTCAAGCAAAGTCATTATTATAATTGTGAGAGCAGTTAACAAGAGAATCTGTTAATTACATATTTTCGTATCTGTTATTAAATTGCAGAAGCCTAGACAGCCTATGTTATGTATAATAGATACTAAAATTTGACATAATTACAGCACAGTAAAATACAAGAAATGCACAATATTAGGAAAGTTTCAATGTAAGAAATGCACAGTGTTGTGAGAGTTTCTTCCTAAATTCCTGGTGTACTTTCTCCTTCCTTCTCAGTAACGTGTTCACAGATAAAACGGCGAGGACATCTTCTGTTGGGAAGTTAGTGGACTTGCATGTGTTCAGCTTACTCTTGTGTTTCTACTATAATATTTCCACTAATGTTTTTCTTTTCATACATAGAGGGATGGGGTCAAGGAGGAACTTTTCTTTGAATAATTCAAAGTAATTCAAATCACTGTGTAATGTCAGTAGTGTTATTCGTGGTTATGGTTCTTGTGGGAGTGGGAGCATGCTGGGGGTGCTTTTGTACAAAAATGACATAGTTATAGATATTGTGTTAGGATATATGCAATTAAAACCACAACTAAGTTATTACTGGAAGGAAGATGCCTAAATGTTTTATTTTTAGATATGTCAAGAGTATTTTCTATTTGTTTGGGCTGGGTAATTAAGTGCTTATAATGAAGCATAAGAAAAGGAAGAGAACCTGTTTGAATACCACAGCTGATGGCCTGTGTAAGGAATCTCCTAGAATCCCCATTTAGACTTTGTATTTACCAACAAAACAAAACAAAACAAAACCAAACACAATGAAACTAAACGAAACGAAACGAAACAAAACAAAACAACAATGAAACCAAAACCAAAAACCTAACCAAAAGCTAAACATACAATATGTGTATAAAGAGCACGAGCTTCGCCATTGTAGAGCAGTGAACACCTGATTTTTACTGCCTGAAAAGCAAACCAGGCTTTGTATCAGCATGGCAGATACTGCATTGTGGAGTCAACGATTCATCCAGACAAAGGTGTGAAATGGACTTAATTGGAGAAACAGCATAAGAAAGAAGATCAAAGGCTTATCTTAAAAGAGGAACATTATTCATGTAGTCTTAACCTACTCTTAAAATTGAAAAGAATGTGTATTAGCCTTTCCCTTTGGTGGTCCAGTCCTGCTACTTTCACTGTGTCTGCGTGTGCAGACATGTTGAGACTTTGTGCAGAAGTCAGTACAGGAACGATAAATTGCTTTAATCCTGCTTGCACTCTCAACAAGGACCTGCAGTGGGATGTGAGATGTGTTGGCCTTGCTCTGGCTCTCTGCCCAGGGGCAAATCCCTTTCCGAGCCAGTGACATCAGATTGTCAACAAGATACCACATTCATCAAAAGCCTGTGGCATATTTTCTCATTTCTTTTGCACACAAACAAATTCAGACTTCGGAGTCCGTTTGATATGAGATCAGCTTCAATAATTCAGGTAAACAATTAACATTTGCCTGTAATTTTTCTTCATGTATTTCTCTAAAGAATTAGCAGTGTGGATTTTTCTGTCAGAAGAGAAGATGTCTTTAGCACAGGTGCAATTCTGACAACTCTGGGAAGTGCTGGTGGTCTGCATTTACAGTAAACATAGAAAAGAGGTCTGGTAGCAGGGCGCAGTGCATTTGCATGACAGAACTGAAAGGTAACCCTGCCTTTTGAACATGGCCAGGCTGCTGGCAAGGTCATGGGGAACTGTGAAATGATCTGGCAGCTGAGCCCCCCAAGAGGCATGCTTCCATTTCCTTACAGGAATACTGCCAGTGTTTTAAATCTAATGATAACACAGATCAAATGGCCTTTGCTTGCTTCAGGTATTTGCTTAGACGTCAGCATCCTCTTTGTTTTAAGAAAACTAGAAGTCCTGGCCTAGCCTAGTGCTATAGTGAAGGAGCTATTTTCCTTTAAGCATTCATTTCTGAAAATATTTCTGGACAACGAAGTTTAGAGTGCAAGTAATATTGAAAAGTCCATCCTGATCAACTGTTTCCCAAGTTTTTTTTAAAGGCAGAAAGATTCTCACTTATTTGATCTGAAATGAGCTGTATATACCATGGGGTATTCCCCAGTAATTTTTTCTCAGGCTTTTGAGCCATTTTGGTGCTGATTCTACCTGTGACATAAACCAGAGTCCAGGACTGTTCTCACTCATGTCTATCTGAAATGGTCTGCCTGTATGTTCATTGTACTTTGAAGATTACCACTGCGTTCTTGAAGCTACAGAATAGGCCAGCAGAAACACAGAGGCTGACTCGAAAATGCATGCTACTCACATCATTGCTGCTAGTTTCTAATTCAGCAGAGGCATAGATGTGTTTCTCAGAGTGGAGAATGTTGTTTCAGTTACTGACACTTCTGAGGCAGTTTCACATGAAACACTGAACAGGGCGGAAACTCCCTTTGAAAAAAAGAACAATTTTAATAGAGCCTACATACCTGTACCTTTTCACGTCTGTCCCTTCCCACAGCTCTCCCAGACCAAACATTCTGATGATGGCCAAAAAAGGAGATTCAGTTAACTGTGAAAATGTGTTTTCAATGAAAAACTGTAACTACAGAGCTCTTGAACAACAACGTGGGAAAAGTCAAAGACCGTTAAGTTGCTGCAGAGGAAGATCCTAGCAGAGCAGGGTATCTCAGAGGAAAGGCACAGACAAGGACATTAGGACTTGCTACTGCCGAAAGTCCTTGTCTTTAGTCCACCTATGCTTTGGCAAGCTGCAGGCAAACTGGAGGAGACAGCACAGATCTGGCATGGTCAAGAGGAACTTTCAGCTCTCCCACTGAAGCAGTGGGTAGGGTCCATCAGGTAAGCCAATATCCATGTAAACATCTGGTAATAGTTACACATTGGACTATCAGAGCATCACCTTTGTGTTTGTTTATCTGAGGCAAGTTCTCATAGGGATGACCAGAACATTCCTACAATGAACAGAAACCCACAAATCATTGAAAACTGTTTGAGAGCCCCAAAACACTCATGTTCAATTTGTGAAACTCACACTTCTTGAAAAAATCTCTTAGGGCAAAGAAGGCAGTTTTCTTCTTCTGCTTGCATGTAGTACATTCTTGATCTGACAAGACTTGCAGCCACAAGAGAGCACTGTTTCCTTTGAAGATGTCTCAGCTTCCCCAGAAAGCTACAGATATGCCATATAAGTTTTGCAAACTGCTTGTGAGCTAGTTCAGTTAGACCAGAGCAGCCGAAACAACAAAGCTTGCAGTTGTCTTTTGGATTTCATTGTGAAAAGCCTTTGGGTAGTTTTTAGATGACAGAAGATCCTTGGTTCCTGGAAGAGAGGAGTTCTGCCAAAACTTTGAAGATCCCTGTAAACTTTGCAAATTACCCATCTTTTGGAGACAATTATATCAAATGATATCATGGATTACAATACATGAGAAGTGTTTAGAACCTGGAAGATTATTTATGTTTGGCATTAACTCTTATGGTCATAATTTCAAGTGGAGAGAAAAGCAATACACAGGAACCCTCTTATTATCTTTTGAAATATGAAGATCACAGGAAAAGAAGGGCTTAAATTGTGGAGTGATGGTCCTCAAAACTTGTCTGTACTTTAACTGGCATCCTACACCTATAAAAACAAGGCTTTCCAGGCACAGTGTGGACCTCATGAGTTGTTAGCCTTGCTTTGAGATCTAAGTTTTTATACACCACAGGAGGAAACTGCAGCCTGCGTGGGAAGGTACCTATACAAATGTTGGATTAATACATTGGAAGCCAAATTCAGGAACTAACACTCCACTGGTGAGGAAAAAAAAGAAGCATGGACAGCACTAAAGACAATGATAAACTATTGAAGAGGATTGCATTTCCAGGAGCCGTGTCCCTGGCTAACAGCCACGTGCACCCCCATGGGGTACCCCTGAGAGAGCCCTTTGGGGTTCCCTTCCACCTGGACCCATCTTATTGGGAGCAAGTCTATAGTGGGCACACAGGGCGCATCTCCTTCATCCCATTTCCTGGCTACATGGGCATCTATGACTATTCCTTCGAGCCTGCCTTCATTCGGAAGAGGAACGAGAGGGAGAGGCAGCGGGTGCGCTGCGTGAATGAGGGCTACACGCGCCTCAGGGAGCACCTGCCCAAGGAATTCGCTGACAAGCGCCTCAGCAAAGTGGAGACCCTGAGAGCTGCAATAAGCTACATCAAACACCTGCAGAGCTTGCTGGACTGCCATCCCTTAGGCTCTACCAGTGAGGAAGCGCTCTCTGCCAAGGAGTGCCCAGGAACTCCCAGTCTGGCTTCCCCGCGGGAGTGCAACAGCGATGGAGAGTCCAAAACCTCTTCAGCGTCATCCCCCTACAGTGAATTTGAGGGGACGGGCAGCTAGGTCTCCTCTCTGGACACAGAAAGCTTCAAGTCTGGCTGAAAAACAATTCCAAACCGTGGGGAATTTTCTACAGATGAAAATTAAAATCGGGGAAAGGAAAAACAGATAGAGAAGGCAAAAGAAAGGTATTTTCAATCTTCAAAGGACTTTAAATGTTTGCTGTATAAAACTTAAATGTGATTTGTAAACAAACAGATTATCTCTCAGGTTGTTTCAGCTGTGTTACTAAGCTTCCTTTGGGCTGCTAAACTGGAGCAACATTTGCATTCTACTTTTCATTCAGCTTTTGTTCTGTTCTATTTTCTTTTGCCTTTCATTTGAGACAGTAAAACCAGATAAATACATTTCAGGAAATTCCCTTCCCCTTTCTCCTGCTTTTTCCAGTGAGTGTTACTGTCTGTTTTTCCTGACTGCTAACCTGAGATGCACTGCACTGCAGACACTTGGACTGGGAAAAGTAAGATTTAAATAATCATCTTTCCCTAAATATTTCAGAAAACTCCCAGAAATATTTCTATTTATGAAACAACATTTTTTTCAAATAAAAGCAAGGCTATATTTGGAAATTAATTTCTTTTAAAGCATCTTCTAAAGTGAAAGAAACAGCTCATACACTGGACACTGGATATTTGGTGATTATTCTAAAGATAACTTTCTGGAAAAAAAGCTGGACATTTATTCCAGTCAATGCTAGGAAGAAGGAAACAATTCTGTAAAACTGCACCTTCAAAATCAAAGCTTCACTCAAGATACTGAAAAAATGAAAGCCTTTTTCCTACTTTTCTGAAATCTGAGTTCATGGATAAAATAGTATTGATTGTGTCTTTGACAGGTCAGAAAGTATAGGCTTAGAAATATAACCTCTAGTGGTTAGACACTGGTGTGTACAGAAAGGGAAATGTTGAATTTAGTGGTTTACATCTGCATGAAAATGTATTTCTCATTTTGTTTAGGATATTGTATTACTTTTTCAAAGGACACAGCTTTTAAAATTAATGCCTCAAAATCTATGGAATACCTTTAATTTGGATTGTATCTACTGAAAATGAGAATTTCTCTCCAATTTGTTTTAAAAACTGACTTTTTCCAAGGCTTAAATCCCATTCTGAATATGGGGTAAACTTCTTACCCATCCACTTTCCACACACCTTTCAAGCTTTTGCTTTTTTGGCCTTGTGTTGATGAAGTGGTTTTGTATCGTTTTTTCTTTCCTTCATGTCATGTTGACAGAACACCTGAAAAAATACTCATGTATAAATAAGGACAAATGCTGATCAAATACCTCAAAATGTGTCTATAAATTTCATTTAAATAAAAAACGTGATTAATCCTGCCTGTGTCTTTTTTCACTTTTAATTGATAACAAACAGGACAGCTCTGATTGCAGGAGTAGTAACTTTTCAGGAAAAAATAGAGAAAAGGGAAAGGAAGAAAATATAAAATGCCACCTATAAAACTAAATTTTTAATCTAGATTTTAAAATTTAGATAAAGGAGCAGGCTTATGTTTTGGCATCTAATAAAAATTACTTGGTATAAAAATACTCTGCTGCTTTCTAGAAGACTATTCTCAACATTTGTACACTTTAAGCTCCTGTGTCCATGGCAGTCACAGGTCTTGTTCTTTACCCTTTACATGGAAGACAGCTTCATTTTCTAATGACTGTTTTGTTTCTCTGAGGGCTGTTACTTTTGCAGAGGCTGTTTGCCAGACTCAAAAGTTGTGGTTTAGTTGCCTGGACAGTTCAGATCCAGAGTCAATGCACTCATTTCTGGCTGTGCAGTGTTTGTATTTCTTACCCAAGAAAAAAGAGGACAATAAGGTAGAGGTTCAAATGTCTGATTGGGTTCCATTGTTTCTTGGCTTTTCTTGTTTCCTTTTTGTTTCTCTGGCAAGAGATTCTACCTGTCTTTCCCTTTGACTCAGTTTTGAGATTTCTGGAAATATGGTGTTGCTGCTGGTAATTCTGTGAGTAAGCCTGCATTGCATTTCTCCCTCAAAGCAGAGATGAAACCTTTGTTATCTGTGAAAAACATACACTCCCTCAGAGTACCAGGGATAAATTCTGTGAAACATACGTCTTTGAAAAGCATTCTGAAGATGAAAAGCTTCTTCATGATATAATGACAATAAATAGCTGAATCATACCAAACCATTAAAAATAAAAATAGCCAGTGACCATTACTTCCTGGGCAGGACATGTTAGATAAGGCCACAGATGAATTTTTAGGCCAGATTGCTATCACAGAGGTCTAACCCTGACAGATAAATATCCAGGAGCCTCCATCCTTGATTCCCAAACCTCAGAGAGATGGTGCACTGTGCCACCTTCTCCGTGAGCAGCTGGTTGGAGAAGGGAACTAGGCTGTGACTCTGCCCCTTTTCATCTCTTGTGGAATGTTCCTCAGTGTTCCCATCTAGTAGAGTGGAAATTATTCCACCCTGGGTCTGTGCTTGGCTATCACTGTTTTAGGCTATCTAGCTCCTTTTTTTCAGACTATACATCTTTCACAGCTCTGGAGATGTCCTTAAAATACCTCCCAATTCAACCTCAATGCTGAAGATGCAAAAACCACAATGCCACATGTATTTTAATTTAATTTTATTAAAAAAAAATCTAGATGAAAAGGAAATTCTTTCTGTAGGAAAAATTTGTCACAGATTGAACCCTCTCTTGAAGAAAGTTGTACATTTTTATTTCTCACAGTTCCTGTTATGCAAATCTTTTGCACAATTTTAGCACAAGCAAGTAGAAAACAAGATTTTCAAAATATGGATTGGTGTTTTTGTCCAGGCATCAGCAAAGGTTTAAAGTGAATGCCATATTTCAAAAGCTTTATTAAGCTGTTTCTGTCTAGACAAAGTTTTTTTCAAAGCTTCTAAAGTATATCGTTATCAGACTTTTAAAGCAGACAATGGTCCAACTTGTCACCATGAAAATTAAAGTTTTAATAAAAATGTTGACCAGAAGAATTCTCTCCATGTGGGACAATTACTATTTACAAGAAAGGTGAATGCTGCTATCTCTAGGCAACCATGCTACAGCTTTATCCAACCCCTGCACACCAAAAGCAGACACTTCAATCTTCTCTCAAATCTGGAAAAAACAGACATCTGAAGTCTTCCTCTGCTGCCATTAAATTACAAATCCATTTGCTTCTTGATATTATCTGCATTTTAAAAATGTGTTATCCCAGCCATGGTATTACTTTTACTCCTCTAATAGCTATTTAGCTGATTTCTTTGTAAAAGCCCATCTACAATCCTTTCATGTTATATTACCCAGTGTCAATGATGTGGCCAAAGAAAACCAGAAGACACTATAGAAAAGTCATGTTCAGGCAGTAAACAATCAGGGGCAATTTATCTCACTGGAATAAATGAGCAGGGAATGTCCACACACATCCGTACACACATACAATATCTTTGAAAACATTTGTCTCCAGCATACTTAGGCAGGAGGCAAAACAAGATCCAAAACATTTTGAAGAGAGACTCTGAAGAGGTACCAACAGGAGAGCCCTGCTGAAGTGAGCTAAGTCTTAGCAATAGCTGAGTAAGGTCTTAGTAAGCCTTTCCAAAACAGTCTAAGCAAAGTTCAGCATGTGCTTCTCATTAGTAACCCTCAGAACATAGAGAGATGGCTACAGAGAAGAAATAAATTTGTTCTAGGCAAATGGGGAGCAGCAGAATGGCAAGACTGCAGCTGTACCCAGATCTTCCATGAGGCTGTCCTGATACACACCTGGAAGCTCTGAAAACTCAAGAGAAGCAGCATTTTCCATCAACTTGAAGGTGTGTTTGTAAGTAAAAATCCAATATAAATGCTTACTCATGTATTTCTCACATGATTTTACACAATTCTTTTCTACTGTATTGTGACTATATCCACTAACAGAGCAGTGGAAAAGTTCTTCAAGTTGCCTTTGTTTGCTGAGAGAACAAGTTAGAGGAGTGAAGACCCCCTTGAAAATTTTGGAGACCCCTCAGCTCACTTCTGATACAACTGGAGATAGGGCTGTCAAAGACATGAAATTCCTATATGTCCACGAGCACTGGTGGCTCCAGAGTAGAAAGATGTGCCAATGTAGAGTCCTTGCTCTCTTACTCCAGTGTAGAGGGGAAAGCTAACACTGCCCCATGTGATGGTCAGCCAGCCCACGGGCACCAGCCAGCTGTGAGCAGGCACATGCACTTTGTGTTGCCTCTTGCCTGTTCTACTGGGGCTAGTTAGAAAAAAAAAGTATTTTGAAGGTGGGTTTGTTTGGGGGTTTTTTTTGGTTTTTTTTTTGGGAGGGGAAAACTACATGAATGGTCTGTGGGAGGGTGAGAAGTTGAAAATGTGGGGGAGGTGGTGGGCAGTGAAGCCTTGGAGCTTATACAGCACAAAGCCGAGCCAAGCTGCATTTACTGTGCTGCTCACAAAGCAGCTTGCTCGTCCCCATGATTTTGTTTTGATGTGGTGTGGTTCTGGGCATACACAGCAGATTTTTGTGTTCCAGGGCTATAAGATGTCAGCACTGAATCCTAACCAATCTCTTCCACCTGCACTGAGATCACAAAGAGAACAAGTAGTTACAAATAAATGGAATTTTCACATCTTTTCATGTATGTGCTTTACTGCAGCATTTTGCTATGTGAGGCTGCTCTCTTGATGTAGTTTTTAAATGTAAAAAGCACTGAAGAAGTTCCAGGCTCAGCTGCAGACAGCTTATCCCAAGGGATCACTCATGCAGAGGTGATGTGTGCATCTCCACACCCAGAGGCATTAAAGCACACTGGGGCTTCACCAGTGAAACTGATAATAAACTGTAATGCATAAATGAAATAAGCCAGAGGTACAAACACAGGAGTGTGTGTTGTGGTGTTTGTGCATGGGAAAAGGTGAAAGCATGGAAGAAGGGAGGGAGACAAGAAAGTGGTTTTGGGGTGCAGCACACTGACTGATACCCTATCAGCTGAAACAAGGGAAACAGGAACAAATCAGATATGATATCTTTGGGGAGGATTAATTCTGGGAAAATAAACCCAACCACCCCCCAGCTTAATATATTCTCCTGCATCTCAGACACACCATATTTATTTACCTATCACTTCTTGTTCATCATTGCAAAATACCTCCAAGTGTATTTTTTATCAAAGTGCTGAGCAGTTGTGAGCAGGCTGTGCTCTACCTGGGGAGTGAGAGGAAGATTACAGTGCTCAGCCCACCTGCTGTCAGGAGCCAACTGATAAACCCAGATTACTTCAGCCCTGAGCTTTGCCTCTGTTTCAACAACAGCATGGCCCACCTCTTGCCTCTGTGCTGGGAACGCCAGTAGATCCTGCCCCACTGGAAAACATCACCACACTGCCCCTGCAATGGTTTACCAGGAGCTGATGGCATGGGTTTCTTGTCCCCTGTGTGAGTGGAAGCACCCAGGGTCCTTGTGCTTGTAAATAAACCTGCCCTTGCAAGTTACGCAGCTCTGGTATTGCAGAGCTACCAGCTATTCTCTATTCCTATTCCTATTCCTATTCCTATTCCCTTGCATTCCCTCCAGTTCCCTTATAGTACAATTACAGTGAGGGTGGTGGGGACAAATAAATCTTTCTGCCAGGCTGTCATGACAACAATGCCACTGGCATCCTCCTTGCCATGAGCATTCCACTGCTCACTAGTACAGACCACTGCCGAAGCCATGAAAAAGCCATGAAAAGCCTTGCCCTGTTCCAGTCTTGCCTCCTTCAGCCCCCCAACCCCAGCAGTGTGCTCCCAATAACCCTGGGTAATGCTGCAGCCCTGGTTCACAGGGGCAATGCCCCACTGCCAAGTGGTGGTGCAGATCCCAAGGACCCTGTTAGGATAGATAAAGCTGTCAGCATGACAAGCAGTACAAATGCAAGGAATTTGCCTCTGTTTATGTGCAGTGTGCTCCATAGCTTTGCATTTTGCAACACTATGAAAGCTTTAAAATTTCCATTTAGATTAACAAGCCCATAAAGCATAAGGTTATTAAGTGGTGTTTATATTATCCTGTCTGAGAAGCTTATTCAGTCACCAGCTGGTTTGATTTTTACTAAAAGCAAGTTTCATGAGGGTGCTGAGTTAGATCTGCATGTGTTGGGGGAGCTTGCTTTGAAAAGACAAAACAGCAGCAATGCCACCACCATGAAATGGCTGAATTGCTCTGTAGTAGAAGTGGTCAGTGCCTTCAGAGGTGAATGAAATTAGTTGGCTCTGTGATTGAAAAACATGTTGCATTTAAACATTTTTAAATTTACTTTTGACAAAAATCTTTGAGCATTTGTTAGTTTCTGCAAACTTTACCAGAATTTCACTGAGGTCACTGGCTTAAGGAGCACATTTACAGTCTCAGGATCATCTTTTTCCCAATAACAAAGTCTACTGGGGTCTCTGGCCAATGTCTGAAGCAGGGAGTAAGAAGAACACCTCTGAGAAAGCCACTGGTGAGTTTCCCACATGGTTCTTGATTGCAAGAGATAAAGTAAGAGTGTAGCAATGAAGTCTGGCATGCAGGTGTAGGTACAGACGTGTGGGGCAAATGCCACAGAGCACCTACAATAGCAGGCACCAGGGTCTGGAGAGCAGAGGGGTTTGGAGCATGGGGCAGGTGTCATCTGGTATAACCTGTGACTCAGGTGTGACAGTGGCAGCAGCAAACCATGTCCAGGAATCATCAGCAGGGTTTTATTTTATATCTGAAGTTAAGTTTTACAGATAAGAAAAAATTTATTCTGTCAGCCTGTAAATGAGGCCATTTTCAGTTTGGAAGAATATAAGTGGAAATAATGTAAAAAATATTTTGTATTGAGCCATGCCCACAAAATAGAGGCAGTTTTGGGTTTATTTTTGTTTTCTGCAAGCATTACCTTTTTTCAGCTAGCCCTAACTTTTAATACTGAGAACAAAATTCACAAGTATATGCTTAAATATTGACAGTGATTTCATTGCAACAATTAGGAAAGTGACTTGGCATATCTGAAGGCTTAAGGCTTCCACACCATGAAATGTATGAATGGAAATTCATTAGACTTAAAATTTACTTGGAGAGGTTTAAGAAAAGGCAGTCCATAGGGCAGAGTAAAAAAGTTCAAAAGGTTTGAAGAGTTGTTGAGATTTCTGGAAGATCCCGTGCTAATTTTTAATGAGACTCATTGGGATGGAGCTCTTTGGAGAATAGGTTTTATAGTGAAATTTCCAGTGCCTCTTCATTTCAGGTTTTAGATAAGAATATTATAACACAAATGCTTCAAAGGGAAAGGGTGTATAAACCAGACTACCAGATAGGAGTATATTCCACCTGGTACATTATGGATGTAAGACAACACTTACATGGTTAAATTATATCTCTCTTTCCTGATATTTTTTATCCTAGATTCCGTGGAACAAACTCACCTCCTCATGAAAGATCTGGCAGCTCCCTTGGTGTCCTGAACCCTATCCAACTGATAATTATACTTGTTTGAAATCGGGGAACTGAGAAGTAGCCTCCAGCCACTCAACAAAGGCTCCTTCAGTGCTCTGAGGAGGCAGTGCTGACACTTCCCTTCTCCTTGTCTGCCTCCTGCTGAAACACATTTTCAGTCTCCTGAAGCCTCTAAGGCTTTTCTAGAGATCTGGTGGAACCAGACCTAGTATCTCATGGAGTATCATCACATGTAAAGACAAAGAAACACCCCCACAGGCATAGTTAATGCAGACAAACCTTAATGGCTTTTTTTTTCCTTTCCCCTCCAGTTGCAAATATATAATTAATCTCAGTTCAAATTTACATGTTTGATCTATTTCCTTTAGGCTTCAGATGTGTTTGAAGGAAGGGGAAGACCCTGTGATTTGATCTGAAGTGCCTGGGATAGGCTCAGTGTTTACATGGACAGAAGCCCATGCCCGGAGCTGGTCAGGCATGGAGAGCTCCCAGTTTGCAGCCCTGGGGCAGCAGGGCAGTGGCTGAGGTGCTTCCCAAGCTGGGCTGCAGGAGCCCCTTCACCCCAAAAAACCATTTCCCCAGGGCTCCCATGAGCATTGAGGACAGCCACAGCCAGGTGATGGGAGCCTTCTGCAGACAAGAGCCAGAGCGGGAGCTGACCCTCCTGTGAACAGACCCTCTGAGCCTTCACTCCCACAGCGAAACAGAAATGAAAGGTGTAGGATTGAAGGATGTATTCACTTCAAACAGGGAAATTTCCATTTGAAGTGCTGTCTTGAGTCAAATCCTCCCCAGCAGCGCTTTATTTCCCTCAGTAGCATGTATCAATTTCTTCTGACAACAGTTTCATGGCTTCAGGATAAAAAAGTCCTACTCCATTGGTATTATATTTTACAACTACAGACAGACCACGGAGATTAAAATTCTTTGGCTGAGTCACCAAAGATGGGGAGGGGGGGAGATGGATCCACCAGGCACTGTGAAAGGTGGGCTGAACACAAACCAAAGTGAATCCAGCCTTTCATCCCCGGTGGTGCTATGGAGGCTGGGGAGGATGGCGGGTGCAGATGGCAAAGGCAGAGCTGAGGGGACACTGCCATGAGGGGCCCTGTGTGCTTGGGAGATGGACTCTGGCACTGACTCAGGGCTGGGGGCTCAGGGCTCCTCACTTCTTATGTCACAACACTAAGGGTTTGTTCCCATGGCAGACATGAGTAGCTGAAGAACAAAATAATTTCTGGTTGATTCATCAGGGCTTTGTTTTCTCACTGGAACCAAAGGCCTCCCTTAAACATTTTATTCCCTGACGTGCAGTATTTTGGTTTGATCTTCAGATTCTCAAAGCTTTTCAGGACTGTTCAGTGTGAAGTAAATTGAAATGAAACCCCACGTATTGACATGCACTGCTGAATGTTTCCTGTCTGAAAGCATCAGTCTAACACCCTCCCTTTCCTTGGTCCACCCTGAGAGAGCAACCAGATGCTCTCTCAGCTTCTGTCCCCTAGCACACCAAGGTGGCATGTTCAGCACTTCACACAGGCACAGAGGAATTTAGGCACTCATTAACATTGAAGTCAAGATGAAGGTCTGGCTCAGAGGCTCTGTGTTCTAACCAGAAGGCTATGAAAAAGTTACTATGAATTTTGCAGTGACTCCTTGAAACACTGAACAGCTTACATTCTCTCCTACTTCCAGTTTAGTCTGTGACAGGAATGAACGCATCCCTCCAGTAGCACTGAAGCCTCAGGATAAGACAGCATGCACTGAGCATGACACAGCTTAGGCCATGCTCCACAGAGGGGTACCACTATGATCAGCAGCACTCTTAGGAGCAGAAAGATTTGGTCCTGTTCAAGTACAGATTTGTACTTAAACAGGAAATACCAATAAAAAGTGAGGTTAAAGAAAGTGATTTTTATCCCTATTTGCAAATAGGGCACCAAGGCATAGGAAGATGAAGTGACTTGTTACAGGCTGGAAAAGTCCACGATGGACTCGAATGTCTGAGCCTTAATCTGAAATTTTCTTTCCAGGACCAGTCTGTAATGGAGGATTCACTTTTTGCCAGAGAACGAGGGGTAAGGAGACAGCAATGGTGCTCTTAGCTGCTATTGATAATCATCAAATTGTTGGAATTTCTTCCTGAGAGACAAGGAAGGGAATATTGGCACAAGCAAAGCTTTGTGTTTCTCTATCAAGATAAAACTTCTGCCTCATTCACTGCCCATTAATGGAAGAGCTCGTGGGGTCTGACAGAGCAGCCAGCAGCCTGGACGTCTCCTGAACTATCCTAAGGGGATTTGTGAAGGCCTTGCCCAGGTCACCCCACAGCCCTGGGACTGAAGTGTGGAACAGGAGCAGTGCATAGCTCCTGGCACACCACGCCTGTGAGCAGAGTTCTCCCTCCCTGCTCACCCCTCTGAGGCCTGACAGCTGCCTCATGGGCACTGCAGTGAGATCCCTTCTCAGGGGAGGGATTCTGTGCCACAGAAGTGCCCACTGAGGCTGGTGGGGTAGGAGAGCACCCAGCACTGCCTGCACCCACAGGCACCCTCCTGCCAGCACAGCCCCAGGGGCTGTGGGCTGGGAAAAGAGGGCTCCCTGGATGGAGAGTTTTCTCCTCCTCTGCAGGGCTCGGTTCTTCCACCATGAAAGGGCTCCAGCCCTGCAGACATGCACAGCTTGTGTCAGGAAAATGGAAAAAGTCCTTTCTGGGCTAGATTCAAAATTCTCAGATACTCAAAATACTCAAAATGGAGGAGAAAGTGCTTGTCATGGCCCTTTATGTATCTGCCTGAAAAAAAATTTTATGAAAGGTGAAGAAAAACCCTTCAGCAACAGCTACAGTTTAAATACCTTTGAGGGAAAGAAAAATTTACAATGATACCTTTTTAGTTCTCATCCAAGAAGTGGTCAAACATTTGGAAGGGAAACAGTGGAGGAACTCATCAGCCTACCTATGGTTTTAAAGGTTGATAACTTGTCTGTGAATGAGACAAATTTAAAGCACCACGATAACAAGCATTAGTAAAAAATAAAACAACCAGGATTTTGGTTTGGGTTTTTTTAAGATTAACAGCACAAACAGGTTACGATTCTTAAGAGCTGAGAGCTGGGTAACCAGGTGATTTCTTGGAATAAGCTCCAATACAAGGCTGACTCAAACACTTCAGCATGTGAGGGCAGCCCAGCCCCTGTGTCTATTTTACTAAGCTAGTAAATGTTAAGTGCTGGCAGATGATTCCATTTCCCTTTCCTGGTCATAATCTCTGCAATTAAGACTAGTGGTTATTTTGGTTTCTGAATTTATATATACAACATGACCCAATGCAGTCTCCTGGGGTTTGGGAACAAGGGTGCAGCAAGATGGGGATGTGCACAGCACTGTGAAAGCCAGCAGCAGCAGCTCAGGCTGGGGATGGTTGGTTGCCTGAGGAGACCAAGCTGCCATGGGAGACCCAGAGGCATTTCTGTACCCTGTGCTCTTCCACCTCACACATCGCTCAGCATGATCCCCACCCTCCTGCTACATATTGCAAACAAAAACCCCACTAGAAACCACATAATTATAGGTGTTTGTGAGTGCCAGGAAGTTATCCTCTTCTTCCTCCCATGGTGCAAGGGACAAAACACCTGTACCCCTCGGCTGGGGCCTGCAGAGCTCCTGCTTTTCCACTGTACACCTCCCACAGCCACCTTTCCAGACAAACCCAAAGTGCTGGTGATCAAAACCCCTCAGGCTAGGACAGGGCTCAGGAGAGCAAAGCAAATGCCAGGTACAGGCAGGGCCTGCGACTTCACTGAAGCTTTCCTGCAAGCTGGGAGCATGCTGGCACACGCTGCAGGAGGGATATTGCTCTGTCTGATCGCTTTGAAGGCTGCGGCGGTGGAGGGAGAGGAGAAGAGGCCAGTTAAGTGTGTTTATGTTTGAGAGGAACAAAGGAGAGCGGAGGACAGAGTGGGGGTGCCTGCGCCAGAGATGTGTCAGAGATCACTTGTTCCTCCTGGGCCAGAACACCAGCCTGGGACCACCAGCGTAGGAGGAAGCGGTGTGTGCAGAGCTGCATTTAAAGCAGGGAGAGGAAAGTCAGAGAAGAGGGAACAGAAATCCCAAGAGCCAGGATGGTGACAAACGTGACACCAGGCTCCCAACCCATGAGGTGTGAAGTATGGGGCAAATACACCACAGCAGTTTACCTTGCTGGGGTCTGGTTTCCCTTGGGAGAGGCTGAATTAGGGGAGATAGGCACCTGGAGAACACAAAGTGTGACCAAGTCAGGGGAGGCCATCAGCTGCACCCCAGCTTTGCCATCTGTTATGACAAATGAAACACAGACGCCCCATTTGCAACACTGCTGGGAAGAACCACCTTCCTGAGGGTCTCACACAGCCCAGGGGCTGAGTGCTGCACCTCCCACCTGGTGCTGCATCTCACAAACAGCACTCCCAGCTTGGGGTCCAATCCGAGAGCTTTCTGAAAGAGTCCTCAAAAGGCAACCAAACCCTGAAGTGCAGACTTAATGCAGACACCCTGTGCAAGCAACAAACCTTCTGCTGCAGGCCACAGATGAGTGAAATCAACTGAATTTAGGCAGGGAACAGGTGAGTGCCTCTGGTTGGACAGAAGTGTGCAGCAGCTCCAAGGGTAGATGTAGACCAGATCTCCTAACTGTGGTATCCCAAGGAAAAAAGGCCCTAACACTCATTCACCAAGGCTTTTTCAGTCTTCTGGGGAGGAAAGTGCATCACCAAC
Organism: Cyanoderma ruficeps; assembly: GCA_008694505.1. Lineage (NCBI taxonomy): Eukaryota > Metazoa > Chordata > Aves > Passeriformes > Timaliidae > Cyanoderma > Cyanoderma ruficeps. Next base: position 10,558,225 of record VZDJ01000426.1, read on the forward strand.
AGGTGTTTCAGAGTTATCAGTAATCTTCCATGGAAGGATAGTTCAATAATCACACTGGTTCTTTGGTGTTGCCAAAATGCTCCTGTAGATCCACCTGTATTTCAGCACATGAATTTTAATACTGCCTTCTCTACTGAACACTTCTTATAATTTAGTTTTTAAAATGCAGAATAAAAAAAGTTGGTGGACAACCCTATTTGCAGAAAAAAAGACAGACTTGAATTGGAAAAAAACCCAAAGAACTGGGAGACATCTTACATTTTTCCTTACTTTTTTAGGTGGTTAGGAAACCAGCACTTGACTTCATACAGCACAACATATAACCAAAACTAATACTAGCTTTATAACAGGAAACCAAAATTGACAGCTCTTCTTGCAGTCTTGAATGCTAATACCTAAACACAGATGATCAGAGGACTTAAGGCACACATCCCATCCACATGACAGCACCTCCACAGTACCCAGGATTTCTGCTTGCAAAAAACTTAGGTAAGGGTAAGTAGAAGTTGAAAGGAGAACTGTGTTTGTGAAATGCTTATTTTTTAAATGTGAATTTTTTAAAGGTTCCCTTACATTCCACATCAAAGAAGCTGAAATATTTACAGACAGAAACTTCTGCAAGGAACATAGACTTCTGCAGAAGATTTGAGACCAATTTTTCTTTCAGTCACTGGAGGCTAATTCACATTTCTAGGTGAAATGATTTGTGTTTTAAATTCAGCAAGTGTGTCTCAGACCTCTGAAATGGCAATCTGGAGCTGTTCCACTAGAGAAAGTTGAGGAAAACAAAAAGCTGTAGGTTCAGACCCACAAGAACTCACAGCAGTGCCTGTAAGTATGTAGGCGCTGCTTCTGAACCTGCACAAACACAGCATTTGAACCTAAGAAACCTGTAGGAACAAAATGATTACGACAGTGAATTACCATTATGCCTTCTAAGATCCTGAAATTAAAGGGATATTTCATCAAAAGGCACTGCAGTCCATCAATCACTATCTGCTGCCCTTACACGAGTCCTTGGCAGGGCTCCACTCTTGCTGTGGGAGCCGATTCCCTGCAGGCGCCCTCTTGTGCCGGCATCCGGCCTTGCAGGCAGGCGCCATCCCCGTCCAGCGAGGGGCGGCCGGCACGGCCGGCAGGGACGAGTCACAGCCATCACACTCCGGCCATGACCGAGCTGGGAAAACAGCACCGCACTGCCCTTCCTTGCATCCTGCAGGAATTCTGCCATCTGCACATTCTTTGCAAGATCCATTATCTGAAGTCACAAAATGCGATGCGTTTCAAGCTCATATATGGCTAAAATATCTGTTGTCTGCTTTTAAGTAGACAGAATAAACGTGACACAGGTACACTGCCACATTCATCTTCCCATTTTATTGTAATCCTCCCAAATGATCCAGTGGGGATGGTCAGCTTCCCCTCCAGTCTTGGTTAATGAACATAAAAGAAACACTGTAAGACCCACTGCATTGGGCCTGACCCTGAAATTGGGCTCCCTTAAATCACAGCTGTGGGACACAGTGAGCAGCATTACCCAACCCAACTTCCACATGCTTAGAGCTTTTTAAGATGTTGGATTAGCACATCTCTAAGTTAAGTTACAGCTTTTACTAGGCAAACAAAACCGCTCAAGGCAACATACTCAGTTCTACTCAGCTTTTTCAAGACTGTGGATAGCCTACTTGTCCTGAGCCAAGTCCACCAGGTGCTGTGTTAAATGGGAGAGGCTAGGGTATGACTGTGCCCAAGCTTAACTAGCCCCTCTCAACCTGAGCAGGAGACTGCTCCCAACTTCAGATTTCTTAGCCAATTGCCACAAAACATGCAACAGTACAGACTGTGCATAAAAGTACCTGCAAATAGGACAGCCTCTCCCTGCCCACAGGTGCAATACTCTATCAGAGTACTTCCATATGCAGAAAAAGCTCCAGGCACTCAGGTGTGGCGATAGCAGGTCTGGTTCATACACCACCTTCACTGATGGAGGTGGTCTTGCAGCACAGCACTTAGTGACAACTCAGGCAAGTCTGAAGTCCTGCCTGAGCAGGGAGATGGAGAAAGGACTGCATATAAAAACCAAGACTTACTTATTTCTTTGCCCTGTCCTCACAAGAAAAGAACGCCATATAACAAGGAGGAGAGGCATTAATAATTATGGCTAGGAGTGGTTAAAAATAGGTGTATCCTCAGCTGTTGTGTTTCCAGAACAGGAATGTGATATTTGAGCATCCTACAGAGTCCAAGAGGTGTGGGAAGATGATAATTCTAGTCAGTTTTGTGTAAGGCCTGGGGACATCGGTGCGTTGTCGGCTCCTAGCCTTTTATAACAGCAATAGGTCTCAGTTTAATGGCTTTCTTGCTGATGCCAGCTTCGTGGCAGGTGTTAACCACATCAGTCACGTTCTTGTAAGACTCTGGTGCCTGGAGGGGAAAAAAAAAAACAAGATGAAACTGTAAACAACCCATAGTCACAGGAAGTCAGGTGTAGGCTTTTGAAATCCACTCTTCACAAAAATAACCCTATAAATGAACGTAGGGTGTAGAAGTAGATGAACGTATTGAGAATCTGTCCACCTTATGTATCTAAGAAATCTGTAAGACACTTAGCTTTCCAAATAAGCTCTCATCGTATTTCAGATAAAGTATTAGCTATTTTAATCCAGTCTTTCAGACAATCTGTGCCTCAGCATGTGAGAGTGTCAAGCCTCACTAGTAAGAAGTGAGTCTGACTTGTCCTTTACAGGTAGCCTTGAGGTTTATCTTCACTGCCCCTTAGTGACAGTAGTCAAGGTTTAACTCTAGAGCTTCCCCCTCTGGCCCCTATTCTGACAAGGAAGCTGCTCTTAAATAGAGACCTTAACGTGATTAACATGTTCATATAAGACCAACACCCAGAAAAGCATAGTGCCAAATGATTAACACTTTTATGAGTGAGGCTGTGAACAGAAAAGGCATGCCCATGTTAATGCAGAGGAACTTGAAGTCATAATATTCAAAATTTTCTGACCATTCAGAGTTGTCTTCTTGAGCAAATATGGGAGTTCATCTTAAAAGAGGATCTTTCAAGCTGCTACTAATCTACTTGAAAGCTGCAGTGTAAGGTAAATTTAAAGCAGGGAGAACATCATTCAAGAAGAAAATCCATGAATCCTTTGTAGATGCTCACACAAAGATAGCAATTATCCCTATCACCAGACAGAAGAGGAAAAAACATACCCCCCCGTCAATCAGGCACCTCCCCTTTCAGCGTGCTTTTAGGATAGAGAACACTTCATATCATTTTTCAAAAAATTTGACAGCTCTATCAAAAATCACACAAGCTGCATATTTAGAGTACTGGCAATCGCTTAACACTGCAAAAAAAACAGGCCAGGGAGGGTTATTCAGCCAGGGAGCAAGACCCTCTTTTCCTTCTAAGATAATGAAGTACTGAACTCACTTCTTCCATGACCAGTTTGGGAGAGGCAACACGGATGGCAATGCCCATGTCAGCCAGCTTGTCCAGTACGTCCTGGAAGTCCAAGTTACGTCGAGATTTGGCTCGAGACAGTGCACGACCCTAGGCCAACAGTTTTGTTAGTTCTATTTTTTGTAGCAGTTTGGAAAAACAAAACTCTTTCTTATAAAAAAGAAGCCATTATTGCATTATAAGCAAACAGAATGACTGAGAGCACAGACCACAGTAAACCTCAATACAGGAAATTAATTTTGCCTTCAGGTCACAGGCTCCTGCAAAATCACCCCTCTGGTATGATAGCTAGGAAAGTTTCATTTGTGTAACACACTTGTCTGCAAGGATCTTTTTACCCAAACCAAACAGTATTCAAGACTTGGAATTTACTGGAAGATACTTCTCTTCCTCAATGACTGTCTCACACTATAAATAACAGGGGAAAAAATACTTTCTTTTAACTACTGAGGAGTTTTATATAGAAAGTCTCAGCACAGTTAATCCCTCCCATTAGCTCAGAGATATCAGAATTTGGTAAAAGGAGCTTATTCTCCACATCTTCATCCTAACATCTGCCTTATAAAAAGCAGTATCTCCTAGATTTTCTGCAGCAGTAGTCACAACTACTCAGTAAGGGATAAAGACTTCCACCTTGCAGATCTCCTGGGCAGGGACTACTGGCAAGGCTACTCTCTACTTGTATGACCAACAGATGAATCACACATTGGATGACCCTTCAACAACTTTGTTCTCTGGGTGACAGTCTTACCCCAACCCCTCCGTGAAACAACTTCTTAACTTACAGCTCCATGGCAAGTAGTTCCAAAGGTCTCAGTCATGCCTTGCTCTGTGCCCGTGAGGACATAGCTACAGGTGCCCATTGTGCCACCGATCAAAACGGGCTGTCCAGTCAGCTGTGGATGCAAAGCATTCATTCGTAAGAAAAAGTTGAAAAAACTCATTCTTAATAAAAGTCTGAGAGGAACTGTATCTCCAGAAAAGGAGGTCAGATTAACATTCCTTGAGAGCATCCCTGGTTGTCTCACATCCCTGGAATCAAGGATTCTAGAAAACTAACTGCACTGAGAAATGCAGACCAGTAGATCAAAAGTCTTGTGTCCAACAGACAGACAAGGCAAACCAATGAATCCTGCCCTTGGCATAAAGAACTTCTTTCCTCTCATGTTTTTCCAACTATTTTGGGTCTGGAGCAGGAGGAGCTGCTCAGTGTCCCAAAGATCTAACACACACACAAGCTGAATATTGCCATCCCACCAGGGCTCCAGTGCTGTTACCTTAAAAAATTAACTCACAGCATTTAGGTATCTGTTAGGCACCCTAAAATTGCTTGATTAATCCAGAACTCTCTATTTCCTTCTCTCAAAGCTAAACTTACTTGATAATCAACAGCAATAAGAGGATGGTGAGGAGGGAAGGCCCTGGTTGATCCCTTTCTGTGCACCAGCAGAGTCCGCTCCTTTCCATCCACTACATGCTGCTCCACTTTGGCAATGTTGTGAGACACATCATAGATAACGTGCATGTCAAGGTCATCTGGGGTTGTGTTGAAGACTTTGGCGAAGGCCTGAAAAGAGAGCAAAGCAGGATGTGAGATACAAGATCATCATAATTCAGCCACAGTGGAACTGAATACAACAATGCTGAAAATGACAGAATTGGACTGCCTACTGCAGAAATGCAATTTCTCTGCCCACTGGCAGCTTTCTGATGTAATTCAGTCAGATATCAATTAGGGAAATTTGTGCAACTCTGAAAAGCTGGCTTTAGCAACAAAACCCCCCAATTTTAGTGACAAAACCCCCAGTTTTCTTGTATCCTCTTTTTCTAGCTCAAGGCATTTTCAAAAACACTGCTTAAGTGGCTTCTGCCAAGTACAATCCAGTGATATTGAGAAGGTTTAGATAGATTGTCATGACTGCAGCTTTGTACAAGTCTCTCTGGAAAAAAAACAATTTAAGAAACATAAAAATGAAATTAAGTTAAATAGTGAGTGCAACTACTCTTTGCTCTCTATGTCTGGGATGAAGCAGCAAAAATATTTTCATCAGAGACAACTCTGTTCCTACCTGTCGTGTTAGGAAAGTCATGGAAGAGCGGTTAACCCAGGCATAGTTGCCAGCAGCTGCCATTCCCTTCAAGTAATCCTGTCCCTCTGCAGAGGCAATCCTGGCACATGCCAACTGGCGATCATTCACTATGATTTTGTCTCGTTTCATAGCTTTTTCCATAGCCACCAGTGCATCTGGGAAACAAACACAGTAAGTCAAAGTGACTTCTTAAATTTGCTGCAATCTTTGAGATTAACATGGGTGTCTGTAATTAATATTCTAAAACTGAACTCATCTGTCCAACGGTCAAGCCCAAGGCTACTTCTCAAATGCAAAATCAAGTCTGTGGCAGAAGGATATCAACTGTTTGCAAACAGAGAGCACCTAACCAGGCAATTCAGGATGCTCTGATCAACTGCACTGTAAGAAATGCTCTTTGGTGCTGGAGTTTGCTGTCAGTGGCAAGACCATGCTGAGGAATTTACCTCACTCCAAGTAGCTACACCAGTCAGATCATACCTGTGGCAACCTGGTGGCCCAGCCCTCTGCTTCCACTGTGGATCATCACGCACACCTGCCCTTTGTGGTCAATGCCCATTTTCTTGGCAGCATACTCGTTGTAAATCTCATCCACCACCTGGATCTCGGCATAATGATTTCCGGCTCCCAGGGTCCCTAGCTGCCAATCACAAGACACTGATCAGACAGGGCAGGGAAAGCAGCCTCTGGGAGCACAGGGGAGAGCTACGGCAACAGGTGATAATGCACATGGCTACAGCAAGGTTTTGGGTTTAGAAAAGGGTTTTTTTGGGAAAAAATATCCCCATGTAAAATGGAAGGAAGTTGAACACAGTAGCATCACTGCTTTCCCTTTTGTTCAAGTTTGTAACTACCTGTGCTGTTGGAACAAGACTGTGATTAAATAAAAGGAGACCACGATCTACATACTACTACAGACTGTGCTGCCACTTTTTTCTAACTTACTTTGGCCTGGATGGGAAGAGTATACAGTATTGCGACTTCATCTTCAGTTTGTATGGACAAGACAGACAGTCCTGGTTATATACTATACTTGGTTATAACTCCACAAAGAAGTTACAACATCTTGTTCATTAGGAACTTAAAACTTTTCAGTAGATTAAAACAAGATATTCCATTTCCAAGCCCACATTTTTTCAACTCTGTAACAGATTATTGCTTATTTGCAAGGCAAATAACGTAACTGGGGACCTAACGTTATTTTTAGGCTAAAATGCTGTAATTTTGCCCCACCCCAATTAACAAACAATCTCAATTAATATCAAGAATATACAAGAAAGCTTTACAAAGGTACCATTAGTATAGCCATCTCAAACTATTCCACAGAGAGCAGTGAGACACTAGAAATATAGAAATGAAATCCAACTCTTAAACTGTGATTCAGTTATGAGCTAGTTCCATTTATTATTGTGTCTTTTCTTGCCCTGCTATTAACTTGCTGAGCAAACATGGACAAAAGTTGAACATTAACTTGCCTATCTCTGCAAAACAAAATACATCTGGACGTGGAAATGCCACCCAATATAACTTCCAGTAGCCATTGTTAACAGATGAAAACCCAATGGCCCCAGGGACTTTGGGTACACCCAGCATTATTCTCCTCTGCTGCAATGCTGTCTAGAATTATTCAGAACTGACCTCATCATCTCACCTTTCCCCCCGCCCAGAAATGCTAGACAGAGTTTCAAAACAAGACACTGAATTAGAGAACTATTCTCTAACCTTTACATTTGAACCCTGGGAGCATATACAGCCCTCCTGAAACGTAACATTACCTGAGGCAGGCCCCTTTTCTTTGCCCTTGAAGAGACTTTGTTGGGGTCGGCCTGTAGCATTCTTCCATATTCCTCACAGTGCTCCTTGTCCTCTGCCCAGGCATAGCCCTCTCGGAGAGACCAGTCCACACCCATCTCCAGTGCCTCTTCCAAATCCCTACAATTATCAAACACCTACATAAGATGATTATCCTTGGATATACCCAAAACTCCACTGGATATGGCCTTGAGCAACTTGATGCAATTTTTTTGTAAGATTTACCTTTAGATTTAGATACCTCCTGCAAGGAGTTGGACAAGATGACCTCAAAAGATCCCATCCAACCTAAATGATATGCTCCCGCAACTCTCCTAACAACAAGTCCAGCTTCTTAATACTCCATGAAAATCAAGCTCTACAAATATATTAACTTTTGGCACGTCATCACTTTTTCCTCTTTGCTGGGTGGGAAATATCCTATTTTCTAGCTATAATCCTATCTCTCATCCCTTTCAAAAAAGACCTTTATGTTCATGGAATTTTTCTGTCAGAAGAAATGAGAACCCAGCAAGAACCTTTAAGGGGTTAAAATGGGGGAAGAAAGAGGTGCTTGAAAAAGCATTGATGATTATGTCAGTCCTGGTAAAACACATATGCAGAAAGAATGGAAAGCATTTTAGAATTACTCTTCCTTTCTTTAGTCTCCCATTGACGAATCTTGTATCAAAACACACAACAGAGATGTCCCCTCTAGTGATGCGTGCACCAAGTCATTCTCTTACTTGGCATTCATGGGGATGACACCTTTGGAGCCAACACCAACAGGAATGTGGTCAAACATGGCCTGGGCGAGCTGTTCTTTCACAGGCTGCACATCACCTTCATCCAGATTTGTCCGCAGCAAGCGGACACCACAGTTGATGTCAAAGCCGACACCACCTACAAGTAGAGAAAAAAACATGTCAGGGGGCATGTACTGAAGGATGTAATCTCACTCCTTTTCTTGTGACATAATGCTGGGAAAAAAAAAGGCAGAACTGCATTAAACTTCGTTTTAGCAGATTTACATGAAGCCTCAAACTTCAAGACATAGCTGTATGATTGCCTACAGAGCTCTCTGTTTACAAAGTTACTCCAGCAAGCTGACAAAGAGAAGCGGATGCAATTATAAAACACACTGCCCACAAAAAGTAGAGAGAATGTTCCTGTTCTGCTGGCAAAGGTCAGAAGAAAAGTGACAGATTGTAGAATGGCTCCCTGATGCAACATGTTCTTGAGAACAATCCCCAAAATTAAGTTTATTTTTGAATCTTCACTGGAATAAATAATAACAATTATAAGAAGTAATTAATACTTACAAGGACTATTAAACTTCAGTTCTTGTTGTTTTGCTTAACTCTTACTAGTTATAATGATAAATTCTATAAGGCAATGCCAAATGTGAAAGATAGTCATGACACCTTTAGTACCAAGGTTCTGGCATTACTAATGTTAGAGGGGAGATACCAAACTAAGAGACCTTGGGTCTGAGTTAATCAGGAACACCTGAACTGATCAAAGCAAAACTGAAACATGAGTATCATGTTTCATGACAACCACGCAGGCTTCAATCTGTCAGTAACCAAAGATCTGGGTGTTTACTAAAAAGACAGACATACTCTAAGCTCATGTTTTAAGTATAGAAATATCCTCAAAAGATGTTTTCAAACTACTTGAAGAAACTAGTCAGTTCTTTATCAACCTGGTGAAACCCCAAGATCAAAGACTTCAAAACTGAGGCATATTGTCAGTCTAAGCTGCAAACACAAAGGCAAATCTCCCTGTAATGTTTAGCTGTTCTCAGTGTAACTACCTGCTCCATAAAGAATAAAGATTCTAAATGCAAGAATTAAGCACCCCTTAACTCCCCATAATTCTCATATTTTTCCTTTATTTCTGAATGTAAAGTACTGTAAAGTCCTGCCATTTTGAAAAGTATTTTTATGCCATCCCAGATACTTCTCAGAGCAGGTTAAGTTCAGTCATCCTTACCTGGTGAAACCACTGCTTCAGGATCACTCATGTCAAAGGCAGCCATGTTGCCAATAGCAAATCCATAACCAGAATGGACATCTGGAAGGCCTATTGATCTCTGAAAGGCAATTTTAAAGCTTTATGAAATTCGATGCTGCAGAGTTGCCTTGGTTATCCTTTGCCTTGTGGCAGTGGTTGTCACGCTTGCAAAAAAAGATACCAAAAAGAAGAGAATGGGTGTTCAGATATAAGTAGAGTGAACACATCAACTCATGCGAGGACCTTATCTCCTGCACTTACAGTACAGTCAAAAAAAGCAGAGAGCAGACCTCTGAAGCAAACACCCCGTGACACAGAGAATGTTACAAAAAATTTGAACTTTTTAATGTCTATTAAAGTGCTACCACATACTGAAGTAAACAGTACTTTTGAATGGGATTATTTGCTGCTTCTGCCTCTTCTTGCCACCACCAAGAAACCATTAGTTTGGAAATAAAAAGTGAAGATATGATTATGTACATGATTGTAGCATCTCTTCTACAAACTACCTGCCAAAATTCCCATTTTATTCCACTGTACTCCATTTTGGTGTGACCCCTAAGGCATTTAACAGCACAATGGTCTGCCTTTTACTGCATCCATAAATTCAAAGCTTCTGCCAAAAGAGATAATTAAAAAAAATCTGTTATTTGTTACTTATTAACATATGCAACATTGAACGTGAAAAGGATCATTTCCACATAGTACTTTGCACTTCTTGAAAAGAATCACAGGTAAGCATTTTCCTCCTGCATCATTGTATCTGACGCTTTGCTTCCAAAAAGGCACAGGATGAGGGAAGGCAGTGTTGAGCACATGTGAAGGCTCACTACTCACATGAGGCCAGTAACAATAATACAGACAGACAACAGTACCACCTCCTGCTCTCTCCACACTTCTCCATTTATTCCAGAGCAGAGACAATTCAAAACCAACAAGCAGTTAGTATGAACAGTGGGAAAAGGCGGTTCAAGAAGCTGAAACAGCATGAAAACCTGTATCTCAAAGACAAACAATGAACCAAGTGGCTACTTCCCTTTCTGACAACTTAGTTTTGCAGCCTGCCCTTGCAAGAACTCCTTACTCAGACACAGGTTCCTAACACACAAACTGCCTTTGGTCCACATCTCTTCTCATCACAGAGTTCCCATTTGGGATGCAATAATCTCAGGCAAATGAGAACAGAAAAAGAGCAGATTTTAAAAACAGATACTCACGTGAACAATTCCAGGCAATGCAGCCACATTCCCAATCTGTTTCATAGCAGGCAAGAAGCCGCCAGCACCTGAGAAAGATTTTTTAAGAAATGTAATCTGATAATTTACCATGATAATCACAATGAAATACTTTCTAAAGAGGCTGTTTAAAACATCGGCAAAAAAAAGTCGGCCGCTGACAAGACTTCTAATCCGGTATAAAGAGCCTAGCATTGATGCGCAATCTGCAGTTTCATTAAATGCTATGTTTTTTTCACTGAAGACCAACTTCTGCTGTGTTTGTACCAACAGCGTGGGGTCTGTGCTAACAACAGCAGCGTGCTCCCTCCAGCCGAGGTGGTGGCTCAGATCCAGCCCTGCACCCCAACTCCACAGAGAGCAGGCCCAGGCGGGCCCCCCCACAGTAAACTCTGAGAGCGGCATTCAGGGAACACTCCGGAGCACACAGCGCAGCCGGCAGCGCCGGGCCCGCCCGCCAGAGCAGGGTACTGGCCATGCCTGCTACAGCTGCCGGTGCCCGCCTGCGCTGCTCCCCGGGTGCCGCGGCACGCACGGCGGGATAACTCGCTCCTGCCTGCTGCCTCTCCAGACCCACCCGCCGGGACCCGCGCAGGGCCTGCCCCGCTGCCTGCTGCACTCTGGGGCTCGGGGAGGGACGTGCGGGGACAGCCCTGGGCCAGAGCACATGGCCTCTTCCCCCAGGCAAGCGGTGACAGGACAAGAGGAGTGTCTTAAGCTGTGCCAGGAGAGGTTTAGGTTGGACATTAGGAGAAATTTCTTCACGGAATGGGTGATTACACATTGGAATGGGCTGCCTAGGGAGGTGGTGGAGTCATCGTCCCTAGAAACGTTCAAGGAAAGGATGGACGTGGCACTCAGTGCCACGGTCTGGGTGGCATGGCAGCGTTCGGTCCTAGGCTGAACTCAATTCTCTGTGGACCGACTGATTCTGTGTCACCCCCGGGTGAGGGGGTCCGCATCCCGCTCCCCGCCGGACCCACCTCCGCCGCGGCAGGCATTGCGCAGCTCCTCGAACATCAGCTTCTCCAGCGGGTCGTTCACGTAGAAAACGCCTTCCACCTGCGGGGAGAGCCGTCAGCCGCCCGGCTCCGCCCGGGCCACCCCGACTCCGCGCCCCGTCCCCCGACCCCCGCACCCAGGCCCCCTCTCACGCACACGCATGTTCGGCACGAAGCCCTTCTTGATCCGCCAGCAGTTCTTGTCAATCTTGTCCAGGTACTGCAGCTCATCGTTGTAGCTGCGGCTCATGGCGGCGGCGCTCCCGGTCGGCGGATCCCGATGGCAGCGCCGGCCGGCGGCAGGAACTGACGCGAGCCCGCGGCAGCAGCAGCGGACAGGAGCCGCCGAGGCTCAAACCTCCTCCCTCAGCGCTGCCTCCTGCCGCCTCCATCAGTCCCTCCCTCAGCCGTGCCGAGGGCTGGCCCGCCCCCAGCGACGCCCATGCCAGACCCGTCTGCCACGATGCTGGGGCAGCTCGCCGCAGGGACTCGGTACCCGCGGGCCGGGGTGTGAGGGGGAGCGCAGGGGGCTGGGTTGTACCTGGCTGCCTCCTCCCTCACACCATCTACGACTTCTGGGCTATTTTGTGTGGAAAAACCCCAATTATTTTTTTCAAGTGTCTGAGCCTGCTGACCCTCAGGGCACAGTAGCTTTGCCCCGTGGGGTATTTAGGTACCGCCGTGCAGCAGGTGGGATGAGCCCTCTCAGCTCCGGAAGGCAAAAGCTGCCTGAACTCCATCACTGAATGCGTTTTTCAGCACGAGGGAAAGAGGTGTTTGGGGGGCCAGAGCCGGCTCCCCGTCCAGGTTTGGCCAAAGCACGAGCACCTACATATTGCAGGGCAGGCATGGCCCTCTGCAGAACTATGTTCACATTTGCACACTAATAAAGTAATGGGAAAAAAGGAGGAGAAAGAGGGTAAGATAACATATCCAAACGAAGTAAGAAAAGTATCTAACCTCCAATTCAGACAGATGTCAGAGAATTAGATTTAGAGGACTAACCCAGAAACACTGAAGGAGTTAAATATATCTAACCTGGCTAAACAGCACTAAACAGGGCACACAGGACAGGCACAAGGATTTGAACACTCACAGGGAGAGATGGAGAGTAGTAGTGCCACTGACTCATGTCCTGCTTCTGCATCTTAAGATTTATGTTAAGACGCTGCAAAGACTTCAGTTCCCATCATAACGGACAGTTCCCAGTCTGACAGTTCCACAGTTCTGGAGCGGGCTCACTCCCTACTTCATGCATGGTGTGCAGAAGGGAAGTGTTTAAGGTTGTTACAGTAGAAACATATTAGCAGCTGTATCTGCCCTAGCAGCATTTTGACAATGTACTTCTAATTTTAATAGATTGTAGCATCCTTGTGGAAGTGCATAGACAAAATTGTATTTTGAAAGAGTCATTTATCTTAAAAACATTTTTGCATCAGTAAAACTATAGAATAAATAAATGTCAAGCATGTGTTACATGTTCTCCCTTGGGTCTGTCTGTTATCACCATTATACCAGCTAACCATTCTATCAGCTTTGATTCCCAGCATCCCCTCTTGCCCGCAGCCAGGATGGGTGTTGTCAGAGCTCAAGTTAAACATTTCAGCAGAACTGGACAGTGTTTAGTCTTCAGAGTCCCATTATTGACTTGATTTGAAGTTCATGCTTAACATGCTTTTCCTTTAGTGTTTGTAGTGGACATCAGTTGAAATCAACACATATCCCTGTGGGGAGAACAGTCACGGACATACTATGAATTAAAATGAACATGTTACTTCGGGGTTTCTTAATTTCAAATTGATCTTGGTCTTTCAGGTCCAAAAATCTACTGAGAAGAGCTAAGCCTTGGAAGTAACAAGTTTTATTCAACTCTGTCCTTTGGACTTTGCAAAAGGGCTCCGTCTTTCCCTGGGTGTGATCCCTTTGCACCATGTTAATGACAGAAGGGAATCTACGGATCACACAGCCTACTCAGGAAGGCTCATCTGAGCCTTGAGGTGACTAGGCAAGCATCACAAGGTAGTATTATTTTTTACCTAATCTGCATCACTTAAGAATTAGCCATTTAATCTAAACTTGTCCTTAAAGCTTCCCCCACTGTCAGCACATACAGAGCAATGAGCCTGCAGAGAGCAGCTCATCACAGTCACAGAATGGGTGGGGTTGGAAGTGACCTTGAAGACCAACCAGGTCCAACCCCCTTGCCATGGGCAGGGACAGTTTCCACTAGATCAAGCAGCTCAAAGCACCATCCAGCCTGTCTATGAAAAGTAAGAATTGTTTTTCTTCCCATTGCCATCAGACTGGGACTGGAAGTGGAAACTCTAGAACTAGAGCCTAAACTCTAGCCTTTGAATGGGAATCTCATTCACTTTAGTAGGGCACAGGAAATTCTGTGTTGTCTCTCATTCCTTGCTACTGATGAGGAGACTGGTTAGAGAACGTGAGGGAGGAATGAGCACCACAGAATCACTAAAATCCTTCATTCACAATTAGTCTGTAAGACTGTTGGCAATGAGTGCCACTGAAAGCAGTCTCGGAGCAATTATATTTTGTAGGGAACCAGGTATGTGGGAGGTAAAGAACAATTAAAAACAACCTTTGCATTTCTTTTCCTGAGTTGTGTTTTGTGCTTAAATGCAAACAAAGATTTAGGAGTCTCTGCAAAGAAAAACTGAAAGTAACTTTGAGAAGTTGTTAAACAGGTGGAGAAATGCAGCAGGCTTACTCATTTTCTGGGCATTTGTTTGTCAGAAATGCCCTTGTACTGACTGGTTACCTAGCAACATTCTGTATGCTCAAACTAAGGGCTAGATTTGGAGAAGGATAACCAGAAAGCAAAAAAATATTTTCTGAGAGCTCACTAACTACTTTTGGCTACTAGCCTCAGTCATTATCACTAATTATTAACAAAATCCGGGCATCCTAGATGCACAAAATTGAATTTGCCTCCCTCTCATATTCCAAATATTAAACAAGACTGTGAGAGCAATAACTCTAATTTGATGTGATTGGCCAAACTTGAACAATATGTTAAACCTATTTTTACACTGAATTGCAACTTGCAAGGCTGAGTAAGTTGTATGTTTGATCACTCCACAGTTATATATTCAGTTCTAACTTTTCATCTCAAACCAAGACATTTGTTTCTAATAGAATTTTACCATTATTACAGATCTCATTTTAAACCCATTTTTACTGCTTAAGTAGCTCAAATACAGTGGATTTCTGGCACTATAAAAAGTGAATAAATGTCTAGAAAAAAAAAAGGAAAAAGAGGGATAACCTTTCCTAAAGGAAAATCTTTCATAAGTATCAAAATCTCACCTGTACAATTGTAATGTGAGGTCTTGTCAAGGTAACATTGGCCAGATTGGGAAGAGGGAATCCTTTTGAAAGTTTAGCTTAAAAAAGAGACAAATGATGATTTAGGTATGCATTAGAAAGATAATAAACACCTGCCCTTCAACAACACTGTTTATCCAGAGACTGGTAGGTCACGTATAACAATGAGCCTCTTAGTCTTTACAAGCAAGCCTGGGAGGTCGCTAAGATGCTCATTTACCAATGGAAAAAAAGAATTACAAGTGCTTCTCTCTTGGTAGAGTGTTGCAGGCAAACTAAGGCATTTCACGTGCAACACATTACATACTGAGTGATTTGTCCCTAATGATCCCTGAGGGATTGTTAATACAGCTCTACCATCAATAGAATCTGTTCCCATTTGTATCTATTAACTAAAGAAGGTGCTGTTCATCCCAGTATAGAGGGCTGACACAAAGCTGTATCTCCCTCCAGGGCCTTAAATGAGATTTATGAGAGGCAAAAGCCGTGTTCTGGTCTAATAAAAAGGAGTACATTTCATGTATGGTGGCCTCAGGCAGGTGTGCAGATGAGAGAGACTTTTGCTTTTGTCCCTGATGCATCAAGACCACCTAGACTGAGATGAAGGCAAGTGAATTTTTACTTTCCTAGTAATTTTTGCTCTTTTTGCAGAACAATGAGAGGGAGCACTTACACCCCTACAGGTCAATCTCTGCCTTCCACTGCTTACTGGCTGATAGTAATTTTCCACTCCAAGCTAATGGGAGCTGAAAACTTAATCAGAAAGTAATAAGTTCTTAGAATAACCCATTCTGCTGGAAACTTTTTAGCTGATGCTTTGAAATACAGTCTTACCATTAGCTGATGGAATTACTTCAGTCTGTAAAATGTAAGATAGGATGTTCTCCAGAGGCAAGACCTGCCACAGACAAAAAAACTGAGTTAGCCATCATTTCCTGATGGTGGTAGAACAGTTGTGCCCTAATCCTGTGTGGAATTAGTAGGCTCTTAGCCAACTTCCAGTTCTCTTTTGGCCTCAAAGAGTCATAAACTCAAGTGAACTTTGGATCTTAAGGTTTTGGAATGATGCAAAGGAAGTGAGATGCAAAATACAAATGGATTTCATTATGCTTGGCCAACATTTTAATTTGCTTTATTCGTGAGATAATTTATCACCAACAGCAAAACAGGACCAGAACAGTTTTACTCCTTGCTCCTCAGCTACCTGGAACTGATTGATTATACTGAGAATGCAATTACTCTCTGCGGAGGCAGGGTTTTCCCCTGCAAGGCTACAACTGCACTATTTCAGGCATCTGGGGGAAGAATCTTGACTCCTCCTTCTTGCCGTAATTCCAAGCACCTTGCTGAGCACCCACGGAGTGCCTGTGCCTCAGCCATCCCAGTGACCATTGGATGGCGCTCAGCTCTGCTGCTACAGGTCAGGTCTGCTCTGCTTCACCGTGATGGTTCGAGAGATCTCTGCTACTGCCGCCGGGGCAGCTACAGACTGTCCCATTTGCACAGCACTAGCTTGCCCCAAAGAGTTTACTTTTAAGTCCAGAACAGAGAGGTGGCTGCCAGAAGACAGGAAGAGAGCCACTTGGGAATGAAGCCAAATGATTTTGACATAGAGATAAAATTTAGCTGCTTACTCTTTAGCCTTGATATTACTGATATTCTTAGTTTGCATTTCCTATATGCTTCAACTACCCACTTACCTCAAAAGAGCCGACATTGGAGTGGGCTAGGGAGAACTGGATCCTGAGGGAAAAAATGAAACAAGATGAGTCACTAAGAAAGGATAAACACAATTATTCTAATCATGTGCAGTCATTGCTGTAGAGCTCCAGGCCTTAAGAAGCATCTGTAAAGAGAGTTTTGAAGCACTTTCACACACTGCATACTACTGCATAGAGAAAGATGTGGTTTTCTTGGAGCATTGCTGAGCATCCATGCAAGAGTGTGCTAGAAGGGCCGTAGCCAGCAATGTGAGCATGCTTCTCCCTCTGGGCTATTCTGGAAATCCTACTGACAATTGATTTTACCAAGGACTTCTAGGGTGTCAGGTATTATGCAGATGTACCAAAGATTTTGGTACATCTGCATAATGCTTTCATGTGAGTCTTACCAGGAAGAAAGGAACTGTTCATTGTGTGGTACTGCTGCTGTTGGCTTTGTTGCTACTGCTTCTATTTCCACATTGAAATACGTATTCCCTGTGTTACTCTTGTATCCAACAAAAGATTTCTGAATTTCCTCAGCACCAGTACCTGAATTGTCAACACCAGCTTCCAGCACAGTCTAGATTTTCCTCTTTGAAAATTACTGCAGAAAATGCTAACAGTACTATCCTCCCTAAATTCCTAACATCCCTCTGCCCTGACAAACTCTGCATGTCCTTAACCCTGTGTATTTCTTAGGTACTTTTATGAAATTGGAGTCCCAATTCCCAGTTGTGAGGTCCTGATATACAGAGCTTCTCCATGAAGTGTGACATACTAGATGTGTAAATGACCTAGCCTCTGGTCTCCAGCTTTCTGAACCTTGGAAGCTGCAGGACTTTAGTTGGAGAATATCTCCTATAAGAATATCTTCATAGGGAACCTGCAGTGGCCCAGGTTCTTTACTGTGCCCTGGACTGCTCTGACATTATTAATGGCACAGGTTGTCTAGAAAGCCATGACATCTTGCCAGCTGGAAAGTGATGAGGGAAACTCTCAGATGATTTATGGTCATCAAAACTGCCCTGCATGTGTAGTTTATCTAGCTCAGAGGGGAGAGTAGATGTAAAAACCAGGAAGCCCAGTGAGACCACTTCCCTGCAGCAAGGGAAGTCCCTTGGGGCCATGGCACTTGTCAGAGAAAAGCTTCCTGCCTCCTCTAAACTCTTCAAGTGCTGCCAGATTCAGAGAATCTGATGCAGATGAATTTACCAGCAAAACATATTCATAGTTACCTGATCATACGTCTAAACTACTAATGTTGGGATTGCTAACATTGTTTTCCAAGGGAAATCTTTTTCACTCCAGGTTGGATTACCTGTTCAAACATAGCGAGCCCATCAATTTCTTATTAAATATATTCAGAGAAATGCTGGTGTTGGCTGCCTGCAAAATAAAGAAACCATGGGTTACCAGCCATAAATAAACCAGGACCCTTGCTGTGAATTAGTCATAAATACACAAATACCATCTTTCCAGTTATGCATGGAAGCTGTTTTAGGTAAATGCAGCTTTCTCATTGGAAGGCCACAGGCAGTAAATGTCTGTTTATTTGAATGGCACTGACAAGAGCTGAAATGGGTGTAATGAGATGTCATTAATCAAAGCCATGAACAAGATGCCAAGAGGCATGATTCACACTTGCAGAACTGTAATTCCAGAGAACAAAACCTTGCTTAATCGGAGTCACTATATGTTGGGATTTTTGTCCATCTGTAGGAAAATGGTCTTTACCATAGAAATGTCCTGTAGGTTAGGTGAGGTCATGCCTACATCTGTGACTAAGGGGAATCTGCATGTTTAACTACTAGAAATTTGGCATTTTCCTTGTTTCTTGTACAGAATTTTAACAGAAGAAAGGAACTAATGTATTTAACCCTGAGTTAAATGTCACCTTGTTATACTTACTATGCTCAGTGTCAACAGAGACTGGGTGGTTGAGTCTGGCAGAACAGCCAACACCTCCATGGAGCCCTGAATCTCTAGTGTGAAGGAATCCTGCTGTAAGCTGATGACAGGGATTTCAGCAGACATTAGCTTCAACATCACTGGGTAGGGTGTAACTGAATACTTAGCTACCTGTAAGATCCAAAGACAAAAGAAAGGAAAAAACATTTTTCTCGTAGAATGGATCAGAATACTGCATTTTCTCACTTTTGAACCAATAATTTTGAAGTAGTTCCTTACAGTGAGGTTAACATAAGATTCTTTCAGGTAAGCAGGAAATAAAGGTTTTCTGTAGTGCTAAGTTAACAGTACTGGCCACTCAGGAATGCAGTGGAAAGTTCCTTCCACTCGAGGAATACAAATTTTTCCATATTCTTTCAAGAGAAATTAAGTACTTGCTTGTGAACAGAGGAGATAAATGGACCACAAATGTGGTATTTAGTCACACAAAAAGAGCTCAGGAGTCATTCACTTTGAAATTCACCCATCTCAGGAGATGGGTTCCTCCTCTGGACTGTCCTCAGAGGAACCTCACTCTGTTCATTGCCTGAAGAGTTAATAGGCTCACCAAGTTCAATATTTGAAACGGGGGTGGAATATTCGTATCAATTCTCATGGCATTTTATGGAGAACATCATACATGACTGCCCTTGGAGAATTCTTATATTTCTGAGGAAGGAAACTAATAACATCTGGGAAGCAAACAAGAATGTGAAGTACTTTGAACTATTAGTCTGATTTCACCCATCCTTGGCATTTATAGCCTAGGGGTTCTTATGCTCATTTTTGGTTTCTCATTCTTTCTCAGAAGGCTAGTGGAACCCATGCATGCTCATATTCTCTGTCCTATTATATTCATCTCCTTCACCTAAAATAAATGGAAATCCTGTGCATCTGCCTTGTCTGTTCCATAGGATGTAATGTTTCCTGTCCATCTGTTAGCTCATTTTCCCACACATGGTCCCTTCCCAGGTTTTCTGCTCATCAGTCACAGGCCAGCAGAAAAGTAAAGAGAATTATGCAGGTTTGGGAAGGAGAAAGGTGATTTTTCTGAGCTGAGGCCCTCTTGGATGCCTCTCAAAGTAGGACTCATGACTGGAGGCTTTTCCTGCATTTAGGTGGGAACAGCTGTGGCTTGGGCGTGGTGCCCAGAGTAAAGATTGATGTGCAAGGTTATGGGCCAAGATTATGTTTGGTAACAGTGCAAGTCATTCAACTCATCATGGGGTGGGAAATGACAAAGCCCATCTGCTCTGCTGTTACAAGGCACACATGTGCCCACTTCTCTAGTACAGGAGTCCTGCTGGCCCTATAAGCCTTTGGGATACACCAGTGAGGTGTCTTGACACCCAAACTGGGTGGGTTCCCTGAGACTTTGTGAAAGTAATGATACTCACCTCAGGGATGATACTGCCAAATATCTCTGTGTTTATATTAAAATAGCTGCAAGTCTGGAGGAAAAAAATAAAAGAGAGAAAACAAATGAGTTACCAGATTTGACCTTCATGGTCAGCTTTTCTCTAAACGCATTATTACGGTCATTTCAATAAATCTTTGATTTTGTGCCTCTCAGAAATATTCCTAAGAGACTCAGTATACTTAAAGCAGCTTCCCAATAATACATGCCAAAATAAGCCCTCAGAAAGCAAATGCTTAAGGTCATTATAGTTTGGGCTGTGGTCTATAGGTTTTTGGACTTACTGAACCTCCTGCAGTCCGGTTAGCCAAGTCAGGCAAGCCTCCAAGCCACAGATGCTGTGCTTTGACATATGCTTTGCTTACAAGGCCCCTGTACTATTTTCATTCTATGAAGATCCCTCAGAAAACAGGTACCGAAGCAGCAAAATTCTCCAGAGTTGATCCCTTGTCCCTGTTAGAGAAGTCTGTGCCTCAGGTCTACAAACCCCTCATTTTTTGTTACAAAATTGGCAGTATTTGGTACTTGGCATGCCTGGCTATGGCCTGAGGCATCTTTATAGAGCATAAATAAAAGAGAATAACAATATCCTAGCATTTATAATCTACAGTCTCAGGACTCTACAGAGTCCAACTGAGAGCTTTATATGGCCACATACTGACATCCGGCAGGTCAAAGCCCTGTCTGAGCCACTCTGACCCCATTCCTCTGTGTCCTGCTCACCTCCTCTGCAATGGTCATGTTGAAGGCCCCTGCAGTGTAGTAAGCAAATGAGGAGGTCTGAAAGAAATACTCAGAGAAGGCAAGGTACAGCATGGAGTCACTTTGGTCTGGGATTGTGAAGGAAGCTGCCTTGTAGGGAGAGTCACTGTAGTTTCCAGCTGGGAAGACTGCGCCCTAAAAGTTATTGTCAGAGATAAAAAAACAGAGTCAAAATATAACTTTACCATGACTGCAGACAACGAATGCTACTTTCCTTGACATTGCCCAGGCTATTCATTTGGTATATAAATGAGTATGCAAGCTTTGTAGTACACCCTGAAGGCTTGGTGCTTTCAAGCAAGTAGTGAAGACAAGTTCCAACATTTGGACACCTTCACAGATGAGGCCCAAGATCTGTCTTTTGGGATATTGGTCACCTACCAAGGACAGTCTGCCACCTCAGATCACCCTCTAAATTAAATGTCTAAATATTGCATGAAGAACATGACTAGTGGTCCTCCTTTTTGAAACACCTTACTTTCTCCTTTCCTCATCTCCAGGAATTTAAATCTGAGAACTGCTGCTTAAGTGCTATCCAATGGTCTCAATTACAAAATCTATCTCTAAAACCACAAGTCTTTCTTGGTCAAAATCAGCACTGTATTCTGCCCAGAATCAAGTTGATAACTTGTGCAGACAAAAGGCTTATGAGAAAGGAAATTTGTGTCAGACAAACCTAAAATGCCTATGATGTCTTCTGCATTACCCATCATATTGGCCAAGCCTTGCAGAGGTAATACTTCCAAATGCATCAGATGAAACAAAAAAGTAAAACTGATTGAAAGTGATGAAGACATTTAAAGGGTAAAGTTTTTTATGTCTGTTTTATTAGTTCTCATTTCTGTTTCAACTCAAATGTATTTTGTCTGTCTTTATTTTCTCATCTAGCCCTAAAGTTCCTGTTGCCTTTTAAGAACTATCAAAATGCTTACAAAGTGCTGAATCACAGTTGGTGACCTCTCCATTCAATCCTCACTTGCTGGATTTACCAGTCTATGTATATTTCCTCACTTACGTGGGAGAGTAGCTCTTGGAACAGCCATGATTTTTACATGGCTTTAGTCTGACTCAAGTCCCTGCTTAAAATCTAGTTGCTGCAATACTCAGAAGTGTTTGACAGCAGCTGCAGAGCTGGTGTGCTGAGACCAAGGTCTACCACACAAGCAGATACTAACTTCTTGTTCCTTTTTGTTTCCACCTCTCTTATTTCCCTGTTGTCCTTTTTTTAATAATTAATTTATAGGATCTTTGTGACAAGATTGTCTTTTCATTCGGCTTTTGTAGGGCACCAAGCACAAGGCAGCTTAAACTTAATTAACTACTACCTTTAAGTCCAGGTCAATGAAGGGTTGGAATACTGCTGGCAAGCTACTTAAGGAGTAGTCTACTTCAGCCAAATCATCAATCTGCATTACAGCTGTAAGGGTGGTAGATAAGACACAGAATATTACAAAATCCACAGAAATAATATTATGTGTACTTAAAACTACGTCAGTTTCTGAAAGAGAATGACACAAATTGTTCCAGAGAGTAGGGAAAAACACAACCAGGGACCTCCTAACATGCATTCTGACCTAAGATTTGATGTTTCTACTGAGACCTCCTGAAAAGCACCTTCTCTAGTTTCTCTGTTGTTTTCTCATTATGGAAAGTAAGTTTGGTCTAACCCAAAAAAGGAGATGGCCATATCAATGCTTCAGGGCATAAGGAGGTGTTGGGATTTCTTGTCAAGCAGTTCTAAGAGCATCCCAAGTGCCTGTAACTTGCAAATACTTTCCTAGAAGGAGAGTGCCTGATCTGCTTAGATACCTGTGTTTTGCACATGGTATCTGACCAACACTTGGGGTGTCTCAAATGCCTGCAAATCTAACCCAAAGTGGTTCAAGTGAGAAGGTTTTTGCAAAGGAGCTTTTTAATTTTGTCTCTGGCACGTTTGATAAATAGGCAAGTAAAACTTAATTTCCAGGCAGGCTAGGAGAGCAGGCTTCTGCTTATAAAGTGCTGTGTGCAGGAGGAATTGGAGCATGGTAGGCGAAAACTGCCTCAGTGTCAGTCCCGTGTGGCCTCTAAGTGGCATTTCTCACAACAGAAGGGCACACTGCCACACTTGCAAGTTGAGAATTGCTACCAAGTCCTTGGCTCTTAGAAACACTTATTTCTTGCTCAAGTAGCCCAGCCTTTTTTTAACTGTGGTTCTATATGCAAGGGAGCAGATGGAGCAGAGGGACTGATACTACTCCCAGAGGCATTGCTAATCAGCTACCTTTAAGGAAGCAGCAGAAATTCACTGATCAGAAGAAAGAAAACAGAAGGAAAAGGTATCACTAATGACTCACCATTCAGTGATCGGAGGTCTTCATCTATCAACTGGATCCCAGCTCTGATATTGGGACATGACTACAATAAAAGCACACTCAAGTTATGGCCTGATTAGCATGGATGTATAAGCACCTCTTACATGTGTGCTAGTAGATCTTTCTGCTGAATGACACACTGCAGCATTTGTTTATCAAAACACCTAATCTGGCCTCTCCTCTCTGCTCGGTGCAATGTAAGCATGTTGTATGTCAGAGTAGCAAAAAAGAGGGAAGTTTCCAGAGGCAGCCTGATGGGGGTGACAAAACCACAGCCTTAAATAGAGCAAGGGCAAGAGCAAGATCTCATATTAGTGACTCGGGCGAGATTTCAGAATCATGGAATCATTTAGATTGGAAAAGACCCTTAAGATCAGCGAGTCCAACTGTAAATCCCTGGACAGAATGACAGCCATCTCAAACTCTGTGTCCTCTCAGTGGCCCTGGCAGGTTGTCATCAGAACTACTCACCCCTTTGGTACAATGAAGTTGAAATGTCATACTTTCAGTTGATATAATTTTTCTATGTGTTGCCCAGTGCATGTTTTGTCTGCCAAGCATAAAAATGGCCCAAGCCCCAGGACCTATAGGTACACAGGCAGGGACTTACTCTGGATTGGAATGGAAAAATAACTACATTTTCCATCCCTACTGCTGCCTTGGTTGAATGTAGCTGTGTCAGTATCTTGGCTATGAACCTGTCCCTTTATCTGGAATCATTTCTGGCTGGCAAGATGATAACTGTGCTGATCAGACTAGAATAAGACCATTATAGGATTATTTTTCTAATTCTTCCTTTGCGAAGTTCACAGCACTGCCTTGTGAATGCCATCCTCCTTACACCCCCTCCCCTACACAATGTGAAAGGCTTACATTAGTAACCAAGCTCCTGTGAATGGGTTTCTTCAGATACTTGATAAAGAAGTTATGCAGGAAGCTAGAGAGAAGGAAGAAGGCAATTAATGGGTCAAATACTACAGTCATTAAGAGGAGATCAGATATCTCTGCAGAACATGAATTTAATGGCCTCTTAGTATGATATTCTAGTACACATGGGAGCTTTTTTAAATGTAAAAACTGCCAGAGAGCCATCATTTAAAAGATGATAATTTCAGCACTATGCATCTCAGCCTGGGTTAATTAATATTTATGAAAAAGGGATTTCTTCAAAGTACCATCATCATATATGTACAAAATAGTCTCTGCACTAGGAACTTCCAAAACAAGTAAAAATAAACAACCAAAACCAATCCCCCAAACAGGTGACAAAAGTGGTATTCAGACAGTGAGAGAAATACAAGAAAATAATGAGATACTATTTCACGGGGCTGCACCCAGAGGCTTAATAGACAGTCTGATTCTGTTCAATTTTGTTAGCACCGTGAGTAGGAGGAGCGAAGCACAGGACAAGCTTGTAACTTCTACATAGAGCTGAAGATTAGGGGAAGTTTGAAAGAAGTGGGTGCTAAAGAAGCACAAGGGATTGTTTGATTCTGCCTTTATCTTCTACTGTATGTAAATACAAGGACAAGTATCAATGTTGGCCATTTTAATGCTGTATTAGGGCCCTAGTTCTCACCTGTGGTGCCTTACGATGCTTAAAAGCAAATCTGTCTGCCCTAATTTGTGAAATTGTCTCTGTGCCATTCACTGATAGTTATTTTGTGAGAGAGTTTATACAGATCTCTTCCACTTACCCGGTTTTCCCATTCAGCTTGATATCTACGTCACCAGAAGTTGTCCGGCAGCTGGTGAGGGATATTGACGTATGGCCTGTGTCATCCAGGGGTGTTGAAAGCATCGCAGTAACAAACACCTTTGAAATGTGCACTGTGCCTCTTCCACTGTCTTTGCTGTATCAAATGAAAATAAGTAAAAACTGAGAAAAACCCCACCTCTTCTCTGTGGAATTGCCTGGTGATGTAGACCCATGGCTGGCCCTGGTCACTGCCACTACTCTGCTTGCCTTTGTCAGGTGCTTGCCAGTGAGGTCACTGTGCCTCCTGCTGCGTCACCCCCTCAGTTCCCGGGTCCCCTCCCCCTGCATGCAGCCCTGCTGTCCCTGGCAGAAGTGCAGATCAGAAACTGCTGTAATTGAGCCAGTTTAGCACTGCAGTTAATATGGGTTGTGGGGAAGGGGACTTCTTTCCTCTGAAACTGCCTGGGACTAGAAAGGTGCAGAGACTGCTCTAAGGATGTTGCCATTTGCTCATTCATTTCCCATCAGCTTTTGAACTGTATCATTTGGTGGCATAGCAGACGGTTTCTAATAGTGTGACTGCACTATGAAGGTTTATTATAATGGACTGTGATCCACCATACTACAGTTTTTCTAAATATGTCATTAGCTGGCAGGCTGGACAATTACAGCATTCAGCAGTCCTGTACTATTTGCAGCAGTGCTTTTCAGCCATGGGCTCTTTATCAGCACTGATGTCTGAGGGGGCAGGGGCTGTCTCCCACCAGCAGATCTGCTGAGAAGCACCCGTCTGTGCTCCTGGGTTACTGCTGCCAGCTGATAAAGAGCACCTTTACAGTGAAGGGGTCACAAGAATAAACTAAAATCTGCATTTTTGCATTATCCACCAAGAAAAAAATCCCAGGACATGCAAAGCTGTACATACAACATCCAAGTCCTTAAGCTCCAGTTCATATCGATGGTTAGAGAAGCATTTCCAATCATCAGTTTTATCCCAGACCCTGGTAGGAGGGAGATGGAAGCACTGGGTAATTCAACAGCAGTAACATGAATCCTAGAGCATGAGAGAGAAAAGGGAGAGAAAAGATTAAAAAAAATGGATTTAATAAGTCAGAATGAACACAAAAAAAGATTAAAATTCCAGTCATACACAATTTGGCCCCAGAGAGAATACTTACCTTGAGATGTTGTATTTGACATTACCAAGGCCAAATCTCTCATGGCCAGTCAAATCAGGGAAACCCTCCTTCTCCATATTCTGCTTCAGGATTTCCAGCCCAACTTCCTTGGCTACAGGAAAACAGTGATCAGTTCAGTTGTCTTTGATAGTGCCCGGAGTTTAGAGTTATGTGTTTCTGGCTTAGGAAATGTGATGGACACAGAATCAGCAAGAAGGTGGTATCTCACTTGAGACCCAGCAGTGCTATTTCAGGTCTTACTCCTAGTCATGGCAAGAGTTGAACTAACTGATTCAATATCTGAGGTCAGATGAACCTTGATATGGATGTACAATGCTGTCAGCTTACTGACTTTGCTCTAGTGCTCTTAAACTTTCCTTTATAGCCTGTCATGGGGTCATTTACTCCCACTGCCCTCTTTCCTTTGTCATATCAGTATTGAAGGCAATGCCAATAACAGCTCCTGAGAACATCACACATACCATACTCCAGCCCCTTCTGGGTGATCCTCACTTTGAGTCCAGGGTTGGCGCACAGTTCCCCACTGTGCAAACTTAAGAGGAGGAGAGAACAGCAAATGCTCAGCATCTTCCTCATTTTTTACAGGACCTGTTAATAAATATTTACAGTGATAGCAGAAATTCATACTGTGTCACTTGGTGGTTTTACTCCCTTCCCCCCTACCCTGGACACCAGCTTTCCCTCCAGAATGAAGAAAGTAGAAAGCCCAGCAACCCTGAAAGAGCAGACCCATTCTCTATAGACTTACAAAAAGTGAGCTCCATGGGGTAGAGGAGAAAAGTCAGCCTTTTTGCTGCCATAGAGACTGGGGAAAGTGCTTGGGATACATCCATCTGGACAAACACTGAACTTTTAGGTTGTAATATGGTGGCTCTACAGGATTCACCACAAGGATGGTGAATAAGTGAAGCAAATGTCCATCCCAGGAGCTTCTGTGACAGGATTTAAAGCAAGATAGAGCTATCTGCATAAATCACAGACTGCATGTAGTGTGAAATTCAGAAGGTCTTGCTTTCACCAAGGTTTCCCAGGAAGAGTGAGATAAGCCACCCCAATGAAGAATTTTTAAACAAAACTGGGAAAAAAAAATCAGAAAATGGTTTTGTTTTTTCCCCAGAGCTGGGAACAGCCTTCTATGGAGTTATTTGTCATCTGGGACTGACCTGGTAACATTATTAAGGTTTTCCTCATTTCCAGCTACTACACTGGATTATGAACAGCTGAAAGTACAGGAGAGTGTCTTTTCTAGCATTACTTTTACAGATAAAATTCCTTTAGTTACCACAGGGCTATTGAAGAGTTGTAATGAAACGATCTATAAGCAGATAATTGCCTTTCCTAATACCTGGAAAATGGTTTTGATATTGCTGCATCTTTCACTAGTTGCTTCATTAGCAGACAATATACCCTCAAACCACTAGAATATTTTCAGTCATGATCACAATATAAACAATCTGCAAAATTATGAGAGAATATTGACTTAATTTTTAATACTTTCAAGCAATCCTGCAAGACACCTTTGCCTTTTAGTATAACTAGTATTTTCTTTTTAAATTTTAACTGACAGATAATGACAGATGAAAGAACAACAAAAAAAAAGACTAGAAGGAAATGTGGTTTTGACATATGCATAGTTCTCAAACTTTAAAATCTCAAAATTTAACCAGATTTAGCTACATCTATCACTTCCTAACAAAGCCACTCCTTGACAAAGAGTAATCAAAAACATGTATTTGTTTCCATACCTCTCCTCCAAAGGCTAAAGAGAAGACCTTTGCTGTAGCAGACCACAGGGCTAAGGATGTTGCAGGGAAAACCTTCTACAGCCATGAGCCCACCTTTTAAAGGAAAGAGCTGCGGGTTTGAAGAGAACCAATTGCTGTCATCTTCAGCTGTATCACCCAGGGAGTGGCCTCTGATAACCACATCCCAAGCTATTTTGGGTCTCCCAGGTTAAATCTATCAAATTTCATTTAGGGACAAGCAGAGGACAATGTAAACTGTTGGCTGGGGGTGCTCAGGTGCCAGAATGCAGAGTTTGGGGTAGCATGCTGCCTTTGTGGCAGATGGTTTCAGCACTGCTTTTTCAGATGAGGAGGAAACCCCAGTGAGAATTCCAGTATTTCCACAGGACAGATATTCATAGCCATGTTTGTATTGTAAAATAAGTAAATTAATGTGCCATTCATGTGAAAAACTGATGGAAAACAAGTCCTATCTGTCTGAAATTGCTCAGGATAACAGGAAACCATAAACAATATAGTATTTATATTATAACATATACACACATATAAATTCACACAGACACTACAGTATATATCTGATATATATATCTGATACAAATATATAGTATCAAGTCCTTGCAGTCAATATTTTCCATTTCTTCTGTTTTCTTATCCAGTTAACCAGTACTTCAGCTAACCAGTACTACTTGGCTTGTCAAGGAGGTGATTTAATCAATTAGCTTGCAAGTACCAAGCAAATTCCCCCAGGCATGGAGCACTTTGCTGGACTATCTGAGTCATTTCATTGTGCAATCCATGAATAGAAAAGGTAGAGACACTTGTCATTCAACAACTGCTCATAGTTCACACAGATTTAACATTCACTGCAGGAAGTCACATGCATAATAATTTCATTATTCATATCTCTGGCAACTGATGATGAATATAACTCACACCCTCTGTTACATAAACCTCTATACATTTTCTGATATCAGTGAGGGACACCAATCTAATTGAAAATCTCAATTTCTTTGGAGTTCTTCTTCCATTCTTTTTCTAGTCACCCTTCACCTACCAAAGAATACAAAGAATTGGAAGCCCTGCTATGATTTACTGCTATTTGGTTTCAGGATGCCTTTTTTTTAGTATTCTATCAGACATCTGGATAAATAAACTGATTCAGCCCAAACTACACAAGCCATGTCTCTATCCTGAACTGAACTTTCTGTAGCATGACATCTGTAGTTTTCCTTTCCATACACTTTTAATGTCTCCTGGTTGAATGTCTCTGTTGACACCGATAAAAGAAAGAATACCGCTTCCATTTTACAAATATTAGAGCTATGGATTTATTTGAAGATTGATACCCTCAAAGAGCTGCACCTACTCACAATCAAAGAACAACTTCCGTATGATATAGAGGTCAAGGACAACTTTGGCTGCAGTGAACACGAGACTGTCAGGTTTCAGATCCTGGAAGAAGCAACAAGACAAAGAACAGAATTGCAACCATAGACTTCATATGAGACGCGCTTGGCAGGAACTGTGGGAAGTTGCCCTGGAGAGCAGAGGCCCAGAAGAGCTGGCTAATCTTCAAGAGCAGCCGCCTCAGAGCATAAGAATTGCCATTAGAATGTTCAGACAGTTGAGCAATTGCAGCAGAAAGCCAGCATGGAGAACATGGAGCTCCTGAGTGAACGTAAACGCAAAAAGGAAGCATACAGAAGATGGAAACTAAGACCAGCTACTTAGAATGAACACAATTATCTTGTCTGCACACACAGGAATGAAATCAGGAAAAGCTGAAGGGCAACAGGAAAGGTTTCTGTAAGTACACTGACAGCAGAAGACAAATGTAGCCTTATTGCTCAGTAGGATGGGGAACCAGTGACGAAAGACATAGAAAAGGCCACTTTTACTAGCAAGGCTTGTCCTCTGGCCTGCACCAGCAGATGCCACAAATGGGGCTGGAGAACATGAACTAGAAGGACAGTCAGAGATTAGGCTGTTCACCTTGGAGAAGAGAGGGCTTGAAAGACCATTTTGTTGCAGGCCATTCTGTTGCCTGCAAATTTTGCAAACAGACTACAGAGAAAATGGAGCCAGACTCTTCTTGGAAGTGTGTGGTGAAAGTACAAAAGGCCACAGAACATGCTGGAAAATGGGAAATACTGATTAGATACTAGGAAAAAAATTACTCTAAAGGTAGTTAAATAGTGAAACAGATTGTCCTGAGAGATTGTGGAACCTTCATCCTTGGATGGGTTCAAGACTTGACTGAACACCATGCTCAATAACCTCATCTAATTAGTCCTGTTTTCAGCCAGTGTATGGACTAGATTATATGATTCTATAATTACATGGCAATTACTGAGCTATATCCCACCTACTGGTGTCCAGTTACAAAGGGACAAAGTGTGAAATTTTTACAAAGTATAAGGTCTCACTCCATACACAAAGTTTTGCTAACACCAGTGGAGATAAACTGAATTGTGCAAGAACTGGCTTTTAATATTAAGAAAATGTATTGTCTACAACTCTAGTGAAAAGAACCAGTCACTCCTTCTCATCAAGCTGCAGCAAGTTCTCCATGCATCAATAATGATTAGCTACATTCACTGTACTTAAAAACAACAGATTTGCTTTGTGAAAAGTACTTAAGAAGTTTTTAGTAAAAATATTAAAAATAGTGATGAAAAGCCCTGCCTCTGATGATATACAATCTACTCCCTGTAAGAACAGAAGGAAGACTACATTTTTCTCTTATTGTTCTTTAAAAATAATGGACATCAGCAGTGGCTGTGAAGGCCCTCCTCATCCTCCAGCTGATAGTGAACATCAGTGCAAATAACCAGATGACCCTGAGGAAAGAAAATCATATAAAATTACCTTAAATTCAAATGGGCATATTCAGGTACAGTACTCTGGGATTTGTTCCCATGGTAAGACCCTCACCAGGGCAGAAGGCAAGAAAAGCTTTGTGCCTCCTGAACTTCAGTTAACTTTAGGGTAGGAATGGGCTATGATTTAGGTTAATACAACTCTCCAAAAGACTGAGTAACACTTACCACACACATACTCTGCCCATGAGCCTTCCTAGAGAATGGTCAGAGTAATGAGGACTCAGGTACTCAATGCTCCTAAGCTCTGCTGGGGATAGCAGTGCTGTCCTTGTCATGTCCCCATGCTGGCACCCCAAATGGCTGGTGGACCCTTTATAACTTACAACTGCTAGGAACTCATGTTTCTTGCAATGAATTAAATTGAAGGGGGTTTTTTTCTGTATGTAAAGTACCTGGGATGAACCATAACTTTAGGAATGAAATATGCTAAGTCTCGTTTCAGCTAGGAGGACTCAGTTCTCATAAGTGAACAGTTCTCTGGATGGAAGAACTGTCCTGTGGTTATACTCTGTCTTAATGCCACTGTGATTAGTGTCCTTCTCTCTTTACTTAAAGATGTGGGCTGGATTGAGCTGCTGAAGAGTCTCACTGAGCATTTCCAAGTCTACAGTGAGTGATCTAAGTAGTGGCATTGTGTTTCTTTTATTCCCCTTTTAAACTCCTGTTTTTATTGTATTTGATTGAAGTGATTTAAGATAATTCCTGAAATGGAGCTTAAGCCTGATTTTGCATTTACTCCAACTACTACACATACTCAATCCAGCTGTGAATTCTGTCTCAACCCAGGCAGACTATATAACATTTTCAGCCTCTGATAAGGAAAAAAACCTCAACACTCTTAGAGGTATCTCCTCTTACTGAAAAGAAAAAGAAAAGCAGACAATACAGAGTTTCAAAACAGAAAGAGCAGTGGCAGATGATATCCCCAAGACTGACCAACAATTGTTCACAGTAAGTTCAGAAGAATTTCTTTTGTCTCTGTAGGGCTCAGCTACCCTTCCTCAGCACTGAAACCATCAACTTACGTTAGGGAAGCCAAGACTGGAGTGCAGCAGGGAGAATTGGAACTCAAAGTAAAAAAGGAAAATAAGAGGATTCACTAGAAAGGCTGAAGGCACAAGTTATGAACACTGCTGGAAGATTCATTTGTGGAAATTCATACTGATTTCACGCTGATTCACACATTTAACTTTGTCAAAGGCTCTTCAATTCCCAACAGCTTTTAATTAAAACTGGCACAACTACAAATGAGTTCTAGAATCATTGGACTCTTTCTGGTTCTACAGCCATGTGGAGTCTGGTTCAGTGACTAGAGGATTTGGGAAGTAAAATTTTTCTGGAATTTTAATTTCCTGGAATGGCTGAACTACACCTTTCAAATGTTCATTATGATTTGAATAAACTCATATCCATTTCTAACCATTATAATTTGTGAACTTTTTGCCTGTAATGAATCATTGGTTCATTGTAAATATAATCCTGGGGAAAAACAAAATTTTGAAGAACAGGAAAACACATTATTGTGTCAAAAGCTCTAAGTGAGCAGCACCATTACTTCTTAAACTTATACTGACAGGCTCTAATCATTCTAAGTCCTCTTTTCCTGTTAAAAAGTCCAGTGACCAAAACTAAGAAAAGACTGCTCACATTTTTCTTTAATTAAATTATGATAGATTAAAAATGGTCATAAATTCTGGAATTCTAACCCAGCTTGATATATAGAGCTAATATGAAGAAACACTGATGTGGGTTACCTGTCTGAAAGTCTTTGCTTCTATCCATCAGGTGCATTTATGGAGAAAGGGGCTGTAAACCCAGCCCTACTTGAAGTGTAAATAAAATTTGTTTTAAGACAGCTGAGAACCAGCACAACCGTAGGTAACCACAAAACCAGCAAGTTCTAAGTGAAATCTAAAAAGCTCTGAGCTTTGATTTAAACTACAAACACCTTTCTAGTCTCATTTGTTTGATGACATGCTGCTGCAGCGTGTGCTATGTAGTCTCATTTTTTCCTGCCCCTCTCATGAAGTCATATGGAGAACTATAGGGACAGTTTACACTGCAGCCCTTCCTTTTATTCTGCTTATAATGGTCAGACTTTGCACAGCAGCAACATTCAGGGGGTTTTGAGGAAACTACTGAACTTGACTCCCCAATACCAACACAGACTGAAACAGATGTCTTTAAGATAACCAATAAATTGAATGTAGTCATCATATTTAAGCTACAGAAAGGGGCACAAGAGACATGGCTGTTCCCCAGTATTATTATATTTCATCTCCAAGATTTAGACCAACCAGTTGAAAATATCTTGGAGCTCCTATGAGAAAAAGGTAACTAATATTCTTTTTCTCATGGTGAAACAAGCACTGTCAGGTTGACACAATGAGTTTTGCTGTATCCTAATGTAGGGATAATTAATGCTTCTTTCTGAATTTTTCTTGGTTACCTCTTCAGAAGTAATGAGATAATCAACTTCTGTTGTCTTATAGTCACATTGGCTCTGGTACTGGCTGTCTGCAGGGAAAAAAACCAAAACAGTCTTCTGTGACTGTATGCACAGATAGATGCTGTCTTAGATACAGGCACAAATGCAATTGCTTTTGTGATTGGAAAGACATTGTCTAAACTTTTCATGTGGTGAATACATACAGATTGTGAAATCATTTGTGAATTTGTTGCTTTCTGCCAGTAACTGCGATTGAGTGAACAAAGTGATAACACTGCCCTGATTGCCTCTTTATCATTAGGATCATTTAAGTCCTTGCATGGCTGATATAATTAGTTCATTTACAATCTAATGAAAAGATGTCTGGGGACACACTGATCTATTTTATAACACAGAGATTAGGAACACTGGGTATCAGACAGTAATTTTTATATATTACAATTTATTCTTGAATAGTTACTCAACCTCCCACATGGAAAAAAGGACTCTCTGCACCTGCCTATTAAATCTATTAACATCTACAATGTCTGGTGCACGTTTCCTTTCTGTGAAATGCAACAAAACAGTGTCCATATATGTGTCAGACCAGTATATACTATTTTATGCTAATCTCTTAAGATTTTCAAAGGACCAGGAAGATTACTGTGTGATTTGTTCAGCCCCAGCACTGGATGTTATCTTGGAGCTCCCTTTACTTACTAGATTCCCTGCAAAGATCTGCTGGGTGGTTGAATTTGGCAGAACAGCAAACACTTCTGCACAGTGATCTGTATGACACATCTGCCTGCATTTAAACTGACTTCAGGAGGTGATGTAGCCATGAGCCTCAGCAGCACTGGGCTCACTGCAGCGTAACTCTGAGCAATCTGTGCAGGCTCAAAGAGGAAAAAACTGCTGAGGGCAGAGTTAAGCTTTTCTCAAGCTACAGTTCCTATAGCTGCATCATAATCAGGTGTTACACACCAATCCTCTTGTAATGGACCAGTATTAAAAATACTTAATTTTCATTACACCAACGGAAGTAACAACATTAGCATTGCATATACTCTGAGCCTCAGAGACCATAAAGCAAATGATGCAGTTTTAAACTCACTGATATTGAGCATATATAGAGAAAGAATTTAAAGGCTATTCCTGAAGAACGTATTTCAAGAGAAAAAAATTAGTATGTTAAAGAAATGAGGAAAATGAGTGATTCCAGCAAAAAAAAAATAAAATTAATCACCTTAACAATATAAAGAATTTGGAAAAGTTGACAGCCTTTCAAAAGAGCCAATCTTTTGAAAAGCAGGGAAACTCCTAGAGGACAATGCTTCAATTTGCAATGCAGATTCTGAATTTCATCATCTTATAGTATATATTGCCATATTTTTAAAGCATTTCATCGTATCTTAATTTCTTGCATCACATTTGTAGACTCATGACTATTATTTCCCATTGTATATAATCTCCAGGAGTCAGAAATCAGGAACCTTTGCAAAGAGAAGTCAGGCTACCAATAGCAAAGATACCTTTACCTTGAGGAGGAATGAAAGGAGACCGATCTGACAGACAGCTACCACTTGTTCTTCATAACTGTTTCAAAGACTGAGACAAATCTAGCACTCTAGGAGTAGAGAATGATTACTAAATACAGAGAATACTAAAGTGTAGCATGATATAGTTAGGAAGGGTAGGCATGTAAGTTTGAATCTTGCACTAAAAATAAATCAGTTTTCTTGTCTCCTCCAAGCTTTTGCAAATGAGCTAGCACACAGATAATATCCATAGAAAACATTAGATACTGCTTTTTCTTAAAAGGTCTATACAAATAAAAGTACTCATCTCAGAAATAAAACATCTGTGTAGGGAAATGTTTAC
Source organism: Cyanoderma ruficeps (assembly GCA_008694505.1). Classification (NCBI taxonomy): domain Eukaryota; kingdom Metazoa; phylum Chordata; class Aves; order Passeriformes; family Timaliidae; genus Cyanoderma; species Cyanoderma ruficeps. The sequence continues at coordinate 10,593,192 of VZDJ01000426.1, forward strand.
ATTAAAAGTACTATCAAGCTGTAAACAAAATAAATTAGGTAATTTTATCAGCTTGAAAATTAAGTTTTCCTCAGGGGAAAAAACCCATCCTGTTTATTTTAGTTTTAGAAAATCCATGTCTTGATTTAGTATTTTCTTGCCCCAGAATGATTTCTAAAGAACCTACAGTGCTCTTTGTGACACAAGAGAGAGATTTCTCATGGACTTGATTCAGGAGCATGTACCAGTAAACAAGCATTATCCCTTGAAAGAACAGACATGACTTCTGCCTTTGAGACTTTCTCAGATTAAATATACTGAATATGTCAGAGGCAAGGACTCAAAAATCTCATTTGCCTTTTTGCTGCTAACCACTGTGATGATGTTTACTAGTACCATTTGTGTCACCAGTTTTCATAAAGACCCTCTTAGCATTGTTACAGTTAGCAAAACTTATTGGAAACTCTGACTACAAATCCCATTGTGGAAACTGGGAATTTCTGAGAGGTCTTGTATGTTCTTCAACCACAGAAGAAAGCTTAGTTTGCTTCTACCTGCTGCTTGCCTCATTCTGCTGCTCTGTTAAGTTCTGAGGATTTATTCTAGTTCTCAACATAGCCAATACATTTATCATGGGCCACTGTGCAGCAGACTGGGGCTTCAGTACACTTTTTCTTGTCTTGCCCTTTTCTATGTGGAATCCATGCTGAGAAAAGCGTTTTTAGATTCCTTTTGCCACTCCTGGCACACCAACTCTGTGATGTTCATTCTGTCATTCTTTGCCTAGAGCTGCCAAGAAGTTTAGAGTGAAGTCTGAGAGGGACTTTGACTACTTTAAATTCCAACAAACTGACTGTCATGAATCCCTCTTACAAGTGGTATAAGTATGACCAAATCTATGTGAAATGGCAAACATAAGGTGTTAGTCTTTTTGCTGACTATCCATCTTGCTAATATTTGTAATTCTATTACAAGCAAGTCATACTCACCTCTTCAGAGATAGTGATGTTAAAGGCCCTTGCTCTGTAGTGAGCCAGTGAAGCAGACTTAAAAAAGTAATTGGGGACTCCCAGATGTATCATGGAATCACCCTGGTTTGGGAGAGCAAATGGAGCTGGCACAAAGGGAGGGTCTGTGTGATTTCCTGCTGGATAGACTGCGCCCTGCAAAAAGTCATTATCAAGTATTTCTAGTTAAACATTTTTATCTGTCAGAATGTATTAGCATTGGTTGAACAGAAAGAATTTTTTCCTAGTCTGAAGAAAAGCTTGACATTAAAAAAACCTAAAGCAAATAAATTTGTGTTATGCCCTAAAAGCCAGCAAATTATGGCTCTTTTGAAAAAATACAGGAATCAAAGAAAATCTAGGTGCCATGCTTTCAAAGTCTGAATTTGAGCATTCAAGTGAGTATTCTGAACAGCAGCTACAAGACACACACAAAAAATAATTCTCTGGACCACAGTTTTCCTTCTCTTGTAGCAAAGAGGGTGACATTTCAAGAAAATCTTCAGGCACTCTTGAAAAGCACTGGAAGTTACTTAGGACAGGGACACAAAAGAGACTTTCATATCACCAAACACTTAGCCCTGGCCCAGCTGCCAATCCTCCAAGACCTATTTTGGGTGCTGCACAGGTAGGGGACCTTGGTTCAGGTATGCTATGAAATAACTATTAAAATCTGAGAGGGTATGAGGCCATGGAATGAAAGAAGAGTAATACAGACAGTAAATAATGTAGTTACTGACACTGTAAAGGTTAGTAGCTGGAAGATTCAACAGGAAAACCACTAGCATGGAAAGATATAAAACCATAAGAAAAAATGCTGGAAGTTAGAAGAAGACAACTTAAGACCATCAAGAACCAGTCTGTTCAAAGGAGCACTGAATAACTTCCTTGATTGACTCAGAAAAGTCATCCTGTGTCCCATTGGGATGTCCATGTATTAAACCTTAGCCTGTGAATTCAAGACAGTGACAGTAGCTGACAAGTAATTGCTTAGTTCTTTTAAGCTGTGTATATCCTGCTTGTTTTTTGTGTGTGATAAGAGTTGCCTGGTCAAAATCAGCTCTGGCACATCTTTCTCAACTGAAGTCTGTTCTGAGAGCCATGGCTGATGCTCTGAATTACAAGGCCTGTTGAAACTGCTGGAAGAACTGGGTGTTGTTGAGATAACTCCTGCAACAAATTTGGAAAGTAGATAAGAAGCTGCTCAAGGATTGTCTGAGAGGAGCCCTCTTTCTGGGTGTGACCTGTACTTATACAAGATGCTGAATTATTTCAAAACAAACAGCTTTGGACTGCAATCACATTGGGAAATATCACAGATTATGTATCACTGCTAACAGGTGAAGACCAAGCAGCAGTGCAAGAGCTGTCTACCTAAAAAACCCTTTTAAGCTGTTTGTAAAGCACCTCTGAAGGGTTTCAACTCTGAAATAATTTAATTATAAATGGTAGCTTTGGTTAATTAACAAATGCTGGTTTCTAAAATAACTCTTGACTAAAATTCGCAAAATGTCTTATTGTTTTTCTAAGTAAATATTGCAGAGGCTGAGTAAGACTGTAGTGAAAGACAATTCATCAACTCAAAAGATAATCAGAAAAGTCTTAGAAAGCACACTGATATTAAAGACAAATTACCTACACATCCAAGTTAATGTGTGTGATTTGAAGACTGCTGGAAAACTAACTAGGGAATAGTCTACTTGTGCAAAGGCATCAATCTGGTTTAAAATTAAAAGAATGATGGACAAAACCAAAACAGGTATTAATTACAAAACCATACCACAAACAGTTATTGCTTAGTTAAAGCAAAGGCATTTTAGAAATGATGACTCTGAAGAAGAATAATGCTGGGAGATGGAAAAAGAAAAAGACAGAAATTATTATAAGGGAAAGAGTGAGAGTATTCCCTTTGGAAAAGCCACTGATTCCTCCTGGTTTAGGCCTTGTTCTGCTGTTCACAACTGAATACCCTTCACAGAAGTGTCTCCCATGCAGTGGAAAATCTAGGGCAGAGTCGCCATTTTTGCTATGTGTTTGCACAAGAGAACTGAACTCTCTTATATGATTAGTGAAATTCTGCTAAATAGGACTGAATCCTTTGGAAAATGACGTTAACACATTTTTCTGCCTATCAGTGTTGAAGAAAAGGGATGCTCTTTCACACAGAGGGTGCCTCATTATCAGTATGATCAATGACTTTTTCTGAAAGGCACTGGATGCAGCCTCAGTCTGATTGTTATTTTTGATTGGACTGTGTGGTCTGTTTATACTGTATAAAAATCGGATGGGTTCAAAGGGAAATGAGGAATTCACACAGAGATTATGAACTTCTCAATATGAATATGAATGTGACAGCAGAGTTTGGAGTGCCCTTGAACTTGAAGTGTTTAATTATGTGCTACGTAAGAAAATTATCTCGCTGACCATGATTTTCAGTAATATTTGGCACTGCTTGTCACATGGCAGCTATAGGTCATTTTAGGAAAAATAAATGTCTATTTACTCTGCTTATAAATAACAGACAAATATCCACAATGAAAACTGAAGAATGGGAAAACTCTATGACTTGAATTATATAACTTACAGGAATTGAATTAATTTGAGTTGAGGAAAAAAAAACAACAATATTCTCAATCTTGAGGGAAAAAACACAAACAAGAACAATAATAAAAAGCTGTGGCATTGATTATAGTAGTGAAAATCTTATATCCTTTATGAACATAGATAACTATTGTATTCATGTCTCTGCAAGAATGACACAGGAATTGTTACTGGTAGAAAAGAAATAAGCTCAAGTGTCTGTCTGCCTGCAGCATCTTGTCACCTCACCAAACACAAGTCTTATGTCCACATACCAACAGCATAAAGGATCAGCAGGAAAATGCTCATCTCCAATTTCTAAAGAAATAACACAGGCCAATTACAACCAACTGAAAGATTGCAGGTGACTTGCTATAGGTACAGAAGAAATCTGAATATTGTATATAAGATGCATGCAAGAGATTTCTAGGGTGCAGTATGGAATATGTTAAAGTATGGAAAAATGGCTGTATTTTTATTCCCTTTTTTTTGTACTATGAACACGGGAATAGTTTGGCATCTAATAAAAATGGATACAGTTTGAGCACTACAAAAATTATTTAACAAAAGACTGCTATCACAAACTCACCCTTATGCTTTCTAAGCAGTGCATCCATCAATTGGATTTTGTATTTGATATTTAGACATAGCTATGTGAAAAGAGAGACAAGCCAGAAGTGTAAGGCCTGTGTTTTAACTCCTCCCTTCACGAACTGAAACCATCTTTGCAAACTTAGATTTTTATCCAATTTGGTATGAATAGGCTTCTCAAGATAACCAGACAGAAAGCTGTAGATCCAGCTGGAGGAAAGGAAACGTACACAGTGGCTTTCTTACCATGGATTGAAATCTTTGAAATATAAGATCTGGCAGACTGGGACATCAATGTAATTTATATTAACAAGAAGCAATTATGGCAATATGGTAGACTGAACAATTGTCTGTTTTTATTAATTTGAGAGTCTCAGAGAAATCTAGGGGGTCTAAGTCTCAGAAGAGCTATATAGAAGGCAATCTGCAAAGTTGTGAAAGTTAGTTTGTAAATGATGCTCAATTACCCACATTTTGTCTAAGAGTAAGAAAAAAAATCTAGAAAATCATAGTAAGAACTCTAAGCATTGTTCCATATTCTCTTTTGAAATATTTATTAATAAATTGTACGTCAGCTTGTCAAAAAGCTTAATCATTTTAGATCCCCTTTATACCTGCAACCTTCCATTTGCAACCTTGTACTCTCTAATACAGTCAAATGTCAATGCTTTCATGTGCAGTCGGTCTAGTCAGCTCATCTGCTGGCACATGCAGGAAGAAATGTAAATTAAGTGCACTTCAAACACTCAGCAAAGGAGTCTGGTTTTGAAAAAAAATCATTAAAAATTTCTTTTCAGAGCCTTCAGTAATCATATCCTGTATCTGGATCCTTAGAAATCAAAATTAGAAAAGTGTCTCTTTATGATACAAAATGTGCTACTTCCCATAGAGTAATTAGAAAGTTTGTTGTACATACCTAGATCCTCCACTTAACTTGACTGTTACACTATAAATGGCTCAGCTGGCATCTGTGTAACAACATGGACAAGTGGCCTGTGCTATCCCATAACACTTTGAAGATAACTGCAATAAACAGTCCTGAGATGGACACAATAATTTCTCCTCCACCTTTGCGGCTTGGGAAAAAAAAAGCCAAACTCAGTAAAGAAAGCATCTGCTGTAAGGGAACAATTTAGGAAATGGCCTGTAAATCAAGTTTGAAAGGACTACTTGCTCCTGTTATTTAGAATGAAGAATGGGTTTTCTAGGGATTAAAGTATTTTAGGGACATGCCTGGTATTAAAAAACAGATTATATGCAAAAATTTCCAGGACATGAATTTTCAGTGTGTTGCAGGATCTGACAAGTTTACAAAAATGTCACAATTTCACAGAAACACAAGACATTCCAATTTATCATGACAGACCAATGTGAAGGTCTCTGGGACTGCAAAGGCAGAAGCCAGTTAGCTCATAAATATATAATCCAAGTTTTATCAGCATTGTAATTGTTCCACTTTGCTCTTTCCTGTAAGAAAGTTTTCAATAACTCCTTTAGATCTTTACATTTCTCCTTTTTTTTTTTTTTTGGTCCAGCCCCAAAACTATTAATTCGCCTTTCTGTAAAAATCCCTACTAAGATATCAACAGAAATATCTTTAAACCTAAATTCCAGCAAATTTAGGTATTAGGACTACGATTAGGAGTTGCAAAAGCTGTAGACCAACCAAGTAGGATAGAGAGTTGATAGATAGGTTGTTAGAATAGCCTTATAAAAGCCTCATTTACCATAATAGAACTGACACTGAAAGCATCACTTTTTACCCTTTCATCTTGATTAATTCAGGTTTTTTTCCTCAGGCATTACTACAGTGGTAGCACCATACCATAGAGAAAGAGACCCATCCAAGAGGAAGTTCAAACCATGAGTCTGTCCACTTTCCTCTAAATTTTTTCTCGGCAAAGCAAAATACCTGAAAAAAGAAGCTGTAATCCTAAAAGATTAGTTTTTACCCCAGAACTGTCCCTGACCAAACCAGTGTCTAGCATTGCCAGTCACAAATTCCCTTCTATCACCATTACCATTTTAAACCTCCCCTTTTCAGCTCATATACCTTTTCCTTCACGATAGTGATATAACAGGAGATAAAAAGGAGAGGCTGGGGGCATAATGACAGCAGTTTCCAGCCACCAGTCTCACTGAGACAGAATACAGAACTGCATGTCCATGCTCCTTTGGAAGGAGGACATGCTGTGCTGTGAAATTTTGCAGCCTGGTCATCCATCTTGCTGTGCTATCTGGCTCACAATAGAGCAATGCCTACTGCTGTTACCAGCTGCTCCATTAACCCAGATTGTAGAGATTAGCACCTTGCAAACTTTTCTGATATCCCAGAAGTTTTAGCCCTCCCCACTTCCAAGGAAAGCTATATTATTTAATACCATCGTATTAAAATTCTATTGCAAAAATGCTGAGATAACTGGAAAAAATCTGTGTGTAATCAAGTCATTACAGACAATCTTACACTGCACAGGCTTATGAAGCTAAGCCAGTCTTCCATAGCAACCCAAATTCTGGAGTTTCTGAGGTTCTGAATGTTTGGCTTTGTGGCAGTGCCGTTCCTTTAGTAGGAGCTCTTTGGAAGGCAATAGACACTGTACCCGCACATAGATAATTAGCTATAGAGTCCATACATAGCTATAGAGCTATAGAGTTCCAGCTATACAATCAAAGAAAGTAACAAATGTGGCCACTGTAAACTCTGTGGTCCTGAATATTCATGCAATGTCTGGACAAACTGACCATGCTAACAGATGTCTGAACTGATCATCCCTAAGAGATCTATGGGGTAAAGTAATTTTAAAAACCCCACAGAACAACATTAGTTGTGAGGGGATGTTTCCTTCTTAAGAAGTTTATTCAGATAGATTATTGTTGGATTGTTGTTAAATGATAAAGCATATCTGACCTGAAAAATAATTTCCCAGTGTATTTCTTAATTTCATCTGCAATCCTTCTCCCAGAGCCCTCCTACCTGCATTCTGTACAATGCTTACAGTAGCCACGTGTGTATTCTCCAGTCTGCACTGACTGCAGCAGAACTGCCTGTGCCACTGAGAGATCAATGCCAGTGCCAGAAGTTCCTGGGAAATCTACAGCATTAATTCTGAGCCTACAGAATACAGAGGGGGGATTATTAAACTTTGCATGTCAAAAGACTAAGAAGGTCCTCTGATCACTGAAAACCTTTCTGCTATAAAAGGCAAAATCTATGCTTCAGTAAAAGAATTTCTTAGAAATGACTGACCCATTCTAGGAAAGAAAGACACTTACACCTCATAGCATCCTTGGAAAAAGAATCCTTGATATTTGGCCAGGGTTTGTGTTTTTTTGGTTTTTTTTTTTTTTTTNTTGTTTTGTTTTGTTTTCTTGGGAGGGGTTTGGTTGGTTGGGGGTTTTTTTTGGGGGGTGCGGGAGGGGAGTTGTTTGTAACAAAAAACTTTCCTTGGCAGAAGAATGAACTCTTTAAACAGAAATCTTCTTGCCGGGGGAAAGAATAAATCCATGTTTAATCTCAGCTGCTACATCTATAAATAAATCCCGGTTATCCAAATGCATTTGCTGAAGACCATCAAAGTTTTTGTTTTCCCATTCTGCTTCCTTGCCTAAGCAAAGGGCTCTGGAGGGGGTGCATTTTTCTAAATTAAATCTTACTTGACTATTTCCCTGCCAAAACAAATATTTCTGATATTCAAGGATCTTGTCTTGCAAATGGATGTGTTGAACTGAGCTGAGCATTGTAACCATAAAACGTAATCTTATCTTGCAGTATACATTTCTCATTGTTCCCTGCTATCTGGCAGAGATCTCTGAAACAATTGCCTTTAATCTGCTTTCCCTGGGGCAGAAGGCACCAGCTATTTTCTGTTAAAATGACCGTAACTTTTGAATAACAGGCAGTAAGACTGCCTTTAGGTATCTTGTTTACTATGAGCTAAAATCAGATTATACACTGGGAAGATTGCCAATTTCAAGAATTATGGTTGGCGGAATGAATTGGAGTTTTGAAAATCATGCAATAATTTAGATTGAAATAGGACCTCAGGAGATTTTTCTGATTCAACCTCGTACTCGAAGATGAAATAACTCAGAGACTCTGCCCACCTGAGTCTTGAACTCATCCAAGAATGCACACTCCCCAACATTTCCAGCCCTTTTTCTAGTGCTCCCTAGAATTTTTTCTGAACTGTGGTACTTTTCTTGGCCTGACTTATGCCTTGTGCTCATCATTGTTTCAGTGTGTACCCTTGGAAGAATCTGGCTTCATGTTCTCTTGTTTTTTTTGTTTATAGCCTATTGGAGGGTGGGATTGAAGGCTGTAGAAGGACCTGCTTTTACATTAGTCTTGGTATTTGGAGAACTTGTAGGAAACTCTATAACTGTTTTTCAACTGGCTGTTCCTCGTACAAAGATTTTCCTCTTCAGCAAACACTTGTTGAGCCCTATCCAGCTAAAATGGTAATTTATCACGTAAATTAATCCCAAAATATTTTGTAAAAAGCATCTTCCTGCCACATCAGCCAAGATACACATTTTCTTCTTATCGCTTTTTTGGCTTTCTTTTCATCAAACACAAACAGATTATTTCCACTGCTACAGGTCCTTCATAGTTAATAATAAGATTAATAATAAGATTGTTAGTAACACCAATTCTGCCCTCTTTCCCGCTCATTTCCCCTGCTGTATCATGGCCATGCTTACACCTGTCTTGCTGCAAACTGATACAAATCAGTTGAAAAAAAGCAGCCAAAGTGCTCCTTCAGAAGCTTTATAAAGCTCATCTCTGAGTGTAGCAGAACAAATACTTTTAAAAGCAATAAGAAGCAGAATTAAACCAACCACTAAAATTTTACACTGAACAAAACAGTGTCTGCATAATTATTGCAATGTGGTAATAAAAAGCTGTTTCATTCTAAAACATCGAAATTTATTTCCTTTACTTACCTTGAAATGACATAGTTGATCTTAACAACTGAGAAATTCTCCTGCTCACTCTAGGTTGGGAAAGTCTGTTTCAATACTGCTTGCTTCAGGAGCTCCATCCCAATCGTCCTGCCTACAAGGGGGCACAGGAAAGCACATGCCTTGCAGATTGGATTCAGGCACCTGAAGGCCCAGATATACTGTGGAATAATTTAATCCTAATTTTTAACACAGTTCTTGCAACACTCTGTTTCTATGATCCTTACCTAGATCTCTTTCCAACTAATTTGAAATATTCTCAGCTATAACTTCTCTTAGCCTCACATACAAGCCATTTAATCTAAGATCAAGATAATCTGTTAGGATCATTTTGTTCCTGAGTTGTGTTTCATATTCTAGAGTTTGTGTCAGGTTTCTGAAACTCTTATACTCCCTTTACTCATAATGTGAGTGACCTTGGGAAACACTTGATCATCACCTTTACCTCAGATTGCCTCATATCGGTTGAATGAACAAGTGAGTTATGAAGTAGCAAGGCAACTTCTCTATGTAATGGTTACTTATGGAAAAAGTGCAACACATGCATCTGAAGTGCTGGTATGTCAAATGCAGAACTATGAACTGTTGCTTGTGTATAGGAAGTTGTTTGAGTTTTAAAGACAACCCTCTTAAATGATTTCTTCCCATTTCTTTCAGAATACATATGCTTTGCCACTCCACCTTAACCTTTACAGCCTGCAGCAGATGTCTGATTTATGTCTTTACCTTCTTTACTTGCTTTAAGGAATCTCTGCTTTCTTGAATGCTTCAATGCTATTTGTGCATTGATAATATACACAGACCCTATTACCAACAGAGCATCTTTTAATTCCAAATTCCTCGTGCCTTCCTTCTTTTTGCTCACCTTTGATTAAGACATAATTAAAACTTTTAATACTGAATGATGTCCTGCTTTCAGATGTTTATACCACAAGTGTCTAGCTTTTGACCTCACAATTGCTGAATAAAAAACACCTGGGGTTTTTCCTCACCAGGCTCCATAGTATTAGAAAATCAAAAAAAAAGAGATTTCTGATAACTCAACACTGGAATATCTTTTTATAAAATGCATCTTTTATGAAGGAGAAGTAAGTTATGATTCCCTGGGAATTCTTGTCTCCAAAGCAAAATATGGGCTCTCACTGAAATAGTTTAAAGCTCTCTTATGACTCTCAGTGAAGGCAACCAGTGATCTCAGGTGGAATTTCTCTGAAGGTTCTTGTAGCAGGTAAGAATCATAAAGGCAAGATCTATTGCCTCAGCCTTCAAATCTCACATTAAGGGAAAGGATGTCAGGCACCAAGATCTTAAATATGAGAAATACCTTTGGGAGAAGCACTGTTACTATGCTCTTTAAGACCAGGATTAGCCTCAAGCCTCAAGAACAGCAAACACAGCAGGAAAAAATATCATGTCTTCAGCATCTTCTCACCTTTGTCACAGATCTGTTAACAACATGTATGATACAAATGCTTTCATAAATTATGCATACCATGAGTGGCAAAACATCTGCATGACTTCCCTCAATGAAATTTGGAAAAGGATGGATAGGCAAGAGGATTGATTAATGATTTTACTGCACAAAGCCATCATTGTGGGAGCCAGCACAGTTTTCTGATTCCGTGCATATCACTTTGGCAGGCATTAGCTGTTGGTGAGACTGAATGGTTCTGCTCCACCACTCTATCCTTTCCCCACACCCATATCTTAGCTATTTTATTTTACCATCTGTCCTAGCACTTGCAGAGTGAACATGACAAAGCAATCCCAGTCAAGCAGGAGCAGGTCTGTCCTCCTCTATAAACCACCTTCTTTTTATACACAGAGCTTCCCTAGGATACACAGGATTTGAGAGTTCCAAAGCTTTTCAACTGAATCTGCTGGTCTAATAAAATAAGGTAGGTCAGACACTGCTACATAATGTTGACTAAATGAGATTATGTGAGAAGGGAATGCAAGGGTAAATTCAAAGCATGTGTGAGAATTACATGGTGATCACATGGACTTCCTGGCATGAAATTGCACTGGTGTGGTTGAGTGCAAAGCAGGCTCTGAGCCACTGCACGGCAGGACAACCACACAACACAGATTCACAAAAGCTCAAATTGTTTCTTTCTGTGACACATCCCTACTACAAAAGTAAGGGGTTTTCGTTCAAAATGCTTGTATTGATCCTGATTTTCACTACCAATGACAGCTACTGCTCAATTTCCTAGAAATAACAATACTGTTTCTAAAGACAACTTCTAGTCTTCCCAGTGCTGCATTAGAAGGTTGTTTATTAGGGACCTATAATAACTTTACACTGGGCTTATCACAGAGGGGAGTGGTACATTGTTTTCTAACACATCTAACTGTGATCATGATACCCGCCTATGCATAAAACCATGCTAATTAATCAGTAACAACAGGTTTTGCTTGTTTCCAGGTAATTCAGAGCCTATAAAGTCAGCCCTGCATCTCTAACAAGCATCATATTTTCTTGGACAATTTATTCCATAATCTGCTAGAAAACACATAAATGTACTTAAAACAAGCACAAACCCTCCTCTCCACCAAAACCCCCCACATCCCACCACCCTTTGTTAATTTTATTTCTGTATTGAACTTAGTATTATCAGGTCAGACTCTAAATAGTTGCAAATCTATGTTCTACCCAGCACCTCAAAAAAACTGGTCTTTGGTAGATTTCCCACTATAAGACAGACAAAATGCATTATCAATATTGCCCTGATACTGGTTCTTTGAAGAATCCTTATAAAGTTATCCCAGGACACTATGCAAGAAGTCGTCGTCTCAGGGAAAAAAAATTTTGAAAACATAATCCATATTGTGACAAATTTTGAAAATGTACCTTTTAATTGGTCCATCTCTAGTTCTTACGCCTTTTCTGGTTTTCTCTATTTTAAGCAACTCAAGATAAATACTGTAGGGCAGCAATGCCACATTATGCACAACAGCCACTGAAGTCACATACCCTAAATGTTTTCTAAAAAAGCATCCTAACTTCTTCTGCAAACATACCACTTTCAATGCTGATTAATAAGGGCCAATTAAAAATCAATGTGAAACCAGAAAGACAGATTTTATTATTATTAAAGGACACGGATATTTACTAGATATTTATCTAGCAGGAATGCTAGAAACATTGATGCAGATGAGATACCTCATTCCCACTGCATTTCATTCACACTGAGGAACAGAAAATAGCAATCTTGGTCATTATTACTGTGCTTTGGAGTTGATTAGTTCTTATTTGGATTTTAAATGTATGTTGGATAAGAAGCTGAAAGAACGATCTGAACTGCCATGGGAATAAAAGATGGTATAATTTCATACTGCTTCCTCACACCAACAAGCTTTACTTCTCCACTCCCAAGCTGATACTCTTGGTTTCATTCCCGAGGCCCTCTCAGACGTTAGCATCGATTGTATAAGATCAGTCAGATGACTGAGGCAGACAGAACTAAGCAGAAGGAACTTGTCAGCTGCCTGATAGTCTAAATGAGAGCTGCCAATTGCACTTCTGAGGACAATAGATGTCAGACAAATTGCTCTGATTTTTATCTTCAGTAACTGAGCAGGCAGAGACCGATTTCTGTACGTAAATAATGCTCTTAATTCTTTTGTCTTCACAAAGATTAACGTAGTTCAAGTATTTGAAGTAGAGAAAAAGATTAAAAACTCCTTTGTTTCAGTTTGTGTACCTGTCTCACCCTAATGAAGTACTCTACTTACCAGACTGTAGATACCATGTCTGGTTTCTCCTTTGTGAACAGTCTGCAAAAACTTTTAATACAAATCACAATAAAGAACACAGCTGAAATTTGCCTAAGAACTCAGCAATCTTCTAATGTAGAAAAAGTCGTAATATTTGTCTTGTACAGGTTTAACATAGCCATAAAAACACACTATCTTAAACTGACCATCCTCAGAAGAGAATATATCTGAAGAAGAATTTTGTCATTATCTTGCCTTGGTCCTGTACAAGATTCTCCAGTCTACAACCCACAGAGTAATTTCTTTCACTTTCGAACATTTAGAAACCTCACTAGTTAAAAGACACAAGACAAACAGTTCTCAAACACATTAGCAAATATAGAGTCTAGCCAAACTGAAGTCCAGAAAGAGCACTTCAGTTTCCCAAATATCTCTGCTAGTGTACTCAAGAACCGGTAGGGTTTCTGCAGCTCACTCAATAATGTCAAATCAAAAAGCACTCAAAAGCCTCAGGGTTTTACCCCTTCCTACACACTGATATTCCGTATGGAAAATCACCTCTTGAGGGGAAAGAAATATAAAGTTTATATGATTGATAGAAGAGGCAGGATACTGGCAGGAATGCTTAAGTAAAACAGCAAATGACACAGACAGGATTTGCTAAATGACATAAAAGCAGATGATCCCTCTTCACAACTACTGGAAATACCCACAGAAGGAGGAAAACTCCACTAAGTTCCTATTCATGTTTCCTGCATTCTATGTAGAAAGAAATGCTACCCACTTCCCAGCTCATGAGGCAGTCATCAATCTTGCTCAGTGAAATCTTCAAACAGAATCCACAGGAGGGAACGGTTGCCCCTACCCCACAGGATGTGTCTGTGAGTGTCTGAGACACTGTCCGATTTTTCAGCAGCTTTGCAAAAGCTTTGTGTGACCACAGCTTTTCCTAAGTGTGGCTTTACTACTGATGCACTTCATAAAGGCTTTCAAGGCCTTGGAGCAGGGTGGCCAGAGAATTACTAATCTATGCCAGGCTGCAAAATAAATAGCATAGCTGCAGTGCCTACACAGAATCTGTTAACAATGGATAACAATGTTGGGAGGCAGTTGTCTGATGAGCTGATGGAAAAAACCACTGTCACTGTTTGGACCCACTGGGTCAATGTTGCTGAGTTCTGTAACTGCCCTATCCTAGCACCCGAGCCAGGACTATCAGGCTCATTTTGACCAAAGTCCATTTAGCAAAACAAAACTCAGTGTCCTGGTCCTGGCGCTGCCCTGCATGCTGCCCTCACAGCTAAGAACTGAGGGTGAAACAAGAGATAGGGTAAGAGGAAGAAACACTGAGACACTGAACAGGAATGCAGCAGGCATTACTTGTCTGGAAGCTGCCCAGATTCAGACTGGAGTCCATCATCTGCATAGGTGTGTTCTAAGCTTTCTTCTCTGCTTTTCTTTCCACTGTTTGGCTCACTTACCAGTCTCTTGTACAACCATTCCCTCCCTTTCAGGGAGCTGAAAGTAGCATGAGGCACTCAGCCCAGGCAGCTACTTCCCTGGGTTCACACAAATTTCAGTCAGATTCCCAAAAAGTGGATGCAGTGATCTCCCTAAGAAAAAAAAAAATGACCCTCATTTTACTACCCAGAGAAATGTGATTTTAGTCTGCTCATGAAAAGATACCAAATTCTGGCTTTAGTGTGCAATTTAAAATACTTTTGCTCAGCACACAGCTCCCAGTAATTTTATATTGTTAAAAATATGGAAATCCACAAAAAAACACCTGAAGTGTCTGAAGCAATCTGGTAAACTTCAGGAAAACTCCTGGAAGGTCTTTTGCTCCATATAATCGAGATTTTAATCAGAAACAGAGAAGTTAAGAGCCACAATAGCAAACTCAGACACTGTTTAAGGGTCATCTGTACACAGCCAACCTGAGGCGGTGTAATGCAGAGTTCCACTCACTGTACAGAGCATTAGCATAGAGGGCTCTAAAACACCTTCTAGCAGTAAAGCTGGCCACCAGCAAGCTGCAAGAATTTAGGAGGTTCTCTCCACTGGCTTTCATTTGCATCTCCTCCTCCACTGGCACACTTCAATGGCACTTCATCTCCTGATAATACTCCAGCCTTCATACCCATCTCTTTCTCAACCCACTTTATCACATCTTTCGTGTAACTCTTGTCATTCAAAATGTGAGCATCATAAGTTAATCTATACACACATATATTTATTTATACATATTATAAAATACATTATTTGTAGTGGCAAATACATGAAGAGAAATAACAGAAAAGATTCACTGGCTCACAGCTTTATTACCACACTCGTCTTCCAGGAAAAAAAAATTTCCATGATGTATGTAACTGAACCAGAGACCTTTACATTTTAAAGTTCTCCTCTGCCATGGGACTTGGTCAACAGGACTACAGCTTTAAATTTCAAATTACTCAAGAGCACCCACTAGGGCTATCAGTAGGATTTTACAGCCTTGGTGAAACAGGTTCTATTGCTTGAGTTTCACACCGACCATGAGGTAAAGAAACACCCTCATTTAAAATACTTTGAGTAGAGAAACCATACTGTCTTCAGTAATCATTCCAAGCTACTGACAAAGACCTTTCTCTTGTCACCATACTGTGTATTATCTTAATGAATGAGACTTAAAAACAATTTGCTCTTTCTGATAAGAGTGAACTATGTTGAAAGTCAAAATTCCTCTGTACACAACCATTTTTTCAAGCCTCTAAGCACACAGGTTTCCTGTACTATTTTGACAAGTGCCCTTCCCAGACAGAGGTCAACTTCATATAAGGCCATTTTAAGTCGCCTGCCTGCAGATTGAGTCAAAATTAAAACGGTAGAGAAAGCCTGTAACTCACCAAATAACAGCCCTTTTTTGGTAGAATGATTCGTGATGGTGTTGAGTCATTTGAAATTTGCCAAACTCGAAAGCTGAGGAAAATGTTTTAGCCTGTCATCCTAATTGTTTCCTAGCTTTTTTCCTGCTGTGTGTCTAAACTGTCTAAACCTGACATTCAGTGGAAAACATATCTAACCCTTATATTATAGCATGACTCATAAAGTTCAAAGGAAAAATTCACAGAATGGCAGCAAAAATGCTCACTTGTAACTGGTGTAGCTGGTTACCTAATAATGACTATATTCAGTTCTTGAGAAACTGAACCACTTCATGTAACACAACTGCTTCAGCTTGTGCAAGCTACAAAGAAGGTGGTTCTTCTGTTAGCACCACATCTGCAACCGTGGACATTCCTCATACTAGAGAGGTCTCCTCCACTCTTCCAAAAGAGCACGGACTAAGATGCTATAGAGCCTGTGGGGTAACAGGAGGTGGCTGCGACAGGGATAAGAGTTTGAGACGTCTCTTGATAGCCAACTCTAAAAAGAATTGGATGGTTTGGATGGCCATGTTCAGATGAATTAAGCAAATTTCACTTGCCGCCCAGAATAAAGAGTTTTTTAAAGTTTCAAGTCCCCTTTTTCCTGTTGGGCACCTAGGTGCTGAAAAAAGACTGCAGGGCTGTTCCTACAGGGTTAAACAATGTGAATAGGGCACTAATAGGCAGTTGTACTTGACAGTAGCCGTGCAAGCTAGGTCTTGTGATTTCACTTATTTTAGTATTATATTCCTAGAAAGTACCCCAGTTTTTCTGTGTTATTCTTTGTATGGAAAAATGTGATGCAAGTCAAGTTTTGTTGTTAGAAGGAAAACCAAGATGACCTGAGAATATCCATTGTTCTAAGTTACCTCTGAATTTACTGCTTTTGAAAATTCTATGGAATTCATTAAACAAAGTGAAAACTTGAAAAAAAATTTGCCTTTTACATTATCACTGAGTCAACATTATACTCCTGCCAAATGTGCATTTCCAGATAAAGGACGCAGGGAAGCGCTTTTATTCCAAATGACAGATGAAGGAAAGTAAAGCCAGAAAACGTCAGTTTGTACCACTTCATGCTTTCGTCGAGATTATGTGCTCACAGCTGTTGTAGCACTACCTCTGAGGTGACAACTAAGCAGTCTGGTCTAGAAAAATCGGATTCCTTCATAAAACTAACCTCCTCCTTCAGCCTTCCCGTCTGTGCATTTCCACCCTCTCCAACAGTTTAACACCCAGCCAGGCTTTCCCTGGCAGTTTCGCCTACAGAACACCACCTGGCCCGGTGTTACACTGAGAAGGGCAGCGGCCCTACCACCCTCGCCACGTGGCGTCAGGCAGCCCGGGCGCAGGAATCACTCCCGCCAGTGGCTTATCCATCTCAGCGTAAGAGGCTGAGGAGGAATGGAGCAATTGAGAGACGCCGGGTCAGCACCAGCGTCACAGGCACAGCAATGGCGGCTCCCGCCCGGCCTGTGGGGCAGCGCGCGGGGGCGGCTCCTCCCCGCGCACAGCCGAACGCCCAATCATCGATGGTGGCCGGGCCACAGCGCGGCGCACAGACACAGCGATCGGGGGTGTGCCGCGAGCCCCGGAGGCGGGGCCGGGCTGAGGCGGTGCCGTGACAACCAAAACAACGGCCCGGCCCGTCAGCCTTTGCGCCCGCGCCCCGCCGCCACCTTCCCCGCCGCCGCTGCTCGGCGGGGCCCGCTCTGGGCGCCAGGTGGCTACGGAGACCTCCCCCGGTCCCGCCGTCGCTGCTGCTATGAAGCTCCGCGTACGGCTGCAGAAGCGGACGGCGGCCCTGGAGGTGCAGGGGGCGGAGCCAACGCTGGGGGAGCTGCGCGCGCAGCTGCGCCTGGCCCTGCTGCCCGCCTGGGGGTTCAGGTAGCGAGCGGAACGAACCATCGTGAGGGGTGCTGGGGGGGAGGCGATGCCGAGCGTGCGCGGCCCGGGCTGGCGGGGCCGTGCCACGCGATGCGGGGAGAGGGATCTGCCCCAGGCCTCGGGGCCGTTGTGCTGCCCCCTATGGGGCGGGCGCGGCACTGCTGCGGCGTCACCGCCGGGACCCGGAGCGCCTCCCGGGGATTGACATCGGCCGGCCTCGCCGCTTTACCCGGCCCACGGGAGCGGCTGACCGGGCTCCTGTAGGGCCTGGGACGCGGGCTGCTTCCCGGCTGGGCACTGCGGAGCGGGAAAGCAAAACTTCGGGAGCGCTCAGCTGCGAAATGCGGATTGCAGCATGGTCAGAGCTGACTGAGATGTCTGCGCGGCCCTTGAGTTAGAAAATGCTGTAGGGTCTCAGTTTTACACGTCTCTCAGGCTTCCTGGAGAATCTCGGTTTAGTTTCATAAACATTTTATCTGTGAAGAACTCACGGCATCCTCCGTAGGAAAATGAATCACCTATAAAAGGGGAACGTTTTCTGATGTTGGCCAAAGGGTTTGTGTCACAAACCTTTAATTAGGTCCGACGTGCTGGTGTTTCGCGGGTGATTCACACAGCAGTGTGGGCAGGAGAGAGCTGAACTTACTGCTTGTCTTGCCGCAGTGGGTGTATTTTATAGCTGCTAACTGGGTAGGTGCTTCTCTGCTAACCAGTTTCATTTCTGGGGTTTTTTTGGCCTGAAGCTTGTTTTCTTCTTACCCTCATTTGCAGCTAGCATTCTATAGGACACCTGCTGATCATTGAAATTAATGTTTAGCTTGATGAGAAAAGAAGTTGGTTGAGTCTTCAACACTATTTATTTTTAAATAATCCGAGACAGTAGTTTATTTAGATCTTCTTTTTCTAGCTGTGATATCTTCTATTTTAAAGGGCACTTGTGTGCTTTCCTTCATAACTGTTTTGTGAGCAATTTCTGTAAATGAAGTTTTATTTACCAAGCAGCTACAGCAACTTAAAATATATTTGGTGAGAAACATGGAGGAAATAATTTCATATAATCTTTTCCCCCACTATTTCTTTAATATGTGGGTAATCAATAATGGATTAAGCCCCATGGCACAATACTATTGTAATATGCATTAAGCATTTCTATTTGTGGAATCATAGAATCATTAAGGTTGGATAAGATCATCAAGCCCAATCTTTGACCAATCACCGCCAGGTCAACTGCACCGTAGCACCAAGTGCCATGTCGAGTGTGGCTATCCAGGTGCAGCCAACCATGTTTCCTTACTGTTTTTTTAAAAATTGTTTTGCAGTTCTGATACCACGTTTTCAATAACATTGAACAGAAAAGATGCTCTCACAGAAGATCAAAAGACCTTAGCTTCATATGGGATTGTTTCTGGTGATTTGATATGCTTGTTACTGGAAGAGCCAGATGGACAACCCAGCCTACCTCCTCCTCCTTCTCCTGCCTCACTTCAAAATGGTCATGAGCCATCCACCTTGACCCCAAACAAAAGTCAGGCCAACAGTCCAAAAGAAGAAGGGCAGAATGAGCAATCTAACAATGAGAAGGCTCAGGTGGAAGTTCAAGAGAGTGATGAAAGGGTAAGTACGTGAGACTTTAACTGTACAGCACAAGACAAAAAAGGTGGTGTACTGTTGTGTCAGTACTGTATAGGAGTGAGTTTCTTGAGAATATTTGGCTCCTTATACTTACCTAATATATGCTCAGTTATTTGAATGGAAATTTGTCTCTATTCACTGTATTTTAGTGTGGCACAGAAGCTAGTTCAGAGAGCCCAAAGTGTTTTAGGTTTACAGGAGGAAATGATTTTGCTGGAACATGTACTTAGGGAAATAAGGATTAAGTTTCTTGCCTACCTCAGTGCTGTCTTCTTGAGGACCTGATTTTACATAGGAGCAGATGCAACAGGCAGTGTCAGAGACAGGCTCTTTTTTCCCCCCCTTTCCTGACCCTTACGTTAGGTAAATCTGCTTACAGTTTTCATTCTACTTTTTTTAAATAATGTATTTGTGTGTAGTTTTGTCAGTTAATTAATAACATGCCATGATTTAGAAGAAAGGAAGCTACAATGAAGCCACAGTCTTCCTCAGGTGGCAGCAGGTGCACTCCATTGATTGATTTTATTTTTCTCACTGCTGTTTAGGCTTGTTGTGTTTGTTGGCAGCCCAAATTACTATTTTGGTTACTTGCCATGCACATTGGCCAAGTTCAAATATATGGTGATACTCTAGTGTTTAATTACTCCTGTGTATGTTTCAAAAGTTCTGATGAAGGTTTAATATATTACGATCACTTTGTCTTCAGTTAGTATATGCAGTAAAATAACAGACCCTTTCATGAAGGATTTACATTATAAAGATTAAAAAATCCAAAGTCTACATATATAATCCCAGTCCCCATCTGGAATGCTGGAAAATGGAGGTGTAATGAATTTGTACAACTTGTATGCGAAATCAGGCTGGAATAAGCAGATGTATAATGTTGTTGCATATAGAGATGTAATTTTTCTGAAACAAAAGTGTGTTTTGCTTTCCCCTGAAGGCAGGATCCAGCCTAGAATTTCCTTCTGGATTAGTTCCAGAGGATGCTGACCTTGAAGAAGGTACAGGTTCCTATCCCTCCGAACCCATGCTGTGCAGTGAAGCTGCTGATGGTGAAATACCCCATTCCTTAGAGATGCTCTACCTTTCTGCTGAGTGTACCACTGCCACTGATGCCTTGATCGTTCTGCTTCATCTTCTCATGATGGAGACAGGCTATGTACCTCAGGTAGGTAGGTGCAGCACCAAAAAGAAATTTCTGGGTCATTGTGGGGAAGCTGTGGAATATACAAGATGCATCTGAGGATCTGCTTCTGCCTTTGTATATGTCAATTGGCTGCAGGGGCTGCTGAAGGATCAGTTTCTCTAATTTCCCTAAACAGAAAGGCTTCAGGCTAAAGACTGGAGCAGCTTTTAGGTGTGGAAGAAGAGGCCTGTCCCTGTGTTTCTTTTGGTCCTCAGCCTCACTGGGACTCAGCTGAACCTCCCACTTCTGCCTATACTATAGAGCATGTGCAGATGTGCTTAGGTTGTAGCACTTCCCCAAAATACTGCCTTAAGTGTCAGTGTCATCTCGATGATATTCTGTCAAGTGGTGCTTAATGAGGCCTAGATCTGCCAAAAAACTGTCACTCATTCCATATTCAATTAAGTGTCAATTTTGGCTTTGGTTTTACTGCTCTATAGAGGTATCATACTTGAGCGCCTGTGGCAGTACATCTGTACAATGTATGGGTTCACTTTTTCCCTTTACATCTTATGTTTATTAATATGTGGCTGATCATGGAGAAAAAGACTTGGTCTGAGGCAGGTGTTTAAATTCTCATCTTTTTTCTTGCAGTGAGGCTGACTAGGCACGTGTAGGTGTCTGGTTGACCAATGCCAATTTAATAAATCTGTTAAGTTCATTGCATCCCCAAAATTTGAAATATTATGTAAAGAATACATTTACCACTGGGAATAGGTGTGTTTATAGCAGTGAGGAGGTTTGGGGATAGGGAAGATGGTTGCCCTGCAGATTTAAGAGGAAAGAAAGAATATATTTTTACTTGTTACATTGTATCTGTATCAATATTGCTGATATTCCATCTGAGCCTTTTCATTATGAAATTGACAGCAAACCTGTTAGTTGGCTCAGGTTTTCTAACTTCCTTCAAACTATGATTCTTAAAGCCCTGTCAGATACTGTAAGTTCGCAGAAAAGGTGCAAAACTTTTTTTTTTTTTTGGTACAGAAAATTAATTATGTGCAGGAGTTTTCAGAATGCTGGAATGGATGACAGAATGAAGGATGTGTCGCAAAGAAATAGGTGTGAGTGCTCACTGTATGTTTGTTCCTATCAGGACAAAAATTACTGAACTTCACTTAGATTTGCTGTTAGTTTTGGAGAAAATGTGTATAATCATACATATTCATAATCACTGTGTCATTAGGACTGACCCAAGAATTGAATTGCAGGCATCATTCTGCCATTTCCAAACTTGTAATCCTTTTCTCACCCCTCAGCATTGGTACATTGCAGAAGTATGACAGTGTGTTTGTTACCTCTTTACGTTTGTAGGGGATAGAAGCCAAGGTAGTCTCTATGCCAGAGAAATGGAGAGGGAATGGTGTTTATAAGCTGCAGTACACACATCCCCTTTGTGGAGAAGGTTCTGCTGGTTTGACTTGTGTGCCTCTGGGAGATCTTATTGCTATTAATGGTAAGTCAGTTAAGTCTTCATCCTGGATGCACATTCCTAAGCATCACCATTGTTTAGGAAGAGAAAACTTAAGTGTGCATTTGTGTGTTTTGAACTGCACCTTTATTACTTGGGTTGTAGAGGTGCAGGAGGTGCCACTTCCTGATGCTGAATACTCTTGGCATGTCCAGTCTCTCTGTTAACTGTTCCTTTCCCTCTTGTTGTAATGGATTAATCCTCAGGAGATTCAGCTGGCCTTTTCATTGCAATATTGTAGAAATATGTTCGTTGTCTCATTTCATAGGAGCTTTGGTACACATTGCCAAACATGAAGGAAGTAGATTTGCTTCAGCCACAATATTTTGGCTTCTTTTATGTTTCTTTTGCAAGACTTACAACTTCCAGACTATGTATTACTTCAGTAATGAAGTGGTCTTCGCTGTCTCTCTGTGTTTTAAATTTTGAAATGTCTTTCTTTCCTATATTTCTAGCAACATTGAAAATCAATGAAGAGATTAAAAGTGTTAAGAGAATCCAGCTATTGCCATCATCCTTTGTTTGCTTTCAGGACCCAGGTATGCCTGAACGATGATCTCATAGTAGTAAACTGAAAAGTAAAGAAGGGGAACAGTGGGTAAGAATATGCTTTAGTAGAGCACCAAATAAGTACAGAACAGCAAAAAAGGATATGGTTGCCATTTAGGTTAAAGGAATTCAGGGTGTAGCCATTTACTCACACTTTGTTGTTAGCACAAATTGTATTTCTTGGATTAACAATATAAGGAAAGAACCTTGCAAATCTCAGTTTATCCTTTGGCTCATATGCCTGTTATTTATGAGGTTCTAGGCATATGTGTGAATCTCTGGGGCAGTGCTGGGTGATATCCCCTTTCTCCCTGGCAGCTCAGGATTTCAGAGGCTGGTACACTCTTGCTGTGGCACTGTAGTTGTTAAATTCTTTTTGTCAGAAAACATGTGCTGACCACATAGATTTCTCCAGAGTGCCAAAATTAGAGGGAAAACTAAGGGAGGTAAGAAGGGCAGATCCATTTGGATCTTTGTGGGCACAGACCTGACCATTCTTATATTCTCTGAAGGATATGAGTTGCTTTATTGGCAGTCCAGGCTGACTCAATTTCCTATGTTCTGTGTAGTCCCAGATGTACAAGTGTAACTGAAAGGTTGTAGAAGAGCTGAGTGCTAAAATGTGTCCAGTATAACAGTAAAGTCTTCTTGCTCCTCTTTCTTCAGAGAACAGAATGGAAGAATACTTCTGTCAGAGAAATGAAGGTTGCAGGCTTTTAGAACATAGATGCATGTTAGGCAGGAGCTTTGAAATTTAACAAAGGAGGCTCGGACAGCTTGAGAGTCAGTTTGTTTCCAGAGAACTCAAGTCTTTCCCTTAACTATGCCTTTTAAGGCTAAAGGGAAAGCTTAGCGCAGTCGTGGAACTGCTTCTAGTTTATCAGTGACTGACTTGTCGCGGGGTAATTACACTCTAGCTGCAGAGCTGCTCACATCAAGATCACAAGCAGATTAAAGTTGTGCAAATAAGAAAACTGTAATTTTTATATAATTTTTGCATTATAACCTCTTGAACTTAAGCTTTTTCTCTTTCTTCTTTGATAGAGAAGGTTGCAGGTGTTTACAAAGACCTTCAGAAATTATCCCGTCTCTTTAAAGACCAGCTGGTTTACTCTCTCCTGGCTGCTGCCCGACAAGGTGAGAGAAAATATTTACAATTAGAGATGGTACTTAATTTTTGAGGATGAAAGGAAGGGAGTCAATCTGAAGCCTTGAAGGAAGAGTGTTAGAAGCAGCTGTTCAGTGATAGGCGTATAAACAGAAAGCATAAAGTAAAATATGCATGCTAAAGAAATCGTATTAATCTTTGTAACTCAGAAAATGATAATATAATTCTGGTTTTAATTTTTGATTGCTCTAGTGTCACTTCAGAGATGGAAATGGAGTGTCTGTTTTCCATGCATAATGATGAGGAAATCCTGCCATGATAATTTTGTAGCAGTAGTTCTGTAGTTTTGATCTATTTCCTTGTCAAAACAGAAAAATTTGTTTAGGATCATGTTTGGAAGTCTGACCTCAGGAATGATCTTGTTAGGAACTGGTCGTTGGGGGCTTGGAAAGGATGGTAGGAAGTAACCCAGGCTGGTGTTTGTGAAGCAGTAGGAAGCCAGGCTTTCTCTGCACGGTTACTGCCATAAAAGGTCTCAGCTTTGTGTTCTGAAGACAATGGAATTCCCTCTAGACTCAGTGTGTGAAGATTTTAGGTGTTGTATTTTTTGCAGGCTCATGAAATTGGGCAGGTCTTTTTTTTCTTTACTTGTTTCTTAGCTCTATAGCCTATAAGCATATTTTGATGTGTGAAATGTTTCTTAGGCATAGTGCTCAGTATAAAACGTCATTTGCCCTATTTTGTGCAGCTCGTAAGTGTAGTTAGAGTTGCAAGCGAGCTGTTTTGCAAAGAGTCCCATCACAGTAGTTGCTCAAAAAAGTGATGTAACTCAGACATCAAAGGGAGAGGATGTAAGGGAAAGATTATAATGTTCTTTCTTTCTTTCAAGGTCTTTGGAGATGGAAACACTACCTAAGTGATGTCTAGATTACTCTTACTTTTTTCTGAACTTTCTTTCTTCTTTCTGTAGCTTTGAACTTGCCAGATGTGTTTGGGTTAGTGGTCCTTCCTCTTGAACTCAAGCTTCGGATTTTCAGACTTCTGGATGTCCGTTCCCTCATCTCTCTCTCCGCCGTTTGCCGTGATCTCTACACAGCTTCCAATGACCAGCTTCTCTGGAGGTTTATGTATCTGCGGGATTTCCGAGGTAATGCCAAGGCACATCCTTTTCTAATTACATTCTCATGATAACAGAGGGATTAGTTCTGACAGGTTTTCATGAGAGTTTCCTCAGGCAACCGATAATTATATTGAAACACTGTGAGTGAATGCAGTTGTTTATGATACTAATCAGTACAGTTGGTCAGGTGTGATTTAGGTGGATGCAGAGTTTTCTGCCAAGGAAAATGGTTGGTAATCTTCTGAGCCACTACTGGTGCTCTGCATGGTTCTTCCCATGACATGGTGTGGGCGTTCCTTGTTTTCATCTGTTTCCTTGCTACCTTAGTGTATTGGCTACTGCAGATACTAGGAAGTGAAGGGAAGATATATTCCTGCTTCAATTTCTCACAAGAGAGTAAAGAAACAAAGGTAATCAAGGGAAGTGCTGTCAGAAGGCAAAGGCAGAGACAATGTTTTTGGGATTTCTCTAGTAACATTTGCAGATGATGCTTTACATGGAATGGGTGTGCAAGTATATCACCTGTCAAATGGCCCTGGAGCTTTGTATTTTTTAAGATCCATTATGTTTAGAAAAAGATGTATTGACCACAAATGTTTTTTATATCTTGATTATTCTTTGAATTCTGATAAACTGCAGGTATCCATGGCACAAGATCTGTTGCTTTTCTTAATTCTTTGCTTCTCTTTGTAGATCCTATTGCAAGGCCTCGTGACACAGACTGGAAAGAAGTAAGTGGCTTTTTTATGTATGTCTCTGAGATCAGTCTTATTTTGAGAATTAAGTATAGAATTTGGGAGGCAGTAACTTTGAGTTAAAGTTTAGATTAAAAGTGTGATGTTCTGTATATGCATGTTCATCAGACTAGTGGAAAGGAGCATCAGCAAGTTACATGGTGCATGCTCAGCCTAGGGGTTAGAGATCCTCCAAGAGTGCTGTGCCTGGTCTTTCGCGGGCAGGGGAATTGCTGCTCTAGGTTTTCAGACTGGTGAGAAACATTTTTTTGAGAAGTGCTGTAAAACTGAATGCAGTTGCTGAAGCTGGAGCACTTAGAGAGCTTTAAAATGCCTTTTTTTTTTCTGTCTGCAGCTATACAAGAAAAAGTTGAAACAGAAGAAGGAGGCCCTGAGATGGAGGCACATGATGCTTCTGCCCCCTATACCTCATCCAATCCCCTTTCACCCCAACACATTCTATCCTAATCCCTTTCCACCCAACCCATTCCCATCAAACCCAATCTATCCCCCAATGATAATTGGGGGAGAATATGATGAGAGACCAACACTTCCTTATGTTGGAGACCCAATTAATTCACTCATTCCTGGCCAGGGAGAAGCACCAGGTCAGTTTCCTCCATTCAGACCACATTTTGACCCAATTGGCTCCCTGCCTGGAGCAAACCCTACGCTTCCAGGACGAGTTGGTCCCAGTGACAGGTTCCCACCTCGACCCAGCCGAGGACGCCCCATGGACATTCGCCGTGCATTCATTTGATTGCTGCTTTTTCTTGCAGGGAGTTTTGTAGTTGCTGAGCTTGCTTTCTAACTGCAGGAGATTGCAAATCCCAGGCACTAACATCTGCCTTCAGATTGTGTCAAGAACATGCCTGCATGGTGATGTCCCAAGAGCAGAGGCTGGGTTTGTTTTGTGCTCTGGTAGTGCTGTACCACCCAGCACTTAAGGTCTGTTCCTCAAAGAGCTAGACTTAGAGCAATTTGTTCTGCTGCCCCCCTCCTTGCCCTTAATCGTCTGTGAAGTGCTACTTAGAGACCAGAATACCAGCCAAATCCTTACTGCATCAGATAAAGAGCACTTTAAATACAAACCCTCTAGTTGTCTGTCTTATTTGGAGAGTTTTACTGAATTGCCAGGGTGAAAGGTTTTGTTTAAAATTTACCTGGCTAATTAATAATCTTTATTAATAAAAAAGTCACCACATAGAACAGGATACTGCCACTGTTATGGTAGATGTGTATTCATGGAATTTTTTAAAGGTGTTGTTTCCTTTTTCCTTTAATATTTTATTAGGTAAAAAGCGTTTTTGTATTGTTATTTAATGCACAAAGAATACAGCAAAGGGATTTTCTTTACAATGGAAATATTAGAACACAAAGTAATTCGTTTTACAAAGTTGAGTAAAGTCATGCTACACTGCAACTCAGAAGTCTAAGCAGAAGCAGAGCAATTTTACAAAGAATCAACAGCAAAACTTTTGACTTTTTCCTTGACTTTGCAAATAAGGATCTGTAGCACATGGCTGCATTTACTGTGTTTGAACTAAAAGTGGTGTGAAAATGCATCTTTCCCTCTATCTGATGTACTTAAAGAATTAAATAGGCTGACCTGGTTGTAGTGGAAATGGGATCACAACAACATGAGAAGCAGAATCAATTCTGACTTCAGTAAATTCCATCTAATTCCATTACTTAAGTATCAGATGATATCTTGCCAAAAAGGAAATGTGTCATAGCATGTTATGAGCACCTTTCAAGTGTTGTCTTATTAACTAATGAACAGCTAACAAGACCACTGTTAAAGTTTCCTGATAAGACCTGCAAGGTGATGCTGGAGCTCAAATAAAGGAAGACTGGAATGACTAAACTTTGCTAGAACTTTTAATTTCTTATGTATTTTTTAAGATGATTGATCTCAGTGTTTCTATAAATGTGAATGGTACTAACGACTGTTGTGACAACTGATACTGTTTTCTAAAACTTTTTGGAAATTCCAGCTGTGGAAATGGAATGACGTTTCCTGTTAAATACAAGCAATTTAATCAGTAATACTTACGTGCTTTTTCAGTTGAAATTTCAGTGGTTCATCTTGTTTTGTATAAAATCAGCTGACTTCAGTAAGGTCAGGGAATTTTGCCAGTGGAAGTAAAATATAATGCTTTATTTTGCTGTCAAAAGTTGTATTGCTTCTTTCTTCCTTTTCTAATTCACAGAGATAGTTTTCCTTCATTACCAAGACTTTTAACATAACTTTTTTTTAACTTAACTTTTAACATTTGCCATCAGTGGTTTAATGCTTGTTCCAAAAGCATTTTCACCAGTGAAATGTATAGTCATATCTCTTAGAGTTTGCAGAAATTCTTTATATTCCTGACTATTCTTTATATTCAGCTGACTATAAAAAAGAGTAGTGAAGTTTACACTGTATTGGTCTTGCGCCATTTTGTCCTTGTGTTGAGTGCTTCAGCAGTGGATTAATAATACTCAGATAAGGTTACAGAGCTTCAACTGATGAAATAATTCATAACTTACCCTTTTCCTTTTTTTCCAAGCTATTTCTGGGAACAGTGATCACATAATGCATGTGAGAAGTTAATTTTGTGGTGCCAGCGGTACTTGCATTGCCAATGCCTTGATGACAGTCACATGGTTTGCCCTGCTGGCAAGCCGTGTGCTGCTCTGGAATTGGGCCCTCTTTGCCATGAAGACACCCATGAAGTCATACTTGTGCCAGGCTGATGCCAGAGGTTCAGATTATCCTGGATTTTGTTTTTGAAATGTTTGTTTTTGAAGTAATGAACTCAGCCCTTTTACACATACCCCACTAAGTGATCTGAAGATATTCCTTCCCTTTTTCTGTTGTCCCTTGCATTCTAGTAGAGGTGTTGTGAGCCAAAGATTAGGAGATCTGACTTAGCTGGAACTGTAAAGTTCCTTAAAGAGGAGTTCCTGTAAAACAGGATATAAAGTATATATTTGTAAAACAGGGTATAAAGTGAGTGTCTCAGTACCAACAGTATAAAATTAGAAGACAAAACAGAGGAATTACTTGAAAGCTAGCAGCTTGCGTTGTTTATTTGCCAGCTCCTAAGTCAAGTGTGTGTGTCATTGCTGTTGCAAATGATAAAAGAGAAATCACACAATATGAAATGCCTTAGGTTGAGCATTCCTTACCTGTACTATTCATCAGTATCTAGCACTGTAAAGGTTGCTACTGAGTCACTCGGAAATAAGGAACTATTATCCTTTGCTTTTCTGTGTATCGTTTTATCTTAGTAATGAAACTTTAAGCCAACCAGATGAAGCAACTGAGCCATGCACAAGGTGTAAGGTCTTATGTACCTGCTTGTGATTAGTGGAAGACTGTAAAATACCACTGCAGTTACAAGCAGGACTGCTGTTCTGGACCTTAGCTTGTTTGGGAACGTGTGTTCCATTCCTCTTGAAATACCACACCTGGCTATGACAAGAAAGTCAAGGTGTTCTTCAGTTTGTAGCTAAACAGCAAAATGTAAACTAACTTTCTAGGTGGTGGACATGGTTGGGTGTCATAGCTGTGTCCCAGCTACTTCTTGGGCTGGACCCAAACACAAACATAGTCATGTTTTGTGACTTCCATGTGAAGAAAATGGAAGCAAATAGGACAAAAGAAGCTTTGACCAGGTGCTCAGTTTTCACATCTCTGTGAGAAAGATCTCAAGGTGTGCTGTGGGGCTTGTGTGCCCTGTGATTTAAATGTAGCTTCACCAGTTTTTTCTGTTGTTTTCTTACTGCCCCTGCTGTTATATTTAGGCACCTAAATGCCTCTTGGGTGTACCTTAGTTTCCCATTCACATAAAAGGAAAATACCCCTCTTTTT
This sequence comes from Cyanoderma ruficeps, assembly GCA_008694505.1. Taxonomy (NCBI): domain Eukaryota; kingdom Metazoa; phylum Chordata; class Aves; order Passeriformes; family Timaliidae; genus Cyanoderma; species Cyanoderma ruficeps. The sequence goes on from VZDJ01000426.1 coordinate 10,622,486, forward strand.
CTAGAGTGTAGGAATTTTGGAGTAGAAAGCCAGCATCAAAGGCAATAATTTGAAGATGGGGATGATGCATTTGTGAATCTCCTGCTAGCCACATCTAGTATGTGAACATCATGGCTGTACACTGGAAGTGCACTGTTGGGACAGTTACAGGACACAGCAGATTTTCATCATTCCAACTTTGGAAATCAGCTCAGTGGTATAAAGCATTTCTGTGAATAGAACTGAAGGTGCTTTTTCAGGAACTATGGACTAACTAAATTAAGCTGAAAGTGCTTGTTGTTTGTACTTGATGTTGCAACTTAAAGCCAGGTGGTGAGATGGGATTCTGTTTGCTTGTCCCTTGTAAGGTGACAGCTGGGATCTGTAGGCACATTAAGAGATTGAGTCACTGCTGGGTATCAAAGCTGACAGTGCTATCCTGTTCCTGTGGTTTGTCAGAGGACAGCCCTGCTGTGTTCAAATGCAGCCTCAGCAAATGACCCAGCTGTTGCACTTTCAGCGATGAACTCCTGTTGATTTATGGGGCCACGCTGTACTAGCCACCATTCCTTTTTTGTTTATGTTGTGTTGGTGAGGGAATAATGGAGTTTCAGGGGATAAAGCAATTGAGGATTCTTGCAGTAAACTTTCATTTCTGTCTCTGCATCTCAGGTGACCATTTAGTAGGAAAGGCATAAACCATGCTGAGGGATGTGTTACAGAAGGAAATACTCTCCTCCCAGGGTTGTTTTACCTCTTCTCCATGTAGTGAAGCCTGTTAATCTGCTTCTCTTGCCAGTGGGACACGGCTCGCTCAAGGCCATTTCTCACTCTTTTATTGCTCCTGGAGACTGTAAAACAGCAGGGACTGGGTTTTTTTTTCTCAGATGATGACATATATTTATGATGCTACATTGTAAACTGCTTGTCAAACCCTGAAGAACAGTACAGAACTGAGGAAAACAAAACAAAACAGAAGACAAACCATCAGAGAATAAGGTGGTTCTGTAATACTGAACTTGAGGTATAAATCATCGATCCAGATGAGTCTCTTGAGGGACTTCCAATCTGGAAAAGTTATGCTGTTACTTGCCATTATATGTGCAAAGGCCTGCTCAGGGGTGGGTCATACAAGGTCCAGATGACTTCATTGGATTTAGATGTTCATTACAGGTGGTATGCAGGAAGGATTTCCTTGTTTGGCTTTATTCCCACCAGTGAATCATAAGATCCAAGATGGCAAATGCAGCTGTTGCTTCTGCTGCTTTGGGGATCTCCTTGTTTAAGGGACAGCAAAGATTTGGGCCATTGGCTCAAACATTTTTTGACTTACTGACCTCCCTGGGCATTCCTAAGTATCATCACGGTGAAGTTGCCAAAGGAAGCACAAAGCCAAGTCTAGCCTCAAAACTGCATGTTGAGGAGGTGGGATGAGGACTGGCAACTGTATTAGGTGTGTTCCAAACAGGCCTCCCAGGGTGCAAGGGCTAGGCTCTCAGCTGGTATAAATACATGGATTTACCCAGGGTGAGCTTTTTCAATCATGAGCACAGCTTTTGGGTGGTTTGTCATGTCCCAGCTCCAGTGTGTGTGCACAGACACAGCTTCGTTCAGTGTTGCAGGCTTAGAGATAATGCACACCAGCAAAGATCCATCTCTGCCTTCTCTGGAAGAATAATTCTTGGGAGTGGTCAAGGAGAACTAATACTGATTATTACCTGCTTGGGACAATCCCATATATGCTTTCCTGTGGCTTGGTGTCTCAGGACACCAAGGAAGGACCCAGGTCATCTTATCTCTGAAATATAATTTTCCAGTTCTATTGCAAGTTTGTCACTTTGTGTTCATTTTGCATTCGCCCCAGCAAAGTCAGTGGGAATTCAAGGCGGGAGACAGGATTTCACTCCATCTCTCTGTCCATTCAGTGTTATGGAACACTCAGCACACAACTATGTGCACTTCATCAGCTCTGCTATTAATTAAGAATGTTCCTGAGGGACATACACAGGCAGATGTGACCAAGTCACTAAAGTACTGGGAGTTTAGCTGGATTTTGTCTGGAATTTGTGTGAACCGTGAATGTGAACTCGGGTGTTTTCAGGGGCAGGGGAAGAAGCTGTTTTTTGTGTAGAAGACCCATTTCTTAGGTTATTTTTGAACTAAGGCTACAGGGTTAGAACATGACATTTTTCTCTCAGAACTTGGGAATCACACACAGGGGACATAAATGCCAGGCATGAAACAGAGATGTTTTATCTGCTATGAACAGAGTGATCTCGAACAAAGCAGCAGTCCATCTGGCTGACCTGCTTGTGTGATCTTTGGTGCTTACTGATGTCTGGTACTGTATTTATCTTGAACGTAGTTTTGCTCTGAAAAGTGATCTTTTATGAAGTCGGTATAATGAAATTCCACAGTTCACTGGATGCTCAAGCATGCTCACTTTGTCAGTCAATGGATACTTATTCTTGATTCTGCATGTGTGTTTCTGAAAGAAGTCTAATTTTTTTTAGCTTGACCTTAACAAGAATTCAGTAATTGGAAGTTAACAATTGTATTGGCTATATACAAATCAAAATAAACCCCAGTTTGCACTGTCATAACTGCGTTGACTCCATAGGGGTTAGCAAGAGTAAAATTTGCTTTACAACTCAGTCATTTGAACAGATGTGATTCTGATTATGCACAAAACCCAATGAAATAGTGACACTTTTATACAGTCACTTTTCAGACCATTATTCAAATATTTTCTTTGTATTAAAACAACTGTAGTTTTCTAAATTCCCTTTACCCAGGTGTTAGTTGTAAATCTCTGGGTTCATTGAGTGTATTCCAGAATGACATCAGGCATGACATAATGTAGATTGAGGGCTGACAAAAGCACAAATCCAGCTGCAGGACTGTTAATCAGAAAACAGGCTAGCAAATGATTTCCTCAGGTTGCGGATGGTCTCAGCTTTTGCTTCATCTTCAGTGGCATTTCCTCGCTGAGATGACTCAGATACACTGAAGCTGTTTGTCAGGGATTGCGATTTGCTGAAAGGGAAAACAGAGTTCAGTCTCAGCAGGAGAAGGTGAGAATTCAAAGCTGGTTACTCATGCTTTGTGTTTCATCGCACAGACAAATGCAAGGATAAAAGGAGAGGTTAGCACGGAAAGTATCCTTGTGCTAAGACACCCTGGAATGGGGGAGGTGGGACAGAATGGGGCATGGGCAAGTGGCTCAGTCCAAACTGGTAAGTGTTGATGAAAACATCTGACTAGAAGTACGCCATTGCCATTTGGTGAAGCTGTTTTGAGAAATCCTTGTAATTTCACTACTAAAACAGAAGAATGGATTAATATTAGGGGTAAGCTGTCTCTCATCAGCCTTATCAGCAATGATGGTCTTGGCCTTTGAGCTGTGAGAGCATCAGAGGCTGGGTAAGTTGGTATCCAGATCCCCTGCAATGTGTGCTGTTTCCTGCCCTTCCCAGTCTGTCTGCATTGACTCTCAACTCGCTAATGCAGGTCTTGGGGTTGACCACACTGCTCCTTCTGGCTGTGTATCTGCTAGTGGTCAAGTTCAGATCAGGACTGTGCTTTTGAAGTAAATGTCCCAATTTTCACTGCTACCATGCTTAGTTTCTTCTGATCAGTAACAGGTATCCAGCACAAAACCAGACTGGAAAAAGTATCTGAAATATGTATAGTGCGGTGATTGTATCCTTAGCACCAACATTTTGGTCCTTAAGTACACCTCTTTTAGTTTGCCTTGATAATGTAAATGTGATCACTGAAAGCCTGTTCTAGAATATCACTCCTCTGCTTCTCAGAAATTGTCTTCTGATTTCTAGCCTATGTTTTGTTCTGGCCTGTTCATACCAATCTGCTTGTGTAAACTTCTTGTCAGCATCAGGCTTTTTTTTGGTCAGTTTTCCTGCCATGGTGCCAGCTAGATATTCTCCACAAAGGGTGATTGCAAAAGCTGCTTCCAAAGATCCACAATAGTTCAGCAGTGTGCTCTGCTCCAGAAAAGTGCTTCCCCATACAGTCACTATCTGGAATTTTATATACATGGATAGGGCCACTTTCACTTCCCTGTCTCACCTGCCTTTTTGCTATCAAATGCAAAAAGAACGTCTGTGGCTCCTGCACTTAGGAAATAGTGAAGGAATAACTCCTGTTGAGCTTTTTGGCCAATGTTGTGCTGTTTGCAACTTGTAAGGAGTATACACCCTTCTGGGAAGGCAGTGGCTGTGTTGATATGGCCACAGTAGAGCACACGATTAACAGTGAGCACATGAACAAGAGGAAGAATGTAAAATCTTAGTGATGTCAAATACAACAGGATACACATTAACCTCTGAAGTTACTCACAGTTGGGCAGGCCTTTGTCTCTGGGGACTGCTACCTGACAACATGTGATACGTTCTCCATGTCAGCTCAGAGTACTTTTTGGACAGCCTTATTCTAGTATCTACAGACACTAGCAGTTTTTCAGAGCACTTACTTCAGGTGTGGGTGTGGGGTGGTTTGCTGCTTGGACGCTTCTGTGGGGCTCGGCTGGCTGGGAGCCCGGCCTTGGGCAGGAGGCCTAGGCTGCTGTGGAGGGAACGCGCCTGCCTTGGAGGCCTGGACTGGAGAGGACCCAGTTGCTGATCGGACTTGCTGTGGAGATCCAGGTGACCTTTGCTGCTGAGGAGAAGTGGACTGGGGGCTCTGGGGCTGCTGTCCTTGAGGAGACAGCCGCTGCTGTGGGGGTGCGTTTGTTCGTGGAGGCTGAGATCCTTGTGGCTGGCGCGGTCCACCTGAAAGGAAATGCATGTGGTGGGTAACAAGCACAGAGCATCTCTATGGAAGGATGGGTTTGCTAACAGGAGAGACTCTTCAGAGTATCTTCATGGAGAAGAATATGGCAAATCCTCTTTTATAGGCCTAAAATTGGTGTCATGCCCTCCTCTCTAGTGTTGTCTATCTTCCTCAACACTAAAAAAGTCCCTCTACTCTGTCCAAAGGGAGTCACTTCAACATGCCTTGCCCCTCATGTATCTGGTGTTTCTTATCCTTGGTGAGCACTTCCTACTTGGGGAAGGAAGAGTCACTGGAGAACCAGCTCTGCGGGAAGTGTAAGCTGACCCTGCTGGTTTGGGTCAAGCAGTCCCTTCATGGGCCCAGGAGTTTGATGTGAGACATTCCATCCTATCACTATCCATACCTCTGTTCCAGAACCATTACCAGGTGCCTTCAGTTGCTTTGGTAGCAGACTCTCAGAAATGAAGAAGATGTAGAAAACAATTGGACATGATGCGAGAAATTGCTGGACATGACAGATCATACTGTGAGAACCTGTCAGAAGTTGCAGGTAGTGTTGTGAGGTCTGGTTGGATTTTACAGGTAGTCAGAGGAGTAATGTGAGAAAAAGTTTTACAGAGAATTGAAGGGGAGTACTGGCGACAGATGGGGAGTAGTATCCTGCAAGGTCAACAGCTCATATCAGTAACAGTATGGAATGCCAAGATTACATAGATTTGTTTGGTATCAGAAATGCTAAATTTTGGATGCAGCAAAACTGTGACCAATAAGGAAAAGATAATTAAAGGAGGGTGTTAATTTGGTAGAAGGTTGAAATGGAAGGAGGAAGGGAAGGTGCCAAAAATGGGGGTCTAATCAGTTAAGTGAATTGAGTGGTTGGTGTGATCTGGCTACCCACAGGGCAGCTCTGTGCTTCACCCCCTCAGTGTACATCAGGACAATAAGCCAAACCTGTTGTTCTGACTAACCCACAAAGGCAAACCTGCTTCTGCTGTCAGGAGGAGCTGGGGGTGTGCTCTTGCTGAGATGGGAACTCCTGAACAGATGGATCAAGGATCCTGGCATTGCAACATTGATGCCTGTTCCAAGCCTGACAACACTAGCATCTTCTCATCACTTCTCAACATTTGTAGGTGCACAGCTTTGTGCAAACACAATATACTCTGTGCCCAGAATCCTGCTCCAGTGCCAGTTCAAGTGGCCTTCTTTTGCTAAACCAATCCTACTAGTGGCGTCAACAGGATCTATATCAAATTTTCATCCCACTTTCTGAGCTGCTGTGGAATATGACAGTATCTGCTTTAATAGAGCACTGAATTTGATGCCTGCTTGGCAGTGAACTGGAAAATGAGTGAAATCTTTATCCTGATATCTTTTATTTAGAAGGCAAACTGATAGGACTCTGAGTCATCACTGTCATGAGAATCAGAGAACTGTACCTTGTGGAGGAGGCCGTGGTTGTGACAGTTGTCCAAGCGAAGGTCCAGTCTGAGATTTCATTGACACAGACTGTACTTGTGGAGGCTAGAGGGAAAAAAGCCAATCCAGTTAATAAAGAGCCCCCAAGGAGAAGCCCTGAGCTAATACAGGAACTGTAGAGTCATGAAGTGTTCCTTAAATACACATTCACACACATGCAGCATCTGGCTGGTAAAATCTCATGGGACTAACACAGAGAGGCGAGTAAAAAAGAGCATAGAAGTTGTTTGCTCACAGGGAATAACAATGAAGTTACAATTTAGAATGTTTTTTAGGCAATCAGGAATTACCAAATGTATCTGGCCTGAGGGGTTCTCTTAGTCCCATCTCCCATTTTGGACAGTTGCCAGCACCAGATGTTCTGAAGGAAGGAGGGATGAACCACGGAAATGTCTGTGGAGTAATCATTTCTGTACCCTTAGGGGTCTCCTCTTGATTGCTAATAAGCATGGGCCGGCTTCAGCCCTGAAACATGAAGCTTATTATCTGCTCCACGAAGTCTTTGCAACAGTTCCGGATATTTTGTTTTGATATTTACATCCAGACCCTTTGAGTCTTGCTCAACTTTAAGCCTCACTGCCTTTTCCATGTCTTATCTCCATTGCTTTGTTGTGAGTTTTGAGACTATTTCTCACAACCTGCCCATGCTAGGCCATTCATTATTTTGTAAACCTTCCCTGTCCTCTCTCTCATTCGCCTCCTTGCTAAAGCCAAGAGACTTTAGAATCCCTCCAGTCCCTTCATGGGAATATTTCCAAGCCCCTAATTCTTTTCATCACCAACTTCTCTTTCCCAGCTTTGTAATTTCTCCTGCAGATGCCAGAGATGGGTCTGCTTACATTTTTCCAGATGAAGCAATATCTGGGTTCTCTGTATACATTGCCAGTTCATTTTTCCTGCATGCTAATTTCCTGCTTTTCCCTTGTCAACACAACCATAGGCTGAGCAATGGTTTTCATTAGCCTTTATGTGACAAAGTATTTCTCAAGGGAATGGCTGGTGCCCCTTGAAAGTTCTGCACATTGTTTACGCTCTCCCTCTCTCTACTCCCAGCTTAGCTTAGCTTACCCTTCAGTCTTCCATATGGAGTTTCATTTGCTGTTGTGGTGACTGAACAGACATAGTTCTGTCAGATGTTCTTCACTGCCATCCCTGGTCCTGACTAACACAAATAATTTGGTGCCATCTGCTCTTTTTTCTCTCTTGCTGTTTAGTCTTTTTGACAGATATTTTAATAAACAGATTAAGCAACACAGAGCTGCTGCACTAAGAGCTGGTCCAAAGTTGACAACAGTCTGAGTAACCTATTGCACGAAATTGTTTATGAAAACCAGGGAAGCTGGAGACAGATAGGCTGGTGCATACTGGATTATTTACATGCAGAACATCACAATAAAAGGGTCTTCAAGGCTCCTGAAAGGTCAGGAGAATGAGCTAAGTGATTCTGGAAATGGGAAGAAATGTTTCATAGTTGGAAACACTGAAATTAGTTTCAACTGACTAACATAAATGTAATGAAGTTGCCAGTCCATCTTTTGCACTGTTTATCTGGGACTTGCAAATGGATGGGGAAGACAATCTGGGAATTTTCCATTCATGGCTTCTAGCCCTACATAGCTCAGGAATTAAACCTTGCCTTGGTGTTGATGGAAATTAACAGTTCTACTGCTGTGAGATGTCTTGATTAGACCAGGCAAAGAAAAGGGATTGGCTCTCATATTCACCTCTACAGCCTCTCCCTGCAGTCAACCAAGGCATCTCAGAGATAAAGGCAAAACAGGTTTTTGAGGCTGAGAGATGAAGGAATGAGGGCCAGCCCAAGGTCTTCTGTCTTTGGAAGAGGAACAGTGAAGGGGAAGTCTGGTGGTGGGTCAGAGGGGCAAGGACAGAACTACAGTGTAGCCATGGGACCAGGTTTCCTGTTGAAGGCACGAAATAAAACTTGCCATTAACATCTTAGATCCTGTCCTGGGCTCAACCAACCCATTTATCAACATGGCCAGGCTCAGTATCCTTGAAGTCTCCCCTCTGCTAACTGTTTGCAAGAACTAAGATCTCTAACCTCTATATTGGAGGTCAGCTTCTGCTACACAATAAAACTTTACCTTTTACCCCCTCCATGTTTTTTTTTAGCTTGTCTGTTACCTTGCCTAAGGCTTTTTGACTAGCTACATCATTCTGACTGATTGCCTGTCATCTACCACTTCATGAAAGAATTCCCAAAGAAATTAAAGGAATCAAAAGGAAATTAATGGGACAATTTTTCTTCTTCACAAGAAAATCATGTGGTAAATGCCCTTAGTTGTGGTTTCTGCTGATTTATTTATTCTTCTATATTCTTCTTTAAATTATCATTTGAGATAATTCATAAAGTCTATGACTTACTTGTCTAAATTTTTCTACATTACTCTTACAGCTTTCAAACCACGTATTTTGTATTTGTGTACAAATACAAATACAAATACACATATGTTGTACACCACTCCTCTGGAGCAGTAACTATTTTTAATGATATTGCACAGTTTTTTTGGCAGCTTAGTCACTTCCCAGATTCAGTTCATTGGAGGTGGCTATCTGGAGTTGAGGGCTTTAAATTTTTTTAAAAATATCAGTTATCACTGGTTTAATAACTGTTTTTGTTCTTTCCCGTGTCATTCTGATCACAAAATTCAGGAAAAACTATAATGAGGTAAAGAAGTTCCCCACTTTCAGCAATCACATTTACTTGAGTCACAACGCTGTCCCTCTTGTCTTCTTTTCCTCCCTTAATTTTGGATGATCCATAGAGCCCACCAATTGTTTGGTAGGGTTCCATTTTCTGATGAACTCAAAGAACTTGTTTCATTCTTTCCTCTATTTTCTCCTCAAAATTAATTGCTGTCCTTTCTAGGTTTCCTTTTATTACTTATATGATGCCACATAAAGGTCTTCTTAAATGTCAGATTTCCAAATTTGAAATTTTTTTTCCCATTTGTCTTGAATGTCCTTTTTGTCATTTAACTCTACAAGTTTATTTCTCACATTGTTGGTTCAGGAGCAAATCAGAAATATATATATACATTCTGGAAAACAGTGGTCTCTCAAATAGCATCTAAACGGTTTTACTGCTAAGCAGTTGATTAATTTTCTTTTCTTATGCTTGTGTCATACTCTTACTTTTTGATATCACATTTGTCCCTTGGACATTAAATCTAATGGTACACACTCACTATCTGAATTTGTACCTGGATGTTTCTTATGGCAAAGTCAAGGTGTTTTTACCTCCCTTTGAATTGCTGTCCCGTTGTGATATTTGCTTCTTGATAGCTGAAGTCTCACATTGTTGTGACTTGTTACTGTTCCATCTCTGTCAATTCTATGCAGTTTCATAATTTCTTCATTTTTTTCAACCCCGAGACTAGTATAGAGAGGTCCAATAATATGTATAGGTATTCTATTTATACCCATAGGATATCCAAGGATTCATATTTCTATGTATTAATTTCTACTGTATATTCAGAATTGCTCTTTGTACTCCTTCTGTGGAAGTTTTCATTTGTAGCTCTAGTTCTGCATCTCACCAGCCTCATATTTAATTGTTTCTCTCTGGACACTTCTAATTGTTGTAACATTATGTTAGTAATGTAGCATGTACAATTTTTATGATGTTTGTGGCACCAAATTCTTTCTCTACAGTAAAACACTCTAGTTAACATATTTGTGGGTTTAGTTTTCTTGATTATATATACAGGTATTTCTAGGTTTTATTCCCAATGAAGACCCTTTTCTCATTTGACTGTTCTATTTGACATCCTATCCCTTCAAGATTTGTTTTGTTCTTGTTTTGGCCTTAATTTAGGTTTGCTCTAATATAATCCAATTCTGTACCAGTATATTACAGACACAGAAATCAGATGCGCCTGTCCATATTCTCAGTTTCTGTTGTCTTGCCCTTTGCTCTTAATTCATACACTCTATATCTTGGCTATTTCAAGTAGTTCTTGATTCCACCTTGTAAATGCTCTCTCTTCTGTACCACCTCCCCTGCCTCAAAGCATTTTCAGTGTCTATTAAATGTTTACTCCTTCACTCCAGCTAAAACTTGGAGTTACCCCGAACACCTTTCATGCTGGGACCTGATTTAGCTGGAGTGGATCATCATATGACAAAGGCAGAGCACCATGAAGTGCCTTCTCCTATTTTTTTGTCTCAAGTGGAAATGAAAATTGTACCAGTGTTCTGCAATCAGTTTTGTCCCTCAACCTTTTTACTCTCTTGTCTCTTCTCTTGTACAGATTTGTTGTCCTCAAATCTTCACACTTGATTCTCTGTTTGATACTGAAAGAGGTGTAGCAAGTGCACCTGGACACTCAGGTTATATTCTGGGGTGTTTAATTTATATAGAACTGCCCCTGGAAAACATGGTTGTAGAAGTTGGTGCATTTGATACTCAAAATGGATGTACAGAAGAAGAACTAAGGGGTCAGTTTAAATGCAAAAGTAACAGGTTATTATATGAGTTCAGCTTTAGTAAAGCCTCTCCCTGATGAAGGTGGCAAAGGACATCTCTGAAGAAGAAACTGCAGTAAGGGATGGAACAAGTCTTGCTGGAGATTGTCACTTTCTGTTCTTGAAAGAACAGAAACCTATCCTGAGGAATGAAACCTGTCCTGAGGCTCCTAGATAGAAAGGGAACTGGGTATTAGAAGTACCTCTAAAAATGCCTGTCTTCAATGTGAATCAATGAATTTAGCAAGTCAGAATGTCTAGATGCTTGGGCATGCTACTGATGAGATGTCATATTTATCTGGAAGGAGAGTAAGGGGGAGAGATCTTCCTTATGGGTGCCACTTCAAAGAGCTTGTGAGAGTCTCCTTTAGGAGAGCAGAAGTCCGTCTGTCAAATACACTCCCATGTGGGACTGTTCAACTCTGAGATGTCTGACTGCCTGACACACTCAGCGAGGAGAGACAAAGAAAGAAATTCAGGGAAATAACTTGGTCACAAGGTCTCTATTCACTCATACCCAAGGCCTCAGTGGTGATGGTGTCGATCCAGCAGTGATGACCAGCTGAGTCATTTTGGAAACAACAAGATCAGCTATAAGTTGTCTGTCCTCTTCTATGTGCTCCCCAATCAGGGGCATTGAGCTGTCCATCACCTGCCACAGGAAGCAAAAACAACAGTTAGTAAGGTGGTTTCCTGCTGGCAAATGCCTGTTTCAACTCACATCTTACATTGACCTGTTTTGTGTCTCCACATCCTTACCAATATCTATAGTCACCACCTGCCTCATACTGAAACATGCTTGACTTTTCCTGGTGTGGGATTTCGCTTAGGGTTTTTTTGGAAATGTACTTCCCCCAACTCTCTGTCTTCCTTCCCTTTGCAACTTGGGAGCCAAGCCAAGACTTATGGTGGCTGGAAGCTTTCTAAATTGACTTAATACAAATTTTCTCCTTCACATGCCTCTGGTGGATAAGGTCTCTCTGGCAATGTCCCACAGCATTTAGGGGTGACATTGCAACTTAAAAGGCCACAGGAAAAGAGAAACAATGTGTACTAAAGCCTGAGGAGATGAGAGCAACAAGGACTGGAGAAACCGGGAAACATTTGGGATTAATGAACATAAAGCGCTGCACCCTGAGAGGGAAAATAAACACCACAGATGTGTAATGAATAGGATGTCACCAAACCAGCACCAAGTGCAGGAAAATAAACTTGGTCTCTGCTTGTCTTCTTGATAACGCTGTGATTCAACTGCTTCTCAAGCAAGTTCTACAAATCTACTGGGGAAAACTGGGAAGCAAGACTGTAGGGATGGGGGAAGGAAAACTGTCAAAGGGTCTTTGAGGTAAGAAATGGCCTCACAACAATAATACGGAAAGCACAGCAGACCCTCAGCTGTATAGCAGTCCTGAACATGATTTTCAACAGTTCATCATAAATCAAGTGTTTTGCAAACATTCGCTAAATCCCACAGGAAGAACTGTGCTCTGATGAAGTTAAGATTCAGCTGGAGTAAATATAATACCAAAATATCAGAGTTGGAAGAGTTTATTTTATTTTGCTTTTATTTTTAAAGCAAACATTAAAATCCCTGGAAATGCAAAGTTGAAGGTTGAATTGCTCAAGAAAGGCACTGACTCATGCTCAGATAACAATCAGAAGTGCACTCCACCCTGGCAAGGCTGCAAGAGTACAGTCTTGGAGGGAAATGGAAAATTTTGCACCCTCTTTTTTTTAGATTTAAAGTAGAGGAAATCAGTGAGGTGAGTTCATTGAGTTTCTATTCTGCCCTTTTCTTGAAGAATAATGGTTTTGTTTAATCTCTATAGATGTCTTCTATGAACACTAGAAAAGCTACCTAGAAAGTTTTAACTATGGTACACATGGAAAGGGGGTTGATGTTTATATCCATGGCCCACTTGGCCCGGGAGGTAAAAGGAGAAGGTTAGAAAATTATATGTCAGTGTTTGGCAAAATACAAAAGGTGGCTTTTCCTTCCACCTTCCACTTAGCTGTTCTTCCGTTGAGAAACGAAGTGAGGAATGCTTCCTAACCATGTCAGGGAATGGCCAATTCCCACCTGGGTCTCACTAGCCAGGGGCCCCTGGGGGCCCTCCAGCAGGTCCCTGCGCAGGTTTCCCTGTTCTCCATTCCTATCTTAAAAGGAAATGGGGCAATTACAGTTCCCGAGAGAGAAGCGGTCTCCCGTGTTCGCGCCCGGCGCCGTGCGAGGGGCCTGTGTGACCACTAGATGATGCCGTGTGACCACTAGATGATGCCCTTACCCTGCCGAGAGCCGAGCTCCCGGCTCCCGCCCCCCTGGGAGTCACCGAGACACGGCCCGGCTCAAAACACCCCGAACTCCGCTTTTCACAGACTCCTAGAATGGTTTGCGCTGGAAGAAAGCGTTGAAGGCCATCCAGTCCAATACCCCTGCTATGAGCAAAGACGTCTTCAACGAGATCAAGTTCCTCCCGAGCCCCGTCCAACCTGACCTTGAACGTCTCCAGAGATGGGGCACCCACCACTACTTGCACTGTAAAATATTTCTTCCTTATATACAATTTGAATGTACTCTTTATTAAAATCATTATAATTTTCCTGTTGCAACAGGCCCTGCTAAAAGGTTTGTCACTTTCTTATGGGCCCCCTTTATATACTGGAAGGTGCTGTATGATTTGCTCAGTTCCTTCTCTTTTTCAGGCTGAACAGCCACAGCTCTTTTGGGAGCTGTCTTCATAGGAGAGGTGCTCCAGCGCTTTAATCATCTTCATGACCCTCCTCTGAATCTGCCCCAACAAATCCATTTTTTTCTTGTGCTGAGAACCCCAGAGCTGATTTCCCCATCTTTCTCCTATTTTTGTGGCTGCAGTAGCTGAAAAGGAAGATGGTACTTTATAAACCAAAGGCACCAGGGGGAGTGAACCCTGAAGCAGTGAACCCTGGAGCAGGTTTCACCTAAACCAGTGAAGGTGCACGAGGGATGAGGCTATCTGCTGTCCTGATGTGTAGTATCTAGCAGGAGAATGTGAGATGTGGGAGACAGCAAATACAGGACTGAACAATCACACACACAAGGGAAGGCCTTTGAAAATGGCAGTGATTTCTGTGGGTAAAATGACACAGCTGGTTGCCACTGAACTGAAAAGAATCATGAGATGTCACCTTGCCTGTCCTCCAGGAAGGGTGAATTGGTCTGGAACTGGGTAGATACAAATGCTAATACTGAATAAGTCAACTGGCTGAGAGGAATATGTGAATTACAGACAGATTGCACTCATCCCTTCCCCGGTGATCACAGAACAGCTGGGCAAGGCAAGAAGATGTCAGCACATATGGACCCAGCCTTTGTAGCTGCCCAAAGTCAGGGGCTGCTCCTGGTGCAGCTGCTGTTGCCTGATAAGGTGTATGAGGGGTGAAGGAATAGTGCCCAGGGAAAGAGACTCAGGAAGAGACCATCCTGGTTCTCCCTCCATGCCTATCTAATGCTGAAGCCTGGGCTTGTTTTTTCAGACTCTGATGTGTGAGAGTGGAGTGTTAGGTGATTGGGAGGGAGGGAGGGAGGGAGGGAGGGAGG
>VZDJ01000426.1:10636824-10837081 GCA_008694505.1 Cyanoderma ruficeps
AAAAAAAAAAAAAAAAAACCACCACCAAAACCACCCTCAAAAAACCAACCAACCAACCAACCAACCAATCAACCAACCAACCAACCAAAGGCAGGAGAGGGGAGATTATTAAGCCACATATTTTGCTGAGCTCCTTTGAGAATGTGGCTGCTGATACCAGTAGAGAATTTGCATTATTTTGAGGAATTCTGATTGAGTGCTAACTACTTAGGTTGAATATTCCCTCAAAGTGCTAAAGTTATTTAAAGCAGAGGAAAAAAGAATTGCCAGTATTTACTGTTAAATTCACAATCTGTTTCAATATGAGCAATAAAAATGGTACATAAGTGTTCTAATTCTTTGAAGGCAGAAACGTAACAGATTCTACTGTTTGTCATGGGAAAAGAAAAGAAGGTGAAGTTCAAGTAAGAGCAAATACCATGTGTGCTAGATTACTCTTGTGTTGTTGGTAACTCATCTGTCTTAATCTGATTTTGTTTGCAACAAAGCACTGTGATAAATCTCTGTTCATAGAGCTGCCCATCACTACCTCTGTGAATCTTTCCTGAAGAACTACTTTGCACTGTGAAAATTAATTACTGCCTGCAATTGCATTGTGCAAGTTCCATGTTTGTTCAGCCCATTTAGGCATGCTTTCATGTAAAATGTCACAGCACACTGTTCCTTCTTACCAAGAAAATACAACTGTCACTCTATCAAATAACTTTTTTTCTCTGACTCTCAAAAGAAAAAAGCAAAAAATTGATCAGTTTCAGACCAAGAAAAGCACCTGAGGATGTTGGCTGGAGGCAATTAATTACTTGCCAACATCTCCCTCAGATCTGCATAAAAAGGTGCCTGTTTGGCTTTGTTTGCTCTACTTCTTTCCCAACAACATCAGCCCTTTCCATGAGCCTGGCAGCCTGGCATCTGAATGCCTGCTAGATGTTGGTATATCCGCCTGCTCAATCAGATTCTCCACTGGGATAGTTCAGCATGACCCATCTGAAACTATATTGTGTTTCTTCTGATTTGTGTCATATTAGAGGCATTGCTGCTTACCTTGGTCACAGAGAGAGGAGCGTGAGCATGCATTTCTCTGTGTGCAAGCTGATGATGGCTGTGAGGGTACAGATGTATTTTTCACCAGTCAGTCACACACAGTGGCAGATGTGAAAACCCAGAGGCATATCCAGACAGAGGCATATAATCTTTAAGCCCAGAACTAGCCATGTGTGCACGTACATAGGCTTATGTGCAAGAATATATGCAGGGATATAAAAACCACATATCACGTCTAACCATGTGTGGACACAATCCAAATATCCTTACACTTGTCTCTAGCAAGGCTGCTTTCTTGCTCTTTCTTTTCCAGCTGCAGGGGCATAGAGATTTAAAAATGCACAGCAGGGAAACAGTCTGCTCTAGGGGATGCTTCTCTAGGTGCTGATGAATTGCATACGGGTGCAGACCCATTAGCCCTGGCCCCATCAGCCCTGGCCCCATCAATTCAGGAAAAGACAGAGGCTTGCCAGCGTTTGGTTGCTGGCAGCATGCTTCTGTCACATGGCCTTTGACAGGTCACTGCTCCCCTCCCTGGGGAGAGCAGATATATAATGCAGGAATGCGCAGTCACTGGAGGGCTCATGTGGTTCTCATCAGCATCCCAACCCTCAGCGGGTGGGACTGCTCTCCCACACATAGTTTTCCAGTGTGTCAGCACCCCTGCATGAACCCAATAGGCTGGCTCTGCTTGTCTTCCTCAGCTAGCCTGTGTTGGTGGAGTTTACAGCAGGTCAGATGTTGTGTCTCCTCGAGTCACACACTGACAGAGGCACTTGCTTACTAGCTGGATTGTCTCTCCTCCAAGGCATCTCTTCAGTTTCCACTTTGATTTTCTGGCCAGCTTGTCCTTCTCTGCCCTGTTAGCATGATCTGAGTGTGCTATTTACCTCACTTCCATGACTGCCTCCTGGCCTGGGAAGGAGCACATTGAACTCTCAGTGCCATAGTCTGTCCAGCCCTGAATACAAAATGCTGTAGCACACATTACCCATAGTAACTTTGTGGTGCTTTGTTTTGCTGGCCTCTTCCTGTAGTGAATAGTGTCTGGGCAAAAGATTTTAGAAAATACACCTTTTTTTTTGTTCAATCAAGTTACTTCTGTTGCTTGTGAACCTTTTGCTACACTCTCACAATTTATTTTTCTCTTTTAAATTAGGTGCAGCTAGGATTTTTGTTTGGAAGTCCCCTGTAGAGTGATTGAAGAAAGACAGATTCATTCAGAGAGAAACTGAGACTTTTAATGAACTGAATCATCTGCTGGAAAGCTGAGGTGGCCAACCATTCTGTGGCTCTCCATTTCCTTTCACAGTCCACATTGAGAAAGGAAGGCACTTCAACCCTGACACTTTGCTGTGTATCTGCTTGTTTGGCTGGGGTTCTGAATCAGTTCCTAACATATCAGTGTGCCGTGGCCCGAGGATGCAGGTGGGCATGGAGGAGCAGAGGAACATGCAGGGGTAAACGAGCACGTTGGTGCATACGCACTCCGAGGCAGAGTGCTTGCAGATACACTTCCCGAAGGAGACTCACATTCAGGTTGCCCATGCTCTCACCTCAATGATATAGTCTTTTCCATCTTTGCTGTGGACAGCTTTGACAGCGCAGATATCAAGACCTCCAAACATTTCTGCGCAGGCATCTGCCCAGAGTCTGTACCTGCAGAAACCACAAGAGCATGGGCTAAGATTAGCTGTCCTTGGGTAGTCCACAAAAACCAGCCACCCACCCTGCTGTCCATAGGAACACAAAGCCATTTGGGAACCTTTATTACAAGGCGTCCTTCATGTGCTTTGCTGGGTCCTTGGCTCCCTCTCTTACACGGGAGATGGAGTGAAAAAAAAGAATCTTGCCTAAAGTTTCCCTTCATTTCAGATTGATTCAATCCTGCCCTCAAAGCCACCTCAAAATGTTTCTTTCCCTCCTTGGTATTTACATCAGATCTCCAGTTGGTTGTCATTCAGCCAAGCTATAAATATTTAGCTCATTTAATCTCCCAGTGGTGTTGGCCCCTCCGCGTTTGTATTGGCTTTGCCTGAAAGCCCTCCATTATGCAGGCAGCTTTCTCCTGATAAGATGTCCTGGACATTAGGACTGGAATAGGATCAGAAAGTGAGTGTTGAATTTAGCAAGGAGTAGCCATCCCCTCTCTGATCTGTAATGCATTGGCTCCTGCATTTTACAATTTACTGTCAATTTTAACCTTTTACAGTCTCCTGCCTTCTTCTGTCCCTTGTGTGTTGTTCCTAGTAAGGCAATCTCATCACATGGACCAGGCACTATTTGTTGGAGGGAGACCTTCAGGCCGCAGCACCTTTCCCTATCCATCCCAGGATGGGAATGTGAGCTGGTGGCCCCTTAGCTGTCCTGGAGTCAGAGGAGGAGAGAGAATGACAAGAGGCGTATTATGGGGGGACCACATCCCCCCACTGTGCAAATGAGGCAGGAATGAGGCAGCCTGGTTTTATTTCCTGTGCAGCTGTGTCGTGGTCCTGGCCATTTAAATAAAAATAATAATCTCAGAACAGCAGATCTGTAAGCAAGACTTATGACAAGATGCAGAGAGGGGAGGGAAGGTCACAGTCTCATGAAAACACTGACATTTTGCAGACACTACAGGGACTGGGGAAAGAACTGTTCTGGCTAAAGAGCAAATTTACGTCCTTGAAACCAGCCAGAGTCCCTATAGCTTGACAATATAATGATCAACTTGTGTGAACACAATGTCTCTGGGAAGAAGAATAATTATGACTTATATAACTACCAGTGCTCTTTTATCCCTAATGAGGAGACCAAGTGTGTTCACCCTGGACCCCCAAGGAAGACAGTGTATGAGGAGGAGTCAGCAGCATAAGGAGGAGGAGAATTATGGACTGTATGAGTCAGGCAGGAGCACAGAGAGCACCCCTCATGCATTGCTGTGGCCCAGCATCCAGGGGCACCATTGTGGGAACCACCTCTGTTCCTGAGGAACATCTCTAGGTGTCTGGGCTCAACAGCCAGGCTCAGGGAATTGTTGTTCATGCCAGAGACTCTGATGGCTACACATCTGCAATGTTTTCTGGCCATAGGTGAGCACTGGGAGTATCAGGGCCACTGGGGTCTAATAGGTGTATTATAGGGAAGAAGAGCATGTTTATGCACATGCACCAGGTGTTGCATTTTCACAGGATTTACTGTAATTTCTACATTACCTGAACATTTCAATCCTTTGTACTTACTATTAGTACAATAGGTACTTCAGGTTGCTCCTGAACATCAGAGCATTTGAGCAGATTCCCACCTTGTTTAATGCACTGACAACTCACAGATTTCAACAGGGTTTGTTACATTTATGGCTGAATAAGGCTGAAGTGGTTAATTGTGGTATAATTAAAAAAAAAACCTTCAGAATGCAGTGTTGCAGGCTGGCAGGAGCCTGGGTTTTAGTCCTACAACACTACAGTAAGGTAATGTCTACCCTTCATGTGTCTAGCTTCAGCTGTGTTATAAACATGCAGGATGCATCATTGTGTCCACTTCCCACTGTACTATTAGGGTCTTGCAGAGTCACCTTCACATCTGATTTGAGGCTTGGCTTCCCTGTTTTGCCGAACTCAAGGTGCAGAAGAGACCTTAGATGATTGCCTGCCCAACTGTTGTGTTCTCAAGAGGAGACATTTCTTTAATCTGTTCTGAAAGAGGACAGATATTTGCCATCCCTTTCAGAGAATTGATTTTTGTGCTATGCTATCCTTACTTAAAGAAAATATAGGAAATGTTCAAAGAAGCCTTTTAAGCTATAATTTATTTCTTACAGTATTATATTTGTAATGTAAGTAGTGAGAAATGCCTATTAACAGGCTTTCATATATGTAAAGATCCTATGCTCTTTTGTTTATTTTCATCTTTAGGATGAAGTAGTGTTGAGCTTGTGGGCAACTTCTTCCAGGTCTGTAACAGTTAATGAAGGAGAGTGAACCTCTGCAGTGCAGGCAGGGATTCATTGTGCTTTAGTCTACACCTCTGCTGGAAAAATATCAGTGGTCTGCTAACTGAAAAAGGTGGTAAATGACATAGAACTACATAGAATTCTCACATGTTTTTCTCAACAGCTCATTAAGTTTTCTTTGAACGTTCCTTTTATTGTCCTTTGGACTTTCTCCTTGCTATTTCTCTTCAATAGCTCTTTGCTATTTCTTTTCAACTGTGGTGTCCAAAACTGGATGGAGTCAGAACTAATTATGCACCTGACAAACTGGAGGTATAACCTGAAAAAAATCTTTAATTCACTAAGGATAAATGCCTACATATAATCTATGGATTCTATAAATCTATGAATAATCTACTTAGATGGGATGGAGAAAAGTGATGAGAACAAGCGTTAGTTCTGCAGGATAGCACTTACAGCAAAGCATGTTACCATGATTCCACAGTGTCACACAGTTACAGTATTAGCAAATATCACAGTGATTTGAATACTTGGAAGTAGCATCTGCAAATTTTACTCTGTAAGATGCCTGAGGGAATTCTTCCTGCTCTGTTCAGCAGTAAGAAGACCTTAGCCTGTGGTGACCACTTTTGTGAGCCCAAAGGAAAAAAGTGCTTTCAGCACTTCAGCTGACAGTTTTTTCCCTCTGTTAAGCAGAAGAAAAACTCTTTTCTGTGTCTGCCTCTCATTAGTAATGTTCTTAGAATAACCTCATGTTACTTTGTGTTTTGTGCTTTGACCTTTCTGATTTTATCCCTACATGTTTGTACTGGTGTGCTTGACCTAGCATGCTGGTCTTGTTTCCTGTGGTTATGTTCACTAAAGGTCTAATGATTTAGCAATGTTGGTTTCTAGCTGTACTTTCAGTCTGTTCTTCAAAATAGGACAGTTTGCCTTTGTGTCCTTAGTATTTTTTTAAGAAAACACTTGGTCTTTTAAAGTCTTTATCCAGCCTCCCAGGAGACCTCACTTACCAGTTCTCTCAATTAACCAAAGTTGGAAATACAATTCCTCCTTTCTAACCCAGGAATAGCTAATACTGTCTTGAAACACTCTTCCTTACCTCTCTGTCATTGCAATCTGTTCTAGCATCGCAGAACCTGTGTTTGCCTTCCAGTTTCCAGAGATGGAAGTCCTCCTAGGAAAACAAACCAAAAACATAACCTGAACATGAAAATAGACTCCTGACCCATCCTCCCTCATAGTGTAGTCCTCATTCTCAACTCTGTGCTTGTACAGGAGGGGATGAGGTGAGGTTCTTCCTCCCAGAAGCCTTTCAAAATCCTTCCTGATCAACACTCCATACAGGATATGTTGTTCAGACTCATGAAAAACTGACTGAGGATTTTAGGCAGAGAAACCTCCAAGGAATCTTGAGCACACATCAGGCTCTGTGAGTACTTTCTTTCTTTATACATCAGACCTAGGGGAGCTGAAATGTGTGTAAAAGATCTCAAGGATAATCACCCTTGTGTTCTGCAATGGGTAGCATCCTCCATCCTTGGAACAGAAGCTCTCCAGGCAAATATTTGCCGAGCAGCTTCACAAAATACCAGTTTTGACATTCCAGGTTTATCTAAATTTGATTTCAATTGTACTTCTGTGTCCACTTCAATTTGATTTCAGTGGTACTGATGTCATAGAATATATTATCCTACTGTCTTTTCACTGACTTTTCATTGACCTGTTGGTGGCTCACTGTGTTTGGACTTGGAGAATTTCTTATTTCAAAGTCTTTGGAGTTTCAAAGTCATTAGCTGCTGTCATTAACTGATAGTTAAATTCCAAAAAATGGTACTGTTGCTAGAAAATTCTCTATTTCAAACATGTATATCAACATCGGGGTGAAAATTTTCCTTTTCTTGACCTTAGGCTGAAGGCAGACATCAGACAGCCTGCTCTGACAACGCTCCAGATAACCCTCCCGTAGTGTACAAGCCAGAAAAAGTCAACAAGCTGACAGAATACATCCAGGAAGCCGCTCCATGCTGAAGAAGATTTAGGTAGAAATTTATGAGTGGAATATGAGGTGTGATCCAACACTTCAGTATGAGGTTGTGGGAGCCCCTGCTGCCAGTTCTCTCAAATTTTCACAACATGTGCAAAAGATGCTGAATTTGCAAAACTACATTCAGCAGTGGTAATACCAATGTCCTGGTAGACTATAAACTTGAATCATGACAGCTGACTACCTAAGGCTCCCCTTTACACTTGTGAGAGACACCCTTCAGTGCTTTTTTCAATTCTCCTCTAAACTGGTATGCTTAGTTGCTGTGAAATTTAAATTGTCTTTGTAACTATGTTTAAAGCGGGGGGATGGAGCGGGAAGGAGTATGACTACTGTGTCAAATAACTCTTTTCATATAGTTGAATTTTGGGCCTGTTGCCTTCACCCAGCATCCATTTTTCTGCCCTACTTCCTAAGAGAAAGAATGGATTCCTCCTCAAGCTTGGACTGTCATGAGCCCTTTGATGGCCTGTAAGGTCAGTGTTCAGTACTCAGCCTTTCTTTCTCTTTTGATATGGGATTCTTAGGATTATATTTTTCAGTTCTGCAATGAAAAGAACCACTCTTTGCTAACATTTATTTTTAAGAGAAAATTGCCCTGCAGTGGCAGAGGACATCCAAAATTCCATTAGTACTGGTGGGAACTCCGGAAGTCTCATTAGTGACAAGATGATTTGACATTGGTGTTTAGAAAATGTACCTGGCATACCAAATGTAAGCAGCTGTGTTGTCCCTAAGAAAATGAAACCACAGCTTGACAGTTTTACAAAGAAATTTGATATGGGAAAGCTCCCAAAATAAGAACTCTGCTCAAGCCATTGGGCAGATTTGTTGGACTTGTTTATGCTTATCTGTCTTGAGCCAATTTTGGGTATAAGATTTAAAATATATCTCTCTGCTGTATTCCTAACTTTCCTACTAGGGAACCTCGCTGTTTGGAAACTGAAAAGTTTTATTTGAAGCTGACTGGATCAGACACCAAACCCTACACCACAGCCTCTGTCAAGGTCACTTCCTTCCAAGCATGTCTGAGCAGTTCAGGTGTCAGCTGTGCCCCTAGACTTACAGAATCATAGAATCACTGCATATTCTCAGTCAGAAGGGACTCAAAAGGATCATCAAACCCAAATTCTGGCCCTCCACAGCACTATCCCCAAGAGTCACAACATGTGCCTTAGAGCATTGTCCAAATGCTTACTGAACTCCATCAGGCTCAGTGCTGTGACCACTTCCCTAAGAAGCTGTTCAAGGGACCAACCACCCTCTGGTGAAGAACCTTTTCCTGATAAATGTCCCCTGACACAACTTTAGTCCTTTCCCTTGGGTCCTGTCACTGGTCACAAGAGAGAAGAGATGAGTGCCTGCCCCTTCTCTTCTCCTTCTGAGGAAGTTGTAGACTGTGACAAGGTCTCCCCTCAGTCTCTTGTTCTCCAAGCTAAATAGACCAAGTGACCCCACTCCTCCTCATACAGCTTCTTTTTGATTTTGTTTTTGGTATTGTATGAAGTGAAAAAGGAGGCTGAATACAAAATACTTTCCTAAGAATGTCCTGCCTCAAACCCTATTTCTTTTAGGGACTGAAAGTTGAAGTGCTTCCAACCATCCTAAACATCAGGGGACCCCACAGTGTACAGTCAGTATCTTAAAGAGAAGAACCCCAGACTTTCAGAGATCAGTTGCTCAGATTTGTGACCACAACACCTTCAGCATTGTTTAGGAGAGGTGGATAAATGAGCAGATCAAGAGCTGTTGGTGTCCTATTTCAGTCTATAAGTAGCTCGAGTTTAGACATAGTTGATGTGTTATCCCCTACAGAGCACATTGAACTGTATTGGAGGTGACAAGGTCAGAAATCCACTCAGGAAACCACAAGGGAAGGGTATTACCCTCTTACTAAGAGCTGGTGGTAAGAATATCCTATGCCTGAAAGTTAGTAGCTGCTGGCTTAATTCAAATTGAACAACATTTAATGAGTCTTAACTGGAAATGATCCCCCTGTTTACCTCCAGTTGGGGTGAGTGTAGAAGCAAAAATTCTGCCCCAATTTCTGCTGTAACATGAGCTGTTTTTGTGTTTTCTCTTCACCAGTATTACAAAGGCAGTCAAATACACTTGGTGGAATTTTAGGTATGTATCATATGGCTGCTTATCTGCTGTTTTCAGACTGGCTCAAGGCATGGGCTAAGTAGGAGTTTGTTAGCAGTGTAAATCTGGAGTCACTGCACTGAAGCCAATGGGAAACTGAACCGAAACCTTGGGTCATGGGCTGGAAGGAAGTGCATTGAACATCTGGGGCAGAGAGGAATGCATGACTCACCCTGCAGCATCCTCCCTCTGGCAGATGCTTGGTGCAAAGTAAACATATTCTGGAGAATTTCAGTGCAGTCTTTTCTCAACAGAAAAGGGGCTTTTAAAGTCTATATGTGTGGGTGAAGGTATAAAATTACTGGATAGATTCCATGGTTCACAGATCAAAGCAAGTCTCTTAGTATGACGCTACTGCAGATGCTGGAATTGCCTTTAAGGCTGAGATTTGCTAGCATGACTAATGGTTTTGAGTTTCCTATTTGGGACACCAGTGAGAGCTCTGATATTTTGGGTGCTTTTACCTCTGTCCTTGGACATAGAAGGGATTTATACCATAGTAATAACCTATTTTGTCTAATGCTGCAGCAGGAGGAACAGTCCCTGGTGGGACTGACTATACCACTCCCCCAAGCTCACATCCATAAATGGCTCTCTCAATCTAAGTCAACCTCCTGGGTTAGCAAGCCACTGAGTGAATCTTGCTGTTTACTTCCTTTGCTAATGAGCTTCATTTATCATTAAGGTGTTCTCTGTTTATGACTGTTTTCATATGAAAACATTTTTTCTTCAGCAAACAATTGTTTGTACAGCTATACTCCCAAGTGGGATTACGTTTTAGTGTGACTGCTTCCCTTTCTCAATCATCTGGTATTATTTCTGATCCCTGTTCTGGATGAGTGCATGATGAGTGCAAATAAAAAGTGAGGAAAGAGTATGGTCAGATTAACTTGGCCTTTGTTTCAGTTAGAGGCAGTTGGGGAGCAGGCTCTGGAGCCAAGGCTGGGTGTGTTGGCAGGAATAGGGAATTTTAATTGATATTTTAAACCTTCTTTCCTTTGGCCAATTTGAGTCAGACTCTCTGAGATGCTAATGTAATATTAAGCAACTGTGCTATTGTTGACATGATTCAATTAAAAATAAATTTTCTTTCATTGAGATCACATGAAGAAGGCAAGTGTCCTACATGTCCTTCCTTCCCATGAAGAAGTGACTCAGTCATTGTCTAGTTTTCTTAAACATCTCTGTGCTAGGAATCCAACTGGGAATTTTAGGCAGTTATAGCTGAAAAATATGTGATTGTGTACATCTGATTATCTTGTTTAACTATGTTTCAGCAGAACTATGGCCTAGAGGTTTGTAAACATGGACCCAAAAGTCAAAATGTTGTGAGTGTTGGGTAACATGCGATTTATCTGGTGACCTGAAGAATGTACTGCTGGAGCTGACTACTTGTCCAGAATTCTGTGGTTGGATAAAGAGCTTCTGGAGAAGCTGTGCTATGTGGCTTTTTTAATTTTCTGGTTTGTAGTAAGAAGAAACAGGTGTCTTACTGACTCATGTGGTTACATCTCTAATTGAGCGTAGTGACTACTGAAGTTCGGCTGAATGCTTTTTAATACTTTTAAACATACCAGTGTTGAAGATTGCTGTCACGCCACCTCCCTCACTACCCCATAGGGCAGGGAGGAGCTTTGAGGCACCCACAGAAATGTCTCACCTTCTCTCCCTCCTTTGTATGCATCAAGGAGCACACATGCAAAATGCCCACAGAAACTCTGTGTGCTGCCCTGGCTGGGACTGTTCGTACCTGGTGCTCGGTGCCTCTTGTGTGATGTGGTGCTGTGATCTGCAGCTGGGGAGAGGATAGGGTGCTGCTGTGGGCTGCAGGATGGGGTGCTGCTATGGCCTGGACACTGTAGGACTCCAGGAGCTGCAGCTAGTTCAATCTTTTATTTTTTTCTCCAGGTGGAAAGTGGGTGGGTTCAGTTCCCACTAGAGTGTACTTGGAGCTGGAGGATTTTGGTGGGAAAGATGAGCCCTTTAACAACAGGATGGAGAGGTAATGGCTGAGCACAGTCATTATAGTGGGAAATAACTGAATCTCAGAAACAGACAGAGATTTTCATTCCAGAAACAATGACCTGATAGTGACTAACGGAGAAGATGATTGGTGGATGAGGGATCTGGGTTCAGAGGTGGGAGGAGAACAGCAGGGTTATTCTTCAAGGAAATTAAGTCAGCTACCTACTCCTGCCCAGAGCAGACACTGACTCAGTCATATCCATTGCACTGTCTCCTCCCCGTCACGCTCTGGCATAGCCATGCACTCACATGTAAGCCTTGTAGTTGCTGCCAATTTTCTGGATTCGGATGTCATATTTGGAGTCAATGAATGGCTCGGTGGTGGCATAGGTTTTTGCCATGGCTACTATGCTGGCCACATCCCGGAAGTCGTGCTGGTTCTCAACTTTGACCTTCATTATCAAAATCCAGTGAAAAAGAGACAAGAGCAAAAAGAGTATGAATACTTTGTGAGCAGAAGTAATCTCTGCACCTGAATAGCACAATGTCAGTTAAACCCCACACAGACGCAGCTGAGGACAGAGCAGGGCTTCTGTGATTCAAAGAGAGAAGTTTCCCAAAGTAAACCAACCCAGAGCAAATCCATCCCATTCTCCTTCCTCATGCACCAGTCCTGGTAAACCTGGCACCAGAGACCTTTGCCCAAGTGGCTCTTGCTAATGCTCTTTGCTTTTAGAATGCTTCAGAAAAATATTCAATCTCTTAAGAGGTATTACTTCGTTCAAACTTTGCAACTGCCATTTCCCATGTTGAGATGGATGAAAACAGATTATTTTGGGTGGTCAGGAAATACAAACCAGTTCCAGGAAATCAACATGAGAGTTGGTTGTCTGCCACCTCTAGGCTTCAGTTCCCTGGCATTTCGCATTAACCCCCTCCAGACTTTCTTTGAGGAGTTGTGCAGGTCTCTTTACTGGACACAAACTCTGAAGGAAAAGCATGTCTCTGGGGGAGTTTGTTACTCTTGGGGAGACCTGTGTGAGTGTGAGGCAATAAACCTGTGGGTAGGACAGCTTTTTGGGTGTTAGACTTGAGTCGCACTTGGAAATGAAATAGCAGTTGAGACCTCTGAGCTACAGTTTTTCTGAGAAGATGGCTTTTAACAGATTTGTATTCAATTATGGAAAAATCTGTCTCTTAATTAAAAAAAGTGAAATGAGGAACGACCAAAACAGCAGAAGTTCTAATGATATAATCACATCTCTACAAAACCTCACTGATTTGGGAAATCAAAACTGAACAAGCATGTAACAAGAATATAGTGGACAACTTCGCCTCACTCATACCTTTAACCATGGCCTTTAGTGTATTGGCAAACACTTGTTTGGTGCATCAGAGAAACCTGTACAAGTCTTATTCCTTAGGGCTGGACATATGCAGAAAGGGTGGATTAATTTGTGGAAAAAAGACCATGACTGTAAGAAAAGGATGAGCAAGTGAGTGATTTTATGCTGTTACCCTCACTTTATATCTTGGTAGAGCTTTGAGACCACAGTTGGGGATTGCAACCCCGCTTTGCTAAGTGTGCATTGATGGGTGACAATCCATCAGTCCCGTCTCCAGAAGAGTTTCCCAGCTACACCACTGTGTGTTAAAGGAGGGTGGAGCTCGCTGGAGGAAGCACATGCAATGGTATTTGGTGTTTCTTCACAAAGAACAAACTAGTGGTTTTATGTCCCACCAGCCATGGGAGGGTGGGAGCCATCTTCACTAGGAAACAGAGGACAAGCTTGTTGCTAACCTGTTTTACTCTGTTTAGATTGTTTTGTTTAAGTGCCAGCTTACACACAGGCAAAAGATTCAGCCACATCCTGTTGCAGAAAAGCTCTCAAAAACTGAACAGTTGTGGGGAAGGTGAAAAGTGCAACCAGTTTGACCCATGACCATTTCTAGATGCCTGAACAGGAAAAAGAACTCGTCTTTGCTTCTCCTCTTACTGACCACCAAGTACCCCTAGTCCTTCTCCCTTTTGTTGTGGTGAGGGCTGTGCTCTCACCATCCAGGAACTGCTGAAGAAAGGAGCAGAGGGCTATGATACTCATCTGTGGAAAGGGAGGGTACAGAAAAAAAAAAAGAAAATAACAAATATAAAGGAGATATGTAAAGACAACCATTACACGGCATCCAGGGGGAGCAGCCTTGCTCTAGGCTGTGTTGTTTCCCTCTCTGTCGGAGTGGGGATGTGCAGGGCAGGGTGAGGTGGTAGGAATGCCCTGGAGGCAGCGGGGAGAAAGAGAGAAGGAACCCAGAGCCCAGACTTGCAAAATACCAGAGGGAACAATGCAGGCTGTGTTGGTGCTGGGTATTTTTGTTGCACTGATAAGAGCTGCCCTGAGCTGAATGACATCAAGCAAGAGAGTCCCACCCAGATGAGATGATCACAGGAGGGACTGCAAGGGCAGGGGACACTGACATGGTATTACAACATTTTCTCCCGGACCCTCTTGGGAGTGAGAAAATACAAAAGCCATTATATAATGACCTACTTGGAACAAGGACATTTGTGGGATTTGAAACAAAGTGCTGTGCTTGTGCAACAAATGTCTTTGGGCCCAAACTGAAATGTTTGCATCCACAGCCCAGGAACATTTGACCCAGAGCAGAAGAAAGGATGCAGCCTCCCCCTCCAGATTGGAATTAGACCATATTGACATTGCTAGAAAGGAGCTCATCTTGTTAAATATGAAGTTTCCTCAAAAATACAGCATGCTGTGGAAAGGAAGGGCCCATTTTTTCCTCCTTTCCACTACCCCTTCCCAATGGGGAGAGAAGGAAAGCAATTGAAAGTGTTCTCTCTAATGGGCCTGAGGACTTTTGGCTGGGTTAATAAAGAGGGGGGACTCACCAAGGACACAAAGTAAGAGATGAAAAATAAAGATGACTCCCACAGTGCTACACCGCTGCACAGTCCTCAGGAAACTGCTCTGGCATCTTCTCTGGCCTGTGCCAGAGTACTTCCCATGGACTTTTCAGAGAAAGCAACTCACAGAAGTCCCCTTGTAGGAGATCACAGCCTTATTTCCCACCAGGCATCAAAATAATCACCGCACCAAAGCTGAAATCTGAGCCACCATTTGTTAATTGTTAGAGCCAGCCAAATTTGACAAAATAACAGCCGTGTTCTGGGTTAATGCTGGTTTATCCCAGGGTATGGTTATTACTTCATAAACAGGAAGCACTCAAGTTACAGTCAAATTAGATTTATTTTCCTGTCTTATCTATTGAGTCCCCTATTTTATTAGCTTTTTACTTTTAAATTTTGTATAATTCATTTCCTTCTGCCTTGTAACCATTTTAGATGTCAGTAAGATATCCATTTTCCTAACAGAAGAAAAAATCCCAGACATAACCCAAGCCAGGGTGGATGTAGTGTGACACAAGAGGGTATTATTTAAGAAGGTGCTATTAAAAATCAATCCAGAGCAAAGTTACCCATTTACCTTACAAGAGAAAAATCTGTCTTCTAAAATGGCAGGTTGGCCAATACATAAAACTTATAAAAGAAGTTGAAAAGAAACTATTATTCCCCTCTCTCTTTTATTTTGCAACCTTCTTAGGATAAATGCTATATCCCATTAACTGCATAGAGGAGTGCAAACAGTGAGTACAAACACAGCCCCTGTCCTGACAGGCTGTTTGCTTAGCTGTGCTGCCTGTTTGAGGAGCAATAGACTCATTCTGAAACCATAAGTTGCTGTTTGCTGTAGCATTTTAGTGACCTGTTAAGAAGGGTTTGGACCAGTGTGTTGACAAATGCCTTTTCTGAGTAAGAAACTTCCTCCTTCCCTTCTGGCTCTCTTCTCTAACCCAGGTACCAGTGATGCCCTAGCATGCTCCCTGTTGGAAAAGGGAGTCTGGCTGGATTGCTGGGGACATGCTCACAGAGATGTGACCATCCCTTTGCCCTGTGGCAGCATCTCAGAGCCTGATACTGTATGACCTGCATCTGTTACGTGTTGCCATCCTCAGCCTGCCTGAGAAGCACCAATCTTTTTGCCTTTAGCTGGAGGGCAGTCCAAGGGGCAGGTCATGAAGAAACATTCTGCTCCATCCCTGTTGTAGATCTTGCAAGGCAGGATTTTGGATTGGTTCTGGCAGAGTTAAAATGCCACTGTGGCAATTTCCTGGGCAGTCTGAACCACACCTGAGATCTGTTTGAGCACAGGTTCCTTCAGTGAGGGATCTATCTGGGTAGAAACTTCTGCTTCCTCTGTCTCACAGTTCCCTAATCTGCTGCCTTTTGTACATCCCGATGTTCCTAGACATCAGGGTCCCAGGGCTATGGGTCTCATCTTTAGTCTAAGCACTGCAAGGTATTGCTCTGCAGTCCCCTTTTGCTTTCATTATGTGGCCACATGAAAAAATAATTGGTTAGCCAAAGTGTCATAATGATCTTAGTCGGCTAGGACTGCCCCAGCCTTGCCTTTCTTGAGTATCATCCAGTGTGAACTCTGCTTTTAAAGTTAACTCTGCCCTACAGGCTAAACACACATCACTTTGGAGATGATTTGCAGAAGCACTTTCTATGTCCACAATGAGGTTAGAGCCAGGTTCAGCTGGAAGGTGAGTGTCCAAGGCTGAGCCAGGGCTGGACTTGGCAATGTGGTGTTTGTGAAACACCACAATGCCTGTGATAATGCACGGTCTGAGTGTTTTCCTCCAGAGCAAGTGGTGCAGCCACACAAAGCTTGTGACTTTTTGTCCATCTTGACCTGCTCTCAACCTTTCTGTAGGGACCCTACCATCTTAGGGTAGCGGGTCTTCAGGAACAATTTGGTGCAGATGTTTTCCTGAACTTCTCATTTCCTCTAACCCAAATTATGCTCTCCTTCTCAGCAAATACCCTATCCAACTGATGCACAATCAGTTGAGGCCTAACTTTGACCCACCCCAAAATAATGAAGTCACAATGGTGTCTGCATATCCTTATTATTCTCACACTGAAGTTCCCCATCTGTTGCCTTTAATGCACTGATCCTTCCTAATACAGAGCCCAGGTCTTGGCTGCTGTGGTCCTTGGTGCCTTGGGTCAGTCACTGTTTCCTGTGTCCAGCAAAAGCTTTCAGACTGATGTGCAAGAAAAGGGGATGTTTTTGCTATTTTCAAGACATTTGGAACATCCTCACTCATGAGTCAGTGGGAATGTGGTGATTGGGCTGCTCTGTTGTGAATGAATGTTACATGTCAAGTCATTATTTGTCTTCTCTAAAAGAAAATATTTGTTCCTTGACAAACTGAGGCAGCCCTTTCCCTTCCTTTCCTCTTTAGCACACTGGATTTTCAAAGCTCTCACTTTTGGAACATTCTATTTCCAGTCCTGAGAGAGACAAGGTGACGAGCCGTCCTTCCTGATAAAAACCTTGCAGTATTTTTACATTACAGAGTGGCTCTGTTTAGTTTGTGCTATATTTATACCAGGGGAAAAAAAAAGAAGCAGAGAAGTCTTTCCCATCCAGTAAGAGAGAAAATAACTCTGACCATATTATTATGAACAACAAGTTTTTCTTCTACAATGTAATAAATTCATCTGAGCCAGGATTTGTACTGGGAAGGTGTTTTCATAATTATGGGGCAGGAGGGGACAGGAGGTGACTCTTAAACTGACCTAATTAGAGAGGTCTAAAAGTAAAGTAGGAGTAGCAAAATACACACACACACACACANCACACACACACACATATATATATATATGTAAAATTGATATAATATGTGTAAAGTCACATGAACAGATACTGGTTTTCCTCTCTTTGTAGATCTGGCAGTTGTTTCCTTCTCATAATCTGATCAGGAAGAGGTGAAGAGGTTCTTTGAGTGAATTTGCAGTGCTGGGCTCTGTTCCTAGGGCACTTTAGGGTCATGTTAACACACAAATGGCAAATACTAACACACTCAGAGTTTTATTCTTTTCCATGGGCTCTGGCATTATGAGATCTGGAGTCAGGAAGAAGCGTTATTCCTTTCTCACTGCAGTGCTCTCCCTATTGAACAGAGACCCCCATCATTTCTGGGGTAGCTAGACTCAAACTGCACAATGCTTAAAAATGCTTTGACCTCTAAGGAGCTGCTGGGTTAACAATAGTTCTGTTTTGCACATGGAAAGACATCTCCTCTCAGGGTTCATCCACGGTTTCCCTGGAAGATTCCTTGGATACTGTCAACCCTGTGAGTCTGGGCAACTTAAGTACATGAGAAAGGGCAACATGAGAAAGGTGCTTCTCTGCTGACTCCATTGTAGACAGTTGTCTAAGCAGTATTTCTACAAATATTTTATTTGTATCGAGCCTGCACAGGGCCAGCAGCATAGAGAGCACTTGTTATGATCTTCCAGTGCCACTGAAATATGATGTGATTCCAAATTTTGGAAGCAGGATAACAGTGATTGTGGGAGGGGCTGAGGGGCATGTATTCCGTTTTTAGATGAGAAGATTGTCTGTTCCTGGATGAAGGCTATTACTGGTGTCTCTGTTCAAGTCAATAGAGGCTGTTGTTTCTGCATTTCTCAGTGGAAATTTAAAAAAATGCCTTTTATTGCAAATTTATTTTCTCCATCTCCATGTGCACCTCACACGCACACATCACTTGGCAAGGGCATTTCTTTCATGAATGGTATACTGCCACCCCTTTTGATTCTGATCCTGAATAATAGCTATTCTTCTCCCAAGCTAAAGACAATTGTGTTGACCCACCCTTAAGAGGAAGGCAGTCAATAGAGCCTATTTTGTACAAGTCCTAATGTGGTTATTTTTCATTTGAGCTTTGAGGATTCCCTGTTCAGCCCTCTGATTAAAAATGTGGTGAGTGAATTTTGTGAAAATTATGTCAAAACAAACAATATGTGAAAATGAAAGTCTATTATAATTATGCTCCTTCTAGCAATTATTGCAAAATAATAAACACTCAGCACTTACACTGCCAAGAATGTTATGAACATGAATTAGCAATAAGTATCAGGTAGTCTTTATAATTTTTCTAGTTTGTAGCACAGAGAAACTGAAGAAAACTGTGAAAGGACACAAACCTCCCTGAAAGCAGATGGTGGAGTTCTTTGGGGAAGAGGCATTTTCTGCATCCAGAATTCTTCTGGCTCCTGGCCACTGCCTCAGACAAATAAAGAATAGCAGTGCCTGGACTTCCCATCTTTGCTCATTCTTCTACATGTTGAAGCCTCCCATTACATGTGATTTTATCATTAATAACAAAAAAAATGTAAGTACTTCCTTGACAATTTTTGTTGGTAATAACATTGTAACCTAAATGCTCATGTCTTTTGAAGCACCAATTGCAGGTACAAATACATGGCTCACTACCTTGGCATCATTTGTTCAGTAAGTACTATTTTAATACTCACATGTGTACTTTGACTAATACATTGGCTATTCTATCCTATGTTTCTCCAGTCACTGCTTTAATACAAAACATGACCTGATGCAGGTGCTTTATTAACAGTTACTTTGTTGCATAATCAAACAAAAAGCATCTCTCTCTTTTCATATTATGTATATTTATAGCTAAAGACCTGCTATTTCCTGTATCATCTCTACTTCTGAAGACCAGTGCAGGGAAATAATTTAGCTCTCTCTAATCTCACTGGTTATTGCTTTTTCATTATGATGGTTAAAAACACCATGTCTTCTGGAAACTTCCCTCTGCTGTATTACTTTATTGTAGGTTTGATTTTTTTTTATCGGTAGGTGTTCCTTTTGTAGTATACACATAATTCTGCTTCTCTATATTTCTTTTGATATTTTCCATGGTTTCTTTTGTTAGTTCTGCTTGGGTTTGAACCCTAATGTTTCAAAAAAAGCATGAAATAGTTTCTTGTTACTTGTGCTTTAAACCAACTGATTTATTCTTTATTTTGTCTTTCTCTCTTCTCTTTTTGCTCTGTGCAATGAAATGCAGTGAGACTGAAGAGAGAAAATTTAATCAGTCTCAACTTTCCTTCAGGCTGCTTGTGTCTGGAGAAAGGCCCAAACTAAAACCATAAGGTCAACAACCCTTGCTTCCTGTACCTTCCCCAGCTACTGAACAGAGCGGTGTTGAAACTCTGTGCCCAAATGCATATCCAGACTTTGCTAGTAGTCACTAATTTCATAACGGACTAAAGTAAACTTGGCCTCAGACCAATTCTTTCTTCTAAGATGCTGGCTGTTAGCCTATCTTTATTTATCTGGAATGACTTCCTACATACCCTCCTTGTGCCTCTGAGCACAATTGTGCCAGGAGTCTGAATAGAAACTCTCTTCCTCCATAACTTGTGACAGAAAAATCAACATAATTAAAGAATGAAATGGGAGGGAAAGTATGAGGTGGAAGAAGATCTGGTGTGTGGTGCAGAAGACAATGGCTAAACGTATTGCTGAGAGTTTTGTCTGGAAATGCTGTTAATATTGGAGTAATTTTCTCTGATTCTGCCCTCATTTCTGTAGCCACTAAGGATCCTTGGTGCATGAGACACATGAAGTCCCTCCTGCATTACAGGTGAAATGACAGAGCAGTCAGAGACATGCAGGCTTGCAGGGTCTCAGGGCAGTGGTTTTCCTCCTGGTTTGTCCTGTTTGGTTTTTGCTAATGAAATCCTTCCTAGGAAAAAGTTAGTGGCTCCCTACAAGCACCTCTAGGCTGTCTGCACACACACTAATTCAATGACACCTCTGCCTGCTTAACATAGGCAGCACCAATATATTAACCAACATTTCCTGCTTATTTACATGTTTCTTCCTTGATGCTGAAAGCCAGCTCCACCACTGGAACAGGGATCTGTGCCCACTTCCTCCCCAGCAGCTACCATCCAGACAGAGGAACGTTGCAACCAAAGCAAGAAAGATTATTAGATCTTCCATGTGCAATCCAGCAAGCCAGAAAGGGCTTCTGTTTCCAGAGCACAAGTAAACAAACTGTACCAAGTTTAAATTTGGTGTAACTATATATATTTTTCAGGCAAAGTGTAAGGCCAGGAGAAGGTCTGTCTGCTCTAGGGAGGCACTGCAACAGGCGTATCAGGCATATCACGTACCACACATTTGGATTCAGAGATGATACCTCAATTTTGTACTTCTGAACAATTCAAGTTTTAGACAGATAGGCGATGCCTTTTGAAAAGATATATGCAAGAAAGAGGAGACTCCAGTGCAGCAGAAATGTGCTGGTGATGCCTCACTGAAAGGGGAGCCCAGCCACCCCAAGAAGCAGGGGCTGCTAATTCACTGGGGGAATAAAGATCCCAGAGAGCCTGGGAAAAACAAACAGGTCCTTCTGGGTAGCGAACTGTTTTTCAGGATTCCTTGGCAGGCAACCAGCCACTCTGCTTTGTAAGGTCTAGTTCTTCCTTGCAAGGAGGAAAAAAATAACTGAAGGGCTCCTGTTTTTTGAATAAGGTCATCATAATGCACTCAAGAAGCCCAGTGCCACAGCTCCTCATTGTGAGTGCTATGGGGTATAGCTGCACTTTACAGGTGCTTGAATAAATAACACTACCACTTTCAGGAGAAAAGAAAATGCATGAAAGACAAGCCTAATGACTTCAGCCCGGCCAGCTTTTCCCCCACGCTTCACCAACCCCCCTTCCCACATCCCAGACAGCCTCCAACCCAATCCCACTGCCTGTCTCCAAGTGCGTGACAGCGGAAAAAGGCCTTTTCTCCCACAGGAACAGCCAGTGCGACCCAGATAGGTTGTGGGGAGGTTTAACCCCTTGGCTGGCCGGTCACATGCCATGTGTAATCACAGGAATGCTCTGCCACATATGTATCTGCTTCCAGAGATATATATATATATATTTTACTTACCTTCCCCATTCCCGCATGAGCATGTCCCAGCTTGACCACTACAGGAAAATTTGGAGTTGTGAGCTGAAAGACAAAAGAAGGATCCTTTCATTAGGTTGTGGGGTTTTTTGTTTTTCTTTTTTTCCCCCCAGCCACTGTACTTGGAATAATTTTCTTTTATTTAGTAGCTTTTACCCCCTTCCTGGATGTAAACTGGACAATAAATAGTTCAAATAAAGTTTGTCTGGATGGTAGGGCGGTGAGCAAATAGTGCTTTACTGGATCCCATATGATTGAAAATGGAGGCCTGGCAGAATTCCTCTGATCTGATCCACTTCTGCTGTGTGATAGCAGTTTTCTAACCCTGTACATAAGGATTTGTGTACACCCATATGCATGTAAAACACTGTAGCACTTCCAAGCTTGAGTAAGCGACCAGTTTCAGATGCTGAAAACATCTGAATGGTGACAAAGACAAGGGTTGTTTGTTCTTTTCCACACAGACTGCTTTGGCCTTAATAGTGAGTGCACTCCTCCCATCCACAGGGAGGGTGGGGGAACAAGGAGAATAGGAAGTGAGGCCAACCCTTAGGTGGAACTCACAGAGTCTATCTATTCATAAAGCTTGTTCTTCTCTACCTTTAGGGGTGGGAACAGTGAATAAAAGAAAACAAAGAAGGATTGGAATCGGCAATAAAAATAGAGAAAAAAGTCATATGTTCTCCCTGGCTTGTGTGGTGTTTCCTTTGGGAAGGGTCCTGCCACCCAAGGCATACAAAGTCATCTTAGAGCACATGTGGGATTTTACTTGAAGAACTGCAAGTGCCCTCTCTGCCTTTTCTTCTCCAGTTTCATGCTCATGCAAGGATTCACATGGAGTGATCAGCTCAGAGCTGGGTGGCTCTATGGTAGGAAGTGCACATGTCAGGACTAAGTAGGATATACGCACCACATTTCCCCTGTGTACTGGTTTGTCCATGTCTACACCTCTGCTTGGCATCCCTGTGACCTTCATCTTGTCTTGTGCTCATGATTCTTGTGATCCAAATGCTATTTGTCCAGTATATACCTGGTTATTCTTTATTGTATATTTCATTTCCTTTGAAGACAATTTCATCTTTACTTAAGTGCCCAAAGTGATGACCTCTATTCATTAAGCAGTTAACCTAGAGATCTGGCAAAGTGAAGCAGTTGAATTTTGATGGATAAATGGGTCTCCTATTTATTTAAGTTTGAGAATAGATAAACAACTTGTTCTTGTGCTAATTACCAATTGTCTGTATGGGCAGTCAGGCACTACGCCCTAAAGATAGAATGGTGCTGCAGTCTCCATCTGTGGCAGCTCACTATAAATAACAAAATTAGTAATGAACACTGATATGTTTTTCTATTCAGCTGCTTATTTCTTTATAAAGAAATGTCACAGGAGAGGGGAACAGTGAGTGCATCACGTCCTCAAGCAGCCTGTGTCACTTTATTCAGGCAGAAAGCTGAAGAAAGATCTTCTTTGGACCACAGAAGGTCATAATAAATCACAGTCCTGGCACAGGCAGGGGCCAGCACTACTGATTCAGAAGAAGAGGCAAGAGACTGATAGGTGGCCATCCTGAAGTCAAATGGTTAAATATATGTCCAGGCACATGAGTCTGTACTCTATTTCACCTTTGTCTCATTAATTCATTGCAAGAGCCTGAAATTTAATTTATGCTAGCATAAATGAATCAATTGGAGGACTGCGCCTGAGGCTTACTGAAGATAGGGCTCTGGAGATGCCAGGCCTTTAATGCTGGACGATGAAAGGTAACCTAGTAGATGGGGCACCCACCTGCTCAGGCTCTGGGAGATGTGGCTTGCTTCCCAGCTCCCTCATCTCTGCCCCATGTACCCTGTTTGAGCCAAAGTGCTTGCAAGCCCTGGCCTCTGCTCCCTGTTTGGGAGCGGAGGCAGCAGCTGTTCCTACGGAGCAGGAAAAACAAACTGCATGCTGTGAGCCCGCCTGATACCCTGGCAAGGAGGCCAGAGAAGTGTGCGGGATAGATAATGCTCTATCGCCAGCTCAGAACAGACAGAGGCAGGAAGCAATGTCTCTGCTGCTCTGTTTTTTGTCCCCTGTCTATGATGTTGCTGAGGGAGCCTGCTTGGGCATGGGGCCTGGGGATGGGAAGCATCTGTTTTCCTGTATACATGCAAAGAAAGTTTGAGATCCAGTAAACAGCCCAAGTTTACTGTTAGTCTGGAAAATACCACCGGCAATGATGACGTGCTGCGCAAACTTCTCCCTTTCTCTTTGCTTCTTGGAAACATGAGCTCAGCTTTCTTACTAAGGCTTGGTCTCATCCCACGTAGGGGTGACCAGCTGGTGTCGGAGCATGTTGAGGTCACATGTGGCTTGGCCTAGGCATAGCACCTGGGGCTTGAAGTGAGACAGATCCAGACTGTGAACACGTGATAGCCTTGCTGGGAAAGCTATGGCTCCAGAGAAATGCTGGTGCATGGTTAGCCAGAAATCTGCCTCTGCCACTGAAACCCACCAGATTTCCATGTACGTGAACCTGCCTTATGGAGGAACCAACAAGAGAGCATGGCACGTGCACAGAGCGGCATTACATAATGAGTTTATCTAAGGAAGTACCCTTAGTCTGTGCTGAAATTGTGTAATCAAAAGCTCTTCATAGTCCACACAACTAAAGCAACCAGAGCCCACAACCACCCACTGGAAAGCCCTTGCTGAAGTGGTGGAAGTAGTTGAACGTCACTACAGTCAACAGGGAGATCTCCAGCTTCCACCAGAGTCTTGCTGCGACTCAAGTCCCATTTTTGTTGCTAATAAGGTGGCCAGCCAGCACACCTGGCAAGCACCTAGATGGATAGGGAAGCCAAATAAGGGAAAATCTATTATACACACAACTCTGATGGAATTCACACACAAACGCGGTAAGAAGTTCTGTGGGTGGCCAAAGCCACCACAAGGGCAGACCCCTGAGATGAGTATTTATACATGCTGAATCATAAATTTCGCAGGGAAGAAGATTATTATAATCACAGAATAGCACCACATTTTAATAAGAAAAGCATATTTTTACTGAAATCATGTAAAGACATATGTCTGTGTCTTTCTATGTGTCGCGAGGGCTCTTCTTGGAAAAATAGTGAAAAACACTTTGATCATTTTAAAATGTGCATGAACTGTTGACAGGACTGTTATAGGATGAGGTTGCCAGGTTTTTGGATGGGACTGTGGTGCTGCAGCTAGCGCAGTGATCCTGTGCAGGGTGTTAGTTCATATGCATAACTCAACCCTTTGAATTAAAATCTTACAAATGTATTCCCAGAGATTGTGACAAAGCCTTGGAGTGCCAAGGATTACATAAATGTCTAGAGCTTGGTGTATGTCTAGAGCTTGGTGTCTGTTAAGAGTCAAAGAGCAGTTTGAATCCTGAACTAGGAACTCATCCATGTCTTTGGTAGTAATGAAGGGAGAGTTACGGAAGTTATTTCCAGCTCAGAACACTGATGGCCCATGGTGTACCATTTCAGCCTGATTTTCAGGGCTCTGCTCTGTGTGTAGTGTCACTGCAATGAGGACTTAGCAGTTTATCAGTTTTGGCAGTGGTGTGTAAAATGAGTGCTGGTATGCACACATTAGCCTTTATTTGAAAACATGTGGCTGTCAACTATGGCACTTACCCCTTTACCTTCTGTCCCTTCTTTCCAACAAGTAATGAGGGCTTCAGTACTTCTTGTAAATTTATGAATATTTTCTCTATTCTTTACTGATGGAGCAGTAGAACAGAGTTGGATTAAAATTGATCTGAAGGAAGGAGTCTTAGGCAGTGTTCAAAGCCAGGTTGGACAAGACCTTGAGCAACTTGGTCTAGTGAGAGATGTCCCTGCATATGGAAGTAGAGATGATAGATGATCTTTAAGGTCCCTCCCAACCCCTTAACATTTGATGGTTCTATGAAACCTGATCTAACCCATAAATACAATGCTTTTGACTCTTCTATTTCACTGAGACCCTCAAGAGAGATGCTGATTTTAAGTTTGTGATTTTTTGTACTGTCCTGTAGTCCATGAACAAAGTAGAATGTCTCTTTTGATTTCCTTCTGTTATGTGCAGTTTTGTGCATTAGTTCATATTATCTAGCTCATTTTATATAATGAACTTTCAGTTTCTAGTACTATCTTTCTTCTGCAAAACCCTTCCAATCAATGCTAAAATGAATAGTACAGGCTGCAATTACATCATGGTTAATATTAGGAGGGATTTGGGGTGGTGGGAGATGGAGTCATTAAAACTTTTGTCTCTTGGCATTGGCATTGTATTACCACAGCATCCAGTGTTTTCAACCAGGCCAGAAGGCCCCATAGCACAAGCTATTGTAATTTTGCCTTCACCCTTCCCCCAGAAGTAATATTCTGAATTTTTCTTTTATAAAGTCTAAACCTGATTTTTATGTTTATTTAGCTGCTTTCACTTGTATGATGACAAAGTCTGTTTTGGGTGGGTACCTAAGAGGTGATGGGAATGTTGTTCATGCACTTGGGACCTAAATGTTGGAAGTAACGTGTGTGGCACTTCCCTAGTGTGAATTAAGTTAAAGGAGCTGTGAATATATAATTTCCTGTAAAAGCAAGCAAACTGATTCAAACCTACAGGAAAATAATGATGTCATGACATGATGTAATTGTGTTTATGGAACTATCTTACTAAAAACTTGAGCTGAAGATCAGCACTGGTTGCCTGCCAGCTGTGCCAGACATGGCAAAATCAGGGCTGCATGTGATACGGTTTCCTGTAAGACACACACCTGTGTGTTGATTACTGTATTCTAATTAGAGCATAATGAAGAAAAAAAAATCATTATCTGGGGAAAGAGGGTCTCAAGACATCTTTCAAGACAGCTGAAGTAAATCCTCAGGAGGAGTAGGTATCTGCAAAGGTCCCAGGAAGAGATAGGGGGTACGATGAGAAGAGCAGTGAGATGCATGTGCCAGGAGAAGTTCAGTGACAGCTGGATCATGACAGCATTATACAGGTGGGATCTGAAGCAGTGAGACAGTTGATGGATGAGATGGCAGCAGGGTGGTAAAAAACATCCTTTGATTCTCCCATTGTTTTTAAAAAGCACAACAAAAGAGGAAAAAAACCCCAAACCCAACAGCAGCATGACTTATTCCCCACATCCTCAAGTAAACAAACCACAAACCAATATTTCAGGGCTCCTAACACTTGGCTGTGGTTAGAATGGGTCATGGAAGTGAATAAAAAGGGGGAAGCACAAACCGGAACATTTTGTCATTGATTCCACCTCTTATGTTACTTAACTTCTTTATTTGATACAGGATGTATTTGGGTTCCCCTAGTGGAGAATAGGAGTGTGAGGATTTTATATTCTCATTCCTTTGGAGCTTCAAATGTGAGAATTATATGAACCTACCCAGACAAGCAGATGCTCAGCAAAAAACCCCAAAATGCAGTATGTGGGTGCTCATATTCACACACAGATCTAGCAGTCCTGGTCAATAAATCCTCATTACCACATATCAAATCACAAGCAGGTTTTTTAAAGGTTCTATGACTACATAGGAAATTTGTCTAATTCCTTAATGCATGACGTTCACTTAGCTGTTTTGCAGTGGTGCCTTTAAGGAAGCCTCTTATCTTTCCTTATTTGCTAGGAGAGTGAATACATTTTCCCAGCTCCTTATGTTGAGAAATTGTCCGAATATTTTTTGTGGGATGCAGTGGAAGAGAAGAAGAAACTCTTGAGTTTCCTTTCCCTCCTGACCTGAATTATGTGCCTTTTGCTTCATTCTTCTCTAATTAGAAAATTCTATCCCACATGTAAACACATTGCAAAGGAAGAGATGGTGAACGCCTGTTGTTAATTGTAGTATCTAAGCTATGGTAAAAGATATAAGAAGGAGACAGAGGGAAAATAAAATGACTTGTGAATTTATGCTGGAGTTTTCAAAGCCATCGGTCTTCCAAGAATCCCTGAGGTTCACAAGATATTGGCCCACAAACCTCTCTTCACTTGGCAGGCTTGACTGTCCCTTTTTTTGGGAAAACCCTGAATTCTCACTGATTTCAAAATGGGCAGCATGGGGTTTCTTTGGAGAGAACAAACTTCCCTAAACTTCACAGAGGAAAACAACCTTTTGCAACAAGTCTCACTGAAGCCAATCGTGCCCCAATTACTGCTGGTCTCTTATCTCACCACACAATCTGCTGCAGGTACTTTTCTCTCACCAAAGGACAAAGTGCATATCGTTCTCACCCTGACTTTTACACACTGCAAAGCTGGGAGGGCCCCACACGACTCCAAGGGCGTAGTTGTGATTTCACAACCTTCTGTAGCACATTTTAGAGTGGTGCATTTATGTCAGTGTACAATGAGAAGCAGGTCCTGGGCTTATTAGTACATTCAGTGAGAAATATCTGCCTGCCACAGAAATGGTTCCAAAGTTTTCTTGTAAACCTCATGCCCTTGTAAGTGCCAATGACTGTGTGCAGACTTGGCTGGCATTGCCATGTCAGATGCTGGCATGAACAATGAATGAGCCAATGGGTCCTGCCTGGTACAGGCAATGGGATACTGAAACATTTGAAATACTCTCTGGGCTCCCGAAAGCTTTTGGGCAATGAATCACTGCCTCCTTCCTTCTTGCCATTCTTCTGCCCTGAAAGCTGTAGAAATAGCAGCATAGAGGACCAGGCAGTCACAGTCGGACTTCTTTGAAAGATCCATTTTTTATACTTTTTTAAAAGCACAGTTAATAATCTCGATTAATGCCTCAGGAGGGACTTTGGACATAAAGAAGAATGAGGATTACGGGAAGTATCACCCTGCAGCTGGCATCTCATGC
Organism: Cyanoderma ruficeps; assembly: GCA_008694505.1. Lineage (NCBI taxonomy): Eukaryota > Metazoa > Chordata > Aves > Passeriformes > Timaliidae > Cyanoderma > Cyanoderma ruficeps. The sequence goes on from VZDJ01000426.1 coordinate 10,664,654, forward strand.
CATATCTATACAAGTAAATAGAACAATGACATAGCAAGGACACCAGCCCTGATTTGCCTATACTGTTAAATTGTTAGACCAATCCCTGGCATATTCTGTCTCAAGATGAATAAGCTTCTCCCAAGCAATTCCCAAGCATAACATGGAACCACTGTAAATCTGCAGACATGCCCCACAGAACACTGGAGGCTAGAAGAGCTTGATAGCACAGCTGTGGTTGGGCCATGAGAGAGCTGCCAGAGGCTGAGCCTGGCACCGTATGGTTTGCTGCTGCTAATATAGCCTCTGTCTGGGTTAAGCAGAAGAGTAGTTCTTATCTTGCATGATGTATTCTCTTCGCTCCCACATTAGTGTTTCATTTTGGTTGTACACACAAATGGTCTATCGCATGTAGCCAGATGTCATACTATTCCCAAATGACAGTTTCTACTGACTACCTTTTTCAGACTGAATTCACAGTGGGCCCTTTCTTGGCTTACAGCCAGGGATATTTACACCACATTTCTTTTGCCCGCTGATTTGTAAAGTCAGGTATTATGTATTGCCTCACACAAGAAATGTTTGAGCTATGGGCTCAGTTTATTCTATTTTACAGCTAGATCATATTTTCAGCTTTTTGAGCCCTTAGGATCATGCAGGAATTCAAATACTTTGTTAATGTGGTCTGGAGTGAAATACACATCCCCTACTTTTTGTGCTCTGGGACATAAATGCAGGGACTAAATCCTGTTCCATGGATTTACCTGCTCCATGGACTGCACATGGAGTTAAACATTGGCAACAGGTCCCCTTAACCCTGAATTTGTTGTGCTGTCTTTTTTAGGCACCTAGAGCAGGTGGGGGCCAGGTATGAGCTCTGTTCTTCCTACATCCTCATTCTTGTGCTTCACAGTTTCAAGCTTCTTTCTCCAGATCAAAATCTTCTGTGTTTATCCAGACTGATTTTTGGCTCATGTTGGAGACACTGAGGACATGAAAGGCAGCCATTGTATCCCATGTTTGAATTAGCTCTGTGTCTTTTGAGATTTCTTGGGAACTTTCAAATTACATGTTTTCAGTAGGAGCCAAAAACTGTAGGAAGGGCTGTATTTCACAATCTCTCCAAACTCAGCAATTGCTTGGGAAAGAGAATGAGATCCCAGGGGGAAAATTTTATATTTTGAAAGGTGGAAATATCATGTTTCAATGATTCAGTGAATGAGCACTAATTAACTTCTTCCCCAATCCAAACGGGACATGGAATGCTTTCAAACTGCAAAAGGGAAGTTTTTCTGACATGCATTTAATTTCTCCATGTTTCATTCTTGAAGATTTTTGAGATATCCAAAACCTTCAAACCTCTCAAGAGCTGAGAAATACATTTTCCTACCTAAGCTTCAGGGGCATGGGTCCACACTGGCACCACTTGGGTATTTGTCTCCCTCTTGTGTCTCATTCCGTATGAAAAGATACAATCCTGCTCCACCTGTTTGCTAAACCCACTAGAGCTTCCAGTGAAGTGGAAGAAACTGTGGGTGACCTGTACTCCTAATTGTCTACAAACTCAGTGCTGAGAGACAACCTAGTTTGATATTTGGAGTAAAAAGCAGAAGGAAGATCAAGCACACTCCATACAGGACACAGGCAGAGTTATTTTCATCTGGGACTGGCTTCTGTTTACATCTTTCCCAGCTGTAGTAAGGAAAGGGTTCCTGAAATGAAAGCATTCAGACGAAGACAGAAGAAACCACTGTGCCGGTCAGCCTTTTTCATCTTGCCACCACCACCTCTGCCAGAGGCATTTTTCCCCTGCTGAGCACACACTGATATACCACAGGCTGCAACAGCCAGGAATGGCGAGAAGCAGGAAGCAGAGAAATTCCTTTTGGAGTGACACATAGACCCTCTTCTTTACCTTGGGCAAGCCTGGAGTGGCAAAGGATGCTGTGGTCTCTGTGAGCCCACTCCTGTTTGTCTAGAGAGAAAAGGTTCACCCTTTACTGGAAAAAGAGGTGGAGACCTGAGCTGATTTCATCTCTGAGGCAGTATCTCCACTTCTCAAGGATAAATAAGACAAATGTGAGTGAGTTGGTCCACACCCAGTTCAGGAAGGTGTTTGTTTTTTTCCCAGGCACAGTACTGAGGCTGTCGGTAGCCAGGTAGGATTTTGGAATGCGGGCAGAAACCCACATGGAGGTAGCTGGGGATGTGCCCAAAAGAAGGGCACTGAGTTCACAGAGAGCTCATGCCAGGCACTCTGGTTGGAGTTAGAACCAGGCACAGCCAAAGCCTGAAACTAGTCTGGAAAGATGAGTTTCTTTAAAAACTTGTTTCTTTAATACAATTCTACCTCTTTTCTTCCCATCAAACTTCATGCCATTAAATTATTTTTCAGAACTAGTTGCTGAAGTCTTCTATTGTGGTCATAGCTTTCATTCTCATGGAGGTAGTGCCAGCACCTCAGTAATGCAGCAGCTGCACTTCTCTGCAGAATTTCTGTGCTGTACAAACTGCTGCTATCAAAATACTCAAATCAAATGTCAGGGGAGCAGGAGGAGTACTTTTTAAACAACAACAACAAACCTTTGTACAGACAAAGAAAATAGTTTGCTTTCTCAAAGGAGATAAATCACACCTTAACTGTTCAGGCTTACATAAAAGGTGTAAAGTTGATGTGGAAAAAATTAGGTTCAAATGAGAGAAGCCAAATGGAATTTTCATTTTTTTCTTGATTTTGTTTCTTTAATTGTGAAATCAAAGAGAGTTTTGTATACACTTATCCTTGCAGACTTTGCAACTGATTGGTTTTGATCCATCAGTTGTGGGTGGGACAATAAAGAAAATATTCAAAACTTCTCATGCATAATTGGCTTGGCTAATTCCATCCTCAGAGAGTAGCAGGTGTCCATGCTATGTATCTGTGCACTTTTGGACTTCAGTAGCAAGAATCTCTAATACTAGACCTTGAGGACAGAGTGCTATTTCATATGAATTTTGTAGACAGCCCCTAATTAGTTTAATTAGCTTGTCTGCATCATAAATGTAAAGCAACGCACATTGGATTTGTCTCTAATTGTGGCATTGCTCTGGTGATGGGTGGCAGACTTCTTTTTTTTTTTAAACTTTCTCATTAGCACTTAGCTTTAGGCATTTGTGAGAAACCACAGCCTCCTAAAGCTCCTATTCCTATCCTTAATTTTGACTCACGAGGTTTTAGTGGATGAACAGAAGGCAAAGAAAGCCTTTGGTTCTCATACCATTCAACAAACCTCTGGCTGGCACTGGCGTTGTTTGGGAACCCTTCTGGGGATGAAAGTAAACTCTGTACAGATGTGGCTTCTTTTGAGACTCCCCTTTGAGGCCTGTTGATTCTCAGAACAAAAGGCACATGAGGAGGGTGACTGGCAGGGGATTTCCATGGAGTGCTCTAAGTGAAATTATTTTAAACTGATCCTGCACCACACAGGGCTAATGATAGTCCTTGGTGGAAGGGGTTCCCCAAAGCATGAATGCTACTCTGATCCTTTGTACAGAGCAAATTTTTCCATAACCTCAGTGGGACACTGGTTAGATTCTCTGGGTTAATAGGCTCGCGAAGCATATAATGATACAGGCCCACCAGTTTGGAGCTGGAAAATGTAGAGCTGGATGAATGTGGCAAAAAAGCCACATGTAGATAGCCTGTGCAGGGAGAGTTTGGGTGTTTCTCTTCCCAGACCTTTCTGGGGAGGGAGCGTGGGGTTGGCCTACACAGATCTGACTGCTGCTGTGCATTTTTGGACCTCAATCTCCACCTGTGAGGAGTTAATGGAGTGAAGCCATCTGGTTGGGTATCTCTGTGCCTGCTGTGAAGACACGCTCACAGGGCACTAATGACAAATCCTGTCCTTTCTTCCCAAACCCTCGCACAGGGAGTTTATGAGGCATGATATGGAAACCCTGCCCCACGGAAGGATTAACCAGCTCTCTGAAGCTGGGAGTGGTAAATGGTATCTCTCTTGAAACAAATCCTACTATGAGTACAACCACTGATTAAATTGAGGCTTTGGATGGTAAAACTGTAACCGGGGCAGGAAATTTGATTACATCCATCAATCCAGCTGACTGACTTCATGAGGCTAATGCTGCTCTGAGCTCATCACTGTGGCAGCACAGCATTGCACACGTAAGAGTTGGAGCCCTGACCACACCAAGCGCAAAGGAAGTCAGCTCATCCATTTTGATGAGGCCATGCTTTCTTTTGCAATATCTGGTAAAGAATGTTTATCTCAAATTCTTCTCCTACCCTGAGGTATTTTCACTGTTTTATTGCTCAATGATGTAACTTTTAAGAAACCCATATTAACATGGCCTTTCATGCCCAAAGCTGAGGCCGACTGAGAGGGGAAGGACAGCTGAGAGGCTGCAGCTTATGATGCAAGGTCTCAGGGGAACATGGACCGAAGCTGCCTCAAAGTGTCCCCACAGCAGGGAGAAGCAAGCTTTTTCAGGAATTTGGAGCAGTGCTGGGAAAGCTCAGAGAGAGAGGGAAGCTGGTGACCCCTTCCTCTTTCTCGTCTCTTCCCACACATCTGTGAGGTCTCAGACGAGGTCGTTAAGGACGGGCTGGGACTCTTCCTCCTAGGGTGGCACATATCCATGCCACACCAGCACTGGCCTGGGACCACGGACCTCATTTGCCCCAAAGTTTCCAGGTTGCCAAGTAATGCCAAGAGACACAAATGACTTCTAGATGTGATTTCATCCTTTTATGCCATAAGCTAATTGCTTCCTTGTACCACAATATATTCCAGCTGTTGGTCTTTATCTGTTTCTGGGTTTCTTCTGTCACTGTGGAGCATGGGCAATTTAGAAATGGTTCCCATATTTCCTCTGTTACTTCAAAAGAAACAAGAAAACAAACCACTCTCAGGCAAAATCTGCCTGCTCCTAACTGTACTTCTCCATGTGAGAGGATCCAAGATCAAATTCTCTAAAATATTTCCTATCAAAAGGATTACTCTGCATTTGCTGATGAAGAGCAGAGCTTCTTTGGTGATGCTGCACACACATAAGCCCAGAGAGAACTGAGACAAGCTAAGCTGTGCAGTATGTGACACAGACTGTTAATGTTTAACGTGGTGAGACTACTTGCCCAAGCTTACAAAGTCTGGCTTGAGACTGAGGGAGAATAAGGACACCTCATTTGTAAAATTTGGTGTAAACCCTCTGTGTCCACACCAAAAGATGACATTAATTATATTGAATTCAATTCTTTAGATCCACTGGGCTGGTTGAGAGGTAGTTCGATGTTACACAGAGACCATAGAGAGCCAGAGATCAGATTTTCAGAGCTACCAGCAATCCATGTGAGAAGGGGATTAAACAGGTCCTTCCTCTCCAAGCACAGCCTTAAAACATTTCCCAACACCTAAGATTATTTTTAATGTGCTTTCAAGATATAAAGTAGTATATCAATTTTAATATTTTTCAACTGCAAATATGTTATGAAGGGAAGAGAAGATGTATAAGGAGTTGCCCAGAGAGGTGGGTGAACTTGGCAGCGAAGTTCAAAGCTGACCTTTTCAAAGTATTAATCACTGGCTAAGCTAACATCTGGCTTGTAACTTCGACAGAAGACAGGATGCTGAGTTTACAGAAAGAGTGAGCAGGAATTTTTCAGTGAATCAGTAGGAAGACAGAAATGGCTGTATGGAATAGGTGTGAATTGTTAGGGAGTTGCCTAAATGGGATGAAGCAGAGGCTATTTGCTTTAATTCAGTGCGAGTGTTGCAGGAAGCAGATGCCCATGGACACCCTAATTCTTGGTCCCTACCACTCTCCTTTGCTTGCAACTTATTGATGGGAACCAGTGACATGAAGAATTAAATACCCAGGTGCAAACTGAACCAGCTCTGAACCTCAGTGACCTCTATTTCAGTCTCATTAGTTTGATCTGTCCTGGGAGTATCAGCTGGTGGCCAGAACTTTTCTCCCAAGCAATAGCCAGCAAGAGAGGTCTGAGTTGTTCATGAGCATTAAAATGAGTGAGTTGCATCATGCAGCTTAAAATGCATTTGGGCAAATATATACAGCAATAAGGAGGGTAGATTTAAAATGTGCAGGAAATTTTTGTAAGGAATGGAGTATATAGTGACTTCAGATGACATTAAGAATGATCAGTGCTACTGCTATTCCTCACTACTTCCTCTCTGTGAACACAACCACAAAAGCCAGCAGAGAATGGATACTTTGGCCCTTTGGGTTATGCTTGGGACAGGGGTTTTGCTTGCCAGGTTGGCTATGGGAAGTGTGTCATTTAGTGGAAATCCATTTGGGGTGTGGGGCCAAAACCCAGCATGTATTCTGACAGTAGTGCAAAGCTGGGGCTTCTCTTTTTCTGTGAGATAGCAGCCCAAGCCCAGCTAGCCAGGCAGTCAAAGCACTAGCACTCTGAGCTCACATTGTGAAGCTCATGTTAGATGTGTCTCACATTTGCAAAGGACGATACAATATATGTGTCAAGTGAAGAAAGGAGTTTTAGTCTGTAGAAGTGTGCCAGCGCTGGGACTTTTTGCAGGTGGAAAGATCATAGGGCTGACCCTTTACACTGCTCAGGGGGACACAGGCAGCAAGAAGTGAGGAAGCCCCATAGATGCCATGGCCTTTTTCAGAGGTTTGACTGCAGATGACAGTGAAACACAGTCAGTCAGAGTGCTGTCAGGTAGTAAAATAAAAGTATAATCTCATAATGCATTTGCTCCTGCTCACCCTCTTTACTGCAAATATAGTTTAAGCTCCCAGATTTGGAGAAATAAGGGCTTAGATCTAGGGTTCAATGGACTCGATCAGCTTGAGAAAATGATTCAGCCAGCACTGACTGAAAAAAGAGGGCAGCTCCTCTGGTAACTGATGCTTCAGTGCTGCCAGCTTAGGGCTGAGGTCTTCAATGCACTAGGCATTGTACAAAACCAGAATGCAAACATCCAGACAAAACACAACTGGTGAATAAACAAGAAAGCAGATGAGTGCAGGTGTAGCGGGAAGATGGTCAGCACAAATGAGTATACACCATGTGACAGAAAATCATCACTGCTCCTAAACTTACCTGGCTAATCAGAGGTAGATCCTGGGAAAGTCCAGGAGTAGATGCTCCCAGTGTAAGCTATTCTGAGACTGATTATTTGACAGGTGGAGACGTGAGGAAGCATAAGAGTGAAGCAGGTCCTTCAGCCATTCACATGACACTGAGTTTTCCCAGGTGTGCCGGCCATGTGTGCTCAAGAGTTTCTGTCTTACCTAACCCACAGGCCTGGACCTGATCTGTAGTAACAGTTCTGATGACGTTTCATCCTTATCCTAGAAGAATGCAATGAAAGAACTAACCTCTTCTTGAAGCTGAGTTCTTAACTTCCAGAATAAAAGCCTAGGACCTGGAAACCCAAGATCAGTGTATTTGCACTGATGAAAACTCAGTTTTGAGCATGATCTGACAGAGCTCTAACATTGCCTGTCTGGGTATGGTGGAAAGCAGGGTTGTTTTCAAGTCCATGCATTGGGAAGAACTTGCAGATGTGTTTTTTCTTGGAGATAAAATGACCTATTTTCAATACATATGATTATAAATTAGAGTATATTATGCTGAATACTGTGAAAAAGACACCCCAATTCAAGCATTTGTAGTCAAAACAGACACAATAAAGGGGAATTATCTTCATTTGGGGAATGAAGAACTGAAACACTGGGAGATTAAGTGACTTGCCATGAATCAAACAGGCAATCTGTGGGAGAGCCAAGAATAAAATCCAGATCCCACTGAAGTAACCTAACTAGGAACATCCTTCCCATTGAATAGTTTAATTAGCATAAATTAAGCAGCAAGTTGACTCAATGTGTTTTTAATTTTACTTGTGTACTTCAGAGAACACAATAATTGCATTTTATAATCTAAAAAGAAACAAACACATATGTTTCTTAGAAAAACAACAGGCACATAGGAAAAATAATTCTTTCTTCTATTATATTTGAGTGGAGTCCTTCGTTAGGACTAAAATTGTTATGTGAAGTGAAGGCAGAAGGCAAAGAACTCTCTCCTTCTGTGCAAGTTCATTAGAATTAAGAATAAGCTTTCTTTTAGGTCTGTGCCGAGTGCCAGGGTTCTGTGTAAACAGGGAGTCAAATGATGGATTATTTAAGCACAGATTCCATCAAATCCACCACATCCTCAGTCATCTCAGCAATCTGCAGAGGGCAAAAGGAAGAACTGAGAAATTGCTGGTACCTCTGCAAGTGCATTTGAAAAGGTCCAAAGATGTAAAGAGTCTGGAATTCACCTGAGCCTTCCCACATGTGGAAAGGGAAGATAGGAGCAAAAAGGGATACAATAGCAAATCCCAATCAAGGGGAAGATGTCTTTTAAATTCTGCAAGAAATCTGTCTAGTCTTTGAAGCTGGCTATGCTAGGCTTCATTCCCAGACAGCAGGGTGAGCATTCCTCTCTAAAATTAAGCCCTTGGCAATTGCTCCCCTCAGGAATAGGCATGTACTGAGTGCAGGAAAGCCACACGTGAGTGACAATAGGATTTAAAGAGCAAGAGAGACAGAAGAACTGATTTAGACTTCATGGGAACATTCACGGAGCCTTTACTACATACAAAACACTTGCATTGAATTCAGCTAAATCAATATAAGCCAGCTGGAAAGTGATCAATGGAGATGGCATTCCCAGGCAAACAAGAGATCATTTTGCAGGAGCTGCCTACCAGCCTAGTGCCACGTAGCCCTGGCCAGCACAGATTCAGCGTGAGGGTCAAAAGGCAGCAGCTCTTGTGGTAACCACTCTTGCAATGCATGATGCAAGCACAGCCCATGTCTGCAGCTACACCCCTGCCAGAGAACAGCCACATCACCATTCCTGACAGGGAGACTGGGCCTGAGACAATCGCCCCTGCAGATGGCAGTGGATCAGCTGGAGCCTGGTGCTGTGCTAGAAGGATGATGTCCCTCCTTGCCAGCCCAGAGCACGTCCTGAGCAACTGCAAGTCTACCCAATGCATGTTTTGTATGTAGATCAGCCTTCACTAACTTGGGCTCTCTCCTGCAACTCCTTTCCCACAGTTAAACTGAAACTAGAAAATTTGGCAGACCTCTGGCTTTTGTCTACAGAGCTGAAAAGGCGCAACCCTCTCTTCCTGTGGCATTGCTGCCAATAAGACACAAACCCTGCTTTGATTTTCACTGGGGTGATTTTACACGTATTTTTTTGTCTGTAAGAAATGTCAGGAAAATGTGAGTAATATTTGATGCACCCAGCATTATGTCTAAGATTGCACTGTGAAGCAGGTACTTGGCAAACTGGAACCTGGTAGCTGCATCCTTCAAACCACTGTATCCCTTCCAGGAGAAACTGCCCCTGTTGCACTCTATTTTTCTTCCATGATCAAAGCTTGAAGACATTTAAAGGTTACAGATGGATCCCTTTCTTGTGCCCAGGTTTGTGCTACTTAAGCTGAAGAGCTGGGAAGAGAGAAACTGAATAAAGCAGGTTTCTGTCCCAATCCTCCAATCTGTTACTTATCACCCAACATTAGACACCCATGAATCTCATTTTTATATCTGCAGCAGCCAGTCTGGACAAAGTTTAATATCAGTAGAGATCAGTTGGATGTTTCAGAGCCTGGTTTGTCCAAACTATCTGAGATATATACTTCATGCTGAGAATAGCTGTTCCACAGTAATAGCTGTATTCCTCCCCACTGATGACAAAGACAGTGCTGGTGACCAGGTCAAATACATACATTTACAGGATACATGTGTAGATTTGGTTGAAAGAAATTGATTTTGGCTAATGCCTTGGTCCCCACAGGTACAAAATAAAAGCTAAGAAAATTCACTGAATGGAAGGGAAACCCTCCTTACTGGAGCTAATGCTCTCTGGGCATATGAAGGTTAACCTGAAAAATTTAAAAAGGGCTTGTTGTCTGCCAGTAGATGTTGGGGGCCACGGAAAAGGATGAGCCTGGTTTGCTCTAAGATCCTGAGGAATGGTAATTGGAGTGATGGTGTGTGGAAGTGTGGACACTGTGTCTTTGTGGCCTTCACTGCTCAGTGATTACAGGAAATTATGCTTAGGTGACTCTTCAGGTGAATGCTTCTACATCACTCAGAGGTGGCTTTATTTTTGACAAGAGCTGATTCTGGATTACTGGATGCTTCTAATAGTTTTGAATTTAGCCTGATATCTGTGACTCACCAGGATGCTGCAACATAGGAATTTGAAGAGTATGGCTTCAATGTAAAAATGAAACATATGAACCATATGTCTGTCATTAAGCAGTAAGATAACCAGGGGTAAGGGCAGCAGAGTTTTGGATTGTCAGGGGTTTGAAAAGCCAGACTCCTTGATCTTGAGAACCTGACTCTTTAGGAAGACAGCAAACATGGTTGGAAAAACATGGCTGAGAAAAAGCAGTCAAAATCTACTGGATGGGCCAGAGTTATTTCTGGGAAAGGCCATTAAAATTTGCCAGCCAAAGGACACTATCTAATTCAGACTCCAAGCTACACAAGACACATACAGAGGATGCCATTACAAGACAGGAGAGTGACAGCAGAATGGAATATTGAGCATGGAGCTGCCTCACAAAGCTGCACACAGAACTACAAACACCACAAGTCAGGACAAGGACTTGTGTTTGGAAAAACCTTCAAGGACCACTGTAATTCCTATTGCTGTCCGAGACACTGCCCAGCATGGACAAAGAGGACAAGAGCACCACGTTTGCAGGCAACACTTCATGGGAGCAGTGCTGCAGAGGATTAAGGCATTACCCTCTCAAAAGCAAAAGAAATGCCTGTGTCTTGAACATGATGCTGGTGCAAGCTGAAATGTTGCCAGGAATGGGCATGTTATAGAAAGTAAAACTACAGGCAATTGACCATAAACAAATGAAGCTCAGGACTTAGTGTGGTGAGCTAATTCCTATTAGAGTTGTGACTAAACTCATGGGCAATTAGCAAATTGGAAGAAGTACAACTTATAATCACACCAAGAGAAAAAATATTATCCATGAATAAAAACATGCCACTCCCTTAATTTCATTAAAGAGGTAACTCACCAAACAGGCAGAAGAACAAAACGATTGAAAAAGAATTTGAGGATATCTTCCAAGGGAAAGGGAACCTGTTAAGGCTTGTCATAATTACTGAAATCACAGGCCAGTCAAGTGAAAACTCCCATGGCATGGGAAGAGTTGGTCAGCTGATGCAGTCTGGCATTAATTCCTTTATGTTGGAGAAATGAGGTATTTATTTCAGAGGCAGTCTTACTAGATAGCCATAAAAGTGATCATATCCATTTTTGCTAGGTCTAGTCACATGGCATAGATAGTCGCCAACACAACACTGCAGTTTTAGCAGACCTGAGTCCATGATGAGACATTATAAGACATTTTATTACTGGTCCAGATTTACACTCAGGACAACAGGTTGGTAGGAAGTATTACCAAAACGAGAAACCACCCAGTGGAAAACGGTAAGGATGTAAGGGAGGTAACTGTGACCTGCCTTTAGCATTGCTAAATGATAGGATTTTGCAGAAGATGAGTGGTTTGTCAGCTACACAGATGTCCTTCAGCAAAAATCCGAAGAGGTCAGAATGCCTAAAGTGTTAGAAAGTGATCAAACTAAAGCCTGGCACATCTGCAAAGAAGCAGATGAGGTAGAACAAACTGATAAGAACTGAGGTCCTGGCACCATCCAGGACCTTTCATGAAAGCAAAGCCAACTGTTTATTAAAAAAAATGTATCTGGCATTCTGTGTTTTTGTTGGTGAAGGTGCATAGGAAGAACTGTATTTGGAAAGCAGCAACTGCCTTGATGACACACCTATGTTATGCACTGATGGACTGAAAATCAGACCCCAGTCAAATGCACCTCCTTCAGATATGATAGTTCTAAATAATTTCTGAACAACAGGCACAGCTCATTCAGTTCTACTGTTTACTGCCATTTAATGTGGAAGTACTGCATTAGCTGGCACTCAGGATAAGCATCCCTCAAAGTCAAAATAATTTTGCAATTACTTAGAAACTGATTGTACTTTCATTACAATACTGATTTGCTAAAAGATCACATATCAGTCCAGTATAACTTGGGAAAAGCAAACTAAAAAGCACTTGAAATGCACGGTTTCAGCAATTCACAATGGCTTATCTCTTTGTGAAAAAATGTCATCAAGATAGTATTTTCCAGTGGAAATGTCAAATGAAAGCAGGAGCATTTTAAACACTAGGAGAAAAATACATTTCTCTTAAATGCAGATTTTTTTCTTTATGAAAATGCATTAAAACAGTCAATCGACAATACTTTTTATGCAAAGCAGGTCTTTTGGGACATTGAAAATCACACTAAACTTGTAATTCTGTGATGGTCTATCTGCTATCTTCTGCCAGGCTTACAGCCTCTTGTGTTATCAGAAAAATGACAAATCAACAGCAGAGATCTGAGAGAAGCACCTATGAATGTTCTGGGAATCTAAATGAAGCTAGTTACAACTATTAACAGGAAAGTTAATTAGACCTCTGAGGTACTTAGACATCTAAGGACCATTTCTGTGGTGTGAGCCTGAATACTTTTGGGACAGAGGGACAAAGCACTGCAACTGTATTGGAAACAGCTGAAAAAACTTTGTTTTATCACAGCACCATTTCTTAACTTCTAAACCCATTCCCCCCAAAAAACTCCCATAAACCATAAAATGCCAACAAAAAAGTAAAGCAGAAGAGAAGGGATGTCCTTAAAATAAAATATAAAATTAAATCTCCTTCTGGACTCCTCATAAGGTTCTCCCATCCCAATAAGGGAATAGTGACATTGGTTCAAGGTGTCATCCCCTGTCTGAGTCATTCAGCTGCACAGAAGGGAAGGGAAAGGGAAAGCATTTTGAATGGGTCCCCAGGGCTTTAGCCCACTGAATTCCTCCTCAGCACACACTCTCTGGAAGAAGTGGAGGAACCCCTTGAGCAGGAAGTGATTCAGAGACATACGATGGTCTGTTTGCAGTGACTCACAACACATCAATAGCAGAATTGTCGAGAGACCTATAGAATGTCAGGACTTTTTATACCATTGTGCAAGCACAAGTACCAAGAAACATATGTTTCCTATCACTCAGCCCAGCTTCATGCTAGACTAATACATAATAATCCCTCTTGCTTGAAAACAGTCTTGCACTTGCATAGATGTGGTCAGCATATTATATTATTATTATTATTATTATTATTATTATTATTAGCAACATCATCATTAGCATCATCATCATTAGCATCATCGTCGTCACATACGTTTCTGTTGAAGATTGCATAGATGCAAATATAATTTGTTCTTTGTTTCCATCAGACTGCACTGTGTCAGTATATATGCTGTGGATGGTATGTATGTTTAACACGGTCCTCCACAAGCAGGTTCCATGCAGACATGCCATCACCTGATGTCTCTGTATGGCTGATCATAACTTACTATAAAATACTGGTTTACCTTTTGAAAAATTTTTCCTTCTGGTGACCATTCAGGATGGAATATTCCACTCTGAGTGCTTCTCTTAAAAGAATACATGGAATATTTCAAGGAAACCAGAAGGCTTAATAGATATAAACTCAGACACACAAGCAAAATGCCCATAGTGAAGAATATCTGTGATTGCTTTCTTGTGAATCTGAAAACTTGAGCTATGAAAAGAGCCAATGAAGGGTAGCAGTCCCTGAATTTTTTAATAATGATAAAAATTGGGCCAACTTTGGTCAAGTTTCAAACTTCTGGTGCCTGCAGTTAGCACCTGCTAAACACAATCCTGCCAAAGATCTACCCCAAGTGTATCAAAACATCTCCCTGTGCTAAGCAGGTTTCTAAAGTACAGAGACTCACTGAAATCTTCCCCTGCAATTGCAAGTCCCAGGTGCTACAGGTACTGAACTGATGCAAGGCAGTCTGTGGGTGTGGAAATATGAACAAACAAATGTAGGGAAACATATTACTTTGTGTGAACTGATATGTAGCAATTATTCCCATTCATTCTTACTCTGCATAAAATAGGGTAATTCACAGCAATTTACCTTTCAATAAAAGGCAAGAAAACTGCCCTACATTTACAGCATGGTGAGAGTTGTGAAGCAGACAGACTCCAGTTTGTGGTCACGAGGAGCTGATGGGATGGGCCACTGCATGGGGACATTTCTGCATCTCTGTCCCTTTCTTGGTGCATGCCACACTCCCTGTGCTGGGCTTACATCAGGGCCACCAGGAAAGCCATTGTTTAAACACAGGAGAAAGAAGAATCAGCTCTGGGAAGGAGTGGATTTGTCCAAGGAGCAGTGGAATGTCAGTTGATGACACTGGGATTGAAGACTGCTATGAAGGAGGAAAGTAGAAGTAAAGTCTGTCTGGGTGGGAATAAGGATGTGAGACAAGAGCGGAGTATACGGGGACCAGTGGGACAAAGAGTCTATGAGGAAAGACAGCAGAGATGTGGTCTGATGTGCAGTGATGAGGAAGGCAAGGAGCAGCTGGGCAAGGAACTATGGACCAAAGAAGAACAAGATGTTCACAAGGATCTTATGGAAGGCAGGTTATCTCACAGGGATCAAGGGACAAACAGAAAACTGGGATGAGCTGGAGAGAGAGTCTGAAACAAAGGGGTGCACTGTGAATGAACAGATCTGGGAAGGGAGTCTGAGTGAAGAAACAAGCAGGGAGGCAAAGTCAAAGAGGGGAGAGAGCAGATAAGGCACTGGAGAGCCAGGGATAAAGGCCCTGGATGGGTCAGCCAAGGCCAGTGGCACCAGTGACAAATATCAGGACTTAGTGGGCACCATGTTTATGACAGGGAAGAATAGGACAGATATTAAAACCAGCTACATGAGGAGAATGGGGCTTGCCTAAGGACCCAGGGTTGGACAGACCCAGAATGTAGATACAGATGAACTTGAGGGAATGGGGAAGGAAAACCCGTCTTCAATGTGACCTTTTCCCTTCAGAGTCCAGAGTGGATTTTAAATGTCCTGATTGTTACCCGTTCTCTCCTAGCAGAAAATATTTGCAAAAATGTCCTTATGGCCACAGGTGATGAATGCAAACACATGCCTGCTCTTCATGAAGTGCAGGTCAAAGTGCCAACCTTGGTGAGTCATGCATTTACCAATATACGGCTGCCAGAAGGAATTTTTTTTCCGGTGTGATTTGTGGTAAGCCTAGGGATTGCCATGCCCATATATCATGTGAAAAGAACCTTATTAAGGTCAAAAAGTTAAGCACCCAAGCTTTAGGAAACACAAACTTTGTTTTCCTTCCTTGTACATAAACTTTATGAATCAGCATTTAATTACATGACTGTGAGCTATTTTTTCCACAGGTCCCCTTCAGAAGGGTCCACCAGATAGACCTGTTCTGAGGCTAAATCTGGATTAAGGAAGAGGTTGTTTGTAGGACCCCTGCTTCATTTCTTCCAGAAGTCAGAAAATGCATAAATTATGTGTCAGGGAGTAGCAGAAAAAGAAATGGCACTCTGATGATTTAGGCAGCTGAAAGACATCTTAGGGAATTGAATTCTGTCCCTAAGTGTGCCAAAAAGTCCAAATTAATTTCTGAGAAAATCCTTTACATCACAGTTCTCTGTAGGAATTAATGTTCTGTCTCTCAATTTTTGGCTTTCTTAGTTTTGGACACTGTAAACTAACTTGAAAATTTTTCAATTCTGCTCTAATGAACTCCAGAGAGTGACATCTTAGACTCATGTTTACACATTAAAAAAAGAAGTAAGTCTTAAAAAATATTGTGGAAAGGAAGAACTGACATTATTTAAAAGCTGAAGAACACATCTATTAGTGATCTGCCTACCCAATTTTTTAATCTGTGACTGGAAAACAGGTTACAAATATGTTCCTGAGGAATAAATACCAGATGTAAAAAGAACCTATATCCAGTGGAAAAAAGTTAAGTAAGCACCTGTATCTGTAAGATGAAGCTAGGCAGGTTCATATGAGGAATTTGGCAAAGCTTAAACAGTGAAAGTAATTAATCATCTCTCCAAAATCATCAGCTCTTTATCTCTTCAGGTCTTCAAATTGAGACTAACTGCCTTCCTAGCTACTTGCTTTTTTCCTTGGATAATCCTGAAGTGTTTGACTAATTACAGGGATAACTTAATTAAATTATATTTAGATCTGTAAAATAGAGGAAGTCAGACTCGGTGACCTAACAACCCTTATCTCTATTAATCCAAATGCCAGGTAGTCATTGTTGCATCTGAAGTCAGCTGAAACTTCTCAATGATTACATAAAATTCTAAATAGTGCTATACAGAGAGAAAAAAAAACCCCAACAAAATCTCAGGTATCTCACTGAAGATACTGAAATACAGTACTTTTGAATGTAATCCCTTATTAGCTCAAATTTGCATCTATATGATGGGTCTAATAATCTCCCCTTAGCTGGAAGGGATGTTTTGAATGTGCACTGTTTATTATTTATGAAACTTCATCAATAAGAACCACTGAAATGCCCACGGGTAAAAGAATAATTCTCTCCTCAGGAAAGCATTTGAATACTGTCAGAACAGTGGACCAAAACTTATGAGGAGGTAACAGGTCATTCAGTCAGAACTGGGTGTTAAATGATGCAGAAAATTTGTGGAAAGTAAGTCAGTTTGTGACCCAGTAATCAAGGACTGGAGCACAGATGCATAAGCATAAGGGAAGCAAAGAAAGTTGTTACAATAAACCTTGATCATGGAATTTCCTAAGATACCTGCAGTTTTCAGCCTGATTATGTTCTATCAGTTTATTATCCGACACACAAAATAAAATGAAGTTTCTGTTTTTATCAGAGCCCTGAGCTCACTAATGGCTCTAATGACTGACCCTGAGACCCCCTCATCTGGAGCTCACACCCATGGGCCCAGGAGCTCTATCTAAGATCAGCCCTGGGCATTCATTGCTTGCTTGATCTATTCTGGAGGAGTGCTGGTCTCCTGTCAGCCATGGCTCTGCTCCTGTCTGGTTATGAAGCCTGTTGAACTGGATCTAAGCCCATGGATTAGCTTCATGGCCTTATTTTTGTCACTGTGGATCTGCCTGGTGGGCACTGGATCTGATCCTTTTCCCTGACTTTGTGGCTTGGCCTCAGAAGCTGTCCCATCACCATTATACAGTATTTTGACCTGAATTTTTGATTGGACCTGACCATCACTTCTGGATTTGTCCGGCTCACCTCTCTTTGGTGATGTGAGACTGAGACCTGGCTAGTAAGGCTCCCTGTTGGCTTCTGGCTCAGATTCCTTTAAGGAACAGCCCTGTTCTCGCTGTTCCCTGACAGATATATTCTGGTGTTTGGGTGCTGGGTGCTCTGAAGAAGCAGCTGCCTTGCCATTTGGAGCAAGAAAGCAACATAACAGTTCTGAGAGGGAGGGAGAACTCTCCAGCCAAACATAACTAATTTAATTTTTTAGCCATAATAAAAGTTTGGTGACTGGTAGCTGTGTGTGTGTGTGACTAAGTGCATGCACCCAGAGCTCCAGTCTGACTGTAAGATGACATCAGCTTAAGCAGCATGCCAGCAGTCTCTCAGTCATCTCTCTCCTATTGCTTGCCAAGAGCTGTTGATGCTTCCCAAAACATGTGGTAAGAGAAGCCTCATGCATGTTTACATTCAAGGCGGGATGAAGGCCTGGCCCTGACCAGACTGCCACAGTGCACTCCAGAGTCTGTGTCAAAACAATCCTGCTTTGACAGAGGCTCATTTCTGATGGCTCCTCAAGAGCTGGGTGAGGCTGTTTCCCATCGTTGTCCTCTGCGGTATCTGTTTATCTTCTATGACATTCCAATACGTGAGAAATCAAGTGTGGGACAAAAATGATCATCCCGAAGGACAGAAGTAAGGGTCACATGCTCGAAGCCAGCCTTGGTGAGGTGTTTCCAAAAGCCGGCCCAAGCACAAAAGCTGTGTATAAGCTCTGTGAAAAGCTTATCTATGCATGTCCTCTGCCTGTTTCCCAGCAAGTAAATATCATGTAATGTAACCACCCTTGTTACTGTCCATAACAGAGATTAACAGGAAGGAGCTTACTTTGATTTATAGATGTAATACCAATGCTGTACAGCTTCTAACTACTGAAGCAGGCTTTCCCTTGTGAGCCGAATACCTCAAGTTTGAAGGGGATGGAGATCCCTCTGCTGAGAAAAATGTGTGGTCTGGTGAGGACCATGTCCCTTCTCACCATCTTGAGAAGTGACAGAAAGGGATTCATGGGTAGGCTTGAGTCTGTTCAGTTGGCACTTTAGGTTTTATCATGACAGCAGTGAAGCTTAAAAAAAAGTTTCAAATATAATCAGGATGGATATTGTGCCTTTTAATTATGTGCCATAGGCTGGGCAAACCAGTGGTACCTAAACATGCACAGGAAGATCTTGAACATCCTCATTTTAGACAATAGTTGTGCTTTAGGGGAGTGACAATCCAATCTAAAGGATGGATTAGAAGATGTTGTTTTAAAAAACCTTTTCTTTGGACAGAATGGAGTCAGTCTGTGTGTGTGTCTAAACTGTGAATGTTCTTGTTAAAACAAAGGTGTTACTGATGACCAGGAGTGGCTGTCAAAGTCAGTTCAGGTGGCCAGCTGAAGTAACCTGTAGCGATGGTTAATGGGCTAAGAGGGACTGGTTTTAGTGGCCTGGAAATGCTGTGTGGCCTGATGAAGCACAGGTCAGTCCTTGCCATCCAGCTGTGACAGTCTCGGGACCAGGCCAGTAGAAACTGCAGATCGTGTCTCTGAAACAGCAATGCCAGCTGCTTCACCAAGAACTGATAGGGCTTGAAATGATGGCTATGTTATAGGAAAGGTCTAACTGATTAATCTAGCCCTTCCACCTAGTTGTAAATGATTTTTTTGTTTGTTTTTACTGTCTTCCCTTTACTCAACAATGTGCTGTTTTGGTAAGTTTTTAGGTGCACTGTATGGCAGCAGGGAGGCTGAGTCCTCAGATGAGCCCATCAGTTCTTGTTTTCCCATGTTTTGAGGTGCCAGATTCAGCTGGTGTTTATTAGATCCTCAAAATTGGGCTCTACCATTCTGCTGCTAGCCTAGGATCATGCAGGAGGATTATACAACCTTAGCTTCTCTCCAAACATTTTTGTTAGGAGAATCTGCTTTATTTCTAAACATAACTAAAAAAAGGGGAGAATGGTACTTTCAAGGAATATTTACTTTCTTAATGGCTTTCAAAGACTTCAGGGGAAAAGGTCCTCATCAGCTCATAACATGTAGAAGAGTGGCCAACTGATAGGACCTCAGATTCTGGTAAATTCTGGAAAATTGTAGAGGCCCTGTAATGCTTTTTTCAGAGTTCAGCATGCATGTCCAAAATCTCTGTAAGCCTTTCTCACCATAGTACAGCAAGTCTTATGAAACTCATTGAATCCATCACCTCCTACTTCTAATTTTGCAAAACCTACCCAGGTTCCTTTTTCCCTCAGGCTTTGTGGTTTATAACTACAGGGGTGTGAATTTGGTAGTAGCACTGCATTCAGAGCTGTATATAATGAAGAGCTGCAATTTTCTGGGCACAATGACCTCTGTTGGGATCTTTCTCTGTGTTGCAGGCAGAGCTAATGCATATGCAGCTGTTTTACATGCAGTCATGTTATCTTCTGTAGAGGTCAAAGCCTCACTCTATACTCTGGTTTTGCTGCCCTTTAGTACCATTGGAGAACTTTCCAGCTCATGCTGTTTCCCAGAATAGATACTGTCCCACCTACTCCAAGCTATGGCTTCCCCCAGTTCAGAATGAAAGATGCCTGGCATGCACAAAGACCATTTTCGGTGAAGGTCCACCTGACTGCATTGCTGGACTTGTGGATGCTGTCTTTTCTTGCTTAGTACTAAAAACTCATATGCCTTGTACATGGATTTTACCCTGATTATTGTATTTCTGATAGGAAACCAGAAGCTTTTCTTTGTCAGTATTTTTCTCTTGGCATCTCTGTATTTAATTCTGTAAATTCTCCTCCCTTTGATTCCATGTACATACAGTAGTCTACTGTTGTTTTTCAATTAAATCCCCATTCTGTATTTATATTTGTGCTTTATTCTTTTGGGGGGAGCAGCTTTTGACATGTCTGTAAGGGTATAGAGCTCTGCTGGTGGAATAAAAAAAAGTTTTAGTTCTAAAACCCCGAGATCCATGTGTTTCCATTTTGAGGTCCAAAGAGCCAAGTGAATAAAATGTGACTTGCTTGCTCTTGATTTTATTTTTTTAAATCTAGAGCTCCTGGTGCCAAGTGAGTTCTTCTGAAAAGAGACAGTAAGATATAAATGTTTATGTCCACATTTGTTTTTGTATTTTCTTGATATTTCAATCAACCTCTGAGAACTTCAGGCTGCAAAGCAACCTAATCAGCAGTAGGTTCAATTTTAAAACTATTTTCTATGTTGAAAGATAGAGTTATCATCCGCGGGAGACATCACTGATAAGCATTTGAATGTTGCAATTTGTAAAGAATATTTTAAAATGTCAAACATAGAATTCTTGCTTCACATTTGATGATCAGAAAATACTCCAATATTTGTTTCTTTAATATAATACAGGTGATATAGATACCAATGGGAACCTGTACCATCACTTAAAATGGGTTGGCATGAAATGGTAGTAAATATGTCTGTGCTAATACTGATTTCAAAAGTAATAGTAGTAGCAGGTATTTAACTGAATTCATTATAAACAACTACTTTTGATTGTAGTTCCTGCTTGCTAACCATTTACTTGTCCAGGCTGGTTTCTTCAAGTGTATGTCTGTTAGCTTTTGAAGCAAACACCACCAGCCTTTAGGCTTTTTTAGAGATATTTGCAGCTCAAAGCATAATTTGTTACATCATACATGTTACTCTGTACTTTCCTGGATGTCAGAAACTACAGAAATACTTCAAAACTAAAATGAATCAGACAGCCAAAAAGCCAAGGGGAGGAAAAAATTTGTAGGCAAGGAATTGAGGAGGAGAGATTAAGCAGCTTGCCAAAGTTTACAAAGGAAAATCTATGCTAAACTAGGAATTGGACCCAGACATCCTGAATGTCAGTCCAGCCATAACCACAAGACTGTCCTCTTCTGATTCACAAATACTATTACAAATTAACTAGCAGCTCTGTGTCCTTGTGATACATTAGTCATAAAAAGTGGAGTAAAAGTATTGCATTCTTTGTAAAAATGCAACACTGAGTTTGAGCTTGTCTTGGTACTAGTCAGCCTTTTTAACTAAAGGGTCATTGACTGAAATGTGGGCTGCAGTTACCCGACTTAGACTTTGGCTGTTTGTCATTGCTGTGTGTCTGTAGTCAGGACTCAACTCAGGATACTACTCTGTGACAAAAAGACTACAGTGGTAGAAAGAGGAGCTAGCATTCACATTTTAGCTGTCACGGCAAGGAATGATTGCTGTCACCTGAATAAGTGCCTTTTCTGGCATAGGTATGGTGCATATATATCTGGGACATTGGCATGGGCCTTCATTTTTACATGACAATGAGTTATTTGAAGCCAATCAATTCTGCTTCAGGATTTTTGTGGCAACATCTCTATTGCGGCTGAATACTTCTGAAAACGCCTTTATAGCTTCTCAGAACCAAAGAGAAAATCCAAAAGGTGTCTCTGACCATCAAGGATGATGTGAGCTTGCTCTCAAAACCTCACTTAAGTGTAAGATTTTAAAATCCCTTGTTACTGCCTGGTGACGTCCTCTCTGACCAAGGATTGATTAGAAAAGAGGCTGACTGTGCAGTTGATGGGAATATTAATCCCAAAGAGCATCCATCTCAAACTCAAGTTTCATGTACATATGATCTGGGGCTGACTTAGAGTCAGAATAATAAATGAGAATCATGTTGGTCGGCATGAGGAAATCTAACAATAATGCTGCTCCCCATATTTTAGAGAAAAAATAGCTGTCAGGCATGCAATGATCTAAGTCTGCTAGGAAATAACTCCATCTGTACAGTGAACTTTGGGAAATCCCCTTGTCAAATTCACTGACTAGTGACTGTAAAGAATCACAGAACAATAGATATTGTGATTGGAACAGTGGTAGAAGTCATCTACTCCACCCACAGAATTGTTCACAGAAGTACTATTGCCAGCACATCATCTGGTCAGCCCTAACTCTGAATAGTTACATCCTAAAAACAGCCTAAATTGGATATTCTGTGATCTCTGTGGCCTGTCTGTTCCAGTGCTGCACTACCTTTATAGGAATTTCCTTCTTAATGTCCAGCTCCTGTGGCTCTTGTTCAATGTTGTATCATCTGATGCTGCTGAGGAAAATGTGGATCTGTTGTGCTTGTAATTACCCTTCAGGCAGTTGCAGGCTGTTTGATTAGCCTTCCTTTCACCTGCCTCAACATGCCTCAACACACCCTTGCCAATCACGTGCTCCACACCTCTGACCACTTCTGGTCAGAGTGGTAGACTTCCGCTGGACACCCTCCAGTTTCCTGCCATCCTTCTGCAGTCTCCAGGTTCCAGACTGGAGAGCATGTCCTATGCAGCCTCATCAGTGTCAGGCACCAGGGAAAAGAACTTCTCTAGATCTGCCAGCCATGCTGCTCCTCATGTAGTGCAGAACACATCTTGTGGTGTCAGTGCATGATTGTTGCCCTGAGCTTTCTGTCTTTTTGTCTTTCTGTAGAACTTTCTCACGCAGCTTCATGAAAACAGTATCTATTCTTAGAATGTTTACATGCTTCTCCTCTGAGAGAAAACATGATTGATGGTGATGGTGATCCAGGTTGAAGAGGTGGTGACCTGTGTAGCCAATCTCTTAACCTCTGTATATATGTATAAAAGCTGGAGTCAGATTTAAATTAAAAGAAAGTTTTCTAAAAGAGCCGTGGTGTGAGTTTCATTTCAGCGTTCCTGAAATTGAGACATGCACAGCTTCAGCCCGCAACACATGATCAGCTCATTCAGCCTGAAATTCACTGTGATCTCCTGATTTTCAGTATCTCAACCATTCCCTCCCAGCATTTAGGGATGCAGGGAATCATTCCAGCTCAGGTGAAGACCTTTGCAGGTCTCTCTAGTGGACTTCTTCATGAGGTTTCTATTGCTACAATCCTTATGTCTTTGAGGTGCCTTGTGGTTGAAGATATCATTTGTTGTGTCAGTTGTCATAACTTTGCATCTTCCAATGATATGCTGAGGCTGCACATCTGTTATCCAGGTTGTTGTTGAAGTATATGGACCACAGGATCCACCTGTTGTGCACACCATTTATTACTAGATGTAAGCAGATGCTAAGCCTTTGATCATCACTACCTTCTCAGTCTTGTGGTCCAGCTGATTTTTAACCCACCTAGAAGTCCTTTATTCCAACCTTGGCATTGAAGAGCTTAGAAGATAGCAGAGCTTTACCATTTCCAAGCATTGCTAAAGCAGCACTGGGGGCATTGTTTCCTAATTCTTTCATAGACATTCTCCAAAAAGACTGTCTGTAACAATATGGACTTGATAAAGGAAAGACCATTTTCAAATTGGAATTAGGCATTTATGGAAGATAGTGTGGCTCTGTTGTGCTGGAAGCTTCAAAACTGTTGCTTTCCCATTCTGCCACTGCTTCTTTCCTTACCTACAAAAACTGAAATTTAGATAGACTGTGCAGTTTAAGGAGAAGGGATGAGGCCTGGGGTAGACACAGTGAGTTGATATTGCCAGCTAATGTCTATAGACCCAACAAAGTGCAGTGAGAAAAGGCCACTTTCACCTTACATTATCCAAACATGCTAACTCAAAACATGTTCTTCTAGGAAAAATTACCTGGCACTCTGTCATAACATTTAATTACAACAAATTCATTTCCCCACCCCAGATAGACTGAAAGAGTTTCAAAAGGTGAATAAATTAAATCAATTAATTTTTAATTTTGCTTTGACTGCAAGTCCTTTGTCCTGGTGTGAAAAGATGGGACCAAAAAACCCATTTACTCTCCAAATGTGCCTGTCTCTGGATTTGGATATTTCATATCCAAACTCTCTGCCTGTAAGTCCATATTTTTTAGCAGGAGGTCAGGGATTAAGACAACCTCACGCATCCAGGTCAGAGCTATTATAAGGGGGTCTTCTATTCATTCAGTTGTCCCTTACCAGTCCTCTTCAGCATTCAATTTCCCTTTGGTTTCTTGGTTCCTGTTAGGTTAAGGGGAATTACACATCCATATGGTTAGGAGAGAATGGATTCCTTCTTCCTCTGCAGACAGTAAGGAAAAGTAGAGGAAACATCAATTTGTAATATAAGATGACCAAAGAAATCCTTAGCAATTATTTCATCACCACTGTCTAATTACAAGGGTACAGTTTCCTCTCTACACCTGAGGAACTGCAGGGCTGAGCTACATCCCAGATGAGTGCAGTAGGACTGAACAGTGTCAGAATTAAGTCCTAATGGAGAAGTTCCTCCTGTTGCTAAGCTGGTTGGGTGACCTACTTGTTCTGTCACTGGATACTGAGTATCCTTGTTTGGGCACAAAGTTGGTATTATTGCCGATGCTCAGACTTACTGGCTATTTCTCCCTGCCACCCATGATAGGATTAATCTCAAGTAATCTGAGGTGGCAATGAAACACGACACAAAGCAACTTGGAGGGCTTTTCACTTCAGACAGGCTTATTCAGTTTGCCCTGTATGGCAGAGTTTATTGAATACCAAGCAAGAAACCTCAGGGAAAAGACTCTTTCCATATATATGATGACTTGCTGCTGTGAAGGAAGATGCCCTGACCTTGCTTTTGTTCCTCTCCAAAAGCCAATTCAAAGGCACAAAACCAAACCCCCAACAAAGAAGTGAAGGAGCTGAAGCCCGGAGGCAGTTTCCAGCTGTCTGATATCATCTCTCTCCACTAACATGAGCCTCCTCAGGGAGACAGGTCTGCAAACGGGGTTCCCACCACCCATTTCACATGGCAGGAACTACCTCTGTCCTTGGGGACGAACAGAGGGAAATTTCCCTTCAGCTCAGTCAACTGCTGCAATGAGGTGACTTTGAGCCCTCCACCTTTTGGTTACTTATTTTCTTGGCATTTTAGCGAAAGCCAGAGAATCTGTTTTCCATTTGCTGTACTTTTGCCGGAGACTGTAATTGCTCTCTGAACCTTCAGGAGCAGGAAACCCATTAAAGGCCCAAGAGGACAGGGATTCAGTGCCAGCCAGCACATTCCTTAGCTCCTTTCATCCTGCAAGGGGAGAGTGCTTCTGGCTTCTCAAGACGGGATGTTACTACATTTTGTTCAAATTTAAGGCTGATTTCAAGAGTAATTTTACCACTCACCTTATAGTTATCATTACTGCTGCTATTTGCAGTATTCTCTTTATGGCTATTAACACAGAAATATCTATGGGGAGATCATTACAGAAAACCCAAATATCAAGCTTGCCTTTCAATATCTTGCAGATTATAATGACAGATATAATAACAAGAAAATCTGGGCTGTGGGCATGGCACATCAAACTGGAAAACTTTTGGTCAAAGCTCTTAAGGAGCCTCTGGAAAGAAAATGAGAAGGCTGCAATTGTATGGGAAATAAGAGCTGCCTGTTTCAGGTAGAAAAAGGATGAAAAATCTTTCATGCATGATAATACACCTTTAATATCACCCAATAAGACTATTTTTTTTTTGAATATGTGACATGGCTCAGAATAAGTGGGATTGGCAGGTTGCTAAATTCTTTTAGTTGTACATCCCGTCTGTAAACTTCTGATAATCTTCCAGAAAGTGGGAAGTGGGTTGCTGTCCCTTTGCCTCAGTACAGTGTGCCCCATAATGACTTTCTGTTGCATGAGACCCCTAGGGTAGCTAGTTGGCTGTGTCCGAGTCTGTCCCATAGACTCTGGAGTGGGAAAGAACTAAGCAGTGCACCACAAGAAAAAATGGTAAACCTCAGAAGGTACTTCTAAGAAAATAATGGTAGGACTGGCAGCAGGAAGGCACAGATATTCTGAGCATAAAAACTGAGGAGCTTGGACCAGATGCAATCAAAGAAAAAAGAGATTCTTTTAAGGATCAACCAGCTGAAGTTTGAATTTGTTATTTTAGTGAACTTCACAAGAGCCAGTCCTGTGTCAAGTTTTAGCCCCTTCAGTAGTTTGCTCTGTGCCATTTTGGTTACACAGATCTTCACCAAAGCTGATATCACAATCTGATGGAATTATCTTAGTGCCCAAGTGAAGTGGCTGACACTGCTGTTGCATCCTCTGCTGAAATGGTAAAAGGAAAGGAAGCAGGAGACACAAGGATGTCCCATGTGTCATGAAGATATCAGAAAAGCCTTGAGACTTCTCCAGCTTATGTCTGGGAGTCCTACTGGAGAGGAACTAGACCGACCATCCTAGTGATGGCAATACTTGCAGAGGAATTGTCACTTCTTTGTATTTCTTCTTATGAGAGATCAAAAAAAGGATTTTCCAGACAGTGACATGAAGCAAAACCTGTCATGCATGCTCTGTATGTCCAACAGTGACACTGACATATTTGCAGTGGTCATGGGTTAGGAGGGAGCCTGTGCTGACCATCACAGTAACCATTTGCTTCCAATAGAAAATAGCACTTTGCACATGGCAGCTTTTCTGCAAGGAACCAATGGCTGTTCAGTTCTGCAGTTTACAGCAACAACCAGGTTGTGAGAGTGGGAAATATTTGCTAGTAATCCCTCCACACTCCTTTATCTCCAAATAAAATAGCATAAAGGGCAAGCACAAGGCATCAATTCTGGTCCTCAGCATTGTCCAGATACACATCTCCTCCCTTGCTCATTCTTCTAATACTTCAGGTTACTTTAAATAAGGACATACAGAATCATGGAATTGTTTAGGTGGGGGAAGACCACTACGATCAAGAGTCCAGATATTAACCTAACACTGCCAAGTTCATCACTAAACCAAATTCCTAAGAACAACATCTACATGTGCTGCAAATTGCACACAAAATGTCTGCATGAAATATTTGTAATGGCTGTGGAGTCAAGTGCTTAGGAACCTAGGAAATCCAGGATGAAAGTTACCTGGGCAACATTGGAGCATCCCCTGATGGCTATTAATGGCTCTGAAAGCCTCACAAGGGATCTCTGCTGTACTCCCTGCCTCATGCATCATGGGACATAAATGGACTGGTCAGCAGTGGAAAAGGGACTGCAGAAGGAGCAAGAGTCATGGGACTAAAGGCATGGACTGCTGCCCTGCAGAGCTGGCCAGTGCTCCTGTCATCCAGTGTGATGCTGGGCAAGTTAGCCAGATTCCCCATGGGTGATTGTGACAAGACTGTCCATTGCTTTCTGCATATCTGACATAGCCTCCAGTCCCAGACTGTGCTCTGAAGCCAAGAGGGGTTATTTTTTATCATTAATTGATTCCCTGATCCTAGTTGCAGAACAGGCCCAAAACTGAAAGTGTGTGAGAGTTGTGAGATTCAGTGTAGGGCCAGGGTGGGAAGGCAAGGGCTCTGCTGACCAGCGTGGAAGCAATTGAAGCTGGCATTGCAGCCACAGCCCCTGAATGGCTGAGCCACAGCTGACTTGGAAAAAGGAAAAGAACACTTGCAACTGCACCTGGATTCTGTGCTTTGAATATAAAGTGCTGCAGCATGGTAGAAACTGAAAATCCAAGTCCTTGTCATCCTGTATCAAGTACACAAATCTTCTGACTTTGCACTTTCAGCAGGCAGTCTCTCATTTACAAAATACATAATATTTACTGTCCCGCTGTGCAAACAAAGTTGTTGATGTTTCTGAAACAGTTAGATATGATAGCTTGCTGAATGCCATGAACTCAAAAGGGGTTTTAGTCATTCTGCTCTCAGAAGTTTGTTTAAACCCTATGAACTAAAGAAGATCTTAGTTCATCCACTGAGCAGAAGGACAAAGCTAAATCTGAAATGTTTATTTTTTTTTAATTGCAGAAATCCTGTGACAGGAATCCCGTGAAAGAAATTATCTACATTGCATGGCTCAGAGGAGGGAAATTAAAACTTCAGTGTGAACCCTTGTATGGGCACTTCCCATGGGCAATTCCTGGCTTTGCAACTACAATAGCATTTGAATGTAGTTTTAGTATTTAGACAATACATTTAGAGTCATCTTCACTTGTAGCCTATTGATCTGAAACTTTCTCAACTGAAAGTGGTTTTTTGTAACCAATAGTCAGCTACAATAAGCCAGAGCAAATCTTGTATATAAACAGCTTTTATCGGAATAAGTGGTTTATTTGATTTGGCTTCCTTTGCCTTTTTTTTTGTACAGGAAAAATTATGAAACATGTGAACATCTCTCATCATCTTTATAATCTACAAACCCTTCTGGAGGGGCATACTAGCATGTCCCTGGAGAGACAGCAGGTATGTGTGGGAGCTGGAGAATGTCTGGGATGGTGGCTGATGACCTGTTGTCAGATTTTTTTCACCAGCGAAGTTCAGCAACCCTTCTGATGTGGCAGACTTTTAGTACAGGAATTTTTAACATAATTTTTGATTGGAAAATAAAAAGAATGTAAGAAAAATAGTATTTTAAAACTTTTTTTGTTTTCTCTGCCCTCTCTTAGCTTTCTGCTCCTTGTTTACAACTTGGAAGCAAAGGAACCAGATTCTTTCACCCTGTGAAAGGTTTAAAACAGGTCAAAGCACCAGCTTAGGATTTTTCTTAAGTAATAACCAACAAGCAAAGCTAAATCCTTTTGCAAAATAACCAATTTAATCAGACAGGCAGCTTTGCACCAGCTTCCGCCAATCTGCTGCCCAGTGCCGAGGCACAGGAACCGAGGGGGCCAAAGCTGCTCTCCAGGGAGACTGGCAGGGCTCCAGCACCAACCAGCCTGCCCAGCAGATAAAGGTTCCAGCCTGTTGGGAACATGCAGCAAAGTGTGTGACTGTCCCACTGGTGCTCAGCGTTGGGAAACTATTAGAGGAATGCATAGTTCAACAAGCCTCTACACACATGCTTCTGTTTTTTCCCTTGAGATAAGATTTTGTGTTATGAATTCTCAGGGCTTCCCCTGTTTTTCTGGGCAGAGGAATCCTGGCTTAACCCAGCAAATGATGAAAGGGGCCCATAACATGGGACAGAGGCAGGCCTTGTCACCTCAGACACCTGGCAATACATTAGGAAAGAGTTCTAGAAAGCAGGGAGCTGTCGCTCTTGGCACAGCTGTCCCTGCAGAAAGCAGACAGTAGCTCCTGCAGCCCCATCCCTGTGCAGTTCAGATGACCTGGACTGGTTTTTAACAGCACTGTGGGCTGCTCAGAGCCCAGTGCAGGCTCCAGCCCCACGCCGTTCCCGAGGTGAGGATGTTTGCTAACAGCTCGCTTGTGAACTCCACAGCCTCGGTTATCAGCACACACTCCAGGCAGGTTGCAGCGAGTTCGAGGTTGCCTGTGTGACCCGGGGGCTGGCCTCTGATTACAGTGTCACTGTATGCTCAGCTCTATACCCCCTCCTGCACTGGCTCCTTTGACAGACCACTTAATACACTTAAACAGCACATTTCTGAAAGGAAGAAATAATTCCCGACTCCACTCAGAGGTTAATGGAGAAAAGTCTTGTTCAAATACAAGCACATGAATTGCTTCAAAGTAATTTTCTTGAAAATGGCTGGGAGTAATTTCCTTCTTTGCCTCTTACTTTTTCTTACTCTTTCTTTATTTATATAAATACTTGCGACAATGGCTAATTGTCAGAAAAATGTAAGCTATTTTTTAGCAGGATTCTTGTCTGCCCATTTCTACATTCCAAACTTCTGTCTTTATAGCTGAGGTCTTGACTAAATTATATAGCTCAGTACTGAGCTAGGTACTATCTCCCCAGAATGAGCCTGTTGGGACTGACAAGCATTCTTGTTAAAAGCCTGAAATAAAATAATCTGTTCCAAATGACCTATTCTTGGCTCTGGCAACTATTTTTATGTATATATGCCCCAAGTTACATTAATGTGGAAGTAACAGATCACAGAGAGCTTGTAGTGTTGTATATGATACCTACACATTAAGCCTATGGCCATGACATCACTGCCCTTGTTCTGGGCTCCAGTGATGGTGTAGCCAAAAAAAGCGTAACTGAGAGCACAACTCATTGTTCCTCTCAGCTGCTAAGGCCGTATTGACTTTGTGAGTCACGCTCAGCATGCAGAGGTGACACATTCCCCCATCAGTGTTATTAATCCCCTGGTTTGAGAAGGGAGTAGTGCCTGCTCTAAGAAAACAGGGAAGGGGTGGAGAAGCATCAGGACTCACAAACTCGCTAGCATGTCTTAGTCTTCCTGAGTTCATTTGTCTGTGGCACAGATATGACATTAGCATCTTAAATTTTTACAAACAAGGATTGTCCTGAGGCTTATATAGGACAATTACTATTTTTTGGTGAATACTAATGAGGGACTCTGGCTGACTGCAAGATACAAGGAACTAACACAGACCCTGTGTTTTCCTTTCTGTTTTGTTGGCCAACCATCAAGGAGGTCCAGAGAGATGGAGAGCTATAGGAACAGAATTGCTCTACTGGTCTCAGTTTGAGAGAAAAGAGCTGAAAAAGCCTAGAGGTGGGCCCAATACTGACCAACATATGCTAGCACATATGGGAGGATTTGTGTAAGAAAACAACATCATCATCATCATAAAAATGAGGATAATGAGGATGACAAAGTGTGAAAAGCTGGGACTAGCTGTGCCATAGTAGATGACCACCCTTAGCTTCATGTAATGGTTTGCAGCCTTGGCTGATAAAAATACAGCAAACTAGAGGACCAGAAAAGTCTTTTGAAGAAATTGTCTTTGAGCAACAAAAAGCCAGAACTCCAGAGGATCAGGAGTGCTTAACAGGAGCTGCAGGTGGTGGGAGATACTTAGCTGGAGCCACTTAAGAGGAGCTGCTAAAGGAGTTAGAATAGCTGCAAGAAGCAGCAAGCAGAGGGACTGGTCAGGGGTTCCTACCTGATCTCAGCTCCAGCCTGAGGAAGCCTTTGCTACCCAGCAGGTGTGTGGCAGTCTCCCTGAACTGTCAGCTGTGAGTGGAATGTTTCCAGCAATGGTCTGCTCTAGCAGCTGTGCCAGCAGGCAATGAGAAAGGGCTTTGGCAAGTATCATTTTGGGAGCTGGTGGATGCTTGTTATTTTATGTTCCTTTGTCCTTTTCTTCTTTATTTCCAAAATAGTACTGTTCTGCTAAGCCATTTATGATTTGTGAGCAAGGAAGTAGAACTCTCTGAACACTCAGTTAATTTATTTTTCTCAGGTTGGAAGTTGGAACACAAAATTCTGTTTATTAATGAAATTGAACTGCCCTTCAGACTGGCAGGAAGGGTACATTTATTCCTTCGTCAATTTTTTATTCTTTCCTTCTCAGATACTTGAGGCAAGGATGAGGAAAGCTGCTTATTGCCTGTGTTTGAGCTCTTTGCATACTTGATGAGTCTTTAGTGAAAGTCTGCATGAGGAGCTATTGGGAGGTTGTTACCACAAAAACAGTGGTTTCAGGTTATATACAGGAAAAAAAATAAAGGGCCTGACCCCTTGGCAGCCTGGGAGCTTTTACACCTCTCCCAAGCAGAGCCTCAATCACTGACTGCATCTGAGACGTGCTCACCCTGTGTGGTTGCAGTATGCAAAGGTGTGTAGAAACTGGATGTAAAATAACTCATATGAGTGGTAGCACGGGTCTAAACCCAATGGCCTGAACTTCTAAGGACAAACATGCCCAAGCAAAATCCTGGGTGAATACCCAACAAGTGAAGCACACACCAGCACGGATGCACTGCACTGCAGTTCCCTGCGCTAGCCAGGGGAATGAGGTAGGTGTGCCCTCACACTGCCATGTCTCCCTAGGACACTGCCAAGGTATTCTGAGTTTCACCTAGGAGGCCTAGGAGAGGAAATAAGTGCCTTTGGTTATGTCCCCACTGCAAATGGGGCCAGAGGTATGCACTGATGATGCCACAAGCATTTCACAGAGCCTTTGGGAAGGCTTTTTACAGCTGGCCCACAGCCATCTGTGAAACAGCTTCTGTTCTGATGGCTTTTCTGATGACTGTATTTCAGAGCAGTATGAACAGTTTAAGCAATATGAAAATCTTTGTTACATTCGGAGCCTTTGGAGTCCAAGACTGCTTCTTACTCTTGCGTTGCTCAGAACAGCCTGTAATGATGTCTAACATACCAGACTGCTCTCAAGCCTGAGAGACTCTTTCAGCAGTAGTCAGGACCGGCAGAAGCCAATTGAATCAGGCAGAGAGAATGCAACAGACTGGCCAGAGGCTGTTCATACAGTCCTGAAGGAGTCAGCTGCAGGGAAAGGATTATTTGGGTAGGTAGAGCCATATGTTGTGATACTTGCTCAGTTGCACAGTGTGAGAAGAGGCTGTGAGCAGTCCCCTTGCAGGTAACTCTGCGATCACAAAGACACCTTTGTCTGCTCTGCCCTCTGGTATTTGTACATAGACCCCAGTGCCCTCTGTCCCCCATGAAAGCTGATGTCCATGTGCTGCTTTTTTCACAGGGACTCAATCTATTCTTGTGTTTCTCTATCCTTGCTGGAGGAAAGTGTTTCCTAAAGTCTAGCCCAAACAACTTTCACTATTGTGAGCCCTTTCACCTTGATGTTCTTCTAAGATTACAAACATCTTTTACTTTCTAAATTCACTCTTCAGAATGGTGTATTCTGCTCATTTCCCACAAAGGGGAAGGTTCCATGCATAAGATGCTGCCGAGAGCCTTTGCCCCCACCCAAAGTCTTGTTTTTCAGAGTGACGCACACCCCGCTCTACTATTACTTAATAAGAAGTGAAGTCACTGCTTTCCTCCCCTTCAAACTGCTCCACCCTCAGTCAGGAGGTCTGCTTCTCCACCCTTTGGCAAAACAGCTGTTTGGGGGTGGAGGTGAGTTTAGGGGTGGTGCTGACCAGCCTCTCATCTGGGGAGAAAAAAACCAACAAGTCCAGTCCTGTCAAGGGGCTGCTTCAGAGCTTGGAACAGCCCTGATAGCTTTCCTCACTTCTGTGTTTGTGTGTATTTCATGTGAGCACAAGTTAATAAGATCATTCATGTCAGTCTGTGGGGCTGCTTTAGGATGCAAAGAAGAGTGTGAGCACAGCAAACCTCCTGGATATTCTTTACCTTTTTCCCCACTCCAGAACAAAGTTTTCACTGGAACTCTCACCCTCCTACTTTGGCAGGTAGGAAGAGGCAGAGAAGTTGGTGTGTGTAGCAGTGTGATGTGGGTCTAAGTTGTCTCTGCTCTGCTCAGACCTTTCTCACAAGCAGTGGAAACAAAAGACAGTCCCTAGGAGTTGGGTGCAGCTGCATGATTTTGCCTTACCTCTCAGTGTGAACTCAAGTAGCCCAGAAGCTGCCATAAATATAGTCTACCTTCCTGCAGTCCCTTAGGGACCATCTGCCAACTAAACATGCCTGGAACACAAAGTGGTGCAGCCACTCTTCCTTCCCACCCTTGACATGCCCTTCCCAGCATGTTGGTGGCTATTCTGGCTGTCTGCTCACTGGAGACTTTACTGCAACAGAGAAACCACAGGCAAAGGAGGGAGGCCTGGATTACATTCCCTATCCTTGGAAGAAAGAGTGTTGACATTTGGGGCCTCAGCATCTCAAGGGAAAAGTTTTTAGGGACTGTATCTGGTCCAAGAGGTGTTATTTTGCTCTAGAACCTCTGTGTTTAAAAGGGGAAGACTGCAAATGTTCATTCCAAAAAAGAAATTGTATCATGCAAGGAAGCACAAAAAATGTGAAGGAAACTTGTCCCCGTTAGGGGAGGCAAATATTTTAATTGGTTCATGCAGAGGGTGACAACTGGAAGGGCCCTCTCCCATAAAAAAGACAAACAGATAGTGAGGGACAGAAGGCAAAAACAGAAGGTCTGGCAAGTGAAGAGGCAGCTGGTAGGTCCAGTGGTCAGGATGGCCAGCTGTCCTGGGTTTGGAGGACTGGACCTTCACCTGCTGTAGAGCAAATGTAGTTTTGTTCCAACTTTGTTGGGACCAGTGGAAAAGATCTCTGTACATAACTACTTTTCTGATATCTCCTGCTTCAGCCAGTCTGTACTAGCTCATGCCTTCTGTTCCACTGTGCTACGGCAATTTATGCTCCAGTCTCTGTTTTCCTTGCTCCTCAGGCATTTCCTGGCTGAAGCAGCCATTAGCTCTGCTGTGCTCATTCAGATGCTTTACTCCTAAATAATCAACTGAAAAGCAGCAAAGAAGAAACTAGAGGTCCCATGAATTTTTTTATTTGTTTATATAGAGGTAGAACCTCACTCAAATACCAACATCCCCATTGTGCCAGGTGCTACACAAAAATGGAACCAAGTCTGTATCCCAGAGGGAAAATGATTTTCATATTAGCTGAGACAGACGGACTGCAAAGATGCAATGAGCTAATAGTGGTTAATTCCAGCGGTCTAGGACTTCAGCTTTGCATTGTTACAGAGCTCACATTCCTGGGTCAGAGAAACCATATTTTTGGGAAGGTTCAGTGGAAATGGTTTTGGGACTGTACCAAAGCCCTCCCAGGATTCCAATTTTCTTAGTCTTAGCCTCAAAGGAATTTACAGCTGGCTCGGGCAGAACTGGAAGTCCCCACAGGAAGGATTTTGTTGATATTCAGTCTTTGGAGGACAGTGAGCTTCTCTGTGAAAGGCAACACATATATCTGTCCATGGCTACAGCACCACACCCACTACTCCTCCAAAACAGATAGAGTTTCAAGGGCTCACATGACCACGTCCATCTGTTCAGGGATTATTAGGACAACCTGTAGATGGGGGGTGCGTGAGGGGGAGATTCCTCCAATTCATTCCTTCAGTTTGGGCAGGACTTATCTCTGTTTGAAAGTGAAACAAGCTGCCAACACCTCTTAAAAATTAAGGGACCTTCAGAAACCAGCAGAGCTCCCAGGAGAGCAGCTCACAAGGTCTGTTTTATGTGCAGACTGACTGCTTCCTGCCAGCCAAAACAGGGTGCTATAGGCTGTCTCGCCCAAGATACCCTAGTGAGTATTTTATTCAGTCTTTTATTTCTGGTCCAACAAAAAACTGGAGGTGTCTGCCTAATTAATAACATAAATCTGGCCTCTGACATCTCAAGGAATACTGCTTTTCTGTACTTGAGAGACATAATAACTACCTTTTCCTCCTCCTAATCAGTTTCTCAGGATTACTCACTTGACTCATAAGACTATTTAAATCAATCAACTGAAAATAAGGTTAGTGGCCTGATTTTCAGGCCTTGAACTAAATTTTCTTAGAGAGCAGAGTCAGCATCTAAGGGCCCATATGCTCTTTTACCATCCACAGTCCCACACATGCATCACTTGGAGCACACACTTTGCACCTGCAGAGCATCCTCTACAGATTTGTATGTGGAGAAGAGGGGTGATCAGGACAGGGAATGCATGAGAAATTTAGGGGAAGAAAAAGAGCCACCTGTTGCTTATGCTTCTGGGAAAATTTGGTTGAGACAGGAGGAGTCATCCCTACCCTTTTACCTTTCTTTTGTACCCTGTGGTGCCTCTGGACATCAGACTCCTCACTAACTGTAGAGCAAACTTCATGGCAGATAAAGCATTGAAATCAATTCACCACAGGAGTGTAAAGCAGGTAAGACTCAGAGTTCCATGAACGTGGTATCTGCAGTACGAATGCCACATGCTGCAAGCTCCATCACTCATGGCAAGGCATATTTTTTGCCACTATGTTCATTTTAAACCCTCTCTAATATGTACTCGATGCCCTTTGGCAGGGACTCATCCTGCCGGTTATGTATCAGTACATTGTTTGGGACAATGTGGTTTTGGTTTTTCTAACAAAGAGCAGTGCCAAAAAAATAATGAAAGCATATCAGTCATAGCCTGCATAGGAAAGGCAATGTCCATGGGATGATAACATCTTTGGTGGTTACCATAACGTTTTAAAGAATAAGTCATTCCCTTCATATACTTTTAAAAAACCTCATAAACTTGGTATGCTAAGAACTTCTAATATGAATATATCTCCCTTATTTGGAAAAAAAGCAAATTATGCTTCCAGTTTCACGATCCCACTTCATTTTTTGATATTTGGCCTGCAGATTAGAGGTTTTCACGTCATCTGTCAGCCCACAGAGAGTATCCCAAGGTTCAGTGTGTGAGATAGGAAAGGAACATTAGGAACCAGCCAACCACAAACAGCTAAAATTAGCTATGAGAACTGGAGTGCTGAGGTCTCTGAGGAACACTAGTCAAAGGAAGAAAATGGTTATTTTCTAAACTCCCACTTATTCTACTGCCTCTGAGGACTCCTGGTTCACATCCCTGCCCAGACATCCTACACGGCTATTGAAGAGGATTTCCCCTGCCCCTTTCCCCTCCATTGGCCATAATTTTCCTTTTTTGTAACTGCAGCAGAGTGATATGGGATTTCTGCTCTGGCAGCAAGATTCTGACTGGAAACAGGAAAAAGGGGGGCTCGGCAGAGCTCGGCCTCTGTGACAACACGGACGTCACACCCACGTGCAGACAGGGATGCTTCTCACATATGGCAATAATCAGCAGCTCCCCTTTTTTCCTCCCCTTCCCTCTTCCCCAGAAGGGTTTACAAAGCCCTAGAGGGGCCATATATTGAGTTAGAAGTAGTCTTAGGAAGCACGGCTGTGTGAGGCCTCAGTTACGACAGAACATGATTTCTTGCATAATTCTTTCAGATTCTCTGAGGCCAGCAAATTTGAGACTGTAAATCTTCACGTGACCAGAGCATATGGCCTTAGAGTAAGACATGGAGTGAATTACAGTGAGACAGCCCATCTCCTTCAGAATCTGATTAAGGGAATCCTTTGAGAACTGTCCCTTACATGCAGCCACAGGCATGGCTTTAAAAGCTGCCCTCCCTTCTTCTTCTCAGAAATGCCTGATGGAGTAAGTTGGGGTTTTTTGGCAGCACCAGGTTCTCCTATTTTCTCCTTCCTATTTTTAAAAGCCTTTTCTCAAAATAAAACCAAATGGCTATGACTGCCTAATCCTTCAGATTATAATTTCAAGGAAAAAAAAAGAATAAAAAGATGGTTAAAAGTGATTGTAGTAATACTTGGGGAAACTCCTTGTGGGACTTGGCGACATTGTCTAAGTTAAGGAGGTAGGTTCTGAAAGAGCCGGAGAAGAAGGAAATGCTCTTGCATTCACAAGGAGTGAGTATGGGTTTCCTTCAGCCAGCACTCTGTAGTGACATCCATAAATAGATTATGTTGAATTAGCCTCTCTAGGTTAAATTGCCATTAAATATGGTGTTCAAAGGTGAAGTTTACTTCATTTTAAATGGATGGGGAAATCCATTTAAAATGAAGTAAAATATTCTCTTCCTAGCTTGTTCCTTCTCTTTTCATGAGGCAGACTGCGCTCTTCTTGGTGGTCCTGCTCCTTTGTCACAGAAGAGAAGGTTTTCTCCAGCAATCCTAGCACTGGGAAGAACTGAAATGCCTCCAGTAGGTACACCCACAGCTATCCTGTAGAAAAGGGAGACCAGATGAGTGCCTTCTATCCTAGCTTCACTAAGGATTTGTTGGCACCAAGCAGACCTCCTCCCTTGCCTTCCCATTCCACTCAATGGTCTTGTGGTAGTTCCGCTGAACTTGAAATGAGGGAAGAGGAAGCAAGATTTTGGTTTAAAAATGCTGGCTTGTAATTTAGGGAACATAAAGATACAGCTAAAATGAAAACACATAAAATGCTTGTCTATCTACTGTCTTTTGTTCTGTCAGGTCCTGGGGAAAGTCTGCTGGAGAATCATATCTCTGTTGGTAGAAACTGCTGTTACTCAGCCCTCTGCTTATTATTTGCCATTAATTATCCCATGATTAAAACTGTAGATTCCTCTCATGCATTGCATAACTTTTACTCTGAGAGCACTTTCCTCACTGACCTCAGCGAGGTGTCTAGGGAGAACCCTTCTGCTTCCCTGGCCTGTGTGGTGAGAGTTCAATCTCTTCTTGCAGTTACCTTGGGAGAGGAGAGGCAGGAAGAGGCAGAAGGAGAGAAAGAGGAGAGGGAGAAGAGAGGAAGTGCTGCACTAAGCTGCCATTGGACACCTGCTACTTCTACAAGTTTTCAGTACCTCTCCAACCTCTTAGCACTTGAGATGAACCACTGCTTTGGAGTAGTCCAGGATCCCATTGCAAGGCACTTGGGATAATGCCAAACCCCTGGCCAACACTCTGTGTGAGGTTTGGTGGCACAACTACTAAGAGCAAAGCTACAGAGAGGTGTTTGCTTGCTCAGAGTACATGGTCAAGCTTTGGTACCTTCAGAGTTCAACTCCTGGTATGTAATCTGCACATACACACTATACCTTCCTGGTTCCTGCTGGCTCTGGGTAGCTCTCACTGAAACATCCCTCAGAAACACCCCTCAGAAAGGCACAGTGAAGGGATAGAGGCTGTCAGATTAAAGGAAAGGGGAAGAGGGGCTGTGGATTGTTACCTCTGTCTTCAGTGGGGAAAGAATATTATTTTTGCACATCTGTGCTGATTCAAACACTGATTTTTTCACTCCTGACATTAATACATTAGGAACTCATACTGCTGACCTGAAAAGTCCCTTTCAGGAATGCATTACTCTTCACTTGGGAAGAGCAAGACAATAAACAAATAAGAGTCCTCACTTCAGACTGCAGACCTACCATCTCCTAATCTTTTGTCTCACACCAAATGCCAAGATTTAGAGGGAAAAAATCCAAAAGAGTGAGGAAACCGAAGCACAGCCATTTGCTCTAGAGAAGAAAGAGATCTGTCCTTGAAATCTCACATCGGAAATTCCCCAGCTTCTCCTGGCTGGGACTGTGAGTCTGAGGGAAGGGCCTGATGTCAGTGAGCAGTCAGCTACTGTTTAGAATACAGCATTGATTTAGGAACACAGGAAGAAAAGCATTAAAGAAGTTTGGATTTATAAGAAAAATCCTATGCTGGAACAAGAATCTCTGTTGGGATTTCCACACAGAGGAACTGCTTCTCACTTTTGACATCATGTGGTGGCATGCATGACAGGAATCACTGAGTTCATTCCCTGCTGGGACACTATCCATGTCATTAGAGAATGTCCTAATTTGCAGTTTCAGGTGAGAGACTGGTAACACACTATGCACTATGGGGATGAAGAGACTGGCCTATTCTTACAGGAAGTTTCTGAGGTTGCACAGGGAGAAGCAACTCAAGAGAGCAACTTTTCCTGCACTCACACCTGTTCTGCAGGTAAAGAAAAGATCCTTTCTTCACACCTGACAGCCCAACACTATCTCTAGGCTCATTAAAGAAACAAAAAGAGGGATGCAAGCCCTGTGGTGCTGCTCTTTCTGCTTTTCACAAGTATGGTGATTTTAGGGGATTCCAACATGCTTTAAAAACAGTGACACATCCTAGGGACTGGCATATGGAGGGACTGCAGCTCTGATAGCTTCAGGGTGGTCTAAGAGATACAGAATTACTGCCTCCTGCCTGAGATCTTTCTCTACCTCCCTACACTCACAGGGGGTTGTGGAAGCAGCTGCATCCTAACAGTGCCCTATGATGAGAAGGAGAGAAAGATCATGCTGAGAGATGAGGAAGCAGGCTTAGTCCATGCCTTCAGAAGGCTGGTGAGAGGCAGAGAGATGGGGGACGAAGGATCTAGTTGCTCAACATGCCAAAAAGGCCATATCTTCAAGTAAGTCAGCTCTCCTCCCAAGGGAGGGTATGTTCAGCTCTCCTGCTCCTCTGTGGCCAATCACCACTGTGAAAAGCCAGGCCAGGTAGAAAAACCAGGGATGCAGTGGTCAGCCACCTTCAGTAAAAACAAAAAATTGGAAAATATGAAAATGAAATCATGGACCATGCCAGGGGGAATAAAAAGCACCAAGATAATCCCTCACCACTGCCAAGGAGAGCAAACCTCATCACAGGGAGGGCAACCAGTTGTGAGAGACATGCCAGTCTGCCAAGCTCTCTGCTAAGCATCAGGGAGCTGCTTGGAACCCCACAAATATACACAGCAACCACAGTGGCCAGTACTCAAATGCAAACCCTCGCTCACAGATAGAGACATTTCCTGCACAGTATCTAGGAGGAGGTACAAGATTCTGATATTAAAGTGAGAGATAGTCTGTAAGTGCTGTCCCACGCTTGAATTTGAGCAGGACATTGAGACTATAGTGAGAGAGGGCAATGAAATCTTTGACTACCAACCTGATCTTTAGGCTCCTGTCTCATCAAAAGGAAGACTTGCCCCATAGCTGCTCATGGAGCTGATACAGGGAGCAGATGTTACTGCTTTTCTGTGTCTATCCCTCCTTCCTCAAACTCCCCTCAAAGGCATCTACAGAGATACTGTCTTCTTCAAGTTACGTGGATAAAAACGTCAAACCTTGATTGCAGTCATGAATCTGCTCATGAACTCTGCTGGCTGCAATGCCACAGAGCTGCCTTAAAGCTCTCTTAAAAATGTAAGGCATTCCAGTCATTTTAATTACTGTGTATTGCATAAGCCAGAAACGAGTTCATACAAAGGAACAACAGAAAAGTGATTTTCAATTGCTCTCACTCTCTTCTGTATTTAGTGCAGCCTCCAAATCTCTGGGAACACCAGCTCTTATTACTATTTGAAGCACTTCATCTGTTTGAAATCTCTTTGTTCAGTCACTTAAAGCTATTGATGCAGTTTAGAAGGGTTTAAAAAAGAAAATCAAAACTTCCATTTGGAAATGGCTACAGCAGCAGGAAAGCAAAACAAGAGAAATGGAAAGACTTACTACAAACAAAAATGAGAGAAAATTAGTTGCTTGGAATGAGGCATAGGCAGGTAGAACGAAGCAAATCACATCATGTCCTTGCCTCCCGGATTCTGTCAGACCATCTAATCACAGCCTCCTGGCTTGAACCCTGCATGGCACTCAGCCCTTTGGCCCTGGTCCAGAAATGCACTTAAGCTTATATTTAACTTTGTGTATGTAAATGGTTCTGTTGACTTCAGTAGAGCATCTTGTGTGCTTAAAGTTGAACATGTGCCTTAGTGTTTTGCTGGATTTGGGCCAAAGAGCACGGTCATGTGCAGGAAACATTTTCAGCTTGATAAGGCTGTTAAAAGATATTTCCTGGTTACTCTTCTGCAGCTGATGCCACATCACAGCCTGACTGGAGGATCCCCACACTACTGAGAGGGTGATTTCATATTCCACAACTCTTTATAATGTGATATTCCTGGAAATACATGGTGCCGACAGTCTGCTCCTAGGCTGGGTGCTCTCAGTAGGCACAATCTCTAAAGGATCCTTGAAGACTGAACACAGTATAGAACTGTTGGAGCTGATGAAAATTTACTGGTGTACCTCCAGTGAAAAGCTTGGGAATGTGATGGAGTGTTACCTATGTCTGGCTTGCAGACAGGAAGGTGACATAATTCCTTTGCAACCTCAGAGAAAGAGATCAAATGAATTTTTTTGGCATGTATTTATAGAATCAAAGACATTTTTGAAGAAGGAGTATTCTCATTTTAAATAGCTTATAAAGTTCACTGATACAATGATGGAATTAATAGGAGTTTTTTTTACTTGTTTCACACATATAAATCATAGCAAATACAAACATTTTATAGAAAAAGTCTTCTCAGAGGACTGTGTTAGAAAAGAAACAATTTACTGAAAAAGAAGTAGATAATCAAGAAATATGAGAACTTTTTTCTAATGCGATGTATGACCATTCTCTACTGTCCTATGAGATGGCAGGGGTGTGCTGTGAAAAGGACATCAGATAGCTCTGAAAACACTTACCCTTCCCCTCATGCTGCATAAAAGCAGAAAAACCATGAGACCTCCTAGAGGGCATGATGCTGAGCTGGTGTAAAAGATATGAAGATCACCAACTTCAAGAAAAGTTTTTGGGACAAGAGAATGCTTTTAAACATCTTGTCAGCTGGACGATTTAGAATGCTAAAGGCAAGACTCCATGCTCAAGAATCAAGTCAATTTGCTGTCAAAAAATTAAAATAGAAAAGGGTCCTTATTTCAAAAGCTTTTAAAGTATATATGTTGTTAGGGAGGTGGCAGGGCTGTTGAACTGCAGGTTGAATTCTCCTGATTTCATTCATGCTAAGCTCAGTTTAAGCTAATATCTGGTGAGGAACTGGAGTGTTAGCTACAGTGACAACCACTACATGTGACATTCGTCAGGGTATTTTTCTCTGGTGATAGTGGGCTCTCTCTCTCTCTCTCTTTCTCTCAGCCCTCCTGGTATGTTGTTGTGTTGTTGTTTGGGTTTTTTGTTGTTTTTTTAGTTGTTGTTGTAGTTGTTGTTGTTTTGGGAGGGGTTTTTTTGCCAGCAGTTGTCGTAGTCTGATGAAGCCCTTCTGTACTGAAGCAGCTGGCATCCCTCACAATGAAATGTGATCAGAAGGCAAGTGAACATGTCTTTAGTTCATATCTCAGTCTCTGTCTCTGGTTCCGGGATGGTCTTGTGGAAGGAAAATGATTATGTTAACATGCACCTGATATAAACTAATATGAGTGTCTATGAAAGCAGAAGGTAATTCTCCTTCCTGAAATTTAAATAAGATACCCAGCTTAATATGGTTCCTCAGGAATTGCGGAGGTCAGAACCATCTCTTGCAGTGCACTGCCCCCTAGCACCGCCGCGCACATTCCTGCAGGATGGAGAAGGACACTGTGCTCAGTCAACAACACCTGCGGGACATGGCTTTCCCTGGGAATTTTCACACCAACTATTGACCCAGCCCAGTCATGCTTGGCTTGCGGGATCCGACAGGATCACAGCATGAAGTTGTGTGGCTGCTCAGTAAGGCAGAGATCCTTAATTGTGTTCAGCAATGTGTCCTTGATGGAAGACTGGAATAACATAATTTCTTTATTTGGTAGCATTAACCAAATGTGAACTTGAATTTTCTCATATGAAGATCAAGGTCTCTATTTTCTCCTTCTTTCAATACTACCTTCTTTATGGCCATATAAGGCTTAAGGTTTTATCTGAGCAAAGAAGCGGAATGATAGTTTTTGTTAGATTTTTTCCCTTTGCAGTTTTTCCCATGCAGACAGGGCACAGAAGAGAATTCAGAGAGAATTCTCATTTCGGTTCCTTCATTGACTTTCTCTGTTACTCTGACACCATTATCAATATTTTCTCATATAAATAACATGCAGAATCCTTGCCTGGCTTTCTCAGCGTTCACTTTGCTGGTAGGTCTTAAAGGGGAGAGGCTAATATTGTATATCTAATGGGTATTATCAGAGGATAACATAGAATATCTCTATTTACAGATGATAAAATGGGTGTACAGGCAGATTAAACTATTTAACAAAGGTCTTGAGCAGGTCACTGGCCAGGCTGAACTTTCCTGAGTATGATTTACCTGTACTTTACAAAAATAACACACTCTGGTTTCTCTGTGTAGTCTTCAAGAGGCAAATAAATATTGTTCTTATTGTACAGTATCCAGTCCTGGTTGAAAAAAAACTACATCCCTACTACTGTAGAGAAATTAATATATTTGAAAAAGAATATCTAAGTGTAAAAAAATCAGTTGAATCATCTAATCCCTGACCAAACACAGGTACTACTACTCCAGGAAATGATAATACAAGCACTAAAAAAAATTCTGGATCATCTCCCAAACAGTGGTATAAAAGATAGGGGTAAGCCTTGCCATACTGACAACCTGCACCCCATCCCTTCCAAAGAGATGTGCCCAGCCCTTGGATGAAGCCGTGTCACTCCTTTTCATCTGACTGCTTCTCTGGATTATATCCGAAAAGCGTGCTAGTTCGTGCAATCAGCACGAACTTGGTGTCATTTTAACTAGCTTGGTCACTGTAAACAAGCTACTTCCATACCTTGGAGGGCCCTGTGGAACTTCAGTAATTTCTAGGCCTCTTCCTCTCCCATTTCAGAAATCGAGAAGGCGACTAAAGGGTTTGTTTTTCAGTCTCCTTTGAATGTGTCCTGCATCTGTGTATCACAGACACTCAGCATTTACACAGCACCCAACAGCTTAAAAGCTTATTACAAAGCATTTAGCTTGTTAATCCTCGGAACACATAGGAAAGGTGTTATTATAAGAATGAAGAAACATACTCAAGGGAGTTACTTGGCCAGAGAGCAAAGGGAGGTGGTGCAGGAGCTGTGATTATAATCTAGTTGTGTGTGGGCCAAGCTCTCCCTTATTTACACCAGTGACAGGTTCTGGCAGAATTTCACTTCTCTCAGACATTGATCTGAGATGTTGACAGG
This sequence comes from Cyanoderma ruficeps, assembly GCA_008694505.1. Classification (NCBI taxonomy): domain Eukaryota; kingdom Metazoa; phylum Chordata; class Aves; order Passeriformes; family Timaliidae; genus Cyanoderma; species Cyanoderma ruficeps. Next base: position 10,708,916 of record VZDJ01000426.1, read on the forward strand.
CCAGGTGTATCATGATGTTAGTGACAACAACAAAGCAAAAATCAGAGTGTCAGGCACACCTCATTTTTCTTCTGTGTTACTCTGCTGAGGTCGGTGGAGTTGTTACTCGTTTACACCCAGTGAGACTGAAATGACAGTCCACCCAATCTGATGGATCCAGCTTCACTTTTAGTACCTTGAACAGACAGTCCAAGTACCTAAAGTATTTTTTGCGTAGGATTTCTTGTATTGTAATTTGGGCCCAATGATTCCGACTCTGATGTGTCTAAACGGAATTACCTATTTAATACCCCATCTCGTACATACTTATACAACCCGTTAGTACCTCAGCACCATCTGATTTTTTCAGTGTTCACTAATGCACATTCCTGAGCAGCTCCCATCACTGTTATCCCATGACACAGGCATTTGAAGCACAGTGAGGCAAAGCTGCCACACAGGTTGTCTGTGTCACAGTGAGGACAGGAACTAGTGTTTTCCACTGCTGGCATTGCAACTTTGATCCTACTGACAACACCCATCTTGAAGCTTTTGCCTACCGATGCTCCAAATAAAAGCCTGTGGTTCCATAAGACAGATTTTAATTTTATATGGACAGTATGATTAAAGAAAAGGTGTAGGCAGGCTTTGCTTCACCCAGATGGAGCAGAATTGTAAATCTAAAGACTTAGCTGACTATATAGAAATTTAGGACAGCTGGTCCCTGGCCTTTAATACCAGCATAATTTATAACTAGACGCTCTTAAGTCTTGTAAACCCTGTGGAAAGTACTCTGACATTATATACACTGGTTTGATACTGTGATTAATCACCTCTCAGTCCCCTTTGGAGGATAATAAGGCTGTCTGTATCATGCAGCTGGCAATCTCCTTCCTACAGTCCCAGCTCTTCTATAACATTTACATTTCTACAGCTGATAGAAATTTATGGCTCTGAAAGGGGATAAAGGAAAACAAAACAAACAGGACATTTCTCTAAATTCCACTAAAGCTGCTCTACTAAAATATACTTTGAGATTAAATGTTGGGGGTGCCCGGGTAGATACAACACTGCTTTTTCCAGCTCGGTTTTAGCAGTTTATGACCCCTTTCTGACTGAAAGGCCAAAGAATGGGAATTGCTGGGTGGTGGAGAAGGAACATCCGAGCAGGATTAAAAACAGTCAGGGCAAAATCCTGGTTTACAGTTCTGATAGGTCTTGTCCTTCTTTTCCCCCATCCTTTCTAGCCTGTTGGAAGAGGAAAAGAAGCAGCACACTGCACTAGTGCGTTATCTGATGGCTGTCTGAAAGCTCTCTGGAACAGCCCGGATAGTGTGCCATGCCTCCAGTTTAAAGTCAGTTTGCAGATTGCCCAGACAGATTGAAGGAAAACAGCGCGAGTTTTCCAAGCGAACCGCAAGACCCGCGTACGTTTTCCAGGCGCCCTGAGGAGCGGCGCGGGGCAGCCCGGGGGAGGCTGTGACGGGCTCGGGCGGACACTCGCCGGCACGAGGGAGGTACAGCTGGTACGGAGCGATGCTTTCCCCGGCCCACAGTACCGGGAGCGGACCGGAGCGGGCCGGAGCCAGTACCGAGGCCAGGGCCAGAACCGGGGGCGCGCCCCCGCCCGCCGCGCTCCCGCTCTATTCCCTATAAGGCGCGGCGGGTGCGGTCCCGCCCCGCGCTCGCGCCGATGAGGTAATGCGGCGCTGCCATTGGCCGCGCGTGGCGGCGCCTCCGGAGCGCGAGCGGCGAGGGCCGGGTATAACTCCGCGCGCCCGTCCCGCTCCGTCTGCAGCGCGCCGCACCTCAGCTCCCCTCAGCTCCCCTCAGCTCCCCTCAGCTCCGCACCGCAGCCGCACCGTCCTGCCGGGCGACCCAGCGAGAGAGACGGGCAGGGCCGGCAGACACGGCACACGAGCTGTTAGGGAGCTAGAATAAAGTCAGGCGAACACAGCAGCGGCCGCCTCCCGCTCCGCAGAAGTGAGGAGGCACCTCGGGGGCAAAATGACGGCGTGGCTGAGCTTCCTCGTCGTGTTCCTGTGCAGCTGGAGCCTGCGGGACTTGGTGGTGGAGGCTTGCACTTGCGTCCCCATCCATCCGCAGGACGCTTTCTGCAACTCCGACATCGGTAAGTGCCGCTGCCCCACAGCCTCCCGGGCCGGGGGGTTCGGGGGGACCAGAAAGCTCCCGGACCCCGAGGGGTGCGGCAGCAGCGCGGCTGTCACTGCAAGGCAGCCGCCGTCCCGCGAGTCGCGCAGTGAGGGCAGAGGTGCGGCGGGCGGGTCACACCGGAGAGCGGTGACCTGACGTTCCAGGAGCGGGTTTGGCTCCGTCGCTGCCGCAGACGCCTGGGTTGGTAAGAGGAGAGGCGCGGGGTGGCGGACCCCCGGCCAGCCCTCCCAAGCCCTGTCCCGCGGCAGCAGCCTCTCCCAGAAGTACTTTAAAGAAATCAGTAGTTGTTAGAGCGGCGTGTTTCCTACAGCAGGACAGAAACACAATTACAGGTGTAGGCTGCCAAAATTTCCTCTTCAACTTGGTGACAAGATGTAGGAGGCAGGATTAGGATGGGTTCTCCCAAGCCAAGAAACCGCCCGTAGTGGCTGCTGGTTGGAGGTGCGGCTCACACAGGCTTGGGGTGCTGTGCTTGTAAACGTTGGGAAGGGCTGGATAAGCAGGGACCAAGTGTCTCCAGGCTTTCTGTATGCTGAGCTGTGGTCTTTGCAGCCGTGGGAGGTACACTGCACACTTTTGGGAAAGTTGAAACACTTTCACTGGATCCTAGCTGATGTTTTCTACTATGGCTTTCAGCATCCCTAGGGTTCTTTGTTAAGCTAACTTTAGGTAGGGGACAAGGACAGCACCAAAAATCTCTGAGGAGGAGGTGATAGAGACTCTGTTCCCAAGTTTTGGCTTGCTTATAGCCAGCGGTGGGTAACAAAATGTGGTTGTCGCTTGGTAACTTTTTGGTGGCAAAGTATATGAAATCAATTAGTTGTGTCCTTTGAGCTACTACTGGACACATGCCCGTGTAATGGTAAATACAGGCTGTCACTTCAGCAGTGGTGAGAGGACAGCACAAGTCCGAGAAGCCCCCTGCCTTCTCTGTAGGTTGTCTTAATAGCACAGCATCAAAGGGCCAGGGACTTAGCACTGCCGGTACCCACATGGTACTGACTCAGAATAGTCTGCAAAGAAATCCTCCTAGCAACTGCTATGGAGTCAAATAGAAAGTAAATTCTCACTGCAGCAGAACACTCATTGCTGTGAATGCTGCCAGTAGCCTTTTCAAGTTAGCCAAGGTTAAAAAGGCAAAAGATCTATCTCTTGCCTTCAGTTCTTCTACAGAAACTGTAGTTGTGCCTGGTTATTCATGTTTAGTTTATATAGTGTATCTGCTCCTGAATGCCAAAAAACCCATTCCATGTTATAAGTTGTGGGAAGGTTACAGTTTGCTTCAGTGGTGATAGCCTGGAAAACATTTATAAAATAGTTTTATACTGGGAAATTCTTCCAGGAAACTAAATTATTCAAAATTCTGTTGCCATTTTCATAGTTGGATCAACAAGTGTGCCACCTAAGTGGCAGCTGCCAGGGAGATTGTCCTTTCTGTGAAAGTGAGACTGGGAAACAGTTTTGCCACAGCAAAAGCTGATGGCAGCATGTGGCCTTCATTAGCTGTATTTTGGGAGACGGATTGCTTTCTTGCTCTAGTTAGGTCATTCTATAAGAGATGAGGGGTAGTTTTGGTAAAAAAAAATGGTATTAAATGCATTTTTTACTAGACGCATAAGTGACTAGGAGTAAACGGAAGTTTCATATAACAATGCTCCTAAACTTTAGGGTACAAAGTTTTTCTATTTTCTGCTCTGATTTCTAGTTAAGTTCAAAGTCTTCCCTTCATCTTTCCTTTCTCTTTTCTGAGCTCTTCCTTATATCTCAAGCTGTGGCTTTGCTCTGAGACCAAGTAGTTCAAAAAGTTGATGTCTCTGGGGCTGTCATGCCTTCAGACATCACAGCAATGCAAAGGGAGAACAGCTTGAGGGGAACGAGCAACCCATTCCAGTAAATGACTTGAATGCAAGTTCGGTTAAAACTGCAGGTCTCTGATGGGTTCAAGGAAAGCAAATCCTTACATTTTCTAGAACTGTCTGGAAAATGTGCTATTTCTGTAGGCTGATTTTAGTAAATGCTTCACCTTCTTCATATGGGGAAAGGACAAAAAGTGCGCTAAAGCTTTCTGGCTTTGGAGGAGTTAATCATCTCCATGGAAACTGATGGCAGAGTACTAGTGCAGTGTTTAGACAGACTAAACTACACGCTGGGTTATAAAACACATCGTGGGGAAGAAAGGGACTTGGCAGCAAGTTTTTATCGGTCTTGAAACTTCTGACAAAATACCAGCTCTAAAGGGAGGAGTCAATGCAGTAAGGGCTCGAGCAGAAGAGGCTTTTAAAATAGCTCCTAAAACAATGTAAGAAATTAACTAGCTAGGTGGCAGCCTAGGAGAGGCTTTTCATCCTCGAAACACTACATTTTCCAAAAGAAGAAAACTTTCAGTTGACGACTGTAATGAAAACTTCTGCTGTTGATGTTTCCTGCTTAACCAGTGAAGTCCTACTCTCAAGTTTATTCTCTTCTCCTTTAATGTGATCTCACCGGACATTTAATTTTTCCTTTTCCAGCGGCTCAGTCCTAATACAGCCTCCCAACTCTGCAGTCACTAGAAGGTTTTAATCTTTACAGAAACAGATGGTCAAATAAACCCATTGGAAAGGGTAGAATTTCAATATGTACATCCTTTGAAAGTGAAGGTTGTGGTCTTTGAAGGAATCTTGAACTTCATAAACAATATATATACATTTTTAATATAAAAAAGGAGGGAGGGGAGGAAAAAAGAGGTACTACTGCTAGACTGGTCACAAGGGATCTTTTCACTCAGCCTGACTGTTTCATTATGATGAATGGAGCAAAAATGAAGAGGTGTGTCTTATCTGGCCCTATGGGGGTCAATCAATAATAAAATTGCTGTTTTAACTCTTGGCTTTCTTTCTTTAATGGGATCAGTAAGTGCCAGAAGAGGCAGAACCATAATTGGACAAACAGCGACTGCTATGATTTGCCATCTGAACTTTGCTTCCTCCACTCCCGCCCTCTGCCTACGACCCCTTCCAGATGTGAATATTTTTCTTTTGTTTGAATTAAGAGACCTTTTGAAAGAACAGACACTAGGCATGCTTTGTTCTTTTGTGACAAAGCTGTGACATTTCCAGCTGGACATAACAGACATGAAAGGAACTTGTTTGTCCTTTTTTTACATGAACAGCAGGAATTTTTGAGCTTGGCTGCTGAATGTTGAACTCACAGGTTTGGAAAACACCTCCTGTTTGGCCCCCTCTGCCCTACATCTCCTTTCCAAAAAAAAAAATAAAAACCAAACAAAAAAAGCAAAAATGAAAAAAGGGAGAAAATATGTGAAATTTCAGACTGCATTTTGACAAACCGGTCTGCAAGTGATAAAGTACTTTATTCACTCCACAGCTGTCTTACTTCTATCTTATGCATATACTTTAGAGAAGAGCTATGGCACTATTAGATGTCTCTTACCTAAATTCAAAGGAGCTCAATTCCTTTGTATGGTTTGTGTTGGGGGAGGGAATACCTCTATCAGCAAGGATGCCTGTGGGTAGTGCTCCTCTCTGTTCTAAGTAACCTCACTCTTGGTGAGATGGAGGTGGCGAGCTCTGGGGAGGTGAAGTTCTTAAGGGTCCCCTGGTGCTGTGGAAGCCATTCTTGATTCCATCCTCCTATACCCATAGCACTGAGCTCACAACACCAGCAGTGGTTCCCATCCTTTGAACTGAGTGTGAGAGAAGAGCAAGAAAGAAACAGCAGAGAAAGCGGAAACTGGTGAATTTGTTTTGCCTGGAGGCTAAGCACATAACTGAAAACCTAACCTTTCACTGGTTTCCCTGAGTTGTTCATTTCACCCTCTCACTAATAAGCTAAAAGAGATGTGCAGAACCCTCGATCATACATGAGATTTTGAACATGCTTTCTTTATTTTTGTGTAATGATATCAAATATCCTGTCTTAGCCTCTAAGGCAGACAGGTAAGGTCTGCCAGACTGATTTAAAAGTTACAATAACCCAACTCCAATTAATTAGACCAATCTTTAGACTTGAGATGAATTTAAAACTAATTTTTTGGTTACATGTTGTGGTAATGGTTACGAAAGTGTATCCACTTCAGAATCAGACTTTCATTGAGGAAGTAATAATGTGATTTTATTTTTAGACTGGATTTCCCTTGGAGGCATTTTAGAAGCAGGAAATCTGAGTAGCATCGTGTAAAGCTTCAAAAAAGAATTTAAAAAAAGTATGCAAATTTAATTTTACATGTGAAGAAAGGGAGGAGATTCGTTTAACTTTCATGGAATTCCAATGTCCATGGTAAAACTTTGTTGAAAGAATGCGTTCCTTGTGACTGGTCATGTCTCCTGACAGAAAGATGGCCACTCACAGCTGAATTGTCCTATTTAGTAGAAGTAGAAATAGAAATTACTTCTTTATTGTTGGAAGTGGGTTGTTTGTTTGTTTTTGTGTGTGTGGTTGTTTGCAATTTTAGTCCTTATAAGAGTAGTGGGATCTGGAGTTAGTCACTTCTCCAAATGTATATATTAAAAATTAAAAGTGGTGGAAATGACTGTTTGGAAGATGTAGTACAGAATGTTATTTCTTTTTATTATTGCATATGTTTACTCCAGATTTCCTGCAGGAAGTATCTCCAGCAAGGCCTCTGAGCCAGCAGAGAGCCAGATGTTCCAACCTTAAGCCTTGGAGCTCCTGCTTTATGCAGACATTTCTTTCCTTCTTATTTTCACTGATTTCCCACATGTTCTTTAGAACTCTCCACCTGCCAATTGCTGCTCTGATGTTTCTGGAAAGAAGTGGGCTGGTGGGAACATAGTTATATACAACCATATGCACAGTACTAGTGCTCTTCAGCTGCGTTTGGGAAAGACCTGCCTTATTCATGTCTGTTTTCCAGGATGAGCAGCTTTGATTGTTTGACCGTAGGAGAAGTGACACAAAGTGACAAATTAATTCTCAGCTCCATCAGTGGATTTCACTTTTTCCCAGACACTAATACAGTTAGTCCTGCACTTTCAGACTTTCTTGGATATGGCAACTGAGTTGCATATGATGAAATGGGTCTCTGTACTCCAGTGCAATCCCAGCCAGGGTGGGTGGGGCCAAGCATTTTTAGTAGGAGCACTCTCGAGTCACCTTGCCCTATGTTGGATGGTAGAACTACTAAGTTGGAAACTTAGTTTTATGATGTAACAATGTTGTCTAAGGTCAGCTTCTTTTTCCTCACAGCTCCAGTACCATGCGGTGCTCTAGGTAGTCCAACCAAGCGTGCATCACTGAAGGAAGAAGCCTGTTTGGTCTGTGCAGGAGGTCTTGGAATTAAATGAAACTTCCACCAGATGGTCTCTGGAAGTTTGTAACAGCTGGTAAACCTGAGAGGACAGCTTGGTTTAAGTCAGCAGGCAAGACCAGGCCTGCTGTGTTTGCCAGCCCTGACCCAGACTAAGCTAAGGAAGTTATTTTCAGTCCTCATAATGTCAGCAGTGCCTGTGTTTGCATTTCCCTATAATTATATATATATTTTTTTCATTTCAAGATGAAGAGGCTTTTGCTCTAATGTGCTGCTTATTGCTCTAGACTTTCAGGGTATGATTCTGTCTTTCACATGATAATATAAACTGCAAACAAATTATACTGGTAAAATAATAGTAGTGTAGAAGATGAGAGGAAAATTGTGCCTTCAAGCACCAATTAGTTAAGTAAATGCAGAGTTCATTAAAGGCCTACTGCAGCTCATCTAAATCTCTGAAGAACGTCCACATGTGACTCTTGAAATTTTACTGGCAGAACTTTATTGGACTCTTACTACTCTTTAAGCTAACTATCCCTTACATAGACTTCTCTGAGAAAAGGCTGATTAGAGCAGCTGACTACATTCCAAACTATCCAAGACTGTTTCAACTTTTCCACAGCTTTGTGGCACTGAACGGTCTTTGCAAATTGCTGAGCTGAAGTTCAACCTACTTGGTAACCCTCTGTGTAGAAGTACTCAGGGCTCATGGGAGGGATGCACACTGCTGAGGCTTTATCACTTCTCTGCCCACCAGTGACATGACTGTCAGTGCTGGTTGCCCACAGAGGGATAGGGCCTTTTTTAAAACTAGGGCTAAACTGGGTCTGCTTTGGAATAGCTTAAGAAAAAAAAAAAGTTAACCAGTGTGAATTTCAAATTTTTGCTATTTGAAAGTGTTAGGCTGGTGCTGGACCTGAGGTAAATGAGACCAAGGTGGGTTAAATGGATTTGCACCCTCCAATACAAGATTTAAAATCTGTCCTAGTAATGAATATGGAGAGAAAATACTGAACCTGCCTCATAAGCCTCATGCTCTGTGTAAGGCAGGTGTATTGCCACTTGTCTCACCAGTATTTTAGCACTTTGTATCAGGATTGGATTTGACTTGATCATTTCAGGTTTCTAAGAGGAATGTTACAAACACTAGAGAGCTTAAAAGCTATTGTCAAAAAGAAAGTTAACATTCTACTGTAATGTGAAGTAGTTCTCTTGAGTGACCAGAGTGAAGACATAGTGCATTAACTGACAGTGTCTAATAACATAAAAATGCAAGTAATTTCACATAACCCTGATTACTTTATTTACTCAAAAATTTTGCCAGCTAGAAAAGATAGTGGGAGTCTTCTGGAAACAAGACAGAAGTCTCTTGAGTGGCATGGTGCTAAAATTAATGTTGACTATGAATAGTCCAAATTCCTACTGGTGTTTATATAAGACCTTTCTAAAGGGCAATCTGAGCCCTTAGAAACAGTATACAGACAATAAAACTCTAGTTAAATAGCAGAGAGGTGCATATACAAAAAATTATTTTCAGTCTCATAAAAATCAGCTATGGTTTGCCTGCAATGTAGAATCTCATTTTACTTTAGGAAGAAAAGAGGTGGTTTGGGGTGTGCCTGCTTGGACAGAAATGTGCCAAGAACCAGCAGAGAGCAGTGCTTGGAGAGTAGGGAGGCCATTGTCAGCTTAGGGATATGGTCTTGGGCTATGCTAGTGGGGAGCTAGAGGTCTGTGTCAATGGGCTCAGCTTTGAAAACTGTCTTCATTACAGGCTGGAGAAGAGAATGGCCACAGAAATAGGGTCAGTGGGAAAGCTGTAATGGGAGAAGGTTTTTAGGAGCTGCAGGAGTGGCGAAGGCCCTCCAGAGACTGCCTCGGAGTAGAAGGAGGAGAGAAGGATTCCTGAAGATGGTAGAAGTACGGTGCAGAAGCCCCAGTGAAGAGCTAGTACAAGCTGGTCAAGCCAGGAGGAGTCACTAGCTGTGACACATGGCAGGCCACCCTGCCTGGAGCCACGTGGGGCATGCCTATGGTGGATCTTATCCATCCAGTAGAGTGAGTGTGCACTTGGGCTTCAGGGAACACTAAAGTGTGAGAACCCCCATAAAACAATCTGATGTTCTATTGATTGATGCATAACAGCCTGTAGCATGGTAATTTCTGACTTGCAATCAAGGCTTAGGCTTTGAAAAAACCTGGCTGTGTGGACTTGCCATGGACAGAGCACATGCCCTTTACTCCATCTGGACTCCAGCCAAGCTGTTGCCTTCCTCCATTCAGATAAATGCGAAGTTCCTTCAAATAGCTGTTCAAGAAATGCAGGTTGTATGGGTGTGTGTGCAGGGCTTGGTCTTTTATTTTTGCCAGGTGAGTTATAAGGAAAATACTGCTTAGCTGGAAAATGATCCACACTGAGCAGCAGGAGAAGCAAATGAAATGAAGCCATATATAACATGCTGTCTAAAGGTACTTTTGAGATACATGATGTAACCTGCCCCACTACAGCCAGGAGTTAAAAGGAGAGTGTGCAAATGGCTGAGCTATCATTGTTCAACACATTGTTACTGATCTTGAGCAAAAGTACACACACTACAATCTTCCTTAAATACCCATTTGTTTCTAAAGTGTCAGAACTCTGCAACCCTGCTGGTTGGTAAGAGTTTAGTACCAGTTTATTTGGGATGTTAAAAAAGTCATGTTAAAGGCCCCAAGGAGGGAATAGAGACTTTATAGATTTTTCCTTTCTTAATTCCTTAGTTTTGACATGAAATAACCCAGCTTTCTGCTGGCCTGCGTAATCACTGGTACTTCAGCAAAGCAGCTATAAATTGCACCAAATTTGCACAAAGCTTGAGCAGGTAGCAATGGCTACACCAGGTGCAACAGCATGAAGGTAACACATTATTACTTCTTGCTCTCTACTGATTCATTAAAAAAAAAAAAAGTCACACAACAGCCCATAGGAAACAAGAGTACTTCTGTTTCACAGGGCTATATTCAAAATGACCCAAGCTCCTGCTGGCCTAGAATGAAGGACTTGAATTTTAACTCCCTCTTGCTGCATTGTAATTACAGTATGGAGACTTCAACATCTGTTTCCTTTTCTCCCTCTTTCCCTCAGTATTGGGTGTTACTGCAGTGAAGTCAGCAGGGAGGCCTGCTGGCATTATGTTAGTCTGTTAATTTTCTATAGAGGAGCACTGGAGCATTTGTTCAGACAACAAGTTCAATCTCTCATGCTCAGTGAATACACGAACAAGCAAAGATCTTGCTCCTCTGATGTTTAATCAGCCCTCTCAAATTTCATGGATCAACTGTAAATAGGAAGCTCTCCCTCCAGTAAGCAGGTTTTGTTGTTGGTCTCCAAACAGTTAAAATAGAAAAGAAAAAAATGTTCTTGCTTGTACCAAGACAGGAAAACCACAGAATGGAAAACTTCCGCTTAACTTTGAAAGACAGGAAATGGCTGGTGTTGGAAAGGGAACAGGTACAGGAGGAGTGAGCCAGGGGATATCTGTGGAAAACCAGCTATTCCCCTATTCCCCAGGCTTCTCCTTCAGCTCTGTGTTATTTTGGGTGATGGACTTCCAGGCTGACCCCTGTGCTCCAAGCCCTTTATACAGTTTCCAAGCACCCACCCGAGTTCCCTACTTCCTGTCTCCTCTGACACTGCTATAAATATCCTGCCTGCCTTTCATAGGTCCAAAGAAATGCACATTGCAGATAAAATGGATCTGAGGTGACAGTATGAAAAAGCTTTTAGGCCAATTCTCATGAAGTGAGTGACTGTTGGGTCCTCTGCTTTTATCTTGTGAAGCGTGAGGTTGCTGAGTCCCCTGGTTTAAATTTCTTCAAGAGTGAAACATCCTCCTTGTTTATCATGCTCACCTCTGGATTAGGATGCATGAGTCTGTTTCTAAGGAAATTATTTTTTCCAATAAATAATGTGCTACACGAGGCACAGAACTGAAACCTAAAAGAATTCCGGTATTTGGGAGAATGTAGGGTGGGGAAAAGATGGAACTATTTGAGAGACCACACTGCATGCAAAAGTAGAGCACTTGCAATACTGAATATCTTAAATGCTTTGGTGAGGTGGATCAGTCCAAGAGGAAATAAAAGAGCAAAGTGATCCCTGGGGCACTTAAATAGCCATCATGTACAGTACTTCAATAGCCACAAAATACCCAGCCCTCCCTTAGCATCCTGCAGGGCAAAAATCACAAACCCAGAAAAGGGTGGGAAGACAAGAGCTGCAGTTCCTGTGCAAGAACTTCAGTATTGCAAAGGATTGTGCTGGGGTGGGGGCAGGATGGGTTCTTAAGCCCTTTGTTTTACATTTTTGAATACGAAGACCAGCACCTGTTCCTTTTTTCTTTTTTTTTTTTTCGTTCCCCAAGGGGTTGGGGATTAAGGATTTAGTTGGTTATTTCCTTAGAGGATCAAGATAAAAAAAGAGACTTCACTAAGTCTCTTTCCATCTTCTCTACAGACAGTATATTTTCAATAGAATTAGGCAGCTGTCCTGCTTTTCCCCACTGTGTAACAGTTTCCAGCTTTACAGAGGAGCAGAGGAATAGAAGATTTTATAATGTCAGCTAGAACTTCTAGGTGTACTTTAGGAGACTCCAAGTTATCACAGGGAGGTTTTAAGGCATTCAGAGAGAAGCTCAACTAAATCAGGTGGCAAATAGCCAGTGACCCTTATCAGTATTTTGCCTTTAACACCTTTACTTTGGAACAAACACATGTAACAGAACCTGTGATAGTTATTTGCATCATCCAGCGAGGCTGTAGTCCTAGTACTGATAAAATATAATCAGAAACTCTGACTTTTTCAAAGCTTCCTTCTCAGGCTGTCATCTTAATTCCTTGTTATTAGAGATTGATTCAATCCATGGAGTTTTAAATTCCTTCCAAAACCCTTTAGAGGCATACTTCAACTCTGGAACCTTTTTTTCTTTATCAGGATGAGTGTCTAATCTGCCTCCCACATGCATTCTGAATTGTAGCTGTCTCTTGAGTTTGCCAGTGTATTCTGTTTTCCTCTTTTTCTCTTTGACTGGGAGACCAACAAGGGTGGGAAGCAGGTCCTTGCCGACCTTAATTCCAATGGCATGTTTAAATTGACTGAAGAAATGGTGTAGATTGAGAGGATCAGACCGCACCTGTCTGGTGTAGTTGGCTGTATGGGAAGCAAGGCTTTCACTAGTACCGGAAAGTTTTCAAGCCAATAGGTTCCTTCCTGTCAGTGCAAGATCTCGTGTTTGTTTCTGCATGCCCCTCTCTCATGCTGGTTTCCTCTGGTACTAATAGCTGTTGGAAGAGCTGGGTGTAGGAAAGCACCGGGTCTTTCTTTCCCTCCTGTCTCAGAAACTGCTTTCCTGTTTGTCCTTTATACAGCATGGCAACTTGGGCTATTGACGTAAACTTCATCCTTTGTGCTGTCCAAAGCTCTCCTCTTCTGAATTTGACATTGCCTACTCACATCCTGACTGCAGTTTTGACAGAAAGGAGAGAGGACAGAACAGGATTCTAGGGTGGTAGTTGTCTTAGCACACCCGGGGATCACATTTTTGTGCAGGTTCGATGTTTGTTCATCAAACTGTCATAAGGTCAGCACATGGCAGGGTTCCTCCAGTACATACTTCTCAATATATGTGTGGACCAACAAGGAAAGATTGACCAAAGTTGTTATTGAAATACTGTGGTGGTGCTTTGAGGAAGCATCACTAGGTTGCACTGTTGAAAAATATGGGAAAGGCAGTTTTGATTCAAAAAAATACCCTGGTTCTGAATGAGGGGGAAAGAATTCAGAGGAGTTTTTTAAGCCGAGTAGCTTAGCCCACTTGGTTCCCTTCTCTGATGAAATCCACCAGAGCTTGTAGCCATCTTAACTTGGTCAATTAGAACCAAAATGCTGATGTATGTAATTTCCCCACTGAATTTTGGACTGTATCTCTCTATTTTACTTTTTCCTCACGTGAACATCTCTGCTAGAGTTGCTGCGACATGCCGTGTTGTCATAAACATACTGAAATGCAGTAATGTGGACAATCATTGTACGCTGGGATCAACAGGAGTTAAATAAAATTAATCTTGTTTCTGTGTTCTCAGGATATTTTCCCTTGCCAAAGACTAGGCACTGAATGGAACTATGCACTCATGAGCTAGCTACATGTTTGCCTGCCAATTTAATAGGAAGAGTAAGCAGGATCTGTAATGGTTTTACCTGGAAAAAACAAAAAAAATGTTTTGGTGAGTTTTCACTATAATGATGGTGGTTTCAGATCCATTTTGGTTTTAGAATATATGGGCAGCAAAGCTAAAGCTGACAGAACCAGGCAATGCCATTCTGCTTTCTGCAGAAGCAGTAATGTTTCAGTTATTTAAGATTATGTTTCTTCTCTGCCCGGTTTGGAAAGTGGCAGGGGAATCCTTAATTGTCTTGTTGTGTTTTCCTTAAAATCCCTTAACAGAAAATGTTACTGCAATCTGAGGCAAGGAGAATGTAATCTGTGGCTGTTTTGCATAGCTGGATAATTTGTTGTTTTTGTTTTTAAGCCAACTTGTGACTCTCTGAGGCTAACACTGTTCCAAATCTTATTAATAGCAGCCCTTGACATTTTAGAGGTTTTATCTTTTCATTATTATTCATACATGCTCATTTCTGAATTTGCTAATGTGCACTTGCACTTCCTCAGCTTTCTTGCTTGTGGAAGGAAACTGCACCAACAGCATGGTTTTGTTAACTGGGGTTCTGCTTATCCCACAGAATGTTAGAAGTGAACATGAAACAATAGCCACACCTCTGATATTTCTCAGGGGGAAAAAAGCTCTGTAACTATTCTTAGCTGGTATATTACATGTGAAATGAAGCAGTTCCAGGGGGATGAACAACTGCTATTCAGAGGGAGTACGTTTATGCTTCTGTCTTCTCCAGAGAGCTACAACGGTTCAGTGTTCTTGACTCAAAGTGTATCCTTGGGGTAGGGGAAAATCAGAGCCCGAGCAAAGCTGCCAAAGCCCAGGCTTAGACGTGTGCCTCATGTGCGTGCGTGTGTGTACATCTTGCAGTTCGGTGATGACCCCGGTGACTTCTTGAACTTTTGAGGACAATGCAGCTGTCTGTTCATGGTGCTAATTAACCCAAAATCTGATTCCTCCCTCCCCCTCGTTATCCATTGCGTGAATAAGATGTGAAAACAAGAAGACCACTTTTCCTGTGCCCTTAAGGCTGTCTGAGCCTGGCAGCGGTGACCCTGCCTGAGTCGAAGTGAAAGAGCTGCTGCGATGGCCCATACGCCTTTTTAATGGGTTATTGAGATTCCACCTTCTCCCCCCCTCTCAGTCTTGTAACAATTTGGAGCGATATGGCACTTAGGGGAAAACAGCTGCAGGAATAACTTTTCTTTTGGAAAGCCAGAGACAGCTGTTCAGTTTGTAAGTCTAGGGATTTCTCCACTACTTATTTAGGGCCTGATCCCACTCCTGTTAAAATCAGTAGAAAGTTCTCAACTGGCTTCAGCAGGCAGTTGAAGGAAGCAGCTTCAGGAAGTAGCCTGCAATCAAACAATACTGCTTCAAAATGTTGGAAAGAACCAGAAAGGAAAAAGAGAGTATGAAGGCATTTTTCACAGAGTTGACTTTCTGACTTGCCTGCAGGCTCAAAGTACAAGCACTCACCAGGCTGATATTTTCCCTGAGGAGCAGGTTAAATTAGTGTTTGTGGTATCCTAAGTTGCTTTTAAAAAGTAGCTCTTGTAGGTCTACGTTCATTTACAGTCTGCAGTGTTGACAGACTTCTATTTACACAGTGAATTAAAGGACTGATCTTTGATGTTGGATGCTGATTTTAGTTTAGATACTCTGAGATCGTAGGGGATAATGGTTTACTTTTTGAAATTATGCAAATTCTCAGCACCTGCAGCTCTCATTGGTATGAATTCACTTGCCATATCTGAAAAATGAGGAAAAAAATGAAACTACTCTTACTTCTGTTATTAGAGATTGTTGTCACCTGATTTATACAGTGAAAGAGAAGGCTAGAAACTTGCTGAGGAGGGTCAGAATTTCTGCTTCATAGGGAATTTTGAAATGGTAGAAGTTTATTCCATCTGAAATGTGAGGGAAAATTATAATATTGGCGTTTTCAGCATGGCATTTTCTGGGAAGAGTGATTGAGGTATATCTGAATCTAATGTTTTGAAGGATTAATGCAAAATGTCCAGTTTGAATGAAAGTGTCATTTCACCTCAACATTAAGAATTCAATTGCAGGTGAAGAGAGTTGCTGATGCAGGTTAAAAATAGGTCAATTTTTTTCAGAGAAAAAAATGAAAAAAACAATTTTGCTGAAGTTGATATTTTCTTTAGAATTTTGGGCCTTAAATAAAGCAATGATCCCTGTCAGGAAAAAGCTTTTCCAAAAACATCCCTGATGGCTTAACAATAACAGCCTCCCCTTCTGGAAGTGATGATTACATGCTACCTCTCAAGGTGGGAGAGATTCTAGTTCATCAGTCCTTCTAGGCTTATAGTTAGCTTCTCCTGAATTCCCTTTACAACACAAACCTAGATTCCCTTTGCTTGTTCCTGTCCTTGCCAATGGGCTGTTTTCCTTGGGTTTGCTGCATTAATAAACTAACAAGTTTGCTTTGTGATTGTGTTGCTGTCAGTGGACTGAGACGAGGTATTTCCCCTTGTATTTCTTCTAGTTCCCTCTCTGTCAATGTTTAAACAAGCTTACACCTGTGTGCCAGGTGCAAGCTTACCTCCAGCCCTGAAAAGCTGGCTTTGCCAAAACAGTCCTGTTACAGCAATGTCTGAGGAGACTGAGACAGGCAGGAAACAGTCAGGCTTGGTGGATACCTTGGAAATGATTACCCTTCTCTGTAAACATTCAGAACTACAGTATCCAGAGAACTGCTGCCTCCCAAAGAGTTAATGGGCCTTAGAGCATTCAAAAATAGCCATTGCTGTGGCAGGGCAGCTGTGAAATGATTATCCAACCATATCTTGCGACCTTTAGGGTTTTTTCTAAAATGTTACAAGGACACCTAAGAAGTGATACGGGAATGCAAGCTTGCCTCCCTCAAATTGGAAACCGATGGAAGTTTTCTGTAAGAATTCTTTCAGAAGCTGTCGGACTTAAGTAGCACAGATGAGCTAAGTGACTGGTACATTCATTATGGAGTGAATCTCCATCAGATTCATATGGTCAGACTTGAGCATTTCCATTTAAAACCCACTTATTATCAGCATTGTCTAAGAATAAACCAACATGGGTTAGTCTTTAATTTGTATAAATACTTGTGCAAAAAAAGTCAACAATTGGTGGCAGACAGGCACTGTTAACCATTCAGTGTGTTCTCTGTGCTTACACAAGTCTGGCTAAGAGTCATAACTCATTAATATGTCATTGGCAGCACCAAGGATATATATAAGCATCTAAGTAATGATACGGTACTTCTGGAAATCTATTTTGATTATGGTCTACTGGGTTGCTCATGGACATGAAATTCTGATGAAAAGTATGTGTGAAGAAAGTTTGGGTCATCGAAGAATGAGATGCAGCTTCCATGGAACACCTTAGACTAGCCTGTCAGGAGGACAGTCAGGGAGTTTGAGCAAACTGTTTGAAGAAGGAAGGTGACTGGCCATTGTCTATCTACCTTTTCTCCTGTCAGTGCTCTGTGTCATTGCACAGGGAGAATCCTGTCTTCAGAGCCAGAGGATGCACAGTGTGCAGTATTCGTGTTGCTCATGTAAGGAATTGGTGGTTTTGGTGTTTGTGGGGATGCGCTTTTTTTTTTTGGTTGGTTTTGGTTTCTTTTGGTTGGTTGGGGGTTTTTTAGTTGATTTCCACAACAAATCAACACTGAGGGATGATGCTTTGGAATGCAGTTATGACAGGGCACTACATGGACTTCTGGAAAGTTGTGGATAAGCAGGAAAATTTTTCACATTGGCCTGTTATTGTCCTAACCTTGACCTGTAGACTGCTGGGAACTGTTGTATGTGTGGCTCACACAGGACTCAGGGAGGTTTTCTACTTACTTTAATAAAGAATGAAACAGGATCTCAGTGCCACACCTAAGGCTTTAAGTGGTGCTCAGACTTCAGGGTAAAGTTCTTCATGTACCTAAGATCAGCTACATGGTAGAAATTACTGTGATTACATAACAGACATTTAAAAACATTAGTAAATTCCTTAAGCATTGTGACATAACCAGAACTGTGTCATGGATGTGTTCAGTATATGTGAACACTCTGCAGATGCTGGCAGCTTCAGAACAATTGATGATGTTTCAAGAATGGTGGGCAGAGATACTCTTTTCACTGGGGAAATTGTTTGAATGCAGGTTTTAATTCCAGGGTCTGGAAGACCAAATACTAGGTCTTGTCAGGCCCAGTGTAAATAGGAGCAGCAGAGCAGTGCATGTCGGCCTGACCTGGTTAAATATGTATACCTCTCTGGTGTGGACAGCTGCTTAGCCTGTCAGTTTAGTGCAAGTTTTGTAATGCAGGAAGGAATTTGCAGGCCCACCCAGTACCCTTGAAATCTATACATGTTCCCAAACAGTTCTTCCTCTCTAGCTCCTACGTGCAAAATTGAGCATAAACCATGTGATCAGTGGAGTGCAGCCTCCTCGCAGAACGCTGGCACTGGTCCCAGATGGGCAAGGTGCTGAAGCAAGGAGAGTCCTCTGAAGTAAGCTGATGAAGCAGGGAGTGTTCAGGCCTGTGTCTTTTGATAATCTCTCTTTTGAAAAGTTTACATGGGCTGTCAGAAATGCCCTGTTTCTAATGCATAGATGAAAACTGCCTTCAGATGTTCTCTTTAGCAGGACTGTTTTTCCTCCTCTTCCTCCTGTTGAACTGTTTGAATCTGCTGCCCAGTGGGTTTGTGGATTGCACAGTGGGTTAAGAAAGGCTAATAAATTGGCAGATTTGGCTCAAAATTATTTCTATTGCATCCTTAAAAAATACAGTGATGATTTTATGATGCTTGTTAACTCTGGTTATA
The DNA here is from genome assembly GCA_008694505.1 of Cyanoderma ruficeps. Classification (NCBI taxonomy): domain Eukaryota; kingdom Metazoa; phylum Chordata; class Aves; order Passeriformes; family Timaliidae; genus Cyanoderma; species Cyanoderma ruficeps. The sequence goes on from VZDJ01000426.1 coordinate 10,727,370, forward strand.
CCCCAAGGGAAATACAGCACTAAGGAGCAAAGACATGCCAGTTCCATATGTCTAATTTTGCAGAAGTCTCATTATTACTTGAAATACCAAGTAACATCTACCAGGTTTGAGATCTGGGCATTCACTGGTCAAGTGCTGGATCAGAGCATCTTCCCATACCTCCTCTTTGATGTATGTGAGCCATCTCTTAGTGGAGCCAGTGGGTTTGTTCAGAAACTTGATATCAAGCTGCAACGCAGCAGGCTACAGAAGAAATGACCATAGCACAGTAAGCAATTTATCTATGGCTTTGGAGGCTGGTGACTTCCCTTTCTCAGCTGAACTAAAACTTCCTAGGTAATTTATAGTAAATTTAAAACAAATTTTAAAAAATTCAAAAGGGTGTGTCTACACTGCCTCTTCAACCTGAAATCTCATTGTGTACTGATTTTGATATACACCAGAAAGCAATGTCATTTGAGGACTGTATTACCCTTGTTTAGTTTCAACAGTAGTTTGTTCTTTAAGGAGTGCCCATGACCTCAAGAGAGAAAAAGTGTGCCCCATGTGAATGGGATTTCCGTGATTGTAGTAGGTTCTTGAAAATATCACTTGATCCGTTTTAATCACTTTAGCACTTGTTCTTGCAGTTTATCATCATGATCTGTGGAAATGGAAGATCAGCCTCACTTAGAGCTGTATCACTAAATCACAGGCAAAGGACACGTTTTCTCCTTGCCGGGGCTGCTCCCCTAACTATACTCTTTAGGCAATTCATCTCTCATCATACGCTCCAATTTGCTCTCCATGTTACCGCTCACTTGATGGGTTGGGAAACGATCAATGCCAGATGCACATTCCTTTCAGGCAGTAAATGCTCCTGCAGCAGTAACTTATGTGCACCAGCTTCTTGTTTCATTAAAATCGCATATGGTTTCCATTTGCCCCTAATTGGTCTCCCATCAGCTCTGCCATATTTTCTGAGTGGAAAGCTTAGACCTGTGGCTGCTTTGAATGATTCCAAAGAACTGTGGGAAACCAAAGCCTTGTCTCAGCCTGGCTTCCCCTGGTCCTCTATGTACTGTGTTGAGAAGTACTTGATCTGGAAGAGAGGGCTGAACTAAATCTTATTCTATTGCACCAATTGTATGTAGACAAAAGGAAACGGAAAAGGTGTTTTGAGCGGAATATTGCTCTGAGTCATATGCTTGTTATTTTTATCCACTGTTGTAAGCTGGCTTTGGAAGTGCTTTTGTGTGTTGGTTTTGACAACCATCTTTCCAACACTGCTAACCTTAGCTGAAAGCATTTCTGCCTTTGGCAGTTGTCAGAGACACAAAATGAGGCAAAATGAAACAACACTCCTTGAAGAGAGATGTGAGATGCCTCTGCTGTGCTCTGTACATGAAGCACTCCCTTCCCCTCCCTCCACTTGTATGTATTTTCCTTCCTTTTCTCTGATTCTTGCCTACTGCCTTTTGCCTTTAGCTTGAATTCAGCTTCCGGTGACGAGTTAAAAAATATAGGTGGAAAGTAAAAAAAAGCCTGCCAAAAGGGAGACAGAGAAATGTCTATTTGGCAGGAATGGCATTGTTTTCTCTTCTTATTTTACCAGAGGTTTCTCAATGCTGCAGGCATACTCATTACATATTCTGCAGTGTCTCTGCTTAGATCTATAGCAAACCTAGAATGTTTTGTGATGCAAGCTGTGAGACTAACCCAGCAATGGATGTAACTCCAGTAACTCAGTTCTGTGCCTGATCTAGCTAATGTCTTATGTCTACCTGGCTTCACTGAGTTTAGTAGGTGTAATAGCTGGTAACAAGAGACAGTAGGTTTTTTTTTTCTTTTCTTCCTCTAACTTCTCTGTGTATGTCATTAAGTATTTCCGGAAGCTAGTTTTAACACGTCCTAACATCTATATATGGATCTAAGAGATTCTACTTGGGTCTTCTAAATGGATATGAATGCATTTCAGATCCATCCATTCTTCCTTCTCCATTCAGTCTTCCCTCTATCTTCCCAAGAGTGTGTATGATGGTGAAGCAGGGGAACTAACATCAGGAGTTAAATGCAAGGGCAGTGCTGGGAAGTTGAAGAGTCTTTGACCATGTTGCATATAGGAACCTGAAAGAAATGCCCAGAAGAGAATTTGCAGGTTCTCATTTAACAGAGTTCTCTTGTTTTTCTCTGATTCTAATGTGTTTTAAAGGGTGCTTGGACTTCCACAGGATCAGATGCACCATAAAGTGAGGGAGAAAAATGCTTGATACTGCTGCCATCACAAAGGTTGGATCCGGTTAATAAGCTACAGGTGAAATGCCAACCACTAACCAAATTCTGCCTGGTTTTATTATGCAAGCTTGTTTCTTTAATTTATAGTCTTGTTGGGAGGATTAACTTTCTCTCAAGTAAAGCCCTTCTAGAGCAGTTTATACTTTTTGAGGTGATGGAAGGTCGGACACAATCAAAGTCTTGTATGAAAAAGTTGTATCACTCCTTATTTTGCAGTGTTAGAAATCAAGCAGTGCAGAATGTTGTGCAAAGACTCTCAGTGGCAAAGAAATCTGCAGGGATGGGAAATGTAGTTAATATTTAGCAAGTATAATTGTGATCAGTTGTTTTATGTGGAGCTTAGACCTGGGCAAACCCATTTAATTGCCTTTCACTTTGTTTGGGGTGGCCTTCAAATGGACTTGCCACACCACAGACAGGATTTGCAAAACAAAGGCCGAAAGTAAATGTCATAATTCTGGTTAGAACAGGGGAAGGAAAGTTATGTGTGTCTTGCTTTCCTGTTTTGATTTAGACTTTCATTATTATTTACCAACACACTTGCTGATGCAAACACATGTCCTTTACAATGTGATATTCATGTGGCAACTGACTGGCAGAGGTGAATGGTGTTGAAAAGGTGCTCTTTCTCCGTTAGTGTTCCTGAGAGCACTTTGAAAAGACGAGAAGTCAAGATGTGGAGTGCCAATAACAGGAACTAGTTTGTTAGTCAGGGTATGGGAGGAAGGCAACCAGCAGTGAACCTCTTAACTTCACTACCTTTTTTTTCCTTCCTTGATGTTCTTTGGTGATGCTGTGTACCAGCACAGCTGGATTTGACTTCTTCAAAGACAAAGCAAAAGGGGTGTGTTTTGCCTTTTTTGGCTTTGGATGAAGGTCATGATGGAATGAGGCAAAAGAAAGCTCCTCCGTGGTATTTTTTCAGCCTTCTTGTGCTTTGCAAGAAGCCTTCAAATTCAACACTCTGATTTGTAAAAGAATTCTGTTTTGGTTATGGAGGAGGAGGAGGCTACTTTCAGTGCTAACAGATCATCAAACCGGCTGGAGGCTTCTGGTTTGTTCCCCTCCTCATAAATCCCCTGCTGTAATCAGTATTTTCCTCTTCACTCTGGTTTCCTGTGGAAGTGGAGGAGTGGGTGAAGGGCTGCTATCTCTTTCACCTCCTAAAGCAGGCACCAGCTACGGGCTGTTCATAGAAGCCTGCAGCCGCCAGGCAATTCAATAGAGCCTCCCAAGAGGCTGCATACTGTTGGGCCATGCTTCCAGTTCAAAGGGGACAATCCACCATTAGTTATGGTCCTCTGGTTTTAGGGCAGCCAAGAGTGTTGGTAGTAATTGCTAACAGATCATCTGAGGGAGTGGGAAAAGGAATGCATCTTGTGAGAGTGAGCAAGGGAGACAGCAATTCCATCTTAGCAGCACTATCAGCACCAGTACTAGAAAATCTGTGTGTAAAAGCATCCTGCCTTGACCACATTAGTGGACACCCCCATAAATGACACTAATATTTCAGTAGTGTGCTAGGTATATTCAGACATCTAAAACATACCAGCTGCCTTAGCCCTGTGTGATGTGAGCCTTCCAACATGTACCAGCACAGCAAGGAGTTCTTGTGAGGCAGATCAAATAGGAGAGCTGCTAGTAAAGCTGGTAAAAAAGGTCTCAGTAAATTGCTCTTGGAAGTGAACCCTTGTATAGTCTTTGGATTAATAAAATGGCAACCATCCTCCTTGGCATGTCACGTGTCTGGTTAAAGTAGTGTTTTTAAGTGTTGGTGTAGTCAGTGGCCTCAGGACAGAAGGAGCTTTTCTTCAGCCTTCCAGTCACGTTGCTGTTCCCTATATATTTTATTTAGCCACTATTTGGATGTCAGAGAATGGCCTGGGAGAATAACTTGTCCCCTGTGTCTCCATTAGTAAACAACGAGTCCTCCACATACTTCACTCACTTAAATGCAGTGAGCATGCATTTCAGCTAAAGCTCTCACTTAAAATTACTCATATTGCACACCAATAAAATAAATCCTTGAAACAATAATGAGAAGTGTAGCAGTCATTACCCTCCTGAGCTATTCATGGTAATTGGTCGCAAGGGAAATGGGTTTGGAGCAAATCCTGGTCTCTGAAGGGTGTGCCTCCATTTAAAATGCTGGTTATGGATGACAACCAGCCCACTTGCATGAAGGCATCTGGTTCTCATGGTGCAGTTGAGCAAGCAGCTGGGATTGGTGGTGCTAGCCTGGGTCTGTACCGCTGCCCTCTCATCAGGGGAAGGTAAGATTTGGGACAGGGTCACCATCTAGTGGCTGGTTCCAATAAAGGACACGGGCTGGATTGAACCAGGACATTTGATGTTGCTTGTCAGTTGGGAAAAAGAGCTACCACACATGTAGTAGTTACTGTGTGCCTGGATGGAATTGGTAGCTACAAATCTTTTCACCGTGTTGTTTCCTCAGCTTGGCAAGTGCATGTCTTAATCTCTCATTGCCTGTTTTTCTGCTCTTTGACTCATGAAAAGAATGCCTTCTGCCACCTCAGATGTAAAGTCAACGTCCTTTTCTGCTTCATACCTTGCCTTTAGGCCTATTCTCCCTGGAATCCTTGAGAAAATGGCCACAGAGTAAGTGATAAGTTAAAGAGTTGAATTAGATATGTATGCATATAGGCAAGTAAAAGGTCACTTTTTCTTGTATGCCCATTCTGATTTGTTTGCCTTTATAGGACCTCATCCATTTGTAAAAGATGTAGGTGATTTTTACCTGTACTTATATGTATTCTTGCACCTGGAGGCAGTTTGTACCACACTAGAGGTGCCAGGGAAACACAAACCAGTAGCTGCTGGCACTATACTAGTCCTGGCAAATCTGAACCATCTCTGTTTTCCTAACTACCAAGCTAGTTTACATTAAGAAAAACCAACAACCCACAAACAAAAATACAAAAAAAGGCCGGGAAAAGAGATAAATACACTAATAATTTGTGATACATTCTTAGAAGCATTTCTTGAATACTCAAACACAGCAGGTTATTATTTTTTTTTTTAGAGTATTAACTAAAAGCCTGGTTTCCTTCCTTTCATGAGGGGATGTTTCCTCCTTAATTTTTTAATCATGTCAAATGTTGAGAAGCAGTACATATGTTTTCTCCTCTTTGTATCATGGCATGGCTGCCATGCTTATCTTACCAAGATTTATATCCTTGTCTAATTTAGCTTTTCATAAATAATTACGAATCACTCATGAGACCTTGCCAACTGCTCCAGTCCCACAAAGTGACCTGACCTGAAACCCCAAAGTACTGAGAAACATTCATCTTGGAGTATTTTCATAGGCAATGCTTCAAAGGAATTGTGGTTTAAAAATATGCAGCTATTTTGGTGACCACTTGTGTGGGATAAAGTTTCCCATCAGTAATAGCGGGACTGTAACAGAGCTTCAAGGAGAAGGGAGGAGCTCAGGAGAGCAGTCACAGCACCTTTTGCTTCATTCTGCTCAAGAAGTAGGAGTCTGCAGCAGTAAACATTCGACTTGATTAACTTAACATGGACTGAATTTGCAACAGAAATGCTGTAAATTTCAGAAAATTCACAGAGGGTGAAAAGTTTCTCTGGCAAGTATGCATGGCCCCTGCTCAGTCAGGAACAATGTTCTTTATTTTCTGGCCAGGTGTGAAGAGTGGCCTAGCCATATAACTGGGGAGTAGTGGTTTGAAGGAACAAAGGCAGGGACTGGGAAACACATGGCTGCAGATGTGCAACGTGGAGCTCTGCTCTGAGCAAGGTGTACAAGTGGCTCTTGTGTGTGGCGCCTTAGGGGGTTGAAGTTACAGATGCAAGAGCAACCTCCGAGCAGTTCTGTCCATCCAGAATTTCTCTCCAGTGGCTCAGAGGCATCTCATCCTCAGGGATGGGAATTTAACCTCACAAATTACAGGTGATAGATTTAACTTGGAATATCCTCTGCTACTTGGCTAACAGCTTGATTTTTGCTTTAATATGGGAAAAGTTATGCAGGATGGGTTATTTTTTTAATTTCTAGCTCTTCAGTAAAGAAAAGAACTTAGCTAGAAACGTTACCATTGGAGCAAATTTTCTGAAAAACAGAGGGCTTGACACTCTTACGAAAGACTTGAAGTGAGGGCCCACACTAAGGTTTGTCATGGCTTTTCTAGGTGAATTTGCTAGGATGGTTGTTCTTCTCCAGCTTTATTGGGGAACAATAATAGGAAAATACAGACCCTTCTACTTGTTGCAAGGGTATTATTAGTTGAAATCGGAATGCTCTTACGTCCTAGTGGAGACATGAATTTTGAATATTTAATGATGCTGTTGATTAGCCCATAATTCAAAGCTTCTGTATGAAATGGCTGTGATATCCTAACTAGTAGTCAAAGGACTGACAAGCTAGGAGTGAAATACATTAAGAAAATGTTTTTTTAGGTATTCTGTTAGAAACTGAGAATGTGGTTGTGATCTTGTATGCTAACTCTGTTCTGCTTTGGAAACCTTAGCATTTTGTAATACTGCCTTTTAGTGTATTTCTTATCATTGTCAATAAGATATAAGATTTTTTTTTGTTGGTTTTAGATGTGTTGGGCAAACACCACTTTTTCAATTTCAATGTATCAACAGATGAAGATAAGACTTTTGACACTCTGCCATAGACTCCAGTGTTAATGAGCTGTCCTGGAATTCACAAAGTTTTAAGGAATTGTGTTCTTTTTTCACTGACCCTTGGACAGTCTGGTTTCTGTAGTTTTGCTGGTGGTTGTGGTGCTTGGGGGCAGCAACTGGAGAAAGCTAGTTCTTTAAAGATATTTGTAGTCCTCAAGCACATGGTGCAATATAGCTACTAAAGTTTGAAAATGACAGTGAATTGAAGTTGGAACAGCTTGTTAAATAGAAAAATCAATAAAATTGCTTTTACTGTCATTGGGAAATAGAAGTTTTTAAAAAAATGGAAGTTTTGCACTCAATGAATGAAGATTTTGTTGGTTCTTTGAATCAAAGCCAGTACTGTCTTACCTAGTTTAAAATTTCTTTGACAAGTCTGGCTAAAGCACAGGCTATAAATCAGAGCAGAGCAGATTTGTCTTCATTTCACACCACCCTCGTGGAACAAGGTCCAGGAACTGGTGTGTAAAATCAGGCATATCTGTTCCTTTAAATCTGTTCTGATTGTTCTGAAAGCTGGGACAAGCTTTTTTGCCTCCTTGGTTGGACCTAGGTAGTAAAAAAACCCTTTTTCTTCTCTTTTCCCTATTCCTTTCACTGGGCTTTTACAGATTTGAAACCTAAATAAGCTAAGATGCAACAAGATGCTTGTTTAATGTCCTGTATATTCAGCAAAATGTATCCCTGAACTTTGTTGCTGCTGTTATATAGTGCTGTAATGCAAATAACTCGCTGTGTTTTCCTGCTTCCACCTCTTTGTCTCCTTTCTATGCCTCCTTACCGTTTTTTTTTTTTTTTTTGTTTCTGTGATAGATTAAAATGGATAATGCCTGCCCTGTCCCTGAGCTTTGCTTCTCTGCTGAGATGAGCAGGTGGTTGCCGAACTTTGTCAAAGAGGATCGATAGAACAGTTTTTTAAATTTTCTTTTGTGTATGCGTGGAATGCCCCAAAAATGGCTGAGCAGGAGAACCCTTCATTAAGCATTGACTGTAAACTTCCCACTAGATTAAAAAAATCCTTATCTGTGAGACCTCAAAATCCTTATCTGTGGTGGCTTGGGCTCAGTTGACTTTGCTGTGATGCATCTGTGGTACAGTGGCGGTACCTGTGCCACAGGGCACACTCTGCTGCTTGGTATCCGTGAGGAAATGCAGTGCAGGGTACTGATCTGATGGGTCAGCTTTAGCTTCTCTTCCAGGTGACTTGGCAGCTTTCACTTGGCACTTGATGGTTGCTGAATAATCTGATTTTGCACAGTAGCTGTTTGTTCAAGGGAACATTTGTTAGTTTTGTGGTACCTCAAAGGTGGCCGTTGTAATGAAATCCCAGATATGGGATATTCCAGTGCCCTGTACTGAGTTATGTTTATTGGGAAACAGAAGCTGCATTGGGCATACAAAGAACATTTTAAAAGTAGTATCCTATTGAGCAGCATCCTGTATTTTGAGAGTTAAGACATCACAACCTTGGTTTTTTGCAAAGATTTTAATATGTCTTGGTCCTAGCTACAGTCTGCTCTGCAGATTTCAGTGAGACTTAACCACAAATAATACTTGTTCTTATTCTTCACACAGAACCAGATTTCCTCTAAATAAACACCTGCTTTGCCATCCCGTTTTACATACCTTCACTGTGTGTGAGATTTAGAATAAATTGAGAGGAAGGTTCAACTGGAGTTTTGTTTATTTTACAGGATAATTTATCTAAACAGTTTTGTGGGGGTTTTTTTAAGTGGAGGATATAGCATAAATGTAAAGTTGTCTATAATTTGCTGTATTTTTTCCTCCCTTATGACAGTGATCCGAGCTAAAGTGGTGGGAAAGAAGCTCATGAAAGATGGACCTTTTGGAACAATGCGATACACGGTCAAGCAGATGAAGGTATGTTTGCAGACATTTCCCACAGGCTAGTACATATGTAAGGAATCTAATTGACACATAATAACAAACACTTTGCATACTTAGCTGCACCTCCACTTTTTGTACTGGCCATAAAAAATGGAAGGAAACCAGCAATTGGTAGAAATTTACTTGAAGAGGGGAAAGGAGCAGGAGGAGATCATTCCTGGTATACAGTGCTGAATACCTGAATTCTTCCATTATTTTAAGATTTCTTGTAGTAAAAGATGCCAGATGGTCTTCTCTAAGTACCGAAGATGTGTTTTGTGTTCAATATGCACACTGTTAGACTGGAAATACCAGCTTTTCTGTGCAGCACTTTCATTAAATCAAAGAAGGAAATTGTGGTAGGAGGTCTGCCAGCCTTGGGAGAGTGCTCATTTCTCTTCTTTCCATACTTTCTTTGTGACCACCATTTGGGATTACGGCATTTTTTCCATGTACAAAACAAATGAAAATCATATAGTGATTCTTTATATAAAGCTAAATGGGGCATTGTGTTTTTTTAATATTGTCAGCTTAGAAGAGCTGTGAAGTATTGATTCAGAGATGAAAAGAGGTAGAACAACACCAGTTGCTTGATTTCTTTAGTTTCTCTCTTCAGAGCTCTAACTCTTTGCTGCACAAACTGCACTCAACCTGTTGCTTTGGACTTGGTTTTTTTTCTTAAACTGCCCCCTTGTTATGTAATGGTGAAAATCAGCCCTAGATTGTTTTTCTTGGCCATGCCATTCCAGTCATAAGACTGGTTTATGTCTTTAGGAAAAAAAAAAAAAGAAAGGGAATGGAAAAGCTTGGCAGAGACTGCAGAAATCTGAAACATATTAGACAAAGTAAAGGTTCAGAAAAAAGCAGTCACTTGCCTGCCTTGTAACAGTAACTCTCTTTATAAGGCAGTTTATAGCTAAGCACAAAAGCAGGGAGGAGGAGACGCAAAGCCTGTTTCCTAAGCTGTCGCAAAACCATGCACGTAGCCAAATCTGGTCCTGGCATGGCTCTTCCACAAGCGTGGAATGCCTGCACTTTAAATAAGAGGGCATGAGGTACTAGGCTTGTTGACTTCCTTAACCTTAAAAATTTCTCTGTGAGATTCCAAAAGAAATATATATTTGTAAAGAAAAAAAAAGCAACTGGTTGTATTGGCAATAATGAGACAACACTGCCACTATTCTTTTCTTATGGCTGTTGTTGGCTTTATCAGGCTTGTAGCACTCTATGCTGTTCTTCTCCAGTTTTGTCACTCTCCAGCTCAGCGAGTGTACCCTGCTTCACAAAACTACTCAGTGTATACATGCTGCAGTGGCTTCATCAGCTTCTCTCTGATTTCATCCTGGTCTGCCCAGTACCTCTACTTTTCCTCCTTCTCAGTGCCAAGAGTTTGGTGCTTCCTGTCTAACATAGGACCACAAACAGTGATCTAGAACAATGGTAGGCCCCGAAATTAACTACTACCCTTCACCCTCTTCTAACTAAGACACCTGAGCCTGTCCTGGCTGTTTTCATTTGGTTATTCTGCAGCACAGGGCCTTTCTGCAGGAGCATTTCCACAGTTTTTTTAGGAAGTTATGTGTCCAAAAAAAGCAAGAGGGATTTTTAAGAGGAAATCGCGTGTTGGCCAAACTGCCCTTATGTCTGCTGCCTAGATGGTGGGCTGGTGGGATGTTGCACTGGACATTTAACTGTGACCTTTGGCAGGAAGGAACCTGAAACAAAGTGCTCAGTAGGACTGGAATGTCCGGAGGACATAGTTCTTCATAAACAAACAAACAAACCAAGTGTCTTCTTTGGAAAACCCTGCTGTCTTTCTGCTGAGCTTTGAGACTTCAGTATAAAGAAGGATTTAGATCCATACAGTGGGGGAGTTCAGAGTGACGCAGCAAATTTCTCCCTTGTTTGCTCCAATGAAAGCTGACTGTCCTCCTGCTGAAAAGAGAACTAAGGAGGCCTATGGCTCTGCACAGCTGCACGGGAACATCTCTGAAGATAAAACTAACATGTCAGTCTGCATAAATCCTTCTGCACCTGCAGGTGAAAAGTAAACAAGCCATTTGGTCTATCAGTGTGCTGAACTGCCTGTGGAAAGCATTGAAAGCCTTAAAGGGCAACAAACCATCTCCATAGTTCTCTCACAGGCTCCTTGGAGTTTGCCTGGTTAGATTCTTGATCTCACTAACATTCCTGAACTCATTGCTGCATTTCACAACTAAGCCAGCTTGGGGCCTGGACTGGAGCACAAGGTCAGCCTGCAGGGACAGAAGAGTGTCAGGCTTTCTAGAGTTCAGGTTTATTGTCTGAAGACGCCTTGTGCTTTTCCAAGAAACCTCTGTCTCTCCCCACTGCTTTCTCAAATAATATAAGAATACTTTGAGATCACATGTCATAAATCTGCACAGGACTGATCTAACCCCTACATGTTCTGTGATCTTGCAGTGCATTCTGAGAATGGCCCAAGCCTATTTCAGGAAACTGCAAAGGAAACAAGGAGATAAGATATTTCTCCTCCATGAGCACAAACAACCCTGGTTGACCATGGCAGCACCCTGCACAGGCTGCCAGAAGCAAGGAGACTTTCTTTGGTTTGTTGCTTATCTGTAAAATGAGTCTATGGGGGGAAATGTGATAGTCCCAAGAGGAATGAAGTGGGGTAGGATTAATTTAGTTTAATTTTAGACAGACTAAAATGAGGTGTTGAGTCTTTCCTGCTCTCTTGATTGTCAATGGGTAGAGAGAGGAACCACCAAAGTGTAATTCAGCCCACAAGTTGTAGGCAGCTATTTTAGGATGAGCTGAATTTTTCTGGTGGTGTCTGTTCTTGGCATTTGACTAGAGAGGATGCCTAATTCCTGTGAATTGCCTATATTTCAGGTGGCTGAAGGTTAGGCAAGGTGTGAGTCCCAGCTCTTGATATCTAGTGCAACCTCACATGGGAGGGATAGAGGGAGGAGCATCATGAACAGTTTTACAGGGTGAAGTTGTTTAAGCAGCAGGAACCACCACAGGATTTGCCTGTGCATTTCTGAGGCAGTATGGGGGCTGCTAAGGGGAATGCTGACACAGATGGAAATAGAGCAGCACTAGCAGACATCACCCTGTCATGCTTGCTAATACTTTATTCCCTGTTATTATGCTTCCAAAAATACACATTTGTGGGGACAGGAGAACTCCGAGGGTAGCAGTTAGGAGAGAGGCTAGCTTTATGGGTGGGTTTCTTCTGACTGACCGAACAGCACTTCCAAGACACTTTTCATATCCAAAAATAATGCTCAAGGTATTGTTTTATTTGTTTTAACAGTGGGCATCTGTAGAAGATTCCCCCTTGCCAAACTTTCTTTTTCCTTCTCTGAGAACTGAGGTCCTCCTGGTGAATTTTGTTCAGTCATCAGAGGGTGTGGGAGGCCCAGTCTGCCCCAGCATGGGTTCAGTCAGTGTGGCAGTGGCTGCCATAGATTTGGGTCACTGAGGGCTGAGTGGAAGTGCTTTTTGGGAGGCTAAGCATGCATTCTGTAGCAGCCTTGACAGTGATGGCACTGATGGTAATGTGAACAGGAGATTAGATCCAGGAGCTGAAAAACAAGCTCCAGTTCAGCATCACTGGCTACTTCCTAGATAGTCATGTTGGGCTTGATGGCTCAGAAGATGTGAAAAGTGATGACTGTAAGAGTCCTGTAGGAAGGACCTGAGCAGCTTCCCAGGGGAATGATTAGTGTAGCCCATAGCCCTGTGGGCAAGAGGAAGAAAGGGCTCCAAATGTGCCTGCCCACGAGCAGACCCTATAACAGAGATACTTAATTAGCCCAACATGACTGGGAGCTCAGCACTGTGAGTGACAGATCCCTTGCACTGTCATGCACAGTGTGCAGCTCTCTGCAGTGTTGATAATGGATTGCCTGGAAGGACTGGGCAGTCCCAGCTGTTATCTTAGCTACTTTTATCTGCTCAGATACTGTTATCTGAGCTTCTTGGTGTGACACCTACTAGAAAGAGGTCTGGACATGTGACGTTTATTCTATGTGCCTTTCCTCACAGTACCCTTGGGAAGCAAGAAACAAAAGTGTGCTGAGGGCTAAATAACTCATCCAGGGACAGACAGGATGCTTGTGCCAGAATCTAGATCTCCAGCTATGTTGACTGGATTGGAAAATCTGAGTAGGTCACCCGATACCAAGAAAATTGCAGGGATAAAGCAGAGATTAGGTAAAGTTCACTTCTTCCATCTCTATTGGCCACTTATGGATACAATGAAAAAATACTTTCCTTGCATATTAGCTGGGTATAGAAGAAAGGCTGGAAAATGCAAACTCTTTAGCATGTCTTTTACTGTACCCAGCAGTGCTGTTACTGAGTTGTGACACTGTTACAAGATCATACTGATTAGGGGAATCTATCTAAGGAGAAAAAAACCTCACCTGGCTGACATTCCGTAGATGCTCCAAAGATAATTTGGCCCCTCAGCTTATCAGAATTAATCATAATCTTTTATAATTTTATATTAAGTATTTGGGCCTAGCATAAAGTCTGTTAAATTACCAGATGTTCTTTCAGAATGAAAAAGATTTGTTGTTTTTAAAGGAGGTGGGGGAATGGTGAACCCTGGCGTAATAGGGGATTTCAAGGAATAGAATGCAGCCTGGAGCTTAGGTGACACAACAGCAAGGATCTATAACTCTGGGATTGCTTGGGATTTTTTGGTCCTCTTTTACCTAAGTAATTAATATTTACTAATGAACTGAATGTGAATATCCTGTCTATCAGTAAAGATGACAGAGAAAAGGATAGCCTGGGAAATGCCAGGAAACTGATTCTCTCTGACTTGTATTGTTTCTTCTTTAACCTCTAAATATTGGCCATTTGTGGAGTTGGCAGAGAAAAAAAGTGTGACTGAATGGTTTGAAAAGACAAACAATTTTTAAAGATTAAATTCTCAGGAAAATAATCCTCTGTGTTTCAAAAATAGGATATGTTTAATGGGTCCAATGTACACATGTAGTGGTTGTTTCATTGCTATGCAAAGACTTCATTATGCTGCTAACAGGTGGGCAAGAGTTCCTCTAAATTGCAGCAGTAAGGCCAGGTCAGATGGGGACATGTGCTAATTTCTGGCTGAATCCAACTGCCAGTGTATGTGTGGGCTCATGTTTCGATTAAACTGAGCTGGAAGAAAGATTATGAAGGAGGAGTGCAGAGGAATTATGTATACATGATATTTTCTTTATGGCGCCCATCAGTATAGGACTAATTTTAGAGATGGTGTAGAATTCAATGTCTGCATTAATTGCATTAGAGGAACATGAAGTCCTTGCTGAGGTCAGCAGGAGTTGTGTGTGCTGCGCCTTTGAGAAGGAGGTGTCTGCCTTGATGACTTAGATCAAGCGCCAAAGGTTTGAAACTCTTACAGCAGCGACACTGGAAAATAGGGGTAATTGTTTAAAAGAAAAACCCCTTAGTTTGGAAGAAATTGTTTAAATCACATAGAGGAGAAAGATTCCAAGCTTGAACTAATTTTATTTCTCCCCATTTATGATCTTTATAAGGGGAAAAAAAAATTCAGGATGTTGGCAGAGCCTGCAGCATTGGCACTTTTTTCATTCAGTACCACTGGAACTAATATGAATGGGAAAAACTGGTCCCTGTGCTGAATTGCAGTGGCTTATTAGCAGGTGGTCTTTCTGCTTTACCAGCAGATCTGGTAGGGAGACATCCATGAGTCCAGACAGTGTCATTATTCCTTCACTCTTGTTGTAAAAACCAGAAAATTTATTGCTTACCACCACAAATTAGGAATGTAGATTGTAAGAACCTTAAGTGAAGTTTGTCATCTTAAAATTACTGAAAGCATTTTTTTTCTTTCTCTAGATGTACAGGGGCTTCCAGATAATGCCACAGGTTCAGTACATCTACACAGAAGCCTCTGAGAGTCTTTGTGGAGTCAAGCTGGAGGTCAACAAGTATCAATATCTGATTACAGGTAAAGGACCTTGTACTTCTCCATAAACAAAACCTCTTTTGCTTTATACATACACCTGCTAAGGAGGTGGTGGTGCAGACAGCTCTGAACACAATTTCCTAAGTGTTAAGTTGGCCAACAGTATTCTGGTGTTCAGTACTCTACTCTGAGTGACTCTGAGTGTGAGTCACTTCACTCTCTAGATGTCCCTCTCTTTCCTAAAGTGTATCTTATACCCAGGCATGCTGTGACAAGTATGTTGCATGACAGTTCCTGGCTCTTAATTTATACCTGAGCTGGGATATCTGTCACAGGGAACTGGGTGCTACTGGTCTGCGTCAGAAATGGAAGATCGTTTTTGGAATGAGCTGGAGAAATGCAGCCTGCTGCGATGGGGGGATGCAGGGGGATGGATGTGTGGCAGTTGCCAAGTCTTGTTTCTAGGGAGGGTGTCAGTTCATTTGCTCTGTTGTTAAGAGGAGCTGGACAGCATTACTAACCTGCATGTTGCTGGTGGTGCTCTCAGCCAGCACAACACCCCTGACTTTCAGAAGTGCTGTTATCTTGCTGGCCAGAGATTCCTGAACCAGTTAATAAAAAGAAAGCATTTGCTGAGCAGTGGCTGAAGCCAAACATATTGAGAGCATTAGCAATGTCAGGAAACGAGAGAAGTGCTTGAGCTGAGAAGTGCTAACTTGTGACCGTGTGTCTATTTTCAAGGCCGGGTGTATGAGGGAAAGGTTTACACTGGCCTGTGCAACTGGTATGAGAAATGGGACCGGCTGACTCTGTCCCAGCGCAAAGGACTGAACCACCGCTATCACCTGGGCTGTGGCTGCAAGGTATGTGTGTCTCTAAGGTGGCATTCAGACATTCAATCCTCAGAGCTCTGCTTCTCCTGGCTGGTAATACTCAGTGGTGCTGGAGAACAGCCAGGAAGAGAAATAGAGGACAACAATTTTTACAGAGAAGATGTAAAGTTCATTTTTAGTGTTGAGACCAGAGAAGAGACAATAAAATCCAGAATCTATGAATTTAATAACATGTTGGAGTTAATTGGGATTGGGGAAGACTTTCAGAATCTATGCAGAATCATTTGCAGGTGAATGAAATCAGGTACCAAAGGCTTGGCAAGATATGTCCAGCTTTTTTCCTGTGTAAACATTTTGAGTACTTAAAACCCCACAGCCTGGCGCTGGAACTAAGACTTTTGCACATGGCGACAGGCCTGCAAAAACATAGACATAAGCTCAACTTTTCTGCACCTGAAAAGCCCTTTTGACTACGGAATTAGCTGTGTCTGTGAAGCTAAGCACATGCTTACGTGCTTACAGAACTGAGGCTGAATTTTGGATTAGTAAGCAAGGTTTGAGGCAGTGGAATTTTGAATCACTTGTCTCCGTTAAAAAGACATTTTATGTAACGTTGTTTTTATATGTAGCCTTACCTGATTTCTCTTTCCAATTGCAGATTAGGCCCTGCTACTATTTGCCCTGCTTTGCCACCTCCAAGAATGAGTGCATTTGGACAGACATGCTCTCCAACTTCGGCCACTTGGGATATCAAGCAAAGCACTATGCCTGCATCCAGAGGGTGGAAGGCTACTGCAGCTGGTATAGAGGATGGGCACCTCCAGACAAAACGATAATCAATGCCACAGATCCCTGAGCAGCTCTCCCTTTCCTTATCTCCCCTCTCCCTTACTTGTGGCTGATCTTCCTTTGGACACTAACTCTTACCAGATCGTGATGATGACAATGAAATTAGTGCCTATTTTCATGCAAATTCTAGCACTTCGAACACCTAAAAAAGAAAAGGAAAAAAAAAGGAAAGGAAAGAAAAAGGTCTGTACTACCTTACTGAATTTGTAATCACCTTTTCCATTTTTTGATACCACTCATTTTGATCAGACAACATTTGGGAGCTTACTTTTGCACACCAGAGGGAAAAATGGGAGGGAAAAAAAGGAAAAAAAAGAAAAAAAAAATAGAGCTCTTGCTCTCTTACATGTATCATTATCTGTAGCAATATAATCTCTATTTTTTTAGGAAAACAAAAATCTAAAAACTATGCCAATTAGGCACTGTATTCTTCTGTGTGCTGGCTTTCCATCACCCCTCCTCATGCACCAAGTGCTGAAAATATATAGAAAAATCTATTTTAAGGGAAACAGATTTCATTAATCAGATTAATCAGGCCAATGAAGCAAAATGAAAAGAAACCCAGCCTAAACTCTGGACAAAATGACATCCAGAAGAAATCCTTCTCTATAGGAGAGATTGGCAATGTGATTGACTCCAGCAGTGGGAGACTTTACCTGATGTGTCTGACCACATCATCTGGTAAAAGCATTGTTAACCGACTGTCCTTGCTAATTCAGTCACAGAGTGAGTGCAACAGCACATTTGAAATTCTGGCTTTCCCCAGAACAAAAGAGAGTATTTTGTATTCTTGTTGTTGTTGTTTCAAAAACAAAAGCCCCTTCCCCTATTTTCAGGGAGGTAAATGCAACTACAGCAGAGCATATGAAGGGTTGTCCCATCCTGTTTTGAGCAGCATTGGCCCCTGAAATTTTTGCAGCTTAGCTTCAAGAACAAAACCAGCTTGTAAACACCTTAAACCAAACAGATGCAAAAACAACAACTGTAAATCAATCATGTGCAAGAGGGAAAGGGGAGACTTACTAGAACTCTTATTATTATTAAAAAAACCCCGAAGTATTGCCAAAATAGTGTTTTGCTGAACTAAGATGTATATACGTATAATGACATAAGCTATTTTTGACAGGACGTGGAATTTTTTTGGTGTTATAAACAAAAGAATGGTTTGATTGTGTTTTAAAGACAGAAATATTGACATTCCGAGTCGGTGAGTTGCTTTTAAGATATTGAAGCTCCAGTGTATCTGCAGTAGTGGCTACCGTCATTGTTTCCTCTGTAACTCCTTGCACCACGGTTCCTCCCCTGCAGCTACAATAGCTGCATTTGTTTATATGGTGAAAGGAAATGTGTGTGTGGGCTAGGCAAGAAAAAGTGGTCTCCTAATAAGCGTTGTCTGGGATCATAAAATTTTCAGCTGCCCAGAGGATTCCTTCTGTGTCAAGTGCTGTGTTTCCCTCCAGGCACTGTTAAGCATAGCCCTGTGCATGTGCTCATACCATGTCCTGCAGTCATGTGGGAGGAGAAGCCTTACTGTCTTGTGCTTTGCTGTTGACTGGAGAAGTTTTTTTTCATTCTATTTTGGTTTTTTTTATTATTATTCAGAAAACTATAATATAATTTTTCTTATCAAATAAAAGTATTTTAAGTTTT
Source organism: Cyanoderma ruficeps (assembly GCA_008694505.1). Taxonomy (NCBI): domain Eukaryota; kingdom Metazoa; phylum Chordata; class Aves; order Passeriformes; family Timaliidae; genus Cyanoderma; species Cyanoderma ruficeps. The sequence goes on from VZDJ01000426.1 coordinate 10,745,469, forward strand.
AATGATGGTGAAGAAGGGGTGCTGACAAAATGGGTGACTAAGTTTTGGATGGGGAGGGCTTGGGCAGGGAGAAGATTGTGCTTAACTTCATTTTTGTATTATTATGATTATTTATCTTAAGTTTCCATATATCTTCTGTTCATTCCACTTAGAAAGCAGAGCTGCCACCAGCAGGAAAAAGTTGCTGCAACGATTCCAGCTTGGGGCAATTTTACCATCAGTGACCTCAATTACTGGAGAGTTGTTTAGCACCTCTTTGCCAAATGGAAAAGAAAAGGTTTCTGAGATGGGCCCTGATGTGGTTTTATGTTCCTTGCATGCTACCTGAGCTCTGCCAGATGTACACCCTCTGAAATGCCCTATTTGCTGGGATTACTTGTTGCAGCAAAAAGCTTCATTTTTAGCATGAACCTTAAAGGGCATTTTCGCAGAGTTGGTGTAAGCGGTGCCTAGGTCTGCTGCATGTATTTTTTTTTCCCAGCAGCTCTGAGTGGCAATGCAGCACAAAACACATTGAAAGTCTATTGGATTTTCCTGTGATTTAGACTTGGAACACTTCTCTGAAGTCCTCTTCCCTGTGACTACTCCTAAATTATGGATTGGAGATGAGAGGGAGAGTAGGGTGCTTCATGGCACCCTTCACAGGGTCAGGTGGTGGTTCAGAAAGTTGTTCCTTTTGGCAAAATATGAGTTTGGGCTTTGGATCTAGTGGAACAATCTCTGTTTAAGTTGTGCATGGCTGACAAAATCTGTGAGGGTCACTGAGGGCAGGATGGAGCCACCCTAAGTGTTTGCATTGTTTGGAGTCGGCATTGAAGGATGTGGCCCTCCTCAAGTTCAAGGTGACTTGTCAAAGCTGCAGCCACTTCTCACAGGTTTGGAAGGCTAAACAAAAGTGCCCCTTGATGCAGTAAAGTATTGATTTGAATTTTCATTAAACTGCAGCTCTGTGTATTTTACCTATCACTGATTCATTTAGCTAGCTGAGACATCACAGTATTGCACTCAAATTATTGTGAAAATATTTGCATTCTAATACTATGAGGACTTGTGTCCCTACGTAGGATATAATGTAGCTATGTGCTTTGTAAACAACAAACCAGCAGATGCATTACCAGAAAGTGAAGCATATTCCCACTTTGTTTTGCAGATGGTAAAATATTTCTGAGATGCAGACAGCTAGACTGGCAGGGGCGGAGGTTTGGTGGCAAATCTTTGCCCTTGTTGTGTAAAGAAACAGTTGTTAAGGCTCTTCAAAATGTGGAGCCGAAAGGAGGGGGAAGAATCCAGTGAAAATACATTTCTTTTGGGAAGCTTCTTTATTTTGTTTCTGTGCATGCTATCAGGGACATGCATTTCTTGGGCTTGTGCTTGCATTCAGGACCTGCCTGAAGGCACTCCTGAAGTGGAAGCCATTACATGGATTGAACAGGCTCTAAATCAGACTCAAAGACTTCTTCCTTTCTGTGAGCTCTCCTTTCTTCTGCTTTGCTAAGTCACTTCTGCCTGCCAATGGACACGTCCAGGATTACACACCCACTCCCTGCCACCGAGCTTTAGACACAAGTGCATAGCTAATTTCTAAACTGAAGCTGTTCAGTTTCTTTATGCGTATTTTTTCCTTACTTGCTGGAGAGTGTTTTCCCCTTTAAAATGACAAAGATATATATTGAAGGTTTGGGAAAGGTTAGATTCTATTTGCCTTTTCTAAAATGGAGGGGGTAGAGTAGGAGGAGATCTGTGCATGGAGTTCCTTAAATAAAGTCCTCTTGTGGGAGGCTTCTACCTCCCCTATATGGGGGAAAAATGCCATTTTTAAGTCTAAATTTCCCATGTTTTGAAGAGTTATGTGGCCCTTTAGGTAGGACTATTCTAAAACCTAAATCTATCATTATATCTCATTCATACTTGTCAGAGTGAAATGCTACCTCACAGTGATGGGAAACATGCTGTTGTGTTTTTTACAGTAAAGACTATTGAAAATAAAGGCTTCCATGAGAACAAACTTCCATCCTTGCAGATGTCTCTGAAAATACTGCTCACTTATAATGTGCTTTATAGCTTAGAAGGACAGAACAGAATTTAGGGAACTGCAAAAAGTTTTTGTCTTTTTTGTAAGTGACTTCTAGGGCTACCAGTCTTGAGAAGAAACCATAAAAACCCATTAAACATTTGCTGCTGTTTTGCTTGTACTGGCTTCTCCTTCTCTCTGACACTGTCCTTCCTTCATAGAGCCACTCTGCTGTTCCTGATAGTCATGGAAACTTGGGGAGAGACCCAAACCCATGTGAAAAATCTTGTCCAGAAGGAATGTATTTGTTGCTAAATTTTCTAGCACTGTTTACAGTTTTCCTCCATGTTATTTATAAATTTTATATTCAGTGAATGTATATTGTCTTTTAAGGTAATGTTGCATAATGTTCACTTTTTATAGTGTCCTTTTATTCTAAACAGTAAAGTGGTTTTATTTCTATCACAGACATTTTGTCTCTGCTTCACTTATATTAGTTTCTGTCGACTTCAAATGTACACAAATGGATTTGCAACTGGATTTATTAATTTCCTTCCCCTTCCTGATACGCTTTTATTGGTCCCAAAGCAGATATTCCACCTCTGGCAATTCTTGTGCTTTGGCAAAGATCCCTTCAGGAATCCCCTCCTCTTTTAAAGAGGTTTTTCTCTCTAAGAATTGTTACTGTGGTCATAAGCCCTGGAGAAGCGAAAAATCAGTTTTGAAGTTAATGGCTCCCAGTTGTTAATTGGCCATAGGAGGTCAGTACAGAGCAAGGCAGTCATTAGGGCTGGCTGTAGCACCACTCGGTCCTTGGAAGAACACTTGCCAGATTGCTCTTATTTCTAGAAAACTGATCATTATGGGGGTGAGGTCTGAAACATGCATGCCCATGGCAAAGGAAAGAGAGGTTCATTTTTCTGCTGTGAAATGTCAGACTGTTGTGCCCTCTCTTTAGGCTTTCTGTTTAAGGCTGATTGAAAGTGCCCTGTTCTCATGAGAAAGAAGCTTCAAAAGAAGCATTTTCAGAAAAGTTAAAATGGTCACAAAAATGGACCTACTGTTAGAAATGTCCTATATCTCATTTTTTTACTCCTGGAAAAATCTAGTCACTACAGAGATGAAAGAAGGAAAGAGATCTTTGAATCTGTTCTCTGTTTAATGCAAAGGTTTAGAAAGTAGACTCTGGAAAATTTTGCATATAGATGGATGAGGGTCTCCTATGTGAGAACTTAAGTGCGTAAAGTGTGCCACATTGAAGAGAGGTAAAACCATAATGCTCAATATAAACACTTCCAGGGGGCCACCCATCAAAGGACCACAGTGAATTTTATGAGTGCTCACTGGTACAGCTTGGAAATGCCTCCAGGAGAGGGAAGAGAAAGAGTGGTAAAAGGGGATCAGTATATTCCAATCTGACACATGGAGAAGCTGATGCACAGTGGGCAGGCAACTTCCACAGGTGTTTGGTGATGACTGCAATGCAGCTTGCTTGGTGTGAACACCTCTCAGACTCTAACAGCCCAGGATGCTGTGAAGATGCTCCCAGGAAAGATAAGTTGTGTAGATTCATTCACCCCCCCCTCACCTGGAAAGGGCTGACCTGAACTTGCCCGAGTGGATTGTCGCTTCTGTAAATTGTTGGAAAGTGACTGATTGAAACCAGATTACTTAGGCTTGCATGTCAGCAGTAGTGTTTGTGTTCATGTGAGATTATCTACAGTTTAAAAGGCTTCCTGCACCCTTTTGGAAGTAAGTAATAGGATCTCCAAGTAGGTGATTAATTATAAAGATGAAGAAGAAGTGAAATTAAGATCAGTGCTAAACTAAACTACTTTGTTGGTACCAAATACATTTACATTTGAGGAACTAAGAATCAGATAGCCAGACAAGATTCGTGCTAAAAGTGCTAATTTATTTGCAATGATAACCTTTATCAAGTCTTCCAAAACTACCATTCCTGAAATGGTAGTCCAAGTCACAACTGTCCCAAAGCATTACTTATGTCACAAAACATAAATCATTAGGAATTAAATGTAACAGGTATGCAACTAATTAATCTTAGGTGTGCAAAAAACTGTCACATTTTTAAAGGACTATCCATTTCTTTATGTCTTAAATTATAATATAATTTTATGACTGTACTTACCTCCATGATGTGCCTGTGAAGCATGGAAGTGCTGTAGTCTACACAGCACAGGTAGAGAGCAGAGTATTGGAAGAGAGAGGTGAAGGACTGGCGTTTCAAAATATTTGAGTGCCTAGCAGGCAGCAGTGGGATTTTTCACAAGAAACTAGATAATCATGTACTTACACCCTGTTTTGTGTTGTGGCTGGTCCACAGTGTTGCAACAAGTGTGTGAGAAAAGATGGGTCTGAATATTTTTGACCCTTAGTTTGACATCTCAACAACCCTCATGTTCAGACAGGCAATGCTGCTTGGGTTCACAGTCAAGCCTGTGAAGTCAGTTCAGCCAGCCAGTGGTCACACAGGAGGTCATGGTTCATACAGGGTTTCATCAAAGCCTCAGCCATGTAGGAAGAGCCATTAATTCATGGATGTAAGTTGGGAGCAAAAACTCACAAAGGACTAGTCTTTCTTTTAACGTGGGGAAAACAAGAACCATGACCAGCTTTAAACAAAGCCCCTCTCTTTGCCATGTTCTCCAGGACTAAAGGCACCTATGCAGATTTCTTTGGAAGGTGCCCTAAGATTTTGGTACAGTGCCCAGCAGCCACACAGGCCACTGAGTGTTTAGCTGTTGACAGAAAGACCAGACCCCAGAGCACTGTGCAAAGAAAACATGAGAAGCTGAAACAAACTCTTTCAAGAACTCCAAGTTACCCTGAGTACCTTCAGGCTGATAAATGTTTCTTGGATGATGAGCACGTGACAGAACAAGCAAACTAACACTGTGAAACAAACATCTCTTAGGACTCGTGTCCCAAATTGTCAGCATATTTTTAACAATTCCAGGAGTAGGGAAAATCGACTTTATCTGAATAGAATGATTCTTTGACCTAAGGGATCAGCTTTTTGTTGAATGTGTTTTACAATGGAGTTCTGCTTACTTTGGAGCCTTTCAGCCTCTTTGTACATTTTTTCAGGGTCTTTACATGACCTGGGGGAGATCTGGGCAAGAAAGGAAAGAGGTTCCCAAGCAGTGCCTTTTGCATAGCACTTTTTAGCTAGTACTTTTCTTTAAGTAAAATTTTGACTCTTCCCAGCATTCCCACCACCATTTCCTGTGCCCAATTTGCATCTGTTGTTTCCATCCCATCCACAGAGGCATCAGAAGAAAGCAAAGTTACTCACCATCTGCTTATGGCTTGGGAAGAAGGATTGCTCCACCAGGGGGAACTTCTCAGGGCCCAGCAAGCTGAAGATTTTAATGAGCTGTGAGAACTTGGGGTGAGGGAGAGAGAACAAAAAACAGATACAATGGATGTCAGTGACTTATTGTGCAACAGGCAAATGCTTGCAAAATGTTCTGATGGTGGTGAAGGAGGTAAAAGAAACATCATGTCTGTCTTTCCCACCTTGCCTTCTTGACCTGAGAGCAGCAAGAAAATACGAAGCTGCTGTATTTATCCATGGCCAAGACAGCCTATGTATACAAACCTTGGACTAAAGGAGCATTGAAAGGATTCAAGAGCCAGAGGGGAATCAGTCTGCATTTACTTCCAGATCTACTATGAACAAGATTTGCATTCCAAATGCAGCTAGGGAGAGGATCCTTTCTTAGTAGAGGATAGAGCCAGGAAATTCAGTGCCACCAGTCCCATCAGAGACCAAATAAACCAAAGCTGTCCCTTGGATCTCTTCCCCACAGCCAAATCCAAGCAAGGCACTTTGTGGAGGACAGGAGAATTGCTAAGGAACAGTGATTACTAGAGGGTTTTGAGTGTCAGACCAAGGGAGTAGGAACCCACTGTTAATCATAAGTTACATTTATTGTGAACCAAGGGCCCCCCAACAGCCCTTCATGAATGACAGGAGAGAGAGGGGTTCATCTGTGTGTCCCTGTCCCATCTACCGTGAGGTCTGAGGGAAGCACCAGTCTGTGAGGGCGGTGTCTAGAGAGCAGTTCTAACATCAATGGGGACAGCAACCACTCCAGTATTTCACACACAAGGAGGAACTTGTGTCATTTTCCCCACCCATCAGCATCAGCTTCACCATTTCACCACTGTCATCATCATTATAAACCCTTTTATCATGCGGGGTTGTGCCCAACCAGACACAAAGCTCCCCACAGTAGGACCGAGTTTTGATTTCTGTTCAGGTTACAGAACCCCAACAGAAGCGTAACACATCACAGCAAATTCCTGCTCTGCTTCAGCCATCTGTGAAGCAAGCAGACTATTCTGTAAGTTGTCTGCAGCCTCCCTGTTCGATCCATCATTCATCGCCCAGACAAAAAATCAAAACTAAAAGAGAGAAACCTAATAACCATGACACAGAAAATGTTTTTGAAGCAGGGTTGATATACCAAAGAGAGTAAGAGGTGATGCATATCCCAGAATCTCAGGAGAAGCTTAGACACAGCCCTGTTACCACAGACAGTGCTGAACTGGCACGGCTGTTGGTGAAGTGGTTGGACTGGCAGCCACATAAGAGAATAAAATGTTTGGGGATTGGTCCCTGCTGAGCTGGTAGATAGGACTGAGTTCCCCATTGAATCATATTCACAGAGTAGTTTATATATTGAATTCGGTTTCCAAGCCCTCCTGAATTTTGTAAAATCAAGTTAATTATTAAAGGTCTCCACCCTGGGCCAAGTAAGGACAGATTTTAAGTCCTTTGCATGAATTTCTCAAGTTGCTCATCAAAGGTAGGGATGTATCAATCTTGAAGGAGAAGGCTGTGTCACCTGAGGGAAGTAACACACAGATTAAGGGAAGGAAACAGACATCTAGGGAGGAAGGGAAAGAAAAGCAAACTGCCTTTCTTCCCAATAGTGTTAGCTGCTTAATCTTGCATGTTCCGAGCACTTCTGGGCAACAGCTGGAGCCAGTAAATGCACCAAATCACAACACCACAATATCACAACAAGTTTCATTGCACATGGAGAGAGCTACTGAGGATGTTTTCTGCTGATTACCCCTGTTAAGTCTCCTCTGCTGGTTACTGGACTAGTCTAAGCAAAAGAATTGCTGCATGAGAAGTTGAAACTTCATTTGCTGGTGGAGAAGAAGTACCCTTTTGAGACTTAAATCTTGGCATACAATCGCTGTGCAAAAAAATTAGGCTGCAAGGTGTGTGCCAGACCCAGGCCAAATGCTGAAGGGCCAGCTGCCAGCAGATTTGCAGACAAATGCAAAGAATCCTTTTCCTAATCTTGTCGTTCAAAACACAGCATTTAAAGAAAATCCAGGAAACATCAAGAGGCAGCATATCTCATCACTAACACCACCACCACCCTCACATGCATCAGCAGATAGGAGGAAAAACTCCCAATGTAGAATAATTATTGTTGGCAAGGAGGGTATTGATGTTGTGGAAGGAGGACAGCTTGCTTCTCTTAACTACTTGTACTAGCCCTGCACATTCTAGAAAAGAAAAATAAAGTCCTGTTTTGACTAGCAAGGTAAGCAAACAGGGCTTAAAAGTTAAATGCAATGAGCCAGAGACAAGCAGAGAAGGAAAAACACTGGCTGAGAACAGCCAATGCCCCTTGCTGTGTGTGCACACAGCCCTGGTGAACCATGGACACCGTGATGTTGAGGCAATGTGCATTTATCTTGGGAAAACAGCTCAAATGAAATAACTGGAACAACTGTGCAGCTGATAGACAATGTTCTGACTTGTTCCTTTTGAACCATACAGCTCTTGGCTGTTGCTGAAATAGCAAGTGTTTCAGATGAGAGATTCAGACATCTGGGAGCCTCGTCACTGGGCCAAGCCTGCAAAGAGGTCTGACTTTGGAATTGCCCCTCATGGGACAGTTCCCTCCCATTTTCTCTCCTTTTACCAGTTGGTAAGGACAGGATGTTGACAAAGAGACTCCCACATTATGTGGTGCAGCAACCTCTGAGATACCTGATAACAGAGCTCAAGTAACATCTCCCCAGGCAGATGGGTTGGAACATTGTTGTCAGCAGCCCTGCTAGATAGAACCACACCTTCCACATGCTGGCAGCAGTTCTTGCTTTCTGTTGTTCCACCAGTTTTAGTGAGATTGCATCCAGACCACAGATCACATATGGGGCAAGGCAGTGTGGCACAGCCTGGGTTTAGGTACCTGGAACATGTAGGCAAGGGAAATGCCTTGGGCTGACTGTTTGGAGATCACAGTTATGATGCAGGGAGTCTTTACAGAGAAATAAAAGGATGCATTCAGAGGACCTTAAGGCCTTTTGCATATTTTGAAAGTGCCTAGGTCATCAGGGAGCCTATATCCCTTGTCAGTCAATAACTGTTTGGCTAGGAGTCTCTGGACTCAGGAGGTGACTGTCAGGAAAATTTTGTGTTTTCTGCTGCCTTACAAATGCAGAAGTTGCTTTGCAATTACAGCCATTACCTGCATGCAGTGTGAGTAGTACTCTGAGCATTCTTGCACAGTATTTTGGACAGAACTTAGAATTCTAACACAGAAATTATAATTGTCAGTTGAAGCATTGTGTGCTTGTAGTACTATTTCTCAGTAGTTCTGGGATCATCTTAAAACTTAGATTTCTTAGATGTTTCTCTCAGGGTGTGAGACACCCTGAATAGTTTTTTCTTTTCTCTCAGAAACATCTAGTTCAAACTGTGCCTGTTCTAATCTTGGAAAAAGTTTTTGTATTGCAGAACTGGAAACCTGGCAAATGTCATTAAAAATGGGCCTGCATGTTTGAGTAAACTCAAACTCAAACTCAGCTGATTGTGATTAGAGTTGCTGAGAATAAAACGTAGTTGCAAACTGCCAAGGAAAAACAGTCTCAATTTCACCTCCCTCCACAAAATCATAAACATTTCTATGACAAGAAACCATTTTTGGAGAAAATAAAAAATGAGACTGAAAAGCACATTTCCCAGGGGTATTTAATTTCATTTCTACATGCATCTCAACTGTTTGCTAAATCCAAAAAGTTTTCAGTAATCTTTGTTACGCAGATCCCTTATTTCAAGATGCCTGTTTTGCAATCAAAGTGGAACATATACCCAAGCGTCCCTATCTCTTACTTCCCAGTTATCAGAAAAACAAAATTTTCTGATTCTGTTGCCAGTGAAGCTTTTTGCCCTCAAATGCCCCACTGCAATCTCTACATGAACTTAAATACCCTCTGAGAATTGCTCATTCAATGCAATCTTACATTGCTGAGCACACTATAACCACTGGTTTGAGGGTGATGTGTGTGCAGGGGCAGTAAGGAAAGGAGGCATTCTACAAACCTGTTTAAATTGTTTGCAAGTGATTTCCTTGACTCCTCTGGGAAGGCTGTCTGTGCTAGCTGTATTCCCTGCGAGGAAAGCATGGCACAACCAGACCCAGAGTAGCTAAAGCCAAGCTGCTGGCAGAGCCAAGTTCTCCCACACTGCCTTTCCAGCACTGCTTTTTTTTTTTTTAATGTACTAAGTTTGTTTGTTTTCTTTTATTTTAGATGCCTAAAAATAGGCCTTTCACATCTTGAGGCCCCTTCACACCATCAGAAACGTAATTACAAGGCGTGAGTTGCAAAGCGCCAACTAAGCCCTGACTGACTCGACCCCAAAATCAGATGGAAGGGATCACATGACTGTCAGCAAAAGGCAGTGTAAATGTGGAGGCTTTTTGCCTGGTCACCAGGGCCAATGCACTTGAGTGTAGGACCAACTGCCAGAAACAATGTGAAGGTGTGGTACTGAGCCTGGAACTGAAAAATCAAATGCAAACTGGGGTCAAATGTACATTAACCACCTATACAGTGATGGCAAAGTGAGATTGTCTCACTACCCTGATTATTGCTTGACAACATTTTTGGACAAGAAGAGATCTTTCTTTTGGTCTCAACAAACCCCATAAATGTTGTAGAAGGAGGGAGAACTGAAAAGACTCTGTTTATTACACTGGTGCCATTTAGTAAGAAATTACTTAAATCCACACTGCCCAATCATAGAAATAAAAGTCTGAGTCACTGCAGACCTTGTCTGGACTTGAGCTACCAACCAACACACTAAGGACCACTAGGATATTTATTCCAAGGAAAGAAACAACAATAAACCCCCACTTAATTAGGTGATGAGGAAGATAGTAATCATTTGTTATAAACGTTCCATCTCACTGAAAGCTCAATTTGTGCCATGAGTAAGGGAATTCCTGAAAACGCATATAAAAGTTTTTCATGGCATCATATTGGAAAGTCCCATCTCTTTCTCACACATATATAGCTGTAGTTTCCCGCTTTGAACCTAGAAGAATGCAGGGAAATTTCCATTCTAGAAGCATCAGTGATCAAAGAATACATTTTTGGACGAAACTGCTTGGAAAATGCATATGCCAATTCCAAAATGATATCAGGATCTGACTTCCCCCTGCAGGTATTGCCATGGCCAGCCTTACTCTTGTGGCTCATGGCCAACTTATCTCTCCAGCTCTCCTGCTTCTGCAGCTTCAACTGCCTTGGAGTTGGTCACAGAAATGGTCTGGGGAATTATTACATACTTTGATTGGGGGCTGAGAAAAGCCAATGATAATATTTTTCAAGGTTTTCTGAGATTCTCATGTGAATTTGACAAAATTTAAAGAATGGGTGGAGGGATCTTCCAGAGCAAAATATCAAAACACTGCCCTGTCTTCATCAGGAGCTGACTCAGCCTGTCTTTGCAAGGTGCAGTGTTTCAGGTTCAATGAATCAACACTTCATGATAATATTGCATTTCATTTTGGGACTGTTGAAAAACTATATGTGTGGTGGTATGACCCTGACTGGACTAATTTTTCTCCACCTCCTCTCAGCCCATGGTGCAGGAGAATTGGGAATGGTGGTTTTGTTCTGTTCATCACATGTTGTCTCTACCGATCCTTCCTTCCTTCCCAGGAGGACTCCTCATAGTCTTCCCCTGCTCCCATATGGGATCCCTCCCAGGGGAGACAGTCTTCCATGAACTCTCCAGTGTGGATCCTTCCCATGCTTTACAAGAAATGTAGGTGTTGCTGCACTGTCAGCTATTGGCCATCCTTTAGATTCTGGGACAAGGGAAACATCCTGCTCAGGGCAAAGAAATAACACCTTGATACTACTAGAGGTTGATGAAGAACTAGTCCTGGTAGGTTCCCCCCCACCAAGATTTCCCACCTGGATTCCTAAAGTTGTTTAGATTTTAACCTAAAGAGACCAACTCCTTTGAAACCCCTGAAAGGCGAGCCTGCCGTGCTATGGGTACCAGAGATCTCCTTTGCAGTGCTGACAAGCAGCAGGGCTGGATCATCACTTACCACCCAGGGCTTGCTGCAGAAGTTGTAGATGGAGTAGAGGGAGTTGACAGTGGGAATGCCACCATACTGGAGGCCGATGATGAGGCTGCGGAAGTCTTCCCCCAGTGCCATGCTGTAGGCATGCTGACGGATCAGGACAAAATCTGGCTTGAAGGACCTGGAAGAGACGAGGAGAGTGGTGTTTTACTTTCAAATCCTCCTGAAACACTTCTAACCACCCCTTGTTTCTTTTCCATCCTTCCCCTTTCTTTTCACTAATACATGTTGCTCTTCTCTGGGCCTCTCATGGTATATTGCTTGTGTTACAATGTAACAAACCCAACAAACCCCCTAGTCATTAATAAAGGAAAAATCCGACGTACTGCAAGTGTGAGAGCATAGAAACAGGCCAAACAGATTTTCTGCAGTTTCCATGTCACTCAGGCATGCAAAGGAACAAGCCACAAGCAGAGCCAAGGGTCATAAATTCACTGGTGGGGGGATTCTCTTTTCTTTCTGAAAGCTTGGCTGTACTTGGCAAGCTTGCTGCAATGTGCAACGCAGATGAGGGAGCAAGTTTGTTTCCTGACGATTGAGCTCCGTATTGAAGCAATGCCCAGTGGGTGGGAAGATCATAAGGGATTTCAAAAAGCTCTTGTACACATCCATACATTGACACACATTGCCCCTTTAATCAGTTTACTACATACGCAGCACATCCCAGGCTCTTATGGCTGTGAGTCAACAAGTGAAGGGCAGGCATGGTAATGTAATTAATCAAACGAGCAGAGCTCCTTATATGCTGCTGTGACTGCTATGGACTTCCAGAATGTTATTTAGCAAGACTGGAGCTTGGACTCCTATGGTTCAACAGCAGCAGCCCTCAGCTAATGCACAGAAAAGTGAGGCCCTTTCTAGGTAAGCCAACAGGCAATGGATTATCTTTCAAGTAGCCAGATTTCATTCCTTGCTGACGCTCTGTCTTTGGAGCCATTCAAAAATATCTGGAAACATCAGCTGGAAAGAAATGGTTTCCAAAATGGAGCTCAGCAGTTCATTCTCGAAGGAAGGGGCTTTTCCACTGAAAGAAGGGATTATTTTATGAGTTAACAGAGGTTGCACCAAGGACATTGAAAAATTTCCATGCTGTATTAAAGATTTTGACAGAAATGAGCTCTGTAACCAGGTCCCATTACCTCACTACCCTCAAACATTTTCCTTGCTAAGAGACTATAATTTCTATCCTTTGGATGTATGAGCTGGAAATACTTTGGGTTTATAGCCCCTATTTATATTTCCATCATTCTGGCAGGGAAATGTGAGATGGTGACTCTGGGCCAGATTGTGGCCCCAAACACTGTACACAAACCCCAGCACAGCTTTGTTGTTTTAAAGCTGTTCATTTTCTTTGTTCACCTTGGACTTTTGTTATCGCCCGCCTGAGACATGGTGAGGAGCATGCTCAGCTTTGATGATACAAGAAAATGCTTTAGAAATGTTGTGATTCCCTCCCATGGAGTTTTTTTAAACCTAGGCATGTTCCCTGATGTACTTGGCACCAAAGGTGGTGCTTTCCTCCAGCAGTGAGATGCATAATGAGCATCATGAGGGCTGTGCTATCACTGTGCAGCTGATTTATGGACCTCCCTGGTGTCAATGGGGATGAGGCAAGTGGTGACCCCTGCTGCGAAACAGCAAGTGAATACAAATCTTGGAAAGTCTGAGCTGCTCCACTCTGCTGGACTTGCTGTGTAGAAAGTACCCTGGAGGTGGGCACGGGTCCTCAAGAAGGATTAACCATGTACTTAGGACTAGGGCTCGGTGTCTGTGCTGAGTTACTGAACAGTTGTGGTGCTGGGAGAGGAAGGAGCTCCGGGCGTGTCTCTCCTCATCCTGATTTCTGAGAGGGGGAGGACACAGAGTGGCTGGGAAACTGCCTTCTTTGGCTTTACTTTTGCCAGCCAAAAGCTCAAGAAAAAAGCTCTTGTCTTTTCAGATCCTGGCAAAGAAAGAGTTTCTCCACTTAGACGATGGACACAAGAATACAGAATTAATGTAGAAAAGCCTATTCTCAAACTCTGTGTCCTGTAGGAAGGCAGGGCACTCTCTCATGCAGCAGATGAGGAGTGAATCTCTAAATCGAAGGTGGACACTGAATCCCTGTTTTGAGCCATGGAACAATGTGAATGTTCCCATGGATACTGAGAACAAGGCAGTGGAGTGCCAGGCCTGGGACTAGCTGAGAATAAACATCAGCTGAAGAGCACCAGAGCCTGAATGGAGAAACAGAGACCAGCAGCAAAATGAATAACAATCAATAATATTTCTGTGCAGAAAACAGGTCCCCAGCCTGCTTTGTGGTAGAGAAGATGATGACAGCAAATCCTGCTGGGAGATTTCATACCTTAAAGAGATCTCCTATTTCTTATTTTTGCATATAGCCATAACTCTGACTTGTTTCCTGGTCCTTCAGCTTTTCTTACTGAAGCACAATGAGATTCAAGGGTATGAAGAAAGAACACAGCAGAATACACTATTTGCATCTGAAATAGCATGATCATCATGTTAGATTGTCCCCCTGTGCTGAACACTGGTGAGGCCACACCTCAAATCCTGTGTTCAGTGTTGGGTCCCTTGCTGAAAGAAAGACATTGAGGTGCTAGAACATGTTGTAGTGACGTGGGGATTGGCCTCTTCTCCCAGGTAACAAGGTATAGGATAAGAGGGAATGGCCTCAGGTTGTGCCAGGGGAGCATAGCAGATATCCGGAAGAATTTCTTCATGGAAACGGTTATCAAGCATTGAAACAGTCTGCCCAGGGAAGTAGCTGAGTCACCATCCCTTGAACTGTTCAAAGGGTGTGTGGATATGGCACGTAGGGGTGTGAGTTAGTGGTGAAAATGTCAGTGCTCATTAATGGTTGGACCAATGTTGTTAGAGGTCTTTCCCAACTGATTCTGTGATTGTCAAAATACTTCTTAATGACCCTTTCCATTGTGCATAATCATTTGCAGCCAAAAGAGTGCTTTATACTTCAGTACCATTAGGAGTGAAGAGAGTATTTTCCTGGTGTTGTTGGAGAAGGATGGGCTCTCCTGCTCTCTTTTTAGAAGACTGACAGTCTTACAAGACACTTTGCCCTTTGTGTCAATAGAAAAAGGTCTTCCCAGGACACTGAAGATGACATCTTCACTTCAGGTTCTGGCTACCCTCCATTATTCAAGGAGACTTAATTCAGCTTTCAGATACTTCCCAGTGATCAAGACATTCTGACTAAAATACCTTCCAAAGCCTGTCCTATCTGGCCTGACACAGAGAAGAAGAGAACTGCATAATTTAGCAATATGATACAACAAGTTTTGTGTTACTGACAATAAATGAAGCCTTCAGAGAAGCATCTGAGGCACAAGTCCAAGCCATAAGAGGCTGCAACTTTTTGCCCGAGAAGTGCAAAAATCCCTTCGACTATGCAGTGCCTCAGGTGTCTGACACCTAATAGAAAATTGCATTTACAATAGGAACAAAGTTCTTTTTGTGCTTTGCTTGGGTGTTAATATATTGTTATTACATTACTGAAAATTAATATGAAATCAATGACATTTTCCCCTATCCCAGTGTTAGATTTAATATTCTGTTTGATCTTCAGTAAAGTGGAAAATTTGCTAAGACAAAAATGTCATTTCAGTCAAAACCTATGTCATATTTTCCAGAGAAAGAAATAAACCCTGCTGAAGTTATTCAAAGGAAGAACAAATGTGATTCTTATATAAATAACACAGAGTTGATTTTAGAGAAAAAAGAAAGCAACATAGAATAAAGAATAACCTCTCTTTACTAGGCTGGAGGAGAGAAGCAGGAGGGGTTTTTTTTTAACATTGTAATAGAGAATGGCTGGGTAAAAAACATGGGAGGTGTGGGAGGTCTGTGCAGCTAAAGCAGTAGGAGCCAGAAATCACAGCTGCAGTAGGACCAATACCACTGTAGGTAGATGAGGACACCCTGGAAAATGCCCTGATTTGCTTCTCAGCCAGATCAATGCTCAGCTAACCATTAAATCATGTCACACACTCTCTGAACTGTACCCTGGCAGTCTCAAAAGTCTACCACACATTTTACTTCTGAACTGGTTGACATTGACAAGGAAAAGCATGTGGACTCAGACAAAGCCTGAAAGTGGTAACAAGCACACCTGCCAACACCAACTTGCCTTCAAAAATCCTTGTGATCCTAAGCTTTTACAGAAGGCGATCCAAATGCTTTCCAACATCACAGAATAAAGTCATAGAGTAATTTAGGTTGGAGAGGATCTTTGGAAACCCTCTGGCCCAACACCATGCTCACTGCAGGGCTAACTGAAGTGACATTAGGATGACTGCCATTCCCTGGAAGAAGCCTTAGTAAAAACCCATGTGGAAAGGAGACAAATTACGGCAGGATCAGTTAAAAAAAAACCAAAAACCAAAAGCAATTAAGACTGAAACAATAACTGATAAAGATTGCACAAAAGTTTTGAATCATTCTTATATTTAATCCTGGATTAACTAATTACTGAGTTCTCTAGACCCTGGTGGCTCATTTCTTATTGGAAAGAATTACTGTAAATGCAAAAAGGATCAGGGAGTAGTTTAGTATCTGAAATGCT
This sequence comes from Cyanoderma ruficeps, assembly GCA_008694505.1. Lineage (NCBI taxonomy): Eukaryota > Metazoa > Chordata > Aves > Passeriformes > Timaliidae > Cyanoderma > Cyanoderma ruficeps. The sequence goes on from VZDJ01000426.1 coordinate 10,761,502, forward strand.
CCCCACCCTGGTCTGCTCAGAGTGACTTTTGCTTTCTGGCAGCTGCTTGCATGCCAAATGTTTTCCCAATAACTGTCAACATCCTGCCTGCGTGTCGGCTGGGCGCCAGCTGCCGGGGAGGTGAAGAGGGACATCATTCATCTGGGACATCAGCAAACCCTGAAGGGAGAAGCAGGCCTCCAAGCAGCTGTTTAGCAGCAGGAGCTGAGGTGGAAGTAACTGAGAATAAATACGTAAGTAATCACACCCCCCTGTCTCCTCTCTTTTGTACTTTCTGCTCAAAAAAATAAAAAAATAAAAAAAAAAAAAGAAAAGAAAAAAAGAGGACATGAACAGGCAGGTGAAGAGGGGAGAGATATTAGTGAAAACAATAATAGGTCATCCCCAATATGGGAATAATTTCTCAGTTTATAAGTGTTTACTAGAGGTGTTAAATTGCTTCATATGTAACTGGAGCTTTCTAGGGTGTACCCTATTAGATACCTCACCCCGACTCATTGTCTCTGCAGGGTATTTCTGTGAGGAAAGTGGTCATTTGGCACATTGGTCCCTTGCCTAAACTGAATTTTCAAAAGCTTACAGGCTGCTGCACACACTTCTCCATTACATTTATGGATTGCCATGCCATCGATAGAAAAAATATTGCCCAAATGTTTCTCGGTGTTAAATACATAGCACATATTGTACTCCACCATGTGGCACTTCCTGTGGAACTTGGGAGAACCATGCACTCAGCATATTTTTCTATCTGGCTAGAATCCTAAACTCTCCCTATCAGTTTCTTCCATTTTTTCTCCTATTTGCAACTTTGCAGAAATTTGCAGAAATTTGGTTTGGAAGCAGCAAAACAACCAACCAACCAACCANNNCAACACCACCCTACCCCAACCCCCAAAACAACAAAAATAACTAGAAAAAGACATTTCAAAAAAGACCCTAGTTAGTTCAAGAGTTAAATTAAAAAAGATAGGGAATAGACAACAGCTGGAGTTCGTCTTTGGCACAAGCTTCCTGGAACATGAGAAGCTGGAAAATGACCTACTGCCTACCAATGCTTCCTACATCAGTGTCCAGGAACAGTAGCTACCCCCATGACCTTCCTGGACATTGTCCCTGTAGAAGAGCTACAAGAAACCATCAATTCTTGTGAAAAAATAGTCCTGGAGAGACAAGAAAACATCCTTCTAGCAACGTGCAACTACTGTGTGGTCAGTAAGCATGGCCTCTGTAGGATAGAAAACCTCCATGTCCCTTTCAGGCAGCTGCTTCTCAATGGACCTTTGGGGTGAGTGAACTTACTGGGATGAGAAAAATGCAATGGGCAGAGGAGAGTGTCCTCACTGGGCTTTAAATAGTCTTGCATCCTGTACTAGACAGACCTTTTTTAGTCAGACTACACATCTGGAACCTGCAAGCTCTGAATAGCAGGGAAACACCTGTGGGCTGGCCAGTTTCTTCTCTACCTCTACCACATAAAAGGATTTGCTTCCTCATGCAGTGACTGTACTGCAGCTCATAGTGTAAAAATATGTTTACGGAAAAAAGCACCTTCAGGAATTTTGGGGATGGTGATTCAACAGGCTGCTGTCCTGTTGTCACAGCACAGAGCATTGTAGAAGCACAGAATCAGCTGGAAGCAACAGGAATGTCAGTGTTAACTACAGGAATGAATGGGCTCGTGTGGACAAACTGGAGAATTCACTGACCCCACCATGGCTGTGAGTAGCAGGGGCACATCATCCAGGGTGAGCAGGGGGAGACACACACCTTACACAGACAGGCCACATCCAGGCAAGGCCGGTAGGGCTAAACATCATTCCATGGCAGAGATCCTTCCCCACAGCAAAGCTTTGTCCTTGGTGCTGTTCCTATTTCCTATGCTGTCATTTTGGACACCCCACCAGGGCCATTTCTCCTCGCAGGGTCCTCCCCACTTCAGACCCTGGGCATCTCCTGGTCCACCAGCTGTTGGCTGTGCTGTGAGGTTGCATAGAGCCTGCACACCACACTGTAAGTGGTATGGCCACTACTCTGAGAGGTCCCATGCAAACATCAAAATGTGCTTTCTCCCCTGGATTATTGGCCCCAATGGCAAAAGAGGAAGCTCTACAGGGAGACAGGAGATGAGAGCAGTCTGGTGCATGATTAATTTATATCCTTGAAGGTCTGAAGTACTCCCAAAGACATTAGTATTCCCCAGGTAAAAGAGCTGTCCAGATTTTCAACATATCCTTGTGTTATATCTACTGGATTTAATAGCTGAAGTCTTGTGAAGCCCAACAGCCAAGCATTTAATCGAATACAGAACCTGAGATCATAGTTTGGGAGTCTAAATGTTTCTGTCAGAAACAGACATAGCCCAGATTTTCATTTCTACTTAGAAACTTTTATACTATCCTGAAAACATAAATGCACCTCAGAGTGGCTGCAGTGCCAACACTGAGAGCCTCTTTACACTGCCAAGATATTGATATGAAGGGCCCTTCAGAGGAATGTGAAAATAAAAATCCCATTCCTAACATCTGACCCCAGTAAAAGTGACACAGTCCAAGGGCTTTCTAGAGTAAATTAGATTTCAGATGGTTCACTGTGTCTCTTTCTGTTTGTATGTGTAGACCTGTCCAAAAGGAGGTTGTATATGCACTGGGAGAAGGAGGAAGAATCCACCCAAGTGTTGTGTTTTAAAAGTAGGCATAAACTCACACTTGTTTTTACACACTCTTTATTATGCCATCTATTGCACCCCAAAATGATTCTATTTTTATGTTGTAAGAGTTGCTACGTCTAAGTTGGTGAGGGATCCTTTGGGATGAATAAACACTACCTCCTGCTTCCCATATTTAACTTTTCAATAGGGAAGGTCTGCTGCCAATCTATTCCAAATAAGGGCTGGGGTAACAAGGACCAATGTGTAGGAGATTCCTCACCCCACCAGTCCTGCCTGAGCCCAACACTCTTCCTGGTGCCCAGCTCACCCCACCAGTGTCCTCAATCAGGGCAAGGGTCACAGGGCACTGACATAGAAAAGTTCTTGCTTAGAGACTGCACAAGATACTCCATGGCAAGCTCTCTGTCTGAAGGAAATGTGCTGAACAGGCTGACGGAGCCTTAGCAAACCATGGTGGAACTGGCACAGAAAACAGATGCAGTTTTTTTTTGATTTATTAGATGATAGCCTCTGTCTCCATCAGCACATTTCACAGAACACTATCTCAAATCCTCCACCCCCTCCTACAGATGTGCAGGATGTAGTAGCTAAAAAAGAGAAGCTGGAGAACCAGAACATTCTTACCGTAAAATTAAATTCTTGGAGCCATGCTTGTTTTAAAACTCTGGCAAGCAAAGTAATACCTGGCTTCAGTTAGATTGTTTGATAACTTACTTATAGCTACTTATTTCGAAATACAAAGGCTAGAAGTTATGTATATGTCCATGCCTCTGCTTTCTGTAATTGCCAATAGTATTTCTAAAGCATTTTGTTGGAGGGTTTTGTTGTTGTTGTTTTTGTTGGTTTTTTTGTTGTTGTTTTTGCTGCCTTTTTTTTTTTTTTTAATTTTTCTGAGGCCAGTGGTAAATGGACGGTTTTAAGGACTGTTATACTTTCTTATTAGGGGATTTATATTCCAGGTAATAGAACCAAAATTTTTTCCTGGTGCTGTTCAAGTTTGTTGACATGGGGTGTGAAAGAATACCTTAACTCCAAGGTGTCAGAAAATACCAAGTGATCAGCAGAAAAAGACTTTGATTTAAACTTTGCTTTACATGTGCCATCTGGTATTTCTTGTTTAAAGAAAGAACTCCAAAATGACAGAATTTAATAGGCTAATAAATTGTTAGATAGTTTATCAGTAAACATAATGTCAAATTGGAGAGGACAGCCCAGTGGTTGCTGAATATGAATATGAATATGAATATAATATGAATTGTTGCTCTTAAGAAATTTATTATTTCAGTGATTTAAATCTACTGGTCTGTAGTATATTCACTGCCTTTCCACTAAACTGCTACATTCTATGGCTCTCCCTTTGAAGAGGAATGTGAAGCAGGCAGGGCTCCTGCAGGGGGGGAATCCGAAATGTACTTGTTAGCAAGACAGCACTGTATTTAACTTCTTGTAAATTGTCAGTGGGATTTCCATGACTCTGAGTATTCAAAAAATATGATGAGTATTGTATTTCACCATCTAGAAGCATTTTGACTGAATGTTTTGATCGATAATTAACAGAAGCCTAATAAGTGATGGAAAAAAGCTGACAGCAGCAGCAGGGTTGGTGCACACATATGAGTTGAAGGTGTCTCTGTGGGGCAGGGCACTCTGAAGGGTGTCTGTGGCCAGGCAGAACAGGCTGTGGATGGGATGGTGGGACTTGAAGGAAGTGAGAAGCAGCTGCACCCAGGTGGATGGGTCGAGGTGCCTCTACACAGCTCAGTTCACAATTCACTTTCTAAAGTAAAGAAGGGTTTTAATTTCTATACTTTCTAGAGTATTGCTAGGAGTGGCCGTGGAAGTTGGCTGACCTGAGCTTAAACTCGCTGAGCTGGGCACAACAGGGGCACATCAGCACAGGCTGTAAACAAATATTTGCTGGTTGCAAGGATTATGGCATGTAGCATATGCTATATAAATTGCATATCCAGACAAGTATGTATTTTCCAAACCCACTTCCCATAATGCAAATGTGTCTTTAAACATGCAGGAATGAAAACAAAAAATTCTGAGCTAATGCTATTCAAAAAGCCACATATTTCACATATAAATATCCATGCAAAAATAGTAGCTGGAATACCTGCGTGTTCACTGGGAGCAGAAACATGAACACCATGCCCCAGACAGTTTTGTGAAATAAATTTTGTCTTCAGTTTCAGTTTAATAGCTCAAGATCTTTCTGCCAGATGTATGAATGGCTTTAGGAGCAAAGACACAGGAAGGAAAATGAAGATGTGATCAACCTAGGAAATGGTTCTTGGGAAACCTTCCAGCATCATGGGCAAGCAAACACGGGAGTGCATTAGCACTGCACACTGTCTGATGAGCGCTCCAGTGGCTGGTTCATGGGACATAATGCTTTGTTTCACTCAGACATTTGTGGGACAGGAGAAAGCAAATGCATGTAACAGACACAACTTTAAAGGTTTTTAGCAGAGGCTCGTGAAATTTTACCAAAGAACAAATGGAGACTTGTGGATGTACTAAGAGAGATGTCAAGGCCTGAAATGAATTGATGGACCACAGTCATAGCTAACTGACAGTGACATGTTTTGCTTTGCATTGTGTGGACTGGAAATGAGATTTTGAGAAACTGGGACCAGCATGCTCAAAATCACCATTTTTCAGCTGTTCTAATAATTACTTCCAAAAAATATCACTGCATGCTACATTATGTGTCTCTACCTCTAATTTTGAACTAGATGAATTAATTTGGGACAGCAATGAGATTTCAACACAGAGAAAAGCTATTGTGTCAATGATGAAATGTAGAGTTGCAATGACAGGAACCCATAGAGACGAAGGCTTGGGAATAATAGGGTGGAAGGTAATATTGGTGAAGGTAAACAGAGGCATCATATTCAGATGTGACAACATACACTAATCTTTACATAGAAATTGTAAAGTTGCATCTAACATTAGCCCCATTTGCTGTCACTCTGGTGCTTGAAAGAAGGGGAGCAATGCTTTTGGGAAGTGAATTGGATGCGTGATTGGAGAAGCCTTGCTTGGGAAAAGAGTCTGCTTGCAATGACTGCAATTACAAAGCAATGCTAGTAGGACAGAGACCCCAGTCAAACAGAGATAGGTATTACCTCTGAGATATACCACAGGGCAAGGTCAGAGCACTGGGAATCTCTCACAAAGAAAAAAGTGGCATTTCAGGAGCAAATCAGGCTACAAGCATCAGGATCATAGAATCACAGAATAGCTTGCATTGGAAGGGACCCTGAAGTTCATCCAGTTCCAAGCCCCTTGCCATGACCAGGGCAAAGCACCATCCAACACTGAACACTGCCAGGCATGGGCACCCACACCTTCCCTGGGCAGCCTGTGCCTGTGCCTCACCACCCCCACAGTAAAGAATATTTTCCTGATACATAGCCTAAATCTACCCCCATTCAGTTTAAAGCCATTCCCCCTTGTCCTATCACTACATGCTCTTGCAAAATTCTATTGTAGTTCCCTTTAGGTACTTGAAGGTCCTTAAGGTCTCCCTGGAGCCTTCTCATCTCTAGGTTGAACCCCAACTCTCAGCCTGTCTTCATAGGAGAGATGTTTCAACTCCCTGATGGTTATCATGGCTCTCCTTTGGACTCACACTAACAGGTCCACGTCCTTCTTACATTGGGTGCCCCAGAGCTGGATGCAGTGCTCCAGGTGGGGTGTCACCAGAACAGACCATAGGGGCAGAATTCCCTCCCTTGCCCTGCTGGCCCCACTTCTTTGGAGGCAGCCCAGGATGCAGTTGGCTTTCAGGGCTGTGAGAGCATACTGCTGGCTTACGTAAAGCTTCTCATCCTCCAACACCCCCAAGTCCTTCTTCTCAGGGCTGCTCTTGATCTGGTCATCTGGGCTTAGTGGCCATTGCAAGGGTCGTCCACTGGGATCAGGGCCTAAGACAGAGCGACTGTTTAAAATGAGGGTTGACAGAGAAGGAGAGAAAAATCAAGGGGGAAGTAGATCTGTTGTGTCTTTTCTTGGGAGTGTGGAGGGTAAAAAGAACCTGAGAAGGAGGCATTTGCTGTTGCATGAAGGATCTAGACTAGAAACAATGACTGTATGGCATAATGTGTGCCTGAGACCTGATACAAACCCACCAGAGTCAGGCCAATCTTTTCACCACTTCCAAGAATCCTTGAAGCTACCAGACTGTGCTGCCCTGATTCAGATATTTGTCACCCCCTGAGGCTGATCTGCTTGCCCCAACATTGAGCCACAAAGCCCAGTTTCCAAGACCAGCTGGTGCTCCTCACCTGACCACCTTGGTGCCGTTCCTCATGACCTGCATGTCCACCATGCAGCCACCCATGACGTAAGCAGCCAGGTTCAACTCAGAGAACTCGGCCTGGAGTGGAGTAAAAGGACAAAGTGTTACTCAAGGGTGGCAGAGAAACAAACACACAGACACAGATGCAGAATTTTCTCCGTCTGGAATGTGCCTTTCCTTCTTTTTTTTTATTTTTTTTTTCTGTGAGGCAACTGGAGATCCAATTATAGCTGGTTTTCTGTGAAAGACTACAGAAATATTTATGGCTCCCACACTTGGGGTGTAAAAGTACACAGGATTAGGCTTATTGCAGTAATAAGTACTGAAGGAATTAAGAATGAGCAGGCTAAAAAATGCACACAGGAAAGAATAATAATAATAATAATAATAATAATAATAATAATAATGATAATAAAAATAAACCNAATAATGGTAATAATAAAAAGAGGCAAGGTCATTTGATTTCAAATTCCAAGTTTCCACTTGGAGACGTCCATTTAGAATTATGTCTGAGTTGGCTGCCATGCCACTGGCCAGCTATAAACCTAATACAAAAGATTTAAACCTTTTTAAACCTCATTATGCTGCAGGAAGGTGTTAAGCAGAGGTCACCTGATGCAATTTGCTTATTAAGATTTTTACTATTAAAGAGTGAGCAAAGCTGGGTAAGTTATTTACAGAGCTGCTCAATCATTAAAACACTTTGTAGTTTAAAAGAGGCATGATTTGCAAGGCTGGAAAGGTTGTCAAGGGATATTTCAGCCTTGGGGAGCAAAAGACACAGGGGTGATTATGACAAATATAAATAAACAGGTTTCATTTTTTTGAGGCAGAAAATTTAGTCTTCTCCCTTTGAGCAGTTTCCCCCCACCCTTCCTTTTAAAACACCTTTTCAGACTTATGAAGACTGGGCAGCAGTAAAATCATCTTCTAACCAGTAGCTATCTAATACCAGAACACTCAGATGGTGCTGCTAATACTTTTGGCTTTATTGAGATCCTTGGGCTGTTTAATGTTCTTCTGCTACTTCTATTAGCTGGAATCAAAAGGTAGTGCCAGGAACAACTTCAATACCCCAAAAAAGGGACCACCCCCCCACCCCCACCCCCCCGTGTTTTGTCCTCATGAACTCATGGAAAAAACTTGCCAATGGAGAATTAGTGCACCTGTAAAGGCTCAAAGGCCAGACGACAAATGAAACAATAATTTCCAACTTTCCTTTTAAAATCTGCATAATTTTAAAGCAATGGCTGTGGACTGGTGACCTGATGATGTAATGAGATTTCGTGTCTGTGGCCCTGCGCAAACTTTTTAAAGCAACACCCTACCAATGATCTTACATCATTGTAATTCCCAATTACAATGAAAAGAGGGGGAAAATTCCTCTTGCCAAGAAATAAATTCTGCTTCAAACAGAAACACATACACACAGACATGCTCACAGGGAGGGATTGGCAGTGGTTCAGGTGACTGCCTGGGTTTTACTCATGAGAGGTTGCATAGCGTTGCCTTGGCCACAGCCACACTTCTTCAGAATCAGAATCACACTTCTATCAGATCAGTAATAAGAAAACATGTCCCCCTAAAAGGCATCTGCCTTTTATACATTTGAAAAATCTCAGGAGACCTAGAGAGAGAGGAATCCACCTTGGACAAATTCAGTAAGATCAGATGCTTTGAGCACCATCAGTGATCTCCCCAAAGGGTCAAGGAAACTTGCTAGTTTACACATTAGCTCCAGGGGCTCTGTTGACTGGGGAGATGAAAGGATATTTTCCCCACCTCTGTGTCTCCATACACCTCAGAGATGTCCCACTCTGAAAGCAGAGTGTTGTCGAGCTGTACCTCTGGCTTCTGTTTCTGAGGAATGCAGAGGAAAGGGAAATTTTAGGTCTGTGTCTTCATGTTTTTTTATGCTTTTCTTCCAATTTTTTTTTCCATGATGGTTTGTAGTAAAGAGCTTAACATTCCTCTTTGCTGGGGGTGAAAATGAGCAATCTTCATTTGCTGAAGGGCACTTGCAGTCTGACTAAGTTGGTCTGACAGGCGTTTCCCTGAGGCAGTCAGGCCAAACAAAGCTGTGCTTAGACACCTGACCTGCAAATAAGCCTGAGAACCCCTCGAGCTGGTGAGTACTTCATGCCAAACTGCCAGGACCAATTTCAGGCCCTGCTAATGTCAAGAGCCAGAAGAAAGGAGAAATCCTCTTTGGCAACCATTGTCCAGGAGCACTGGCAAGGAGAGAGAAATGTAGAGAGGGTCTGGGGGGTTCAGCTATCTCACTCCCCAAATGTCCAGATCTACAATCAGAACTAAGGGACCATCCTGACCTTTGTGTGCGATTCACTTCTGCTTTAACAGACAAAGTTAAGGAAGGTTGTTTCATGTAGCTGCTTTGTTCCATCCAACAGGCTGCTGCTAGCTCGCGTTTGGAAGAAGGCAAAAACCTTCAGTCAGCAGAAATTGTTTCCTGTTGATTTTCCAGTGCTCCCTGTATTTTTAACTTTGTGGGTTTTGTAGCCCGATGACTTCCCTTGGCTGGGATTTCGGCTCTGAGATCATCTCCAGCCTGAGTTTACCTTGCAGACAAAGCGATCTTTGAAAGCAGCCCATGCAGATAGAGTGACAGGTAACTATGCATAAAACAGGAGAGCCCAGCTCCCTGTGGCCTTGCAGAGTCATTTCCATTAGGAATCATGGAACAGAAGAAGGCATTGCATTAGCCTGATGGTGTTTTACACTTGCTTTGCATCAGTGCCAGTGGCTGCAAAAACATTCAGGACAAGAGAAAACCATGTGCAACAAACATGACGCAGTCTGTCTTGAAGAATAATGTAATAAGACTGCAGGAGTAGAAATATTTCATACCTCTGTGAGGCTCAGATATGAGATGATGCCCACAGCTACTTTGATCATAGTTTTGTCAAAAATGTCTTCTTCAGATACTAAGAATCAGAAGACTCTCCAAATCGTTTGGACTAAACCTTAAGGTACTCTCAGTTTCCATCAGTGTCCTCTGTGTGCTGGAGATCTTTTGGTGAGCTATTTTAGCTATATTTAGCTATTTGGTGAGCTATTACAGAGCTATCTGTTTCTGTTCCCTGATACTAAAACAAGGAAGATTTTGTCATTTTCAATCATGCAATAGTAGAAATGGTAAAATGCCTGGCTTGGTAGCTCTGCCTGTTAGATATAAGGGGAACACATGTTCAAGGTGTACTTTAAGAATTTTTCATTAGAATAACAGAAAGTTGTGTTGGAAGGATTTCAAGACATCACATTCTTTCTTTCTTAAGGCATGACCAGCTCTACCTCGGCCATTGTGTGCAGACACTACACAACCTTCTTCTGTCTTCCATAGACAAGGAACCTTCTTGGGCTGTCTCTACCTTAACAACAATGGAAAATTTTCCCAAAGCCCAATCTAAATCTCCCCCCTCACCTTTTAAAACAGCAATTTTTCTGTGTGAAAAAACACTACTTCTTTCTGCAGAACCTGAAAACTTATTCCTCAAAGATTTGCCTTTTTTTGGTCCTTTTTACTTTCTTTTTTTTTCTTTTTTTCTAGACAAAACCAGTCCCATTCTCGTATGATTTTGTTGTAGATAATGTTTCTCAGTGAATTGTTCAGAGTTGTTGCTGTCACCAGGATTCTCTCTGGCAGGTCCACAGCTTCCTCCATTTGTAATACTGCCAACCGTATGCTTGAGTATGGATTTGTCATACATGCAGTAGTGTGACTATTTTTTAACTCATATCCTGGCTGAGATTCACTGTAATCCTTGCATTGCTTTGTCTAGGCTACGGACTAGCCTGGTCTGTGCCGTGGCTTAGGCACTTGGCATGAGGAATTGCTACTATATAATCAAATTGCATACATTCCTCTGTGGAATTTATGCCTTATTTTTTGGTGGATCTTCCAACATGTACAAGGAAAGGCCCATGTCAGGCTGCATGCCTAAAGCAGCACATTTTACTACAACCATTACAAGCATCTCAAGGGGAAAGTAAGCAAGCCCTAAATTCTGCACAGGCAGAAAAGTGGGCAGACAGTTTGGATGCCTATGGGATGAAGGTTGAGCCGATGCATGCATGCAGAATTAGAGATTACACATCCTGATTCCCACCGTCTCTTCCTGAGACATTTTTTCTTGGGCAGGCACCCTGCTGCCCACCTTCTCCCAGTTCCAGGGTTGCTCTTGGTGAGAAAAGAATGGACAGAGTCTGTCTGTGATGTGAATACTGTGAATACTGTTTTGTGGCTCCAAGAGCAGCTTCCACAAGTGCTCTTCACAAGTTGTGAAGCTAGGATGCGTTCTCCTAGGCTAGAGACAATGCTGGTGCTGAAGGTCCACATGTCTTCACCTGAGTGAACACCTTTTGGTCCATCAACCCTGATGGCGTTCAGAATTGTCTCTTGAGTTTTTATTTCAGAAGTTATGTAACTGCATGAAAATCTGAGGTTTAGAAAAAGAACATTTCTGAATATTTTGATCCCAGGAAATGGCTCAAAACCATGAACTCTAAACTTCCAAAAGCCAATGAAAATCAAAAAAAAAGAAGATAGTATTAATTTAAGAAAATAATGGTTTTAGAATAATCCTTACTAATTCTCCAGGTCCCTTTATTCATGTTTTCTGAATGCTTGCTGCAGCAAGCTATGAGAGCTCTGTTGCTGTTCTTGAATTGCTTTCTGTCATTCAGTTGGAAAAAACCCCAAACCCTAAACATATAATGAACAAAAATTATACCGTTTTTTGACAAGAGGCTATTTTTCCTTTCATCACACACAGACCTGTCAGATTCTACCTTTTGAAAGGACCATTTTTTTGCCACACATGAAAATACTACTTTAGGGCAGGAAGTACAATGGAGCTGTAATTAATGATTTGTATTACAATTATCTTCTGTGACTGCCAAGTACAACTTTTTTCCTGACAAGGCTGCCAATGGAGTCATAATCTATACCACAAGACTTTTCCAGAAGCATGTACACAGGAGTTCGCTCAATAATCATTCCCCAAAAATAAGCTGAACAGTGGGAACAAGTGAATGAGCTGTGCAAGAAAAATGCATGTCAGATGGACAGACAGACCCACCTCGTCACAGCAGGAAATTGTGGGAAGGAGACGGGTGAACAAACAACAGGAATAAAAATGGAGATGGATCTTTTGGCTTCATGACTCCCCTTTCACATTTTTCACCCCACTCCACCATCAATTAGCTAATATTAGGAAAGATGTCTTTGAACATATTAAAATTCCTTAGGGAAATATCTGCAGGAAAGGTACCCTGAAGGTGGTGGAGTCTTTTTAAGAGGTGCCACTTGCTCTTGTCTACTGTGTCTCTCATTGGTCCATGCAGGGCACAGGACTGATCCAACCTCTTGGCACCATGTCATGAAACCCTTACTTGCACCAAAGTATCTACTAAAAGCACTCATGTCTCCTTTATCCTCTTTTATGGCAGGAGAAACAAACTCAATTCTCCCAGTCTCCTCTCATAAGGCAGATCTCCATGGCCATCCCAGTGACCTTGCTCTGTACAGCTCTTGCCTTGTAGACATCACTCTTCCAGACAGGTGCCCCCCACCCTGTCTTAGGTTGCAATGCAAGATGTAATCAGAACACCAGTGTCTTTTCAAACCAAGACACACCCTCAGGGTCATGGTCTGTCTGGTGGGTCTGTGGTTGTCCAGGTCTCAGCCCCACCTCTCTCTCACCCTCCTCTGCTTGTCTGTGGGTGTGCTGGGGATATATGACCACAAGGCATTCCCCTTGGGCATGGAGCATGCTGAATGCCCAAGAGGACCCCACACAAGGTATGTTATGATCCAAATGGAAAACCCCAGAAATACTTAGAGAACACAAAGTTTAGTTTCCTCTGGAACAACACAAAGAGGGTGGGGGAGGAGGGGCTGAATTAGTTTCTCTCTAATGAAAGAAAACCTCTGACAGAGCATAAGACCTATGGTATAATTCCTCCTCTTCCTCAGTATACTGTGGTTCCTAATGCCTCCTGTCCTCTGGCCAATGAAGAACTGAGGAGATAAAAGCAAAACTGTTTTTCCGAGAGACTAAAAGCAATGTGGTCCACTCCTGTGGCACTTTAAGATTCTTTAAGTTCAACTTAGCCTTAGAGCCATTTGTTCAAACTTCTGTTTTTCATTTCCAAAATAACTTTTTTAGTATTTGTATTTCTAGAGAAAAGAACTGGAGATGCATACGCTGCAGTTCTGAAAGCTAGAAATCGCCAGGCAAGTAAAAGCAACAACGTGGATCAAAATCTAAGCAGCTTATTTTTAGCATAAAATAGAGATAGTATTTTTAGACTCAGCTGTTCTCTTAAAGCTGAGAGCTTTACCCACTCTGGGTAAAACTTAGACCATCAGGGTTTTAATTGGAATAGGTCAAATAGATCTTCACTTTTGAATCAGTGTTTCAATCAGTCTCATGAATGACTATCATTGCTACAGAAGTGGAAAAATACTCAAATAAGCAAAATGTAATCCAAACTGTCTCCAAAGGAGAAGGGGCCGTGACTCATGAGAGCACTTTACACCACCAAAACCTTCCACCTCTCTCCTTCCAGCCAACAGGAAGAAGGCAACGGCACTGCCTTCCTGGTTTCACTAATTGGTGGACAATAATAAATCCTTCAGCCTTTAAAGCACATTATAAATATGGTTTCAGTGTTACACTGAAGATCAGAAGAGAAGAAACAAAGGTGGAAAACAAAGTCAGGCTTCATGTTCATTTTAATGAGTGACAGGAGAGTGATGTACACACCACAGTGTCCCTGCCAGCTCTCACCGGGCGATGCACACGGTCACCCCTGCCTCTTCCTGGGGATAATGAATGTGAAGAACTAGAGCCTGGGGTAGCTATCAAGGTCATGCAATTCACTCAGTACTAAAGAACCAGAAAACCTTATTTGAGAGTCCATAAAACCTATTTTCACACAAGCTAAGACTTGCAGAAGCAGCCCCCTGAGCAGCAGTATGGTATTTAGCAGTCTCTTCCCTGTGTATTACCCAGTATCTAATATGAACTGGGTTCACCCCTTGCAGAAACTCAGTATCTTGAAACATCTGCCTGTTTCTTAAATTCAGCTGAAGTGAACCAATGCATTCCACAGAGCTGGGTGTGGGGGACAGACTGAGCAGGACAGCATGATCACATATGTCCTGCATTCCTCAGAGGAGGAGGGAGGCAACGTGGAGAGCTGGTAGGGGTGTACTACCAGATTAGATAACTGACTTCCCACTGCTGAGAGAGAGAGACACTGCTGCTTTCAGAGCTCCTGCTCCATTACAAATTTGTGAAGTCGCGACTTTCAAAAAATATCACCTACTATCCTGTTCTGCTTCTCCCACAGACTGCTGAAATGGCTTGCTTAAAAAGAACTGAGAGGAAACAGAGATGGATATGAAAGAGGAGGAGAAAAAGTTCAAACCAGTTACTGAATATCCTGGAAGAATGGCAAAAGAGCTGAAGTACTTGTGAAGCCTGTTCTCATGGTCTCTCACTCCAGAGTTGCTCTCTACTTCTGTTTCTTTTTGCTGTTGATTTAGGGAAACTGTATCTGCATCTCTACAGCATGGTCAGTAAAAGCAAGGCAGTGGGTTTTTTTCCCAATGTGGTTTCTCAAGAGTATTTAACATTTGGATACTTCCTTTCATTACTTCTGCCATTCAAACTTCTTTGTTATTCAGCTTTTCACATCAGAAGTGGTTTTTCTCCTATAAAATCTAAAAAAATTCCTAAGGCAAACTGTATTTCTGGCTGAGTTAATAATGCATGGTTATCTGAAATAGGATTAAATGGAAAAATGAAAAACTAAATTATCTTACTGAGTGGACCAAATGGTTCGAAAAGTGCCTAAGAGTCAAACTCTCTGATGGAGAGTTTATTAAGAACTGAGCAGCCTTGAGGCTTGTGCACCACGGCACAGTCTGTGTGCCATTTAGGGGAGAGTTATAGGAGTGAAGACTGGTAAGCTGGGAACTCGCAGAGAAAGATGTGGACCATGTTGATGAACACAGTTATTCCCCCTTTTTTTTCTCTTTTGTAAGAAAACTGTGGGAGAACATTCATTTTTCAGGTAGATATGGTCAGCATTCAGCTTTAGGGAACCTGTTTCCACAACAGTTTAGGCTCCTGGACATCTTGAGGAAGAGGTGAAGAAGTTAGGAAGGCTCTAGATGAATAGGGTAGGAGCAATGAATGAAAATAAAATATCAAGAAATACTGAGCAAAGATGGATGGACAAAATAGGAAGGGACCAAAAAGCCAGAGTCTGAAGGATGCAGTGCCTCTCTCTTGACCTTAACAATAGGCAAGAGGGGCCTGGGGTCAGATTCAAGGGCTGCCACTGACAATGCAGCTTCTGTGTCTCCCTGGAGAAATAGCGATCCACATGGGAAATGCCATTGTCCCTTCTCCTTCTGAGGTCTGGAGGAGTCAAGACCAGCTCCCTGCCCACTAATGGAGGCTGGGCTGCCTAATCTGAGTGGCAGGGAGGGGAAAAGTGGAAATAGCTAGGATCCTTGTTTTCCATTCCTTAACTCTTCTACCCACTTCATTCCCTAGGGCAATGCTGCAGTAACTATGTGGGTATTTAATGAAAGCTGCAGGGGCCTCACCTGAAAAACTGCATTATGGTCTCAGTCAATATGGGACTGTTTTTTTGACAGACACTGCACCAACACACAGAGCAGGGGACAGACCCCAACATGAAGAGGCTTCAGCTGAAATGAATGTCTGGTGCCAAGGCTAACAGGGAAACAGAATGTGTCCAGTGCCCAGTGGAGCACTTAAAAAACAGGCTATGAGCCTCATTACTGTTTCTGGGACAGATTACCTCTCCCTAGCTGTGTCCACATACGTTCCTCAGAGAGAAATTCACTTGTCACTGACCTGTTCCACTCGGATATCAAATTCTCCATTCACCTTCTTCCCCTGGAAATATTTGGCCCTGCAGAAAGAACAAGAGAGACAAACATGGTTAAATAAGATTTTTGTCTTTCATTATATAGTGTTTTGCTTCTGCATTTCCCTTTTTGCTGAAGAATTTCTATCCAGGTCACAGCATGTTTTTCTAATTCCTATCTTCTTTTACCTTTCTGTTCCCCAGGAGAAACCTGCCAAGCCAGATGTAAACCACATTGGAAAGTTCCTTCAAGGCTTGTTACTTTTTCATTTAATTTTCAAACTGAAAACCAAATGTTGTCCTAATCTTTTCCAGGGAACAACTCTAATCAGTGATTCCTTGCTATATCTCATTTAATACTCAATCTTTATTCTGTAAAAGGAGAGCAACATATGACACAGCATCAGGAACTTCTGATGTTGAGCAAGGAGCTTTGTCATCACCGCTGAAGTACTTGTGAAGCCTGTTCTCATGGTCTCTCACTCCAGAGTTGCTTTCCACTTCTGTTTCTTTTTGCTGTTGATTTAGGGAAACTGTATCTGCATCTCTACACTGTCACTGATGAAGAATCTCTTCTGAACTGAGAAACTGTGTTTGGTCTGGGATTGAACACTGCTGTGAGAAGAACATGCACCTTCCACCACCTCTGTTCCTATGTCCCCCACTATGCAGACAACAAAGCACTTTGAGAAGTTGTCAGTGTAAGGGGAAGGCTGACAGTAGTGCTGGAGAAGAAAACAGAGGAAAAGAACAGGCAGTTTTAGCTTTCTGTATTCATATTTGTGTATAATGCCCTTTATATTGATTGGTCAGTGGGGAAATTGCCACTATAAATTTCCCTGTGAGTATTACTCCCCAATTCTTCCTCTCACCAAACAAGCTTGACAGAAGAAAATATGAAGTTATTTTGTCAGTCCTCCTCCTCTATAAACTTTCAGAAGGCCATGTAGGCTCCAAAGGGCTCTTCTATTTGGAAAGCATTGAAAACAGTTTAGTCCTGCAAGCGCTGTTTTCAGAGACAAAGTAACTCTGGGTTCTGTTTCAAATTGGTAAACACAGGACAGAATAAAGAAGTAAAGGAAAATTAGGGGAAGCCAACTTTGCTCCCTATTTTATAGTATAAGGAAAAAAAAGCTGACTCACATTTTTACCATGTGTTTATTTGTTACGATAAAAAAAGGAAGAAAGGAAGACAGTAGGAAGGCAATTTTCCTCATGGCTGAAACACACCACTTTATAGCTGAATGCACCCCTCCCCCAGAAATGTGACGTGTAAATAAAAAAGTTTTGTCATTCTGTCTCAAAATGAAATCAAAATTTTTCATTGTAATAGAAAAATACATTAAAAATGTCAAAAGCTTTCCACTTAATTCTAACAAGGACTTCTGAATGCTGTATCACACCTCCCTTCCCAGATAGCCCATCCATCAGCATGGTGCAAATAAGACTACTGCATAAGTGAGGAACAACATAGCAGCCAGGTGTAACCAAGACCAGGTGACTTGAACAACCCTTGTCTGATATAAAAAGTATGTCTTTGGATATTTTTCCTTCTTTTTTTGAATTTATGAGCATTGCATGTAAAAAACAACTCAGCAGACAAGTTAAGACATCATGCCTCTAACAATAAACAGGAACTCTAAATGCACTTAATAATTCCATTAAATTTTTGAAGGCATGGCTCAAAAAGGGTCTGGCAACATTCCTCACTCCTAAACATTGGGGATATTGCTGGAACCAGTGACTCCTTAAGAACTGCAGTAAGCCTTCAGAGGGCTCACAGGAACTGAAATTTGAGGCACACTATTCCCTGGTACAAGTTTGCTTTTATTCCCAGCATGCTCATATATACTCCTTACCCACATTTCTGAAACACACTTTTTCCCTCTATGGCCTCTCCTCTTTGTTGACTGGCTGGTTGCAGACTCCTTGGTGATGCTTTGCTTCAACTTGTCATGAAGTATGATTGACCACAGTCCTCAGCCTGGTTCAGATGCCGCAAAGAGGCTTCCACTGCCTGGTCCAGGAAATCAGCCTCCACACATTACAAAATCATCTTTCTCCTCTCTACAGTACTGGCTGGGCTTATGGATGGTCACACAGAGGGTGCATCCAGCGTTAGGAGTTGTTTGAGTAGTACAAGGGACCTCAGCTTAGACCCTGTGTGACCTCTCCATCCTATCCCTCTTTCCACACAGGTTGTCTTATCCAATGTCCCTAGAACTTTCCTTTAACAGTACAATATATCACATTCATTTCAAGACAGCCCCCCCAGAAGTTTAACCTGCTCTGAGTGTTTGTGAAGACTCCAGGTGCTGAGCAATTTGCAGCCAAGGATTTTGGTCCGCCCATCATTTTGATACAGCCCAGTGTAAGAATAAAACATTTCTTACTGAAATATCTATGAAATGGATGGAGTGATGTTTTCAATTCTCACCTGGGGTTTTGGAGCCCCTGGGCAGTAGACACTATCACACTGAAGTTAAAAATGACCTTAGATCCTCCTGGAGCCGCTTACATTTTAAGCAAGCTGGAATCATTGCTGATGCTCTGGAAGCATCATACCTCTTGGAAGAGAGAGACTCTTTTGGTCAGTTCTGCACAATGTCTGAAATGGCTTGTGGTTCTTACAGTGGGCATGAGACAGAGGAAAGGAAGACGATGCTGCTGTGGTGGGGACACATGAGAAACAGAAATGGATGTTTCTGGCAGTCTCATGGCTATACAAGACATTTGTGGACGCTCTCTGACCCAAAACCACCTGAGCAAGTCTCTTCCAGACCTCTGTCTAGGACTTGACTGCTGCAGAGTTATCTAGGCAGCTTGTAGTGCAGCAGAGGACCTGTGCCCAGAAGACCAGTCCTAAAACTTTCTGGGAACCTTGGAAGTGTCCCCACTCACCTTCAGCATAGCCAGCTCCCAGTGATGAGAGGAGCAGCTCATGGCCTCAGAAGGGCTCAACGTCCCCAGCTTGGGACACTGGTCAAGCCACTCACCACACAGACCCATCGCCTCTCCCAGGCAGTCTGCAGCATTGACCACTGCTTGGCTGGCCACCCCTTTATTTTAAAGCATGTCAGATGTCCAGCTCAGCAGAACACAGAGCTGTAATTTGGCTAGGCAGCGTGCAGATGGGCTGGTGCGGTTACTGTGATCTCAGTGAATTAGCATGTAAACATGTTTTGACTGAAGAAAACTGTAGGGCCATGCTCAAGAGCAGTTCCTGGGTGGGATTTATAGAGCTGGCAATCCATTTAAGTGTGACCCCATGGACTGGGAGGGAGAAAGCACCATGATAAACAGCCAAATATCTGCCCTGGTTTTCAGGGAAGAAGCTTGCCTTGAACCCCTCTCTCTTTCTGATTTAGAAGCAGCATGCACTGGAAAAGACTGTATTTTCTGGGTGCAAAGGCATCAAACAAACATAACTTTTGCTTTCTGCCTCAGCTCTGACATGATTACAGGGACATAAGAAACCCAATGCCTCTTATTATGAAGTAATCTGGAAAGCATAGAAGTTTATTTTGCAGAGATATTCTGTAAACCAGCCCTGGTCTGCCTCAATTACCATGGTTGGAGGAAGCATATGCAACAATTTTCTGTCAGATATGGAGTGTATCATTAACAGCAGCAGGGAATAATAAATGATCAATTCACCTTCCATTACCTACCCCAGGCTACTTCACAGATTTTCAGATCTTCCTAGGAGAGACCTCAGTGCAACAGATACAGCAGATATTGGAATCCTGTCCTGGAAACTGGAAAGTCATTCTTCAGATTAACTAATAAGCCTGAGCCCAAATCCCCTGGGATGTGAGTGAACCCTGACTCACCCCTGTATCACTGTTCAACAGAGGCCTTGAGCTACAAACTCAAGAGCTGGCTTATACCTTCAACCCAAAAATGGGCTCTCCTCACTGAGAGCCTGCAAAAGAAGGACACTAGGATATTGTAATGGCAAATTCCTCCAAGTCCTCTCACTGAGCTTGCACCTCTGGATCAAGACACAGCAAGCAGAGAAAGCCAAGCCAAAATTTGCATGGAAACCACTTCTTATCTGGAGCAGGAAGCAGCCTTTCCTATGCTGTGGAGAGGCCAGAGCAAAACACAATGAAGAGAGAAATGCATGGGACTCTTGGGGAGAGGTGGGCAAGGGAATGGGTGGAAGAAAGAAGGAGAGAAATGGTAAGAAGAGACTGTGGTAAGCAAACTAATAGGCTTCCATTGGTAAATCCTGGAATTATCTGAATGATTTCCCTAGTATTACAATACACATATTTCCCTTGAGCCCTTGGGAAAATAAGGCATGTAAATTCTTTCTGGATAATCCAGGAAAAGGCGAGACTGAAGCCCCCTGGTTTGGGTGTGGGGCACCTTGGGGAGAGTGGGGAGGTGGTGAGCTGCTGTATAAAATCCCCATGTCAAAGGGCCTGGGGGCCCAAGTGATGCACAAGGCACTCACTGTATGTTCGCATTGTCTCCTTCATAAAAGGGGCTGGGACTGGGAAAAAGGAGGCAGTTTCCAGGATACTGGCCAGCAGGCGCTGGAATGCCCGACCCCCCCAGCCCCTACACGCTATAAGGGCAGCAGGGAGGGAAGGGGGAGGAGAGATGCATTTGTGCCCTTTTTTTTTTTTTTTTCCAAGGGTGAAAATAAGGAAGGTTTTCCTTCCAGGAGCCAGTTCTCACCCACTCCACCGCTTTTCTCCACTTTAGAAATTTCTCAGCCATACATAGTAAGGAATTTTGGGATGGTCAACTCCTGACTGCCCAGGGCATAGGGATGAGAAAAATCACTCCATAAATGCTAAGGTCTGCAAACTGCCAGAGCTTTTGTCCACATCTACTTTGGCCCAGAGGCCTTTATGCAGTGTTCAGCTGTGAAATGGACTGGTTGGTAATTAATAGTCATTCTGCAAAAGTATCTTATGGCAAGGGGAGGGGGTGTCAGAATGGTGAATAAGAGCGATGGATGTGTGTTTTGACACCTCAGAAAACAAGGTCAAATTAAACTAAAAGTTAAGTGGACCAGAGGCAAGTGCAGAAAGAAGGAAAAGGTATTCACATTGTACATACCAACAGGGAAGGACCAATGAGTAAATCTCAGGTTTGTGGTGGGTGAAAAGGTAACCCTAAATATACTGATACTTTTCCAGGAGCTCCATGGGAGTTTCAGCTCCATCACTGGGGCACAGCAGTGCTGTGACCAGCCCAGTTCCTGCCCAGGGCAAGATCACCTTGCTCTTGGTGCTGTCACCACCTGGCTTGCTGGGGCCACCAAAGGGAGAGCCAGCTCTGCAGCGCCGCAGGTGTGTCCTCAGTGTCCTGGGTGAGGCTGTGGGAACACACTTCTTTTGTTGCCTTCTGGGAAGGACCACAAAACCCAGCCCACTCTGGTTACTGTAAAACCGCTCCTGAAACATTATTAGTTATGGGATCACATCAAGGGAAGGAACGCCTCACCCAAAGGGGGCTGTGCTGGGCTCTGATGGCGGTATGGGTTAGGGTTTTTTTGGATAAAGGAAGTCCTCCTGGTGAGGTCCTTGATGAGATCTGAGGTCCCACCATACAGGGCTGGATTTTCTTGGCTTGAATGCAGATGGAAAGGGAAGATTTGGGGCAGCAAGAGAGAGGGTTTTTAAAATCTTCTTTTGTGAGTCCTCCCTTTTCTGAAGGCCTGTTTTCTGGGGAGACCTGGCTTGGCAAGTCACCAGCACTTTAACAGTTGCAGACACAGCCGTTCAGGCCACTCATTCTATTCAAGGAATTGTGGAGTCCCACACAATAGTGGCCTCCCAACATCTTCCTGTGCCACCTCCTGCTCATCAAACAGGGGTAATCAAAGCCATCCCCCCACCAAGAGAAGAAGTACTAGTTAGTGCAGCACTATTGCTTTTGGGCACAGCTTTTTCTGTTTCTCCGAGCTGTCAGAATAGGAAGGACACTTTGCTGTAGGTCTGGTCCCCCACCCAGGCTGTACTGTGGTCACATTCCTCCTGCCCACAAAGAGCTGGGGGTAGAAGGGTAGGGGGTGGAGGTGGGGTACTGCATTAAGTACAACATGAAGCAGCAATTTGATTTTGTGTACTATCAAAATAGTGCATTGCTGGAACATTTCCACATTGCTAAATCTAAATAATATGGCCTGGAGCTGTTTGCAAGGGGTGTCATTTTTGTTGAGTATTTTGCAGGTTTTGTTTTCCCTCCTACTTCAAATTCTCCATGAATCTGAGGAGCAGTAGAATTGGCCTAACTTGGACCAACCCTGAGGCAGGGCTGTGGACTTTCAGGCAGAAGCAATCTGGCTCACAGATCTTGAGAAATGTATCCGAGGGTTGGGTTTGTTGGAGGTTTTTTTTTGACATGTACAGGACTAGGCAGGACATTCTGAGGTTAAATTCTATGCATTTATAGGAACTCTGGTAAAGTAATTAAGGACCCAGATTTGACTTGCATTAGCATAGTTATAACCTAGTGGGGAATGTTTTCCATATTCCTTGTGTCTATTTTTGTAATGATACTAATCCTTTACATTTCTGTATCACCTTTCATTTAGGGGGACTAGATCCCAAGATACTTTACATATGCAGGACAAAAAATACAGACAGACATGATGGTGCTATACATAAAACAGATTGGAAAGTGATGTGATAAATGCAATTTCTTGAAAACCTTGGCAGCCTTGACTCCTTTTCACCCCTATGTCTGTATGCTAAGGAATACAGAAATGCTCCATACTGCTCCCAGGTGCACAAACACACACACTCATTTAACACAAACTTGCCTCCACTTTCTGCTTTCCACTTCTCAAAAAGGAATTTGGATAGAAGTGTAGGAACAAAAATATTTGGTCCTGGGTAGACAAAGCTAAGTGACAATTTTACCAGCAAATTCCTAAGTTCAAGCTTAAACTCCAAAACTTCTCAATATGTTTAAATGAGTTAGGTACAGAAATATTACTCTTAATGGGAGCCTTAGTATATCACCTTCAGCCTACTGAAAGCATGAAATGACTCATACACTCATTTAACGTTTTTAAAAGGAATTCCTTGAAAAAACCCCAGGATTTAGGAGCTCCCATGTTTACTAAAATTCAGTATTAAACTGTTATTATTTCACAATCAAATTTTTAGGCAAATGACATATTTAGGGCTCAATATTTTCAGAAGTAAAAATCATTTTCTTTTCAAAAGAAATTGATCATTTCCTTTGACCAGTATAAAACAGTAATCCTGTCAAATCAGTCCATAATTAAACCTGAATCATGACGTTATTGTTATATAAAGAACCATTTCAAATGTTTTAAGAGGATTTCATTCAGTGTTAATCATGGTTTCTCTCTTTCTTGATCTTAAAATTTTTGTGGACAGTATGTTCAGGAAGATTTGGCTGCAAACAAAAGGGGAGAAAAAACAATGCAATTTTGTGTCTCCTAAAATATCCTCTGTGACTTATTTTTTGGTGAACCATTTAACAATCCTCATGTGTGCAACTGCTGCACACAGGGCACGTGTATTTTGGGTAAGGCAGCAAACGTAGCACTTTGGAAACAGCCTGAAATGTGGACAAAACATACTAATGGCTTTGAAAAGCCACATGAACTGTTTCACAAATGTAACTTAGATATCCAGCAAATGCAACAAGAACAACTTTGTTGTGCTGTCTGGTCCAGAGAGAAATGCTTTTAGCATGTGTGGCTAATAGGAGCCTTAGCTGTGCTTGATCACTTCCCTCATAAGCTGTTTAAACATGAGGCATTAGGCTGGAAAGCTGAGCACTTTCACAGAGGATGGGGGTTAATAATTCACAGTGCAAAATCCTATTTGATCTGCTGAGAAATTCGACCCAGCTAGAGCATAATTTTGCTTAATAGCATGGTGGGCGAGGAAGTTGCCAGAGGTGGGATGCTTCCCTCCTGGCTGAGGTCAGGCTGCTGGAGCTGGCCCATGTGCTACCACCTGGAGTTCTGTGCCCCCTTCCTCATGGTCCTGCTGCCATTTGCTATGTGTTCAACACACGCACGTGTACTCATGTCTGAGCTCCATTTTCTCTAGCAGCTGCTGTAGGTGAGTTGTGGATGTGTTTTTGGAAGTCTCCCAAGGCACAGATACTCCCAGCCCACCAGAAGGAGCCTCATTTTCCAGGTGGAGGCTCCCCAGCTGAGAAATGTGCCAATTATGACAGAAGGGAAGCCAAGGTTTTCCCTGGTGTGTTGATGCATGGGTACATTCACTGCTGTGTGTGCCTCTGAGGGCTGCCTGTCAAAGCCAAGAGCACAAGGGAGCTGTATAGGTAGGATTTTCCTCTTGTGCACATCCTACACATGGCAATTCACTGCATGCCTCCTTGTAATGTCTAGAGCTGCCTCTTTGAGGAGAATGGAAAATTTGTGAAAATGTTGCCACTTTAACAGAAAGCTGGGTGAGTTCCCTTGTTCTTAACAGAATACCTTTCTTTTACTGCTGCTAATGCAGAAAGCAGCTGATCATATTCTGTGGGACTCACATTGGTTTTATAGTACTTTGCCTCTGGAATAAACCAGAGCATATTGCATGTCAAGAACGGCAAGGATTTTATGGTGGAGGACAGGACATGGATTCCCATGGATGCTCTTTCTTTCCTTCAGACCTCTGAGAGAAATTTAGTGCTATACTGTGTCATCAGAGACATAGTAGGTCCTCAAAAATAGAAAGGATTGTTATTTGTCATTTTAAAGTGCATTCCACATGCACTTTCTCTATTTGGGTTGTTTCGTTGAGCACTTGGCAACATCTCATCCTAACCCAAAACCGCAGCCCTTTGCTGTGATGCAAACGGTGATGATAAATATATGTCTGGCTTGGCAATATTGATACAGTCTTCAATTCTGAGAAAGTGTTTTCACTTAGAGAAGAGAAATCAAATGGCAGATTCCACTGTTTCTCATCCTTTCTGTCCACGAGCAAGCTGGTCCTTGTTGTAAACCCTGTTTAACTTTCTCTGGGGGAGGAGTGACTGTGGAAGCCCCTCACCTTTGAAATAAGGGCAGCACATCAGTAGTTATTTCTTGGGGATTTTTTTTTAGTCAGCTATTTCAAAAGTAGAAGGAAAGACTTTCTTGAAAACTAAATACAAACTTTTCACAAGTAGAAAGACCAGAGCAGGCAGAGGTGAAATTCATTACAAACATGATGCTCCTTCCAAACTAGAATCACCAGTACAGAAGTAACAATGTGCTGTTGTTCACCATCCAGAGTCTGGGACTGTTTCTGTACATGATGCAGAGTGGATAGTCAGAATCCCTGGATAATCAGCTTCATCAGCAGGGTTCTCACAAGGCAAACACTGCTTCCTGAGGCTGCTCAGCCTGAACTCACATAACACCCTGGCTTAGACCAAGAAGGTGACTGGCATTGCTCAGAAGTACCTTACCAAAAATAAACATCCACAGAGCCATGGAGCCACTGCTCTTCAGTGCTACTTTTAAGGGCTCACTGAGTTTCCTGGAGACAAAAAAATTTACCAGGAGAAAGCACTTATGTCCCACTGGAATGGTTGCATTGGTATGCTCTTTCAGAAAGGACCAGCCTTTAAGCTGGGGAAGTTTCCAAGCATGTATTTCTGTCCATGTTACAAAGAGCCATTGCAGGAAGGGTTAGTAATATTCTTTCCTTGTTTTTCATGTCATACATACATCAGGGTATGATCATGAATTCATACGCTAATTTTGTTTGGTGTCCTCACAGCCCTAGAGAAAGTAAAGGCAGAGAGCCTTTGCAAGCAGCATTTGATACCTGTGAACTTGTGGGTTGAGTCAGAGAGCTGAGATAAATGAAAGGGGTGTCCCATCATTCCTAGAAACTGCTAAGTTATAGACAGCAGAGGGATAGCCAAAACAGCAGGACACGAGGAGTGCTTACAGGAGTGGAGGAGTGAGGACAGCACGGGTAGCCTTGCTTAAAGGAAGGTATACTTCCTTTATATGTATCCCAGCTGCTGCTCCCTCAGCAAGCTCAGCTCACAGACCACAAAGCCTGCATGACAGAACAGCAGCTGGGAGATATAAAGGCAGGGATTCAAAGGAAGTGTGTGTATTTTAAAACACGAAAACACTGCAGCAGGGTCCAATCTCTCCTTGTCTTTTGTCCTGCCCTGACTACCTCCAGCACCATTAATCTCAAGGAAAAAGTAGATTGGCCTTTGAGCTAGGGCTTTCCTCTCTGATTACAGTGTTTGGACTACACAGTGCTGGCTAAGCCTCAGATGCTGGAGCTGTGCATCAAAAGCACTCCCATTCCCAAATGGAGGATGCTGTGTTAAGGGACTGCCACCTGGCAGCATCTCCAAGGAACTGCACAAACACTTTGCAGAGACAGAGGTTAGTGATCATCAGCTGCGGGAGACTCGTGGTGCACCCAGGAGAGATCAGGTCTGGTTGAGCCAGACTGATGTTGCTGACTGATGGAGCTGGCGTTGAGGGGCTGATACTGTGATGAAAGACACTAGGCCAGGGAAACATTCACAGTGACAACCTTACCAGGGACTTTCCAATTCACTTAAGAAGTTGTTCCTTTGAGAAAAATCCCACTATTTTCCCTCTTATTTCAAGTTGGCTGAAGATGCTTGACCTAGTTGTACTCAGTCATGGTCTCTTTTTAGGTAAGAGCTAAGCTTTTGATTTGTGAAGATACACCTAAAAAGGGAAGTCTTACCTTGTTCACACTCTTCTAGTTGAACAGAGAAGATCAAAGGTGACAACTGTACTGAAGAGAGGTGTGGGATGAACAGAAAAATAAAATAATCTCCCTTGACCAGGACCCAATAACCCAACTTCTTACATTTTGAAGTCTTCAATACTGCCCCCTTACCTGGGCTACTCTTTCCTTCTTTTGCCTTGCAACAAGCTGGCAGATGAAACAAGAGCATCTTCTCAACACATTCTCTGGATTTTTCCCCAGATAAGACTCTCAGACAGGTTGCCTAAAGCTTTCTAAACTAGCTGACTTTGAAAAGGGGCATACAAAAGGCAGTAAGTAATTTCTTTAACATTTCAGAAAACTTCAACAGGGAACACTTTGAAAAGTGTACTGTGCTACTCAATATCATAGGAAACAAACTCCCAAACTTTTGTTTGCAAAGAGATCTGCATGAACAAGACAAATCTGAGGTTTAACTGAACCTGAGATCCTTTTGCCAATAGTTGTTGCTATGTTTAGCAGGTGAAGGGCCCTTGACAGGTAGTACAAAATTTGGTTATCTTTTCATAATTTATGTATAAATTTGCATACAGAGAAAAGCTCAAGAGAGATGGAGAGCTGGAGAGATTGAGTCACTTCTAATTTTTAGAGTCAGCACAGTGGATTAAGGTCCCGAACCATATCATTAACATACCTTCAGCTGTGACTTCTTAGGATCATTGCTAGATATGACAGCTTGGCTAAGCCTGCTGAGCCAAGAACGCCCTATGTTTGTTCATATGTTAAGGCTATGAAGAAGTTGGTCAATGAATACCAAATGAACATTTTTTACCAAGAAAGTTATGGAAAATCCCAATCTGCCATTCACACAAGTTGTTTGACAGACACCAACCTGGGGCCAGGGCTGGTGACCCAGATGTGAAAACATCTGCGCACCCCCTGGAGATGATCTGTGAATGTGGAGCTGAATTCAGTGGGGGATCACGGATGACTTACCAGTCCGTGTGTGCATCATCGATCACCAGGAGGATTTTGGGTTTCTGTGCCACAGGGGGTGCGGGGCCGGCCGAGTGATCCATCAGTCCTGCAGCCGCTTGGGTGGTTTGCTTCATGGCGCTGGAGATGGAGCTGAAGATGCTGCTACTGGTAGAGGAAGAGTGAGAGGGTTGGGGTGGCTGCAGGTGCTTTCTCTCCGTGGCAGGAGAAACCGGGGAGCTCGTGGAGCTGTCGGGGCGCTGCAAGTCCATCATGTAGCCATTGGGCAGATTCGCCACGAAACTACTGTCCGAGAGACGCCGCCGAAGGAAATTCATTGTTGGAGCCTTGTGGGGAAACTTCCTCAGCAAGAGCAAGGCTGAACAGTGCTGTTACCAGTCGTGGAGGATGCCTCTGTGTCCACGGGGGTACCTCCTTAAAGCCTAGGCAGGCAGGCAGGCTTTACCCTTTGAAATTGTGCTGGAGATATATGCCTAATTTTGTCAGCTATATTTTCTTTCTCTCCTGTGGGAAGAGAATCAAAGACATATATATGAGATATGTGCTGTGAGACTGAGATAAGTAACCCCCTTTTGGTCTCTTAGACAGCTATCTTAATCA
Organism: Cyanoderma ruficeps; assembly: GCA_008694505.1. Taxonomy (NCBI): domain Eukaryota; kingdom Metazoa; phylum Chordata; class Aves; order Passeriformes; family Timaliidae; genus Cyanoderma; species Cyanoderma ruficeps. Next base: position 10,789,682 of record VZDJ01000426.1, read on the forward strand.
ACAAGAGAAGAAAGGACTGCTGGTTGCTGTGCAGTATTGCACACTGCTACAGTCAGTTAGGACAAAATATATGTCACCATTCTCATCCCCAAACATTTTCTGGTCAATACAGGCCAGCCTGCACTAGCTTAGGAGCTAACAATTCTATCACGGTGGAGAAAGAGAAATTACTCTGAAAAATGAAAATTTTAAAAAGAGAGGCGTCTTATTTCTGGTACCTTGTGTGTTAAAAATTAAAGAATAACCAGCAAATAATCCAAATGGATATAAGGTTGTATCATCTTTGGTAGGTTTGTGAGCAAGGTTCTGAATGGAAGGAACAAATGTCCGAAATTCAAATAGGGTGTAAACAACAAATAGCAGAAAAATTCCCATACATATTTTGATCAAGTTCAGTGACAGAAATTACTCTTTTCTACCCCTCCTCCTCTCTGCACTCAGAGCCAGGTGCTTGCTGGTGGTTGGTTGGCAAATACTAACAGGCTATCTGATTTTAGAAATTCACTTGTAGGAATTTTTCTGGTATTCAAAACTAGAAACTTGGATGTCTAATCTTCACGTATTTTTCTCCTCTCTTGTTGGTGTTTTTGGTTTGTTTGGTTTTTTGTTTGTTTGTTTTGTTTTACTGAGAATTTATTCTGCTGATCTTTTCAAGCGAGAAAATGAACACAGTGAAATATAAGTATTTGACTCTTCTCCCTTGACCATGGTATAATGACTTTGCTTTTACTCAGAATACAAGTATTTCGCCAATTAAATTATCACACAGCTTAAAAAAAAAATCATGTCTAGGCACATTGCAGAAGACAGACTTCCACAGAAATTCCCCAAGAAATTTTTATCTGCTGAGACAGTCTTTGAGTCTTGGTTGGTGAGATTTAGGGGGAAAAGAAAAGAAAATTATTACTAGCAAAACACATATGTTTTTCAAGACATACATATTTGCAGCAACAAAAAAAGAGAGTTATCCCATACATCAAGTGAAATGAGTCTCATGCCTCTGTGGTATCACTGTTTAATTTATGCCTAATCTCCTTCAAGCCTTTTTAAATGACTCCTTGCAAATATTGGGGCTGCTTTGACTTCACCTGGCTTGGTCTCCCTTACTGCTCACCTTCTTGTCCCAAACTCTAATTGCCTCCTGATGGCAGAAAATTGTCTTTTCTCACTTGTCCAAGGGAAAGAATTGTGAATCTCTCTCCTGGAGCTGTGGATAAGAGCTCATAGAGCAACCAAATAGCTTTCCTAAAATAAGCTCTCATTTATTTTCACCTACAGGGATTTACAAAGCTTTACAGACAAAAGAGTCAGACCTGTCCATGTCCATGTATCTCTCGTAGCCCCCAAACCCTTAGAGAGGCTCAGATGAGGCTGTCTGGAAGTAAGCAAGCTACAAAGAGCCCCTTGACAATCCCCAAATCTGGTTGTCCATCACCACCCTGACTCCATGGGCATAGGATCCATCCAGAGCAGAGGGCTCCCCGCTAGAGCTGCTGACATTGGCTTATTAGAGTAATTTTTCTTTTGGTTTCTAAGCCCTGGCAGTGCAAGTCCTCTGACTTTGCTGGAGCCTGGAGGTGGTATTTTCCCAGGGAATGGCTCAGGAAATCTTTAATGACTTCCTGCCACATTCACAGTTGATAATGTATCTCGGGGTATTGTGCTGACTTCCTGCCTGGTCCTGATGCACCTTGTGACTGCACAACATCAGCGGACACACATCAGGGAGCTCTTTAGTAGCACTGGCTAGTTCTGCAGCATTTGTTCCAAAAACCAGGTAATGGAGAGTACCTATGAATTGTGAGCTAGCTACTCACCTCATATATACATGGACACAACACTTGTCCTACTGCAGGAATGGTGAATGCCAGCACAGAGCCATCCACTGTTACCTGTCTAGGAAGACCTGGGTGGTACAGCCGACAAAGGCTTTGGGGGATTTATATAACACAGACTGGGTAAAAATGTGCTGTGCTGCCCTCTGCTCAGGAACCTGTGTTTTCTCCTTGCATAACACAAATAAGAAAAATCCCCTCCCTTGAGTGACAATCCATTCAAGGAGCAGGTGCAGTCCTGGTTAAAGAGGAGCATCCCAGAGATCTGTCCGCTGTCAGAAGGGGTCCAAATGACTATTCCATTACTGTGTACAGCTATTAGTCATGCTCTTTTCTAGGGCCTTGGTGTTAACTGGCAAGATGTGGGGCATAAATTTGATACTGGTCTTGAGAGAAGTACCTGCAGCACAAGATACCTGCTCTTTGCCCGACTGGCACAACATCACAGAGCTGCTGGTTCCTGCTGTGGCAGCTCTCAGCCACAGGAGGGAACCTGCCCCCAGCCACACAGGCTGGACAAGGCTCCTGTCACAAGCCAGTATCCTTGGGACAGGGTCCATAAGGATTTGCATTTTTGTGAAGGTTGTTCTTCCCCACTGCCAGGTGTTTGCATAGCTGCTTCCTCCCCTGAGAGATTTACACTTTCCAAATTAACATGGGTGACTTGCAAAGCATCAGCAAGTAAATACATGAACAAATATCTCTGCTGGGTCCTGCAGTGAGGGAAGAATAACATGGAGGCTCATGATTTAGGGTGTCCCAAGGCTGGGTAGGGCCAGAGTATGCCATGATATGCAATGGAGGGCACATGGTTTTCCTCTGCAATGGGGCTTCCCAAATTGTGCCCAGTGCGTGCACCAAACAATTTATCACATTTAGTGCAAGGCCATGACCACTCTCCTCCTGGACCCCTTTAAACAAGAATATTTGCAGGGACCTGTCATTTTTTTCCACCAGGCGTTTCATAGTGGGAGATGTTGCCCAGGAGATGCTGGGAGCTGGCAAAATTCTCTTGTCTAGAGAGTTTAAGGTGTTGCACTTAGTCTGGCCTTTCCCTCTGTCGGCTGGCACAGCCTCCGTTATCTGCTAAGAGTGGGCTGCATGCCGTTGGCTTGGGGAGGAAGGAGAGGAAACCTAAGCACTGATGTCACAGGGAAATCTCCCTCTGACAAAGAACATGGAGGTTAAAACCAAACAGGATGACACTACTGCAGCAGAGAGCAACACCTGGTCCCACTCTGGGGTTCCTGTCAGGAACCTCAACTTTGGGCATCTCAGAGTGATGGCACAGACTGTCCTCTTCTCATTACATACATATTTCCAATGAGCTGTCTAATGCAATTGAAATAGATTTTTTTAAATTTTTTTTTTAAATGAAGCTATTGGTGGCTTCACTGTATGAATTTGTCAGTTGCCATTAGTGCCACCACAGAGGAGATCTTCTCTGCAAAGGGAATAGTGCAAACTGCCAGCAGGTTTTCTGCCAGTAGTTTACACTGCTTTGATTACCGGGAAAACTCATAGTTTGCTTTTGCATCACTCACACTGTTATTTAACTTTCAGAAGTAGGTGTTTTCATACAGGCACAGGCTGAGCAGGCTAGGACCTAATTTTCCTACTGCTTGAAACTCTCTGTGGACTTCCTGAGGGCTCAGCCTGTCAGGCCAAATCTGGCTCTGTAGCTCTCATGCAGCACAGCATCCACCCAGTGCACTTGCCAGATCTTACCCTGGCAAGTGAGCAGGGCTGCAATTTTGACAAATGCAGGAGCCTACACCTCCATCAGGAGCAAGACAAATCTACTGAGTGCTTTTTTGTCACTCCAGAGCCACAGGCAGGAGAGCTGTTGGCTCTACACCCTCAAGTTGTACATTCCCTGTGTACACCAGTATTCCCATGATTCACATGGAGACACATCACCTATTTAATGCTGTGCCAGGCACAAAGCTGCCTGCAGGAAGGGAGCTCCCTGCACAGCTGGAAATACAGCCCATGGGCTGCTTCCAGACAAAGCAACAGCTCCTGTGGAGTTCCTCAAGTTGCAAGACAAGCAGCTGCTTCTCACCAAATAGGAGTCATCTGCTGCTGAGTGAAACAGCTGCTCCTAAAAACTAGCTGGGAAAACAGCATCTGGGCCATGGAGCTACAGGCTGGGGATCTGGTCTATACTTCAGGGTGGGGGAATAATAACTGAGGCACAGGATAATGAGTGAGCCATGAGGAAAGAGAACAGACAAGAGAGACGAGGAGAGGAGCAGGAGGAGGAGGAGAAGGCATATGCAAAAACAGAGGAAGCAAGCAGGAATAGGTTTAACCACCAGACAATGCAGGAACACACAGAAATCCCAACAATGTGAGCACCGTCAGGGAATCAAAAGGGAACAATGTGAGCAACTAAATGAGGCAAGAATAAGGTCAATTAGAGCTGACCTTGAAAACAACAGCCAAGAGGCTGGCACTGTCAGCCCCATACTAACACGCAGTTAAACTTCCTGGCTGATATTTTTGGAAGAGCAAGGGAGGATATGGAATCTATTCACTCAGCACACTGACAGCAGCCAAGCACCTACCTGCTTTCTCTCAAGGGTATACTCCATGGAGACACAAGTTATCTCAGAAAACCTGTTGACACATGTTAGAAAACAAGAACAAAATGTTCACTCAAATCTCTTGTTGGGTTATTTTCTGATGCGCAGTAGTGTCTGGAGGGAGCCCAGCTCAGCTGGCTGAGAGCTGTTACCCATGCTTAGATTTCCCCTGAGCTTGGTATCTCATATTCTCAGGTAATGGACTGACACAACCACGCCAACCTGTATCTGATTACTGCTCTTGACAGAGCAATGCTGGGGGCAGCAGGATGGAAAAACAATGCAGAGGGATTATCCCCCCACCTCACTGTAAGGGACTGCACACTTCCTTCTGCCCCGTGGCAGGTAGGAAGGTGAGGGGATGCTCTTCACCCGGCAACAACCATTGATTTACATCCCTCATATGCATTTTGCAGATCATCTTCAGCATACATTCAAGTTTTAATACATTCCCATGAATCCCTTTCTGCCTTCAGGCATTCTGACATAATGTGGGAGTCAACTTCTGTGGAGGCATAGCCATGTTAGGAAACTCAAAATCCAGCTGGATGCCTTTCCACATACAGTATATTCTTTAAAACTGTATTTTCCACATTTCTAGTATATTTCAAAAAGAGGAAAGCAAGAGATTATTTATTACTGTCAAGCTTTCAGTGTTTCACCCTGAATGGTTTCAGTGTTTCACCCTGAATAGGTTCAGCATTCCCCAGCTTGGCATAACTTGGCATTTCTTGGGAAGAACTGAAAGCACAATAAAACAAATAGTTCTGAAATTAACTGGAATTTTTGTTGGATTTTGATTTCATTTGCCACTGTCCTGGGTTCAAGAGGTTCACATTTAAACATTTCTTGGTATTTTTCTGCAACAGATGAAATTCTGTAAATCAGGAAATTACAACAATGTGGGTTAGAAAAAGGAAAGGAAAAGGATATCCCACAAAATACTCCACGTTTTTTACACCTGAGGCACAAACAAAAAGCATAAGAGTTGGAAAGACTGTATGCTAGCCCAAAGGAAAGAAGGAAGCAGAGTTTCTGTGCAGGTTTTCAGTTTGCTGAGAGCTTTCCCAATCAGCAGCAACAGAATACAGCTCTAATGTTGACACTGGTTTGAATTTTCCAGAGCATGTGAAACTGCAGCACAAATTCCACTGACACCAGCAGAGCCATATGGTGTCTTTTGAGGCAGTTGCAAGAAGTCAGGAGCCTGCAGCTGGAGGGGATGCCAGGGCAGGGGAGCAGAAATGGTTATCAGAACAATAATCCTACCTGGAGCCAGAGTCTCCTGCTATGTTAGACAGCAGCTCACCAGAATCAGCCTGGACTGGAAGGGATCTTAAGAATCACCTAGTTCCACCCATACTTCTGTGGATTTTCACAAGAAGTCAGTCTCTTATGCATTTGATTTCTCTGCTCAGAGAGATTTTCAGAGATGAGAGGACGTCTCTTTGTCAGAAGTGAATCATATCACAATGTTCAACATGCTTCAATAAGCCATGGAAACATATAAAGCTGTAATGATTCCATTGTCTTATTGCTGCATTCCTGTAGATCTTAAAAAAAATTCTCTCTGCTTGCTTGGGTGGCTATTTAACTGGGAGTCTGGGTTTCACAAATCTTATCTATATTTTCCTTTTGCAAAGCTGCCAGAGCTTTCTACATAGCAATTTCGTGGTAGGGGGACTGCCTTATTTCCGGAAGATAGTGGGGGTGTGCATATCAAATCAAGTGCAAACCAATTCCCAAGAGCTACACCCTCATTTGCACAGCAAATGAGTTAGTCTGTTCCCTCTTTTGCCTATTATTTCATAATGGCAAGGAAAAGAAGATGGGGAAAAACAATCTGAAATCAATCTGAAAAAATGCCTCTGTGAGGTCATCAGACTTTCAAGCAGATTGCAAAGGAAGATGACTAAAGCCATGAACAATAGTGAAAAATTTTCTAGCAAAAAATAAATCTGAATATTATGATAATATTCTCTGGCTTTAATATCCACCAAGAACAAATTACAATGTGCTACTTCTTGGAAACAATATATAATTTCCTCATTTTAGTCTCACTGTGGAAATCCTGTTGGCACCTAATGGCTGTGGTGTTGTCTCAGTGGTAATATCCTCTTGTCAATGAGCTTATGGTGGCCTTTTGTGGCCTGTGTCTGTTCAACGTCAATAATTGCTTATCAGCAAAGCCAGACCCATCTCAACTGGAGCAGGCAGTGTGTCTAATCCTTAAATGCCACAGAGCCATCTCCATCTGAAAGTCAGCTGAGTTTGCACCCTGGCTCCATTTCTTATTTCCCAGGAGTACTGTGGTCATTCCTACCCCAAGCAATAGTGACACTAATGCTTCCATTAAGGCTGATAGTTACACACATGCCAAAGCGGTTCCTCATAGTGATAGTAAAGGAAAGCAGGAGGCAGCAGTACAAAAAAAAAAAGAATTTATAGAGATAAATGCTCTGAATATTAAGTGGATGAAATCGTAAGAAGGAAATAAGCAGGGCTTGGAAGGCCCTGTCTTTTTCCTTCCCAATCTTGGATCTGATGCAGTTCATGTTGTGTGTTGTGAAACATGCTCCAAGTTTCCTTCAGCAACCATGCAAGTCCTGATTTCATGGTGATAAGAGTGAAAGTGGCACCAGGCACGCCATTAATAGAGCAGGGATTTCCTTCAGCTGAGAGGCGTGCTGCTTTGAAGAGTGCTGATCTGAATAAAATCAAGAAACTGGGTGTATTTAATATGTAGGGCCTGCCAATATGCATTAGGGCTCATCCAGATAACGGGTGCCTCAGGGACTGACAACTCACAGAGTCTCAGAGGAAACTGCAGCAGCTTGCCCGGTGCTAATGGGGCTCATGTCTTGATTGTGATCACAAACACTTCCTCATTCCTGTGCCATTTTCCTTCTACTCTATTTCAGTTATGCCACAATAGACTGGTTATTCAAAATGCTTGTAAACAAAATATTTCGTTACTATAAAGTTGCAGGGAAAAAAGTGCTACAGGCTGTGAAACAGGAAGAAACATTTAACTAAGAGATTATAATATACATCAAATAGATAATTATTAGTTAACTGATAATTATAAGAAGGATTTTAGGTTTGGAGGACAAATTGCATTATTTTTGATATGTTTATAAGACAAAAATCTATTGCATACTTCAAAATTAAAAAAACCTTCAAACATGACTGTAATTCTTGCATCTATGCTTCTAATTCATTTTAAGGTGTCACAAAAACTCAATTTCTTTCCCAAATGCTCTATGTTTCAAGGGGTTAAAACGTCTTCCTTCAAACATTTGAAGTCCTCCAAACCATCTGTAGTACTAACATATTCTAAGCTTTGCTGCCATTTGCATCTGCCTCATTTCTTCCCCTTGAATCATTCCAAGCACCACCATGTTCCAGTTTCCCAGATTTTCCCCTTATGGCAAGGAGCCTCTTATCGTATGCTTGACATTTACTTTACCTGATGGTGTGAACAGCAGATACCTGGAGAAATAAAACCTGTAACTTCCCTTTGTGTAGCTCATTTGCTTTTTAACCGTATGTCCTCATCTCATGTCGCAACATGAAGACTAAGCCAAGAATCTGGAGCATGCTTACCGATTTATTTTGATGATGGAAGAGAAAGACAATGTTTTACCGCATTCTGGGCAAGATTTGTGACACAACTGTAAGATAGCTTTATGCCAATTCTTTCACGTGATGTAGAAGTGGTGGGAGATTGACTGGCTGGACTATTCTTGCCAAAGAGACATAGAAAATGAGGGTTGGTAGACCTTCAACTGGAGCACTGCAGGGGGTGTCTCAAGCTCTGTGATAGCCAACACAAACCATGCTGAGCATTTGTGGGAGATGTTTTTCTTCACTCTTTTGCATCTTTAGTATTGATCACGTGGAGATGCATGAAAAGATCTAGTCAGTTTGTGGCACATGTCCCATGTACCCACACACTTCTCACCCTAGCAAGGACACATTCCCCTATCCCAGAGCTGGACTGAGCACCCCAGTCTTTGTGACACTGCCAGTGCCTGCTTTGTTGCAACCTCAAAAACGTCCATAAGATCCTGCTCTAGCACAGCTGCAGGTTGGAGAGACGCAAGCCAAATATACTTGTGGTATCAGCAGGAGCCTCTGCAGGACAGTCAGGGGTAGGTGCTTAACTCTTTTACAATAAAGAATCTGGGCATGTTATGAAGGCCATTTATGAAATTATGTTGTCTCTGTAGGGACACTGTGTCGACAAAGAGTTGCATCACCAGAGGTGCACTGCTAGGATTAGAAAACAGCTTTTAAAAAGCTAGTGATAAATTATATCATTACTTTATCTCACTAACTCTCTTTTATCTGTCTGTGTTCTCTCCCAGTTCTTGCCTGCTTGCCTATCCAATCTTTGTACTCATGCTGGGTGGTGTAGGAGCCCTCCACAATTGGCTCCAAGCACCGGATACCATGTTTAGACAGAAAGCCTCAGAACATACAATACATGAGTGTGGGAACTGGATTAGATTCTGGACTCAGACAAAGTTCTGAGACATCAGGCTAGTGGGCTCTGCCCAGAGACGGAAATAAAGCACAATGTGATTTTAACAGAGTCTTCTGCTATCTGCTTGGGGAAAGGTCATGCAGTGTCAGTGTCTTGGTTTCCCATTTGAGAAGACAAGCTTTATTTTGCAGAGTGCAGAGATCTTGCAAGGCTCAGCTCATACATCTCCATGTTGCACCTCTGAGCCAAGCACAGGCAGCTCCAAGAGCTCCGGTTCCCCTGCTGATCAATAGCTGAATTACAAAGCTTTTAAGAGTTACAAAAGTGGCCAGTCCTTTTTAAGAAACTGACCACCAAACCTCTCAAGACCTGGTGAGTATATAGTCACCATGAGTGGGGGAAAAAACAAAAAAGCTTTCTTGGAGGTAAAAAGCAGCACTTAGAACCATTTTGTAACAGGGAACACAAAGGATGAATCTGCATAGCTATTTTAGGTTCTCCTGTGCTTTGAGAAGTTCTCTCTCAAGGAGAGGAAAGAAGGAAGAGGAAGAGGGGAAGAGGAGCAAGTAGCAGCTGGACAGCTGGACAGCTCCAGCAGGGTGCTGTGAGAGGAACTCAAACCACATGCATTGATGTGAGCTCTGGCTGGGTACGTACACAATTATGGTATGAATTACTGGTCATGAGCACTGAGCATTGCAGCAGGCAGGACAAAAATAGGGACATCCTGCAAACCTCATAGAGAAGTTATTTGAGAGCAACACAGGAGTCTCCCTTTCCACATCTGTGCCCTGACTAGCAGGGCAGGTAGGCAGTCACTACTTGTGTACAATTGTACAATGATATAGGTAATGATAGAAGCAGCATTGCAAAGTATTCCTGTTCCTCTCTGGGGTCATCTGCATTTTTTAATGCTAAGTAGTGCTGTCCCACATGACTGAAGCTTACAGACAAAAGCCACTTTTACTCTGGATATGCTTTTACAAAACAAAAAGATGTGCCCAAGAGTAGACTGCAGTATCAGCTGAAGAATCCAAATCAAACTCCACAGAGCTCTGAGTAACAGCTGGAGAGTTGTCTTGCTCTGCTGGGTTTATTTCCAGCTCTTGCCCAGACAGAGTGCCTGTGCTCTCAGGACCATTAAGGTCAGAAAGTTTGAAACTTTCTGGCCATCTATTAACAAATGCCTCTCTTTGTCATCACTATTTAGGCACAGAACTGGTTAAAAAACCAAACCAAAATACAAACCCCAGAGCATAACTTCCTAGCTTCAAGATTTCAGTGGCTAGTATGGATGGCCAGCTGTTAAATAAAGCAGACTGAGGAAGTGTGTTTATTCCCTGCAGGTTTGCAGAGGCACTCACCCTGGCTGCCTCTTGTTCAGATGACAAGTCAAAATCTGCCTCTACTTACACTTGCATATCCAGTGTTTGCCATAGAGATGAAGGGCAGAGCTAATATTCTGTATGTTGCAGTACAGCAGTCAGTTCACTAAAACACACAAAACATTATTCTTTATTTCAAGACTGCACAAAAAAGAAAACCAGTCTTTGTGTTTTTATGGATCAAAAGACATGTTCCTTTCTCCATTTTTTTCTAAAGGACTTTTGCAAGGCATTAAATAAAGCATGGAAAGGTTAAATTGGGTCACATTTTAGAGAGACTGATCTGTGTGGTGATATAAATATAGATTGCAGAAGTGTTCAATAATATACAATGTAAGTACAGCAACTATTTAAAATTAAATCTACCTGAAAAACATATTATTTTTTAATATGGAAGGATATACAGGGTTCTCAGCTCAAATGAGTACTGCTAATGTCACTGGAATCCAGTTTCAGAGCTGATTACTGCAAAACTTGTTGTTCATGCCCAGAAGATGATATAGTCTAAGAAATTAGTGTATGAATGACCTTTTATAAATAAGCCAGGTTAGACACAAGGAGTTCTGCCTCTTTTCTATCTACTTCAGTGCAAAAACAGTAACTAAACCTGCCCTAGTGATGGGAGTTATAAAATCTGGTATCATCACTGATTTTCATCAAAGTATTGAATCACCTTTACATGTTGACAGCAGGCCCTGCACTTCCACATGTATTTTCCTAAGAGTTACATGAGTGATCCTGGTTAAATCACTTCATACTGGAATAAAAATGTGAAAGAAAGAGCCATATTGTAAGCAAGAATAATGTACATAGCATGATAACAAATATATAGAAGTCCTTCACTATTATCAGCTTAATCACTTGCTCTTGTCTCGCTTCAGCTCTCCATCATTAGTATCTCATTTCTGAAAGAGGATAATTGCTTTGGATCTCTTCAATTACCACTAACGCACTGCAGAGCACTTGTAAAAATCAAATGAATTTGAAGACTAGGATCATTGAGCTTGTCCTCCCACTAGTGCAGCTTGTGTAGTTTCTCCTATCTCCTCCCATCATGAGTTTATAATTTATGATTGGAAAAACAACTCCAAGGCAAGTTTGTAAATACTCACCAGCTGGTTCAAACCAGTCCTGTAGCTAAGCCATAGTCCCTGCAGCAAGAGCAAAGCAACAGCTCCCTGAAAGCCTGAGTGAAGAAAACAGTGTTTTCTCCTAACTTCAGCAAGGACTGGAGCATGACCATATGACACCCCAATGCAAAGACACTTGCTTAAGCATCCCAGGAGGGCTCATATGTTCATGATGTAAACCAGAAGCTCTCTCCTGGGCAGCTAGATCTTGAGCAGCAGCTGCTGACAGTGCCGGGCGAGGCAGTGCCTGGCAGCAGTCTGACCTGAGCTGATTTTTCGGTTTGTGTTGCCCTGAAAGTTGAATAAAAAATATTGCCAAGTGATGCAGGAGATGGCAGCTGTTTGCTATTTATTGCAGATGATTATTGAATAGGGCCTTCAGCAACCTGACCTAGTGTAAAGTGTCCCTGTCCGTGGTGGTGGTGGGGTTGGAACTATGTGATCTTTAAGGTCTCTTTCAACCAAGACATTCTGTCATTCTATTCTTATTTCACCTCCCCCATCAGCTGCTACCCCTGATTATACCACTAAATAGGCATGTGCTGTGCTCTCCTTAAAGAATCAGGCTTTTCCTTACCTGCCCATTGCCTTTGTTGCCCTATCACTAAGCATGAAAACATGCACTTAGGAATTCAGACAACTGAAGAGTCTATTCATTCTTCACCACCTACTCTGTTCTTGGAAAATATACTGGCCTGACAGCATTGTGTGAGGTAATGAGCTATTGCTTCTATTAGCAGAGCAGGGCATACAGAAAAACAGTAGCAATGCAACTTATTTAACTGGAAACTATCTCAGAAAGTAGAAAGTGAATTCCTTCCCTTCTTGCTCAAGAAAAATTCTCATTAACTTCTAAGGCGCTCTCTCTGAAATGAAAACACTTTGGAAGTTAGGAGTGACCTGATGATGGTGGAAAGCAAATGGACTTGCACAGCTGGCATGATTTTTGCAGGAGATGTCAGCTGTGACTTTGCAAGGTCTGAGTTTGCCCTGGGTGACTAAAGGCACTATCCTGCTCTGAGGGTCATGCCTAAGGAGGGGACAGTCTGACCACGGGGCTCAGCAAAAGAAAGACACGGCACTTTCCTTCAAGAAAGAAGCATGACATGTAAAGCCAGAGGCCTGTGAACTGTGACCAAGAGTCACAGACATCAAAGAATCTTCCCTGGAAAAGCCTCCCTGCACATTAATAGGAATTGTCAGCTCCAGCTCTTGACAGGCGCCATCCTCTCCTATGCCTTGTCTTTCTCAGTAGCTGGTGCCTTGAATGGCCTCAAGAAACTCTCGTATGTGAAACTGCCCCTGTGGGGAACAGTGTGGGAAGCCCTGACTGAAAGGCTCTGCTGAATTATTAAGGTTGCCCAGAGTAAACCAAGGTAACCTTCTTGTGGATTTCTGTCAGCCTCTTTGAGTTTTATTATAAAGCAGCAACCCCCTACCTCGCCTACTCCTCTCTCTCCTGCTAAAAGAAACTTCACAAAGCTGCTGAAGTAAGAAAGCCTGCCCAAAAGATTAACTAAATACACACAGGCCTATTTTAGATAAAAGTATCAAGCTAAATACAGCAGCCTTGAGCTGCTGGAGGGAGCGTAGTGTTTCATCCAACCCGTCTTGCCAAAGTGCAATCAATTCTTTAGCGAACATACAGGGAAATGCAAGCTCTGAGTCCCATCTTTAAGCAGTAAATCAAAATAATTTGGGGCTAAAAAAAGAATAAATACTTCCTAGCTTGTCACATCATTTGGTTTTGTTCAGCCCACTTCAGAAAACAGCCATGTGCCAAGTGTGTTTCTCTGCCCACACGCTGTGTCCACAGCACCCGGCAGCTTCCAGTGATGGGCACAGCGCATCACAAATGTGTGTGGTGACTCAGGGACAGAAACACATGGTACCATCACCTCTGGCACCATGGGATCATTCTTTATCCCAAGTTTCCATTTTATTGTTCACTGATCTACAGCAGTGGCTGTAAACCACTGCACTGTGCTGGTAAGTTCAATGAGAAAATTCCTGATTTTCCTATTCCAAGAAGGATCTGTATTTTCTAGTATCGTCCTTTGGAGGATACTAGACTCTGCTCTGCAGAGTCAGGAAAAAGTGTTTCTGCAGCCAAGTCTGCCTTTGATACGTTCCTGGGCTGCAATGCACTACAGGACTCTTCAGCCCTACTCTAAACCCAGCAAAGTACAGTTAAAAAGATGATGGCATAACAGATATGTTCATTGTATTTTACAAAAGAAGACAACCACATAGGGCCAGAATACCCTATATTAAAAATAATATACTTCATCTAAAAAAGGAGTGTTACTATATTTTAAACGACAGATTTTAAGGGTCTGAATCATCTTGGAGCTGACTGTTCTGCTGCTACTGGTTTTGCTTTTCCAATAGCTCTATGTAAATATACTTGTGTTTGCTTATAAACTTAATTTAGTGCTGGTGAAAGCCTACCAGTCCTTCTAGATTAAAAATATTTTGCATTGGCTACATAAAAGATACTACGCAAGCATTACTGGCTCTTTTTTTTCCAGCAGGCTTGGAAGTCCTGAGTAGCAGAGGAGTGGGACTTTCTCCATTCACTTGGATGGGAATCAGTAAACTCCTTATTTGATTTGGAGTAATGTGAGTGACTTTAGCTGTGGCTTTTACTAACAACTGGTCAATTAGTATCTTTTTTACATGGCTTTGTGGTTTTAAAGGGCTAGAATCAGCAAGGTAAAATACTATTTCCTTCTTGTGCCATTGTCAACTAAATATAACATTAAATTGTAAATTAAAACATAGGGCTCGAGGTACCACACTTTTTAAACTCAAGGGAGCTCAGCAAACAGCCATTTCAAACCATGAAGACCTGGCTGAAGACACTGTTATCTTTTGAAAGGCGTTGGTATGTGTATGTTTGCTCCTGTGTATGAGAAGAAACAAGGAAACCCATGGGTTTTTTTCCTCCCAACTGAAGTGTACAGGGAAGGAATGCTGGCTCTGGCTCATGCTGACAGCGGGAAAAAATCAGCCAAAACCTATAAAGCTTGGCAGAAACAAAAATTTCCTTCTTCCAGAAAAAGGCACACCCCTCTCTGTGACTTTGTCCCTCTTCCCACATGGGTCTTCAATCCTACCTTTGTCCTACCTTTCTCCTCCTTTTAACATGGACTCTGATTTATTCTTCAGACACACAGGAATATGATGCTGTTTGCCTTCTTCAGGCTGGAGTATGATACAACACAGCAGCTCTCTGTCTTGTTTATATCCCAGTCTGATAGTTTAGAGCAAAATTTAATGTGCTTTTAAAAATGACTGTAGTTACTCTCTCAAAGTGGTAAGAAGGGGATACTCCCAGTTTCAGGAAACCTAGAAAAAGGGTCTTTCCTACTCCATCCAATTCATTTTTTCCTCCCTCCCCTCCTCCCAGTCCACCACAAACCATCCTGGGAAGCAGACAATCTTTCCTTCCCCTTCCTGTCACTCTGATGGCAATACAGAATTCAGCCCTTTGCAGTGGAGGGCTGCCACCAGGACAAAAGATCATTGCCACCCAAAGGCCACACCACAGACTCTTCCTCCTACTTTTCCAAGGCTGTGTCATCAGTTTTTCTCACCTTTATGAGCAGGGTCTAAATTACAAGCACATGCCCTAGGCCAACTTTCTTGTGGCCAGTGTAATCTGCTAAGGGCAGCAGAGCCAGACTGCACCCTTCCTTTAGCATTTGATCTGCCTAGACACAGAATTGTTCCTCATTAAACAGACAAGAGATGAACGTCTGGAACCTGATAGCCATTAATACAGACATCATTAGTTCTGCATAATCACTTCATTTTCCTTGATAACTGTATTATAAATATATATGAGTCTACAGTACTGGACTGGTAAGTGATCTGCTACAGTTGCTAATCAAATCTCTGTTATTTGTCAGCATTTAAAGAAGCTCCTTGACATTTTCAAATCTCTAGATGAGATAGAGTACCACAACCAATCACAAAGGATGGGAAAGGTGAAGAATTATCCAGAATTGAGAGAGAGCATGGCTTCCCCACTGCTTAAACAGAATGGAAACCATCTTATCCCAAAAATAAAAGGCCAATCTAGAAATTGGAAGATTTCCATTTGGTCTTACCAAGTCTGCTTGAAAACTTATGATCCAGGGCTTTGTACACCTCTGGGAATGCAAGTCAGCCAAACCCACAGAGGTCTGAAGTGAGAAGAACAGCACTGGAGTGAGTGAGAGGGAGGGATCCATGTGGCAGAGCAGTGATGTCGTCTGACTCAAGGTGCTCCTACAACAGCTCTGAAAATGCCCTGGTTGGTTGTTTTGACCTTTCGAGTTAGCAGTTTCACCTACCAATAGATTATCAGATCAGCTGATTGCTGCAACTTTATCAGCTATTAATTGTATCTGGGCCAGGATAGCTCTTTGTTATGCCCACCTGGGAATTCTAGACTTATCTGCTTAGTTATTAAAGAGACAGGAAAAAGGATTTTTAGCCTAAAAACATTCCAAAAGAATCAAATATCCTAGAGTATTTACTGTAAAACTTGACATTCTGGGGAATTTCCGGAACTAAAAATTGGTCCTAAACCGCTATAGACTGAGCAGGACTCTCTGAGGGGAGAACACCACAATGCAACACAACAGCCGCTGTGCAATAAGAAACAAACTCTTTAACTCATTTTTTTTTTTAAATGAGAATAATACTTTTTTTTCTTGTTGGAAAGTGAAATGTATATGACATAAATAAAGTAGTTAACATAAAAATAATTGCAACAAAAATCCTTGTTTCAGAGTAGCTGTGAAAGTTAAGGGGTATTACGGTTCAGTCCTCTGGTGTAGAATTTGCAATACTGCAAATTCCATAAGAACACTTGCTCACACATCCCATGGCGCCACCCCCTCATCCCCCCTAAAAACCCAAGGAAAAAATGGTACCCATTCTGAGGGAGGAAGGATGATGTGGAGCACGCAGTGGCCAGTTTGTTCTAATTAGTGTTAACATCAATGAGGAGCACAAGTTTCACATCCCATCACGTCTCTCATTACTAGAGTACATAATCTCCTAACCTCCACCCAAGAAAATTATATCATTGCATGAATTAATCATCTGAGCAATTAATGGCAAAAAGCAACCTCAGGTTTCCAGCACAGTGTCTGGTACCAGTGAATTGGCAATGACGTCAGCTTCCCTGGGAATATGCTGGCATTTTGCCTGTTCCTGAGCCTCCCTGTTGACTCTAAGGGCAGAAGCAAACAATGTAGGCACCCAACCGGCAGTAACTGCTGCAAGCCAACACCAGGCTGCTGCTGCTGCAGCGTCAGAGGGATGCTTCTCCTGCCAAATCCCTGCAGGCATCTCCCAGGGAAGGCGCACTTCCCAAAACCGGCAAGAGGAGAGGACTTCCTCTGATGTGCAGAGAGAGGGACTCTCCGAGAGCACTGAGTATCTGCCCACTCTTTAGTAGGGGGAACCTCCTGCTCTGCACCTGGGAGCTGTGCAGCCTTTCTCAGTGTGTGAATAAGCAAGTTATTTGACTATTCCTCTCCTTCTGGGGCAAAGGGAAAAAAAAATCATTATACTGGGGAATTTATTCTCACAAGGCCAGGCTTTTCTTTTTCAAATTTCTTCACTTGCTCTGTTGCTGCGAGTGCTTTGAAAGCTGGAGTCAAACTCAACTACGACCATATGCCCATATGTTAGATCCAATTTTAGTCAGCTATTCCAGGTGAGATGAGGAGACCCTGCCTCTATTGTATGGGAATCTGCAATGTTTCATTTTTCATCACCAAATACAAATATCCTCTGCAAGGTGGGACCTCTTCATACTTTTACCAAATGAGTATCCCTTTGGTCTTGCTTGGGGTGCATGCAAAAGCTGTGAGACAGAGAGAGTCAGACTCAGCCCATCAGTCAGAGGAGCACAACCCAGAGGGACTCCAGGAGATGTCATGGGCAGAGTGTAGACAGGAGCAGGGAGGGGCTCTCTGATGGGAATATCAGTCATTTTCTTCATCTTCAGGCCACATGAGAAAAGCAAAGAAAAGAAAGAAGCTTTGGTAGAGGAAAGCTGATCCCTGATGTAAGGAATTTGGTGTCGGGGAGGAATGAGAACCTATTTGGGCAAAAAGGGTTTGGCTAATCCAAGATAAGCCATTTTGTTGCTTCTCCCTATGGGGTTTTCTGCCTTTCTTCTCTTCTTGGAGGGAGCCTCTGGCTGTTATTTTCTGAGCAAGCAGAGAAAGCATATCTCCCCTCACACTCATCATGAGTTTCCAACAGACATGAGATATCCACAGGTGAGCAACATCTTCATCTTAGCAACACTTTCTTCTGGATCCCACCTTGAAAAGAATGAGCT
The DNA here is from genome assembly GCA_008694505.1 of Cyanoderma ruficeps. Taxonomy (NCBI): domain Eukaryota; kingdom Metazoa; phylum Chordata; class Aves; order Passeriformes; family Timaliidae; genus Cyanoderma; species Cyanoderma ruficeps. Next base: position 10,807,458 of record VZDJ01000426.1, read on the forward strand.
GGTAAACCCCTATGACAAGCAGCTAGAAATTTAAGTGCCTTACAGTGAGCTGTGACCCCTACTCCAGTTAGTGACCAGAATAAGCTTACCCCAAATTTGGGACAGCCTTGTCTTACAGGCTTGCAAAGATGTAAGCTGAAGAAGTATGAGTATAACATCATCACTGCAAATGACATTCGCTGTCTGCATGGCTTAATGCCACTTCCTACGTTTGTAATCCATCTTCCCTCACCTGTCCTGTCTGTTCAGCCATCATGTGTTATCAGAGAAACAAAAGGAAGGGCAGAGGCTAATTTGCTTGATGCGGTCCTGTTCTTCCAGATAATGTTAATTTGTGGGCTCTAACCTGATCCACAGAGATGCTTGCTTACCTTTGCATCATTAAAAGGAAAAAAACAAATCTGTGGAAGCAACTCAATAAGCTACCACTTTAGCAGCAGGCACAGCAGGCAGGATGGTTTGAGCATCAGTTTCCCTAACCAGTCACATTACCTGTCCCAATTCCCGGCCCATCTCCCCCTTGCTTTCCAGGTGTAGGAAGCTCAGCAGATAGGATTAATTGACTTCCATACTCACTTGCATTCTCCATGTTAGAGAATCTGATTACACAGATTGCCTGCAATTTATCTCCACCTGCGACACCTAATGCTCCAGTCTGATCTCCTCCTTCCCATTTTAACATCTCACTGCAGATCAAGTACATACATGGACTGATGCACACACATTTGCTCTGTTTTTCTTGCAAACAGCTCACTAAGAACCTCAATGTTTTCGTTTTCAATCAAATCAGAAAGCACTACTGTTTTCCCCACTCTGCCCATGAGGTAATTCCACCCCTTGGACTCCCCTCGCTGCATTTATACTGCACAGGCTCCATCCGCTGCTGCTGGATCCACACAAACCACAGGAATCTCTGTACAGACACGCTCAGTGAACATGCAGTGTTAAAGAGCCCTGCAGCACGTATAAAGACAAAGGCACAGGCTACACTGAGCAAGTGCCACCACATGCATTCCTCTTCCCTCCAAACCCTGCAGGAAAACATTGCCTGCAGAGTGCTTTCCTATGAACAAAACCAGCCTTTCAGCACAGGGTCAGTATATGATTCAGGCAAATCCCGTTCCCACCCGATGCCTTACCTTTCCTTATTCTGTTGATCCAGGGGCCCTAGACCGATTCGCTTTCCCTCCTGCACACAAACTGCCAGCCCGTCCTGCTTCACATTCACAGCACACCAGCAGGATTCACCGTCATCCCATTCTGCCGGATCCTTATCGCCCTATTGGCCAATGCCAGGCAGTAAATTCAATTAGGCTCCTCCTTATAACTATATTATCACAGGAACAGGAATGAATAATTTAGTAAAACAACAAGGGTGTGCAGGCTCTGGTGTCACAGACTTCGCCTCCACTGTCAGGATTTTATCAGAGAGGTGGGTAAAGATACCAGAATCTGTCACCCCTGAAAAGGAGACCTTAGACTAATCAATTGTATTTCTCATTCCACCCCTCTTGTCCTCCTCCCCCTAGGCCATGGCATTCCCATTTTATTGTTGCACCTCCATCCTCAGCTCACAATACAGTATCTGTATTTGTGAATGGTCATTACCATCTCAGTGGAGGCAAAGATTTCTGTCCAGGCAAAGCGATAGTGTGGAACATCAAAAACTATCCCTCTTCCCTGAATGCAATATGTGAGAAAAGAATGAAACTGTTCTGGAGAAGGGAGTGACAAGACAAGCAGATCACAGGGAAAAGGGAGAGTCTGCCTTGTATCACAGTATCCTCTTTAAAGCAACTGTGCTGTCATCCCATCAGTTCAGACACCCAAAGGATGCAAGTGTGTGGTTCCTGAAAGAGAAAGGTTCATAGATGCACTCTCCAGGGACTGTGATTTCACATGCCTGCTGTGGGAGTTTGAATCCCCACATAAAAAACCCCACACCAAAGTGGCAGTTTTCCTCCAAACCAAATGACTAAAGTGTTTTCACTTGTTTTTTTTTTTCTGACCAGAAATTTGTAGAGACAACTATCTATACTTGTACTTCCTAAGAAGTAGTTGGTCCCAAAATGAATACTGCTGTTTTTTCTCAGGTGATGCTTTGTTTGAAGAGTTACAGACCATTGCAGATTCCCTCAACAGGATCACCACTATCTAAATCAAGCCTCAGGCCACCTTGATTGCCAAAAGAGTTTTATTGTTATGCGAAGAATAGTGAAAATGGAGGAGCTCAGCAGGACAACCTTTTGGTATCCTCAGAACAGGCCAAGCAACAAGTCAACAGGGATTTTTAATGATTATTCACAGCAATATTGAAAGCTACTGCTAATACATGTTCATGTGTACAGCATTAACAAACAGATGTGTCATTCCACCATAACTGAAAAATAAATAGGCAAGATGAAGCCACCGTTCTTCTTTGCTTATAGGCCAAGAACACCCTTTGCACTCTGCTTCTCATGTGCTAATATTTATTCAGTAGAGTCTATATATCTACTTACCACAATGGTGAGAGGTTCAAATTTGCACTAGAGCCCAAACTCCTTCAAGCAACTCCTACACCAGCTCTTGGTTTGGCTCCTCTCCCAAGCCTGGCAGGTTAGCCTCAGCTCTGCCTCCAGAGGCAATAAGGACACCAGGGTGAAGTCAAGCCCAAGTACCAGAAAAGCTACAAAAGCAGTTCACTGGTGGCAGATCAGAATTTTTCCTAAAGGCAGTGTCTTTCTTTAGGCACTGCCTTCACATTGAAAGGGTAGCAGGAGGCTGGGACAATGCATGGGGATTGCCACCTCCTACATTTCTGGGCTGTCTACCTCCATCTCAGTCCTGAAGTAGGATTGAGCCATGCTGCCTGCCTTGGGAGAACGGAGTACAGGAACAGTGGACGCTCTTGCCCTTCTCACCTAGTTCAAAGTGATCTAAAGGCTGAAAAAGTAAGAGTCTCAACTAAGCTTTTGTCTTCCTCTGTTATAGGCTTAGCCACAAAAAGGGACAAAATTGCCCTCTTGCTTCTGAAGTTGCTTCACTTCTGAAGAATGGCAGCTGCTCTTTTCCTCCTCCTCTTTCCATTGCAGCCATCCAAACTTTTAAGAGCTTTTGTGTTAAAGAAAACCCTGAATTATGCACTTGGTGGTAGCTTCAGAGCAATTAAACTAAGCCATGTGGCAAGTTGCCCAATGTCACTACCAAAGCTCAGGATGTTTTAGCATCATTTATTGAGGAGCTTTTACATGATGCTTACTTAAACCACAAAAAGAGAGCAAATTAGGCTGTTGCCATGACAACTAGAGAATCTGCTCAAAATTCAGGAGATGCTGGGGAGCGGGGGTGGGGGGAGAGCCCTTTAGTGGAGATCTCTGCATCATGAATATGGCCCTTGGTTATCAAATTCTTTTCAAGCTAATTCCTAGCATCAAAGCCTCCCTGACAAAGGATATAATAATTGGGAGCAAAGCTTGGCTAAAGAGGGAACAAACCAGCCCTCCCAACACTAATGTGAATTTCATTCTGCTGGGAGGTGCTCAGTGGTGAGGTCCACAGAGCAATCACAGAGGTGGCAGCACTGCTACGGAAACACACAGGAGGCAGGGTGGAGGAAGGGGCAGAGGGTTCACTGCAGACAGGCACTGAAGAGAGAGACAGACCTGAAACTGTGGTGCAGTAAAGGCAAGTGACAATTTCCATGGGGTAGGGGGAGAGGAGGAAGAAAAGTGCTTGCCACCTCTGGTTGAAACCCTCTGGAAGTTGAAATAAGCTGAGCAAAGTCTTTTGCCAACCCCAAGAAATAAATTAAAACAAATAAGAGAAAAAACAGCGGGATCAATGGTATCAAAAGAAGCTGACAAACTAAACAAATGGAAGACAGGCTACTACAGTACAGTTCTTTTGAAGGAATTAAATCCTTGGTAGGACTGTTTAATATTTTCCATCAAAGCCAGCCCTCTGTCTAATTTTCTTTTTTTTAGCTGAACATTTTTTTCTGTTACAAGCCTTCTAAGAAAATCACTATTTTAATAAAAATTTTTCAGTAAAGTCTTCTGGTTCTCAACTGCAATAGCTGAGGTATTCTTGGCTGTAAACAAAGTACATTACTTTGGAAAAATTCCAGGAAGCTTTGTAGTTTTCATAGAAGCTCTCTCCTTCCTCATAATTATTTTTGATCAGATAATTTAATGCCAGTGGAAGTTTTGGTGCTCTCCTTTAAAATGATGCCTTACTGGGCATAAGCTCCTTTTGGAGGGTAGCAGCAGTAAGCAGGAACACATCTAAAATTAGGCAAAATTAGGCACGTGACAAAGGGAGTAAATTGCAAAAGTTTGTCTTCCTCCCTTTTCATCCCCACACGAAGAACTGTGTTTAGCGTGGAAATCAGAAGCAATTGAGAAATTTAAGGATAGATAAATGATTGTATTGCATGTGTGTTACAGTCCAAGCAGGACACACGCCAAGCAAAAGCATACATACTATAGGGATCCAAAAGTTCAGGAAAAATGCAAAATTACCCCCTTAATAAAAACTATGCATTTTCAAGATACACGTGTTCCCATACCTGATGTCCAGTTCATCTTTTGAGCCCCAAAATTGATTATCAGTCTGCCTTGCTTGGGATGTTGTCAAAATATTTCAACACCTTGAGTCAGTGTTGATCTTCTGATAGGGTCTTTTTCCCAGTGCCTGGGTATCACATACACGAGTTGCTAAGAGTGTCCAACACCTGAGTGATTATAAATTATAACTGACCAGAAAACAAGGCTTTAATTCATTATCTACTTCCAAATGAGTCTGGCTATCCCTTTTCCTGTTCCCTCCCTGCCATTTTGCCAAAGTCTTGCACAATGCATTTGTTAGGTAACCCCATGGTAGCAGCAGGGGTAGGCTGGGCTGCACACAAGCCACACAGGCTTGTTTTGGACCCACAATACATGGCAGAAACAAGAGGTTGAAGTGAGGGGGTTTTTTTATACTGTAACAGCTTCTTTAACAGACATCAGTTTGGCAAATGTGCTCATGGGATGGCAGAGGCAGAGGTATCCAAGGGGCAGGTTCTGCAGAAATAAATCTGAGGTACCTTAGGAACAGAGAACAGGGTGATAGAGAGAATAGAGCAATGCATAGCAGAAGAGGAATGTGCTCCTTAGAAGTGTCTGGGTTGCTATTTTCTGAAGTGGGATGCCTTTGGGACACTTTGAATTTATTTTATCTAATCAGATTGAAGCATTACTCTGGGACTTCAATGCAACTGCATATGTCTATGGTGGTTTCTATAAAAAGCATATTGCCATCCTACTGAAATAATTTTTCATTCTTCAGCAATAGTGACTTATTTAAGTAAACTTTTCAAGAATTTCTAGGTATCATTTCTTAATCTAGGGAAAGAAAAGCAAACAATTTTTCTACTGGCATTCTTCACTTACTTCAGTAAGTAAAGGTGAGGAGCGAATGAGGGAGCTGAGGTGGCTTTGACTGGAGAAAAGGAGGCTCAAGGGAAACCTTTATCCCTCTCCACAACTACCTGAAAGGAGGTTGCAACCAAGTGGGGGCTGGTTACTTCTCACAAGTAAAAAACAACAGGACAAAAGCAAACTAGCTCAAGTTGCATGCACTAGAGGAGGTTTAGATTGGATAGTAGGAAAAAAAAATCCACACTGAAAGGGTTGTCAAGCACTGGAACACGCTGCCCAAGGAAGTGATTGAATCACCATCCCTGGGGGTATTTAAAATACATGTATATGTAGTTCTTAGGGCCAAACTCCAGTGGTGGACTTGGCAGTGTTAGGCTAATGGTTGGAATTGATCCTAGAAGCCTTTTCCATCCCAAATGAACCCATGATTCCATGATTCATGAAATTTTTTCTATAATTAGCTGATTCATTGCAGTGACTTCTTGCTATCTCAAAGACCATAGCAATGAGGCCTTAAAAAGCCATGTTTTAGCCCACTCTGCTATTCTTACAGAAGAAAGCGCAAATATAATTGTTTTCCATGAGGCTCTTTGAATGCAAATCTATTTAATAGCTTAAATCAACTTTTTAAAAATACATCACATTTCATCAAGTCCTGCGCCATGTTTTGCAAAGCACCATTTCTAGGCTATTTTCCAGGGCAAAAATAGTGTTCCTGTCTACTGATGGTACAGGTTTTCCCCTCCCAAAGATCAGAAAAAACAGAGACCTGACCAAAATTCATGTCAGCACAGGCAATATCCCAAAGGTTATAGCACCCATTTAGGGTGCAGGATACAGAGGGCCCAAACCTGAACAAAGCCAACAGGAGACTCACCTCTGGGTCCTCTCCAGGGCAGAAAGTAACTGCATCAAGATTTTTTCAGCTATTCAGAGGAGATAATATTGTTACATCTCCTACAGAAATTATTCTACTAGAATAATTCTAGAGCGTCTAGAGATGCTTCAAGACTGGGCCAAAGACCGAATGGATGACCAATGGCCAAGACACCCATCAGAAAGTGACACTCATTTCAGTGACTTGTAGCTCACAGAGCATAGGCTTGGCTTCTTTCTCCCCCATTCCTACTGCATCTAAGCTTATTTTCATCCAAACAACAAATCCTACATTGGACATATTTAATTGGACATGGAAACTTCTACCTTTCTGTTTCTTTACTTTCCTGAATTAGAAAAACCTACTTCCCCTTTTAGAGTTTCTAGCCCTTTTGACAATGAAGGAAAACATCATGTAAAAGATCGGAGGTTAAATATCATGTTCATAAGGGACAACTGAGCTGAACTCATCTTTGGCTTCCTTTTAGCCAAGGGCCACTGTGCTCAGTCACAGGTTACCCAACAAAACACAGGGAAGCTCTGGGCAATGGTCAAAACTCTTTCCTTACCTCACTTATTCCTACTGAAGAAGAGGAGTGCTGGCACTGCCAAAGGATTAATACTAGGATGGAACTCATGTAAAATTAAAGCAGAATCATGGTCCTCACCTTTGGGAGACAGCCATCTGAAGAGGGCCAGTAGGAATGAACTGTTTCAATGGAGTAGCTTGAGAGAGCCAAGAGCTGATTTGCTACAGATAATAATATTTTACTAATAATGTTTGCTGGCTGGTTTGCTACAGATAATCTCTTTCTTCAAATGCCTCCATGCTCTCACATTCTTCTCCTCCTCCCTTTCCCTGGTTGCCAGGCAACTACAAAAAGGACCAGAGACCATGCTGGAGGAAACCACCTTGTGGGACACTGCATGGGGTTGGGTTTTCTTTCCTAGAAAATGCTCCAGGGCAAAGTGGCCTCAGCTTTGGCGGCAACATCTCACTGTGAAACCTTGCTTTGCATGAACACTGGTCATGGGACAAGTCATGTATATCCATAATTTCCAAAATAAATGGCTTCACAGACTCAAAGCTCACTTCTGAAATTTCTCTGTGGCTCAGCTGCTCTCCATCAATTCCACTGATCAATAGTTTAAGGAGCTCAAGCACAGAAGTTGCCAGCCTGTGCAGCAGAAGATTTCCCAATAACAGATACCCCATAGAGCTGAGAATCATTGCTGTAGCTGGCCAGAGCCCGTGTTTACAGCATTTACTTAACAGTGTGCCCCACAGGGTTAATGCTAGAAAAACACAACATTTTTGATCAGAAGTGTGCTTGCTTGTAACAGCTCAGAGACTTTTAGATGAGGACTAAGTGAGATCAGATGATGCTGTAGTACACCACAACAACATAAAGACTTTGACTTCAGAAGGCTGAAAATGACTCCTTTATTCTTGGGATGTGTCTCTTCTTTCATAATATTTTACACAGACCAATTCAATTGGTGACAAGAAGATAAACTTCTTCAATCACATTGGTCAGACCAGAGGGACATCAAGAAGAAGTCCCTCCTAGGGAAAATATGTAAACAAATCTGTCATTACCAAAACATGTTTCTTGTTTACAGAAAATTCTCTGGGAAAGGAATTTCAGAAAACTAAACATTTCAGGCACGAACCAGGGCTACAATCAGCCACTAGAAAGTGAAATGGAAAGCCCTGTACTTGGCCAACTTGGCGTGAGAGAGGCTGTCCATTCTCCCAGGGCTATCTAGCTTCCTTATAATTGAGGGATAAATCTCAAGTATATGAATAACAGCCCCTTGAGATCTGATGGTTGGAACCATTAGTATTTCAAAATATAATTTACTTTAAAAAATGGTGGCATGAACTAATCAGAGGTATAAAGTCAGATTAAAAAAATCATCTGGAAGATTAGACTCATACACTTATGACTTTACTTTCAAAACTAATTTAATTTACCAAGTCTTTGTCCTGTATGACTGAATCCAGCAAGAAAGAGATGAGAAGAAACTTTCTATTTCACCAACTTCAATATCACTTTTCATTTTCATTTACTGATATCTCAATGCTTTTCAGTATTTCAGGCATATTTCTGAGACTTATTAAGACACCTCAAAACCTGGTTTATACACCACCTCCATACATCATGCCAGAAAAGCCATCTTTTCTAAGTAAAGTTTTCCATTTGTATTTTCTATTGTGCTGCCTAAACTGATAAACGCTGTACCCTGAGGCCATTCAACTTAACAGCATTCACCACAGATTCCACAGTAACAGTTCTGCTTAACCACATATCCCAAATATCTTGGGAATTTTCGCAGTTTCCCACAGAACTCTTCTTCCCTCACAGCCCTTTTCAGTAGTCACCTGCTATTCTGTATAGCGCACAAACATTAATTACTACTAGTCTAGTGGCCTGTTCCTGCACAGACTCACAAATTCCTCTCAGTGGAAAGAAATGTTTTTGTTCTCCCACCTACACCTCAACTGAGGTTGAGTTTTTACTAGCAATAAATTAATTTCACAACTTAAGGCCCTATTCTGGGTCCTATTGTTCTCCTTTGTGACTTTTTTAAACAACTGCATCCAGCCTTCAAGTTTACCCCTTGCATCAGCCATGAGAAGCAGGTTTCTCCTTGAGCTCTCTAGCAGTACAATACAGGTAGTTAATTTTTTTCCTGATTGTTTTTTGCTTTTTCCTGTCACATCCAAGGTCACATTTTGGCTTACTGTCTTTTCTGCTGAGGTTTGAAATACAAAGCAGTATTCTATTACAAAATCTCAATAGTACATTTGCAGTTTTTGGAGTGGAAAATTGGAGTGTAGAGTGATTGAGGAAAGTAGGATTTCTGAACAAATTTTTTTGCTGACTTTTCCTTTTCCTCCTATTTAAAATCTTTCAAATTTAGTAGAAAACAAAATAGCTGTTCTAATTAGGTGTTCATTTCAGCTTTTTAATCTCAAGGTGTCCCTGGTATTATTCTGAGAAGGGTATGGATGGGATTATGACTACTGGCAATCAAACCTTGCTGCTTTTTAAAATGGTTTATCCTCTTACTGACTGTAGAGGGAAATGTCTTGAATAAAAAAACAAAGTTTGAAAGGATTTCCTGAAAAGAAAGGGATAGGCAGGATTGAATGGACAGATTTTTCTGCGTGATACAAAAACCTCAACTATGTACTCTAGTGCAGCAGCCTCAGACACAGTGGCCCATCTGGGCTCTGGACTGGGGGAGATATCACGTTGACCCGAATCCCAGGGTGTTGCAATGAGCAGGCTGAGGCAAGAGGAATGAGGAGGGGGAATAAAAGGGGACAGGGGAGGGAATTGTGAAGGCAGGGAATGGTGAACAAGTAGAGTGGCAGGCAGGTGATGTGGAAGGAATCTGGTGTATCCATGTAGATTCCTCTTGTTTAAAGTGGTTAAAGCCTTGTTCAGCGTGGAAGAAAGGTGAGGCAATAAATTCTTCCATGAGTGCAGACCTCCTAAGGGAGCATTTCAAATAGCAGTCTGCAGTGCACAAGAAATAACTGCATTTAAATACAGCTCGCTTAGCAGGGGTATGGGAATCAAATACTCTTAAGGCTTCAAAATTAAACAGAGAAATCATTAACAGAAAAGTCATGTTACAATTTAGAATTACTTGCTGACTGATAATGAGAGTCAAAATATGAACACGTTTCTTACTGCTGGTGGTTAAATGCCTTCCTCTGAGCATGCTAAAAGAGAAGGAGACATTGGGAGCAGGAAGGAATTTAAGAGAGCTGGGCGTATGCTACAGCAGCAGACAGAATGGCTAGGACCAAACAACACAGAAGAACAGCGCAGATATTGACCACTATTCCCTCTCAGTCCATTTTGTGTCTCCTGTAGGGTATTATAAAAAGTGTGACTTCACAGTTATTTGGGAAATAACCTGTTCTTCATTAAGGACAATTTTTCTGGGATTGGCTAAGTCAATCATCCCTAACATTTCTTAGCCTAGGTCTTTGAAGCAAAGCTTTGCTTTGCACCCAGCACCATGTGAGGGTGGCTCCATGTTTGTACCTCATTCCAGCTGAGTTATTGTGTGAGAAGCAGGGCCAGTCCCCTGGGATAGAAGAGCACACTGGTGCAATTCAGGTGTTCCTGGTTCTGGTGCTGCTGCAGCCCCAGCTCTCTGTTTGCAGCACAGTGCTTGCTCTGTGCCATGCAAGTACACTTCCATGTTCTCATAAGGCAGCAGCTCTGTCTTTAGGGACTGTGGTGCAAACTAATATTGTGTACAGCCTCAGTAGAAAAAATTAGGTATATGTGGTATCTCTAATGCTTGTGAGTAAAGGGTAATGATAACTCACAAATTTTCACTGGTTTTCACCAGTACTGTCCCACACATATATTTATGCAGAATCACCAGTAATCCTGTCTGCAGAAGACTTTTGTACCTACTGCTCAGTCAGACTTGGCACAGGTCTCTACCATGGGATCTTCCCTATTTCTTGATTGTTTCTATTTCTGCTGCTGCTTAAATAACTTCCTGCCTGTATGACACTATCACAAAAAGATGGACGTCTTCTCATTTTCATGGGTTTTAAATTTATGTCTTAGGTATTCTTCTCTCTCCAGTTCTTTATGCATTTGTATTGAATGTATCTGGACAGACTCAAGATTTCTATACCTTCCAGACCCAGGACTCTCTCCCAGATGTCTTTAAACATCTCAGTCACGTGCTGTTTTTCACACAAGCGTCTTTCCTCTTCTGCAGTCAGTAGGTTCTAAGGAACCCCACAGAGAAGGAAAGACAACACTGAGAACCCCAAATGTTGCAGCTGTAGCACCTGTGCTTTCTTTGTGTATATTGCTGGGGAATCTCTGCCCATTCTGTAAGTCAACTTTGGAGTTGGAGCAGAAGTTCAGAAACACCTTGCAATATCCTCCCAGTGCAACTACATGCTAAACACTACCAGTAAAACAGAGAGATTTCTATTTTCAGAAAAGAGCTGCAACAATTTATTTATGCTGAGACTTCTTCTCCATGGGGTCTGTTTACTCAAATAAGCAATGTGTGAAATTCAACAGACACAAAACCTCAGAGAAGTCCTCTGTCTGCTCTTATTAAAGAGAGAAGGAAAACGCCCAAGAATCCTTTACTGTAGCAAAAGTTAAAAAGATCAACAGGAACCACCGTGGGTGGATGAAGCCTCTACATTTTAACAACTTCTGACATAACTTTAAGTCCTCCCAGCTTTCAGACAATTGCAATAAAAGGAAGATCACTATGGTCACTAAACAGTTAGATACTGTCTGAGATCATGTACTGCCAGTTATTAATAAGGAGAAAACCAAAACAAAACACCTTATACTTCAAGGAAGGAGAGAGAAATAGCCACATTTCCTTCCTTTTATTTTAGATTTTATAGAAGTGAGGGCAGAGCAATCCTTACCCTGAATTAAAGATCTCTGATTCTGATACGTACATCACAAATAAAAAATAAAGAAAAAGTCAAATCTTGAGAATGTCAGTTAGGAAAAATACAATCTTACCTCTGCAAAAGGGAGAGATTCATATGAAAGTAGAACCATCACACTTTTCCATACTCCTTCCATGTTGTGTGAGTTGAAGGTTGATTTGTTTGCAGTATTTAAAGCTCCTTTTTAATGAGTTGTGTGAAATCTGGCAGACACATAACCTCTTTGAACTACAAAGCATTTCCTGCATTAATGAAGGAAGAAAGAAAGCCAAGAATTAATTTATTACAGCACATTAATTACTGCATGAAATAAAAGTTCAAATAATCAGCAGAAACCACACGGGTGAGGTAAAGTTGAGAGAGAAGATAAAATACGTACATTCTGCTTTGGTGATGGCCAAAATGGGCCCATTACCAAACAAAAATATAAGAAATGCAGCTGGAGTTGGTTATTGCAGAAGAAAGAAATTATATTGAGGCAACTTCTAGAAGTCTTTTCTCTTGGTAAAAAATTGCTCCAGCCTTAGACAAAGGGAATCAAATGAAAATAAAGACAGATCAACCACGGCTAGCAGGAGTGGATAGATATACAGGACTGCACAACTGGTTCCCAGACAGGTATGTCACACATGATAAAGGCAGCTGCAGATTTGGAAGAAATTTTGCAATCAAGGGGGCAATTAAAGAATTAAAAAAAACACCCCAAAACCCCAAAAACACCCTATGAAACTTTTCCCCCTGAAGCAAGAGTCTCAAATGGCATGTTGTAAAACTGTGCGCACATGCACGGGTAGGAGGTGTGTGTGCTTAAATACAGAAGGTACATGACAGAGGGAAGTGGTGAAAATGTCCTTTCTACAGGATAAAAAGTGAACACGAGCATTTGTTTGTCTGTGCATGCACAGGAGGAGTTGAGGTCCTTCACTTGCAGTGGAATACCTCCTAGGGCCAAAGCAGCAGGGAATGGCATCCTGCACACCCAAGCATCCCAGCGTTCAGCAGATCCAAAGATCTCCACTCAGACAAGAGATAACAACAATCTTGCCCACAGCCCAACATCTTCAGTCTTGCATCCACTGCCTGTTGCCACAGCTCTGAGACCAGAGGACATTGCATGGTCTGTACCTCGTATATGAGGTACTACATACAGTGGCACTGGCAAGCCTTGGTATTGTGCCCTGTCCTGGCTGATAACCAGGAAGAACTCACTCAGTGCTACTTTTCACATTTTCTTTTAAAGGGAAAAAAGCCATAATACTGAGTTTGGGCCATGAAATTGCTGACTATATGCATGCAGGATTAGCTAGTAATGAAGAATTTTTCAGAATCCAGTGCTACAATAGCAATTGCCTTCTTTAGTTTCCCGTAACATGGTCTGCCAGTCTTTTCACTGGAAGCACAAGAAGAATATCTGTGTTGTTTCTTGCATTTCTGTGGTTCTAGGTTTCCTCAAAAGAAATATGGTTTTACATTCAGGGATGCAGGTGATAAAGATTCACCATTAAGATGTGAACCCGCAGAACATAAATCAGAGCTACAGAAGCTCAGATGTCCTGCAATGCTTCTAACATTGCCCTCTGTGCCAACAGTCAACATTAGACAGTCATGTCGTGGAGAATGTCTTTGGTACTTGTTTCTGGATATCCCACAAGGCCACGTGGAATACAAATCTCTTGCTCTGAAAAATAAAGGATGACATAAGACTGCTAACTGCAAAAGGAAGTGGATCAACTAAACACAAGACTGAGATACTCAGAGGGTAAAAACAGGGCATACTGAGAGCAGGTTTGCTCTGAAGGGGACCATATCTTCTGTCCCCCTGTTTGGCCAGTGCAGGAAACCTCAAGGATCAAACAGAGAAATCCTGAGCTGCAGTGACAGCCTCAAGAACCCCAGCATTCTCAACAGTGCTTGCCCAAGCGTGTGTGAGGACAGCATTTCCTGGAATTGCAGTGCTGCTCCCTTCTCTCACAGCTCTCCTCCAAGTGCTGCAGGTTGTTTTGTGAACAGCCTCATTAACTGCAGACTGCACTTGCCTAAGGCTGGACACTCATCTCCCCCCTTCTCCCTCCTCCCAGCCTGCCGCTAGTTTTGATGGGATATTTTTCTCCCCATATTAGCCTGCTCTCTGCTTTCCTCTCTTCCTGAGCTGGGCCTGTTTCCTCCTTCTAATTATTCATGCAGGAGAGCAGATGGCAGGGGGAGTGGATCTTTCACTCACTCATACAGACATGAGGCTTTGTCACACAAAGGGGGAACAACACCAACTGCAGAAACAAGATATTCCAGACCCTTGTTCCTAGCACCCCCTATTCTCTGTTTTTCTTTCAAGCTTGATATATTTTGGGAAACACCATTCAGTCCTCAGTGTGTATTTACGTCAGTTACCTCATATCATGCCTTTTCCTTCTCTCATTGTAAAATTTTAATTTAGCTGAGAAAACAATTCACATGCAACATTTCTCAAAATGAATACAGATTTTTTCATCTCAAGAAATAGCTGCAGTACTGTAGTCACAAACATTTGAGATCCCCATTTTCAAGTCTGCAGTGGAAGCAGATGTTCCATAATCAGAGTAGGTCAGTTGTGATGGGGTAAGTGGGGTATAGGCAGGATCTTTCTGACCTGAGGGGAGGACATTTGTGCATCCAGCCTCCCTGCAAACTGTGCTAGGATGCTCACCAGCCATCCCTACGCCTGGTTCAGTGATGAGGACATTGCTGGGAGTGTTCCCAACAGGCAGATTGTACAAGCCATGCTGGTTTGTAGTCCAGCAGTATTTACTGTCACAGAATTAGGCCACTCCATGCCAGTTGGCCTCGGTACCCAGGGAAACTCCTGGACATGCACAATTATTAAACTAGATGTAACTGTGCTACAAGTACCTACACAGCTGTCTCAGGTGTGCTGGCCCAAGTGACCTTTTTATCAGTGTGCCAAATTGTTGCCACAGGAATGCAGCTGCAACTATCATTGATAAAGCTTCTGTTGCAGTTACCACCACGACCAAAATAAAACGCCGATGAGAGCATGCATACGCTTTCCCAGCTCTTGCAGTCTGGCCAGCTCCAGCTGACAAACCACTGCCGAGACCTAACAGCAAAGCAACTGTTGTCTCATGGATAAAGAACAGCAATGCTTTACATGAAGTCTTTCAACCAAAATTTTGCTGGTAGGGTCTGTAGCAATAACGAAGTGCAGTCACCTTCTGATTTATAGTGACATTCCATGGGTACCCCAAAAACAGGACAGAGAAGTCATTGGTAAAGGCCACTGGGGTCTGTGCTCTTTTAACTGAAACAACAATGCTGTCTTTGACTGCTACACAAGTAGTGCCAGACTTTTAGAGCTTTTGCTGTTTTTCAGAAATCCTGAACTGAAATGACCTTGCAGAAAACGATACACAACAGAAAACAGCTATTCAGAAAGAATGGAGAAGTCAACCAAGTCCAGATTTTAATCTGTAGTTTCAAAAGCTTCTCTCATGCTCTAAATTAAGGTAACTACTAACTTTTAAATAAATGGAGCTGCAGTGGGAGAAAGCTTGTGAGAGAGGGCCTGCCTGATGTTTATCACACTAAAGAAAAAACTCAATTTTGCATCAGGAGAATGAGCAGCAGGAGCCAAGGAGCTTCCATTCAGCAAATTTATGAGTTTATCAAGAGAAATATCACAGAAAAAAAGCCGCCAAAGAGGAAGGAGGGGAAAAAACCTTAATGTGACAAAGCACTATAACGTACTATCTTCAGACATCAGAAAATATGCAATTAAATCTCTTACTAATACAAATGCCATCTTGCTTCCATTTGTCATCAATGATGCCAGACTGTCAAGGTAACACAGACAAAGGAAATTTAAGGCATGGGTTTTCATTATATGTCTCACAGACAAAAGCTTTGGCAGTTTGATGACAAATGGGAAGAATTAGAACATTCTCTGGTTTCATCATATGTAATACAACAGTGCATGTACCTCCCTTCTAGGATGGCTTCTTCATCACTACAGAACTCAGACTATTGTGGCAATAATTGTAGCATATCTCAAGTTGGATGGGATCCATAAATGCACCTAATAATCAGCTTCTCTTTAACTGGTCCCTGCCATGTGTAATTGAGATGAGGCTTTTGCCATGAAGCCAGTCAATAAATTTCCTTGTCACACAAGAAAGCAGATCAAGGGCACTCAAACAGAGTAACTGTGAGCAAGGTAAACTGAATAATCCCTTGAATAATAATTCTGCAGAGAAACATAGACTCATCTCAGCCATGTTTTTATATATTATACAATGGTCAACCAATCAATCAATCAATGAGGAATTCAATCCCCTGAGCCCAAAGCTGCATGATGGTTTCTTAACTGCTTTAAACTCATGCCCTTCCAGCCCAGTTTGAGACTTGGCCAAACACCTCAGAGTGTAACCATTTTGTTAAATTGGGAATTTAGCCATGGGATAATGAAAAGAAGTTTTTTTGTGTAGGACTGTTGTAAACATAAAACCTGGCCTCATGTAAGGCCATTTACTTCAATAAAGACATGGAAGACTATCAACAGCTTTCAGAGTCAACCAGGAGGCTCCTCTGAGCAGTTTCAAATTATGTTTACAGAGCAGGGTATTGGAAAACCCTTATGAAACACCTGCGAAAGGGTTATTCAAGCATTCAAGCCCAGTCATATTGGTACCCAAAAGAAAGCTTTCCAGTCATATCAGCATTTGCTATTTGAAAAACCAGCAGGCAACCCCATGCCACCCCCTCCTTATACTTTTATAACTTGGATTTCCTCCTCCTTCACTCCCAACTGTTGTTGACTCATTATCAGAGGTTTTTCTTCCAATCTGTTGTAATTGCTTTATGTTGACGCTCTATTGATCTATCGAGGATGTGCAAGTGGGGGAATTTCTTGACAACTCCGAGGCTCCAGGTGTCTGCCTGCTGGCAAGCAGGCATGGACAAGTCAGATGGACAGAGGCAAGGCGCCAAATCTCAATTTCTTTTTACTGAACACTATCTTTCCTGTGCTAGCAATACCACCACAACCCTTTACCCAGCATGACAAAAGCATTTTAAATGACCACATGAAATTGCCCTAGTTCCTGCCTCTCTTAGGCACTAAAATAGATAGAAAACCAAAAAAAGCAAAGCAGAGTCTAACAGAAGAAAGGGCAAGCTAAACACACGTTACCCACTGCAACACAGATGTTTAACCCTATGAATGACTGAACCCGGATCTTGCAGCTCAAGCTGCTGGTCAGTCTCCTGTTCCAAGCAGTTTTTGAAGTACTGTAGTTGTCTTCCTGAGGAACTGTGCTGCCGTCCCACCCACCTCTCACAATGAACATTTTCTCCTCCTTAGGTGTTGTGCACTCTCCTCAGGTAGCACAACCCTGAGCACAGCCACAGTGGCTCTCACTCACTGTGTCCTTAATATTGATAGCTTGAAGGCTACCAAATGTTTATCCTGGCTCATGACAATGACCAAGGATCTTTACAAGTCTCATTACTGGTTGATTAAATAGATATTCTGTTTGTCATGAATCATCTCACATCATTCACCCTACCAGCCTCCTGCCTGATGTCAAATGCCAAGCTTCCAGGCATGAAGGTGACAGCTCTTCAAATCTTATATTCCTCAGGTCTTTGGGTTGACTTTGTTGTGTGGATGGAGTCCAAGCTGGGTTAGCAGAACACATCAAGCACTTGCTTCTCTTTGTATGGCACAAGGCTCTTGCATTTACAGTTCCTGCCATGCAATGTCATTTTACCATTCAGGGTAAGAATTGTTTGTGAAAATGGATTAGTCCATTGATTTGCAGTGCTCCCCAGCACACAAGAAGAGGGATTTGATAAAATTGAAGTTCTGTGGTGGTTCAAAAAGCAATTTGATGTGCACCTAGGCTTTTGCTAGACATTTATTCTCTAGCCATGTAAGTTGCATTGCAGTCAGTATAAGAAAAAAAGGAAAAGGTGTCATAAGGTGCAATAAGGCAATTGCAATGGAGTATGCAAACATAGAAAACACTTTTATGTTCTAGCTTGAAATATTTTTATAAGCAGAAATAATGAGGCCTGACTGAGTTAATATAAAAGAAACACTAAGCCAGTTTCACTAGATTACAGAGACGGTCCTGTTGGAGAGCAATGTTGATGCTGAGCAGTGTACTTACATCACATCTGACACTTTTCCCTCTCCTCATGACAACAAGATTTGTTGAACACCCAATAAACTTGATTTTTTCCTACTGTGACTTAAAGGCCGGAGACTTAGGTATTGTTCTGACAGCACAGGATCTCAGGAATTGTTTGGACTTGCCTCAGTGTAAGCTTATTTTAGGATGTTCTAGCAACAAGGAAACCAACTGTCACTAACTTTGGCTTATTTTCACTTTAGTAACAAAGAGTTTTTCGTATGTGTTGTGTTGTTTGCACTCTTCCCCAGCTCTGTGCTATCAGTAACCTGCTCCTCTAATCCTGCACACACAAGGCTTCCTGTGCAGATCTTGTCACTCAGGCCAGAGGCAGTGCACTGTCACCACCCTGTCCTGCAGCGTGCAAGTCAGTAGACACAAAGTAGGGAAGGCAAAGAGCCTTTTTGGTGTACAGACACTCTCACAGGTGATTGCAGAGCCCCTGAGGGTTCCTCTTTGCTCCAAACAGGAACATAGCTCTGCTGCCCTTGGGCCTCCTGCCAGCAGGCATGGCAGCCGCACTTGCTGCCTGCAACACCCAGTATTCAGTAAGTTTATTACTGCCAACATATTGGGTGAGCAGCTCAATCCTCTGGCTGCCTAATTCACCTCCTTTAATCCAAACACTTCAATGTTCACTTTATTTAATGCAGACCCCTCTAAATACCTCCTGGCCTGCAAGCCATTTTCAGGTAACAACACAGCTGAAATACAGTGCTGGTAGAACTTGGGCTGTCATCTTGCTTTGAAATCCAAAGGCTATTGCAACTTGAATCTGACTTTTTTGGCATCAAGACTACAAGGCAAGACGCATGACTCTACTTGAACAAGCAAGAACAAGCCAAATAACCATGCATGTGGCTCCTGTTACCGACATCATCAGGGTTTCTGCTGAACCCAGAGCGCGGTTTCCTTGTGAAGAGCCACTGGCAGTGCAGGATGCTCCTCAGCTTCTCCTGCACCCAGTCCCCAGAGAACAGCACCAAATGAACATCCCGTGGCCACTATGGAAGTGCAAGTTCCTGCTGTTCAGGTAAGAGAAGTTTTAGAAATAACTATTAAAAGACAGCGTGAAAGTAGAATGATTATAAAATAAACCAGATAGGAGCCCAAGACTAAGGAAGAAATACCTTTCAACACCATGCAGTTCTAGCTAAAAGAGAGGAGTAAATAGCCACTATAAATAGCACATCCCTCCTGGAGGAAGCCAGGTGACTCTGGCAACTCATTACACCCTTCTCCCCTCACACACAGTTTTCTGTATAACATATAAAAACTGTATTAATGAGACTTTTCTGTACTAGTCTGGATTATGAATGTATAGTATTGCAGCAAAGCCAACAGGTAAGATCAGACAACAGTAGAACAATTGCCCTTGCCATTCTTGTCTGCAACTTTTCTGGTGTGGAGACTGGAGACAGTGGCAAGGTTTGTTCCCATGACAGAGGGCTGCAGCACACTGACCAGCTCAGGCTCTCCCGGACACAGGAGTCATATTTTCACCTTCATATCCTTTTCCTTTCCTGAGATCTTCCATAACTTACTTGGACATACACCCCATGAATTGGCAGTTTTCTATCTCATTCCAAAAAGAGATCTCTGTCCTTATTGTAAACAATTCAGGCATTTTCATGAATGTCAGATAATCTTCAGCTTGTTATTGAGCCCCTAGCTCTGGGGCTACTAAGAACTCTTAAAATCACACTTCAGCCCTGAAAAAAGAAGAACCATAACCCCTGAAATTATCTAACAACTTTTCCCAATCCGATATTATTAGCTCCAAAGGAGGGGCAATTCTGGAGCAAGGTGGTTAGAAATGAAATTGTGAAAACAGTTAACCTGGAATTTAATCCACATTGAATCTCTAATTGTCTCACTATAATCATCATTGCAGCACATTAAAAAAAAAATCCAGTTGTTCCCCCAATCCACTTCACAGAGCATAAACCTAAAAAACCCCACCTATAACAGAAAAAACATGGAATCATAGAATAATTTGGGCTGGAAGGGAGCGTTAAAGGCTTTCTATTTCTTCCTGGCAACAGTCTTAATCTTGATTCTAAATGGTTTATGAATTTTCACATGCAATATGTCAAAGCATTCGGAACTTGGGGATTTTTAACAACTGAAATTTAGGTTGAAGCCTCAATAGAAGCAACAGTCTTGCATTAACAGTACAGAAGATTCTCAGAAGAGTTAGAAAGTACAATTTTTCAATCTTGTATATAGGAAGACTTTAAGTGACAACCCTTTAATTTTCCTTTGTCAGAATGAAAGATGCAATTTCTGATCAAAAGAATTCAGCAGCTCTCATTTGAAGACTTTCAGATAGTGTTTTCACTCAGTTCATTTCTGCCTCTGTGGACAAAGGGAAAGGCTAATTTTTAAATGTTTAAGCTTTCCAGGGATGGAAGCTATTTCTGGACCAGCTCTACTGAATATATTGTGTGCCATTGGATCTTTGTGCCAAAAAAACAAGCTTTCAAATCACCTTTCAAATACACAGAAAAAAGCCGACCTAATTCTTCTCTTTGGTCATGGAGTTTAACATCACACAGAGCTGCCACCAAACTGAGAGGGTTTACATCAGAAATGACAGATGGCAAGATGGTTGCCACCTCTATCAACCCTGTCCTGTCACCAGTTCTTGAGTCTGAACGTGCCTGACACAAGGACAGCCCCAGTTTATAGCTGTTAAAGCTGAAAGGATGTATTTTTCATGTCAACAGAGTAGAACAGTTGATAATTTTTCCAGAGGAGAGACTGCAGCAGGCTGCCAGGCAGTCATCAATTCTGACACACTATTCGGGGAGTCCCTGTTGCTGCACACCAAATGTCTAATCCACAGCTCAGGAAAGAGCTGGAAGGTGAATGAGCAGCTGACATGCATAGAACGAGCTGGCATTCCCACAGCATGGCCATTTCTCTAACAGTCCTTTAAAGATCATAAAATATGCCTAGCCATTAGCTGAAAATGCTGAGGTTCAGCCAAAATTTAGTCTCACATATACACTGATGTGAGGTAAGCATTCATGTGTACATACAATGAACAATGGATACTTCAATTAGTCTGAAACATTTCACACATTTAGGTTTGAAGGTTGAAGGGCAATCTCATGAAAAAAGAGCACAGTAATTTTCTGCCCTTTTCCCCCTTTGCAGCTGGGGAAACAGTGAAAGAGGTTTCTCATAAAAGGGCAAAGTGGGCAGGGGGACTTAAAGAAGTCTATAGGATTGGATAGTGACTACAAATGTTAAATCAAAGCTGCATCACCATGTCTGAAGTAAGGGCTACTTCAGCCTTGTTGATGATGTGCTTTGGTACACTCCAACACTGGGTGAGCAGGTTGCAACTGAAGGAGAAGGCAGCCTGCCTAAACAGCAATCCCCCTCCCAGAGCATCTTGTTCCCTCATGGAGGCAGCACTGCCCTTAATAGGTCACTGGATCCCTCTCCCACAGAGAAAAAACATCCCTCAGGAAGCAATGTCTTGGCTGTTTGTTGTTTGGGCATGTGTACAGATAACTCTCCTGATCCTACCCTCAGAATGTCTCCACGAGGCTGATCCCTACTGTTCTGAGCCATCTGGACATATCAAACTCCAAAGTACTGCAACAGAAAAGCAGTCCATAATGTACTAGAAGAAAATATTCAGTGTTAGCTGGGCACCAGAGATGGGATAGATTAAGTATTCCTCAACAGCTGTCCTGGGCCATTTGTACCATGCCTGTAGGATATGTGGGTATTTAACAGACTCGGCTCTCACTTGAAACAAGGCCTCATTGACCAGAGTGTTTTACAATTAATTAAAAATTGAAATCCATATAAAACCATGTAGTTCCCTGCTGTGAGAAAAATATTAGGTTCAACATTAGTCTTTATAACACTAGGAAGGATAAAATTGCAGCAGCTATTTTTTTCCATTCTTCACCTAAGAAATGATCTACCACCTAAAACTAGGCTAAGACAGTTTCCCTTGAATGACAGTGCATTAAATAAACTACGTAAATTGCATGCCTGTCTTTGAGGAATTCACGCCTCATAACCAAGAAAGAAGGGTGAGACAGTTCCTGCAGGAAGTTAGCTCTTACTCTGTTACATGTCTGAGGTAATTCCTCACCTCTCTTACAGAAAGAAGCACAAACATACACCAGACCAACACTCCTTGTGATAGAATTCCATCCAACAAAAGAGAATTATGAGATTACGCTAATGCAAATGCATCAGTAGGAAAAGGGGTCATCTGCTGACATGCCTACCATTTTCCTCACAGCATTTCTGTCACCCTCATTTGCTGCTCTGCCGTCTACAGAAGCAAAGGGTAATCCTGTTGTGCAATTACCTCCTTATCCCATAATTAATTTGTTGCTTGAAGGAACAAAGCTAAATTACTTTTAATTTTATTTTGAAATAAACTGTGCTTTGCAACTTCTTTTGCAGTAATGAAAAAAGAGCTGATTTTCTTCTGGATTGTATTGTTCTTCCTTAGCATTGTGTGCTTGGTAAATTATATTAGCACAGCATGAAGCTGGCACAAGATTGGTGATGCAGTCTCAACTGTAAAATCAAAACTGCTTGGCTAGAAGAATAAAGGATATTTCCTCCGCCCCCTCTACCCACAGTATTCAGGGAAGAGAAAAAACATAGCTAGGCTATGCTTCTTAAATTGTCATTAAAATATATAGATATGTTCTACAGCAAATTCCTTTTGACTGATCCTAAATGCCTGACTAATTCTGTAGACTGAGATAAGAAGTGACAAATCTACAAAATTTCCATTAAGTCAGTTTTAACATGACGTATTATACTTCCTTTTCCTGGACCAGAAGCAGCTCACAGACACCACTTTAAAGGGTTTTCCTCAACCACTGCAAAGAGTTCTGCCAACTGTATATTGGATGGCCAACAAAGAAATCCAAGATCACTGATTCAGGATCTAGGCTCTAAATATTCCCTGTCAAAAGAATCAGTTTCAACACTTTTAAAGGGGAAGGACCTCTTCAGTGTGCCTCACTGAATAAATATGGCCAAGACACTCAATCCACTTGAGAGGCATGTTGCCATGAAACACCCATTTTGCTGCTCCCATAAGGTATGTCTGGATTTCAGATAAGTTCAGAAGATCCAAAAAAAAATATTTCCTTTTAAATAGCCAAAATTTTCTTTTGGACCAATCTAATGTTGGCTAAGTGTTTTTCCTGTTCAAGTTTTCAATGGACAAGAGGATTGGATATGATGAAATGTCAAGCAAAAAGCATTAAAGGAGCTTTATATAAGTTTTAGTGAAGTTGCCTTTGAAATCTTCTGCTCCATGTTTAACTCCAACTTTGAAACTTACATGCTGATTATTTCACATGGTGGGCTTCATTCATGCTGAAGATCATAAAAATGCAGTCATCCTAAAGGCACTCTCTACCTTATCTTTCTTACCCCAGCAATAAGCAAAGTCTACAAAACTATTAGCTGAAGTTACCTATGGCACTGAACCTCAAATTCAACTGTTTCACCCCTGAAATAAGCTCATGCTAAAGAAAACTGCAATTTTTGGATTTGGATGAAGACCTTTGATACACTTCTTTATATATCTTAAACACTCATGGATAATGTCAAAACCAAGTAGGGCAGAAGTCTCAAGAATTTGATGGAGAGATGTGAGGATTTGGCTTCGCTTCAGGTAGCACCCCATAAAGAAGCTTCCCCACTTTGGGCAGGGGAACGAAGATGAGTCAATCAAAGGTCCTCGACAAGCAGCTTCCCTCCCACTGATGAGCATATACACGAACCCAGTGGTGCTTCTTCCTAAAAGACAGCAACCTGTGAGGTTCTTTTGGTCAGGAAGACTCCAAGAAGTCCTACAGTTTTGACACCAGCAGTAAGGATATTAGGGAGTAAGTATGGAGAGAAAAAGTGGATGAAATATGAACACAGCTGCCAGGGTTAGTAAGACACTTCAATAGCTACAATGTAGAGGCAGTGAGGTGAAGAATACTTGTTAACCACCACAGCTGTAAAAACTTGGAAGAGTTTTAAGTTCACTCAAAGATAAGCAAAATAAAAAGGAAAAATAATTAAGGTATGAGTAGTCATAGAGTTACTACTTCTGCTACATGAGAGGACATGGTGATAAAGTGAGCTTTAAAAGAAGAAAAAAGGAAAGCAGCTAATATGATATACTCAGTGGATGGGTGATAGGTAAATCATAAAAGGCCTTCAGAACCAATGAATTCCCAGGAAAACAGTTAAAGAGTACACTGAAGTGCTCTAGAATTTCCTAGGTGTCTCCTTCTCTTTCTTTTTTTGCTAGCATTCTTCAAGGAGAAAAAAAAAATCCTCACTTGTTTTGATAGTCTGGCCCTTATTTTTAAACCTCAGCTTATCCACTAGAGAGGAACAATAACCTTCCAGCATAAGTACCAATTCATATACTTAAGAAATTGCATCGAATGAGTGATGTGCAGTCTGAAATTAGACCACACAAATGTTTTAAGGTCTTGAACAGGCTAATGAAGGTAATTATTAGCACAGAAAGACATTCTCTGAGGGACCCTGCTGAACTGAGGGCACCAGTCTAGCCTCCTCATTAGGTACCACAACATGGCACAATGAGCTGGCATCCACTGAAGTAGAGAACTTCAGCCCAAAACACTTCTAAAAGATGTAGCTTTTCTGAAGAGCTGCTTTCAGACTACATACCTTTCTATTAAACTGCAAAGCAATAAAGTAAAATAGTGTAATTGAGCAAATGGGATGAGAGATCTGACAAAATCCTCAACCCCATGGCAGTCTGGCAGTGTACTATAACTGACTTGTCAAGAAATACAGGGAGTTTAGCCACTATCTGGAGTGCAGGTTTGAGCCCATCAGCACAGCCAGTCAGGGCATTTCCAGAAAAAAACTTTGTGGTGCTTCACAAGAACTACATGTACTGCAGGGACCACCAGCACTGAAGACATTTTTGTCCTTCAGGAAATCACTTCATGTCCTTTAAGAAGGCTCAGGCTGATTCCTTCTTTCATTCTCGTGGGTTGGTGTGTTTGTTGTTTTTTTGTTTTTGTTTGTTTGGGGGGTTTTTTCCNTTTTTTTTTTTTTTGGTCTAGTCTCAGAGCAGCACTTGCCCAATGGTGTTGTACCAATCAGGGGGAGTTTGAAAAACAAATTCCATATCTATTTATTTGCAAGACTTTTACAGAAGATTAGAAGCAGTTGCATACAAAACCCAGAGGAATTTTGCATCAGAAGGAGATCTAATAAAATACACATTGAATTTTGAATTCAGGCAAGTGCATTTTTTACCTTCCCCAAGAGGAGAAACAAAGCTGCTGTCGCAGCAGAATCTGTTGGTATTCCATTTCAGAGCTATATGCAGAGAGAATAATGTTATCTTTGCAGAAGCATCATTAGAAAGTTGCCCAGAAGACAGAAAAATAGAGCTTATGTGGGGCTGGACACACACACATAAACATTTAAATTGCAAAAAGCCTGAAGAAAATTGGCTGCATTTCAATTTTAAGTAGAAAAACAAATTCCACAGACTAGACAATTATTCTGACTGGATGAAGGCTGGAAAATTTTCTGTATTTTCATGCAATATTTTCTAAACTTCTTTTATTGTTCTGAAAGATGACAGAGGGCAGAAATGCTCCAGCATATGTTTGATATTGTTATTAACAATGAAGAAACTGAAGAAAATACTACATTAGTGCATTCTGGTAGACTCTGTGGGCATGGTTAGGGTACCAATTTGATTAAAAGACTGAATCCTGACCTAATTCAGTTATTAGAAGGAATTTAATGAATCTCTCTTGCTAAAGAGGGTATGAAAAACTGTGCAACAGACTAAGGTCTCCATACTCAACTCCTATAGCTAAGTGAGGAAACATTACCTAAAGTATGCTCTACCTGAAACTATATATTAATGAAAACTTAAAAATCTAGAGAAAGGAGTAAAAGATATTGAACCAAAGAGATCTTCACAAGAGTTACTGAAACACGAGATCACTCACATCAGCTAGATAATTCAGGTCAGTTGGATTTGATTTAAGTTACAACTGCTAGGTGTGAACTATACACAGCCTATTTAATGTGAGTGCAGAATTTGCTGGAATAAAACAATGTAGAAAGTTTTTGAGGGCAGTAGAAGGTTTTGAGACTATGATTAACTTTTTTCCTACTGCTGCTTTTGAAAATAATATGTTGCACCTTTTCCTTAAATTGAAGCTCCTCCAGAAGATGTTGTTTAGAAACTCCGTTTTCAGAGGGAGCTACTGAGCATTTCAATGCCAGGTACCTCCTCTGCTCTGGGCTTTAGATACTTGTTATAAATCTTCAGCTCAGGTTGCTTAAAAGAGATGTAACTGATAAACAGAACAGGTTAAAAAAAAAAAAAGAAAATACATTTCTCAAATTTTTAGAAGTTGCTTAACAATCTCACTCACTCTCCAAGTGTTGGACACTAAGTTACATTTTCATGGCTCTCAAATTAGACACATTAACTAAATTGTAAACTTCATCTTTACTTTAGTTAGACTCATTTTGTGCTGATGCTTCTAAGTCACTCGATGCTTCTGAGAATCTGACTCCTTGTTTTCAGGGTACAATGTCCTTCCCTTTCTCTCTTCATCAGTTCTCACATTGAGTCCCTGGAGGAGAAATCAAACACCAGCAGGCTCACCTGGTATACACAAGTCCAGGCAGTGAGACCCTCTCAGCACAGTAAGACAGTAGGACACAGAGCTGAGTGCCTGAGGAGTTTGCTACAGCAAAATTGGGATACACTTTGGCTTTGAGCAGTTGGTTTCTGCAGTCATCTAAAGCTTCACCCTTGGAGGCCAGAGGTGCATCAGCTCTTCTTCCCAGCTTGTGCTGCCCTGTTACATTGACTGCATGATTCCCATTCTGGGTGGGAATTTAGTACTATGGGAATACAAATATGAACTGGTGGTGACAGGGATTAATATCACACATCACACAATCCCACACTTTTAGACACTATTTGCAGTTAGAGTGTATTTTGCTGACCACTGGTGGGACAAGCCAGGATGGGACAGCCCAGCAAACATGCCAGGATTAGCAGAATAGACAGAGCTGCTGCCTATCTCATGTACACCAGAGTTAAGCTAGCCAGGAGGAACAGGGTGTGTGGAGGACTAGGTCTTGCTGGGAAGGGGAAGAAAAGAGCATGGCTGCATCCAGGGATGCTACAAGAGCTGAGAGAGTGGAAGAGACTAGTGTTCAACACATGGACCCAGGCACAGCAGCTAAAAATGGACAACATACTTCAAAGTAACTGTTTAAAGATCACTATCAAGCCCTACCTGTGCCTGACTTTCCCAAGGAAAGGCAAGAAGGAAATCGGTAACTCCTCCCTCCCCCCACCCAGACAAAACACTGGCACCACTGATGGGAAAAGGGCAGCAGGCTGGAAGACAGATTCTAGTCTTTCTCTCAATAGGTTTGCAACTATTGATAAATGTGTTGCCAAACAGGCAATATATATTTAGTCATTTTGGTTCATTTGTCTTCATGGAACCCATCAGAGAAAATTAATCTCCTAGCTGGATGTATGCCACTGCCAGAGCCAAACTCCTCCTGCTTGCCTTTAGGGGATTCCTTGCCTTTCACTATGATTGAAGGCCTGTACTGCACAACTGAGCTGCACCTCATTAAATTAGCACTGAGCAGACTTCACAGAGCTGCTTCCTTCCTAACACCATGAGAGCCAGAGCTTGCTGCTGCCGTGAGGAATGAGCTGCTGAATGTCATGAAACATCAACATTTAGCTGTAATGAGGAGACACACAGGTAAATAATTTCTGTGCCTCCCTCCCCTAATGAATCAGGATGAGATAATGTTCACATTTTGGTTTTAGTGGCCTGGCTTGCTTCTGCTGGTTCTAGAGGACTGCTATCAACTTTGAAAAAAACTAGGCAAAAGGAAAATTCTTTGACTTAGACTTGGGTCAGCATGAAAGGCTTCATTAGCAAAGCCCACCTCTTGCCAGCGTATTCATGCCCTTTGCATTAAGGCCCATATTTAAATACATCTGCAGACATTATTCCACTGATTTTCCAGAGCATGGTGGAAGGAAAGAAACAAAATGTTGAAGGCATAGCCTTTAAAAAGATGCTCATCTTTGCTTTTCCTTTACAAATAAAAGGAAAACAGCCTCATGAACAGCTACTGAGAGCAAGGATAAGGCAAATCAGTTCACTGGTAATCCTGTTTCTAAATCCAAGTGTAAAACCCATTGTTTATGAGGCTGAGCAGCTGAAAGTAGCAGATAAAAATTGTTTTCACCAGTTGCTATTCAATGTGCAGTCTGAACTTAGAGAAGTGAAGCTGGGCAGCCTGTAAGGAAAAGCATTTCAGACTGAGTGATGCAAGGATTATTGCTAGCCTTGAGAGTTTAAGCTGAGCTCTTACCACACTCCTCCTGGACAAATGCCCACACTTCAAATGGTGGTGCAAGCAGTATGAGGGTGAGGTGCTGATTATCATCATCATTCACTCCTGAGATCGAGCCTGCCATGGGAGAATCAGATCAGTCTGTCAGAGCTCTGCAGCCAGTACCTAACAGTTTGGTGCAGCTCTCAGTGCAGCAGATCTAGAGGCCATCCTGTTCACTTTGTGTCCTCTTCCAAGCATACCAGAGTATACCACACAGAGCTTTAAAAGGCAGTTCTGGAGACAGAAAGCCTGTTCATGTCAGATTACATGCCAGTGTCCAGTTTGCTTTCTGCTTTGACACTCAGACCCCTCCTACGTATCTGAGAGGCTTGTGAAGTGAGATAGTATGGCACTGCATTCATGAGGCTCAGAAGGACTTTATTCTGAAGGAATCAACTCAGCTGCAAACAGATGTTTTCACTTGGCCTACAAACATAGTATTAGTATGTCTCACTGCATATTGCTGCCTCCCTGCTAGAGCACAACTCAACCTAGAAGGTCTGTCATAAGAAATGCTGAAGTTTTCTTGCTGTTAAACATTGTCCTCATCCAATCAGAAAGATTAGAGAGGTCTTGAAGACCTTCAGAATATCCAGAGATTTAGCCTTCCAAGTTGTGACACCTCCTTCTTGCAATAAAGCTACTGTGTATTAGTGCTGGTCACACCAGATCTTGCTGTACAGAAAAGGACAGACAACCAAACACTGAGTCACATGCAGTCTCTGAAAAATGAATGTACCATTTTTACTTCTACTTTGTCTGAAAGACCAAATCCACAAGTCAAAAACTTCTCTCACTGAACAGCCCAGCTGTTACCTCTGATCCTTTTATCAGACCATGCGTTCTGATGCTTCTCCCACCTAATGGAAATAAGATGGACTGTGAAGGGCATGTTGTCTTATCCAACCTGCAGCAACAGCAATGCCTTCAGGTGTCTTCCCCCAGGTGAACTGAACTGAGACTGTTAAACACAAATGGAAAGCTGAGGAGTAGAAACAGACATTATCCATCAAAAAGCATAACCTCACATTTAAAGAGAGAGCAAAGAAACAGCCATGGGAAGAATTATATTCATATCCTGGCTTGTGGCAATTACTGCCTCTCTAGGTCTTTGGGAGCCCATCTTTTTATATGAGTTGACTTCTGCTATTTCATTCACTTCTCACCAATTTACTGACTAGCAAGTAGCAACTTGAGCACTTTCTGAAGATCAGCAAAAACACATTTCTGCATTGCCTACTACTG